>OU426988.1:113989577-115189577 GCA_911387755.1 Chrysotoxum bicinctum
AAAAGCATCCCTTAAAATCTTACGCTTCATTTTTAATGTTTGTCTTCTTCGCGTATTTTCTACATTTATTACAAAGATTGCAACGGCAATGACATTTGCTTTTAACTACCAAGAAAATTAAAACCAAATCAAAAGATGAACAACGAAAATTTATGTATTACATTACATTTTACACTACTCCGTAAATAAATCTACGAAGTAGACACCCTGAAAAGCACTGGCAACTGAGGCCATCGGCTTTAGACAATAAAACAGAGAGAGAGAGACACACAGAAAGAAAGAACAACAGAAGAAACACAATGTCAACAGCACACGGTTGGTATTTGAACGGTCCCAACCGCGCGCAATGATGCTTGATTTCGCTGATCGATAAGAAGCGATGCTTTCATCAAAGCTAAGGTCGTTGACGAAATTTATTTATTTTTTCACATTTTGTGGCATATCAGCTGATTTTGAAACTCCGAAATTAGGTTTCTGTGTGACAATGCTTTTTTGATTTCGTTCGGGGCTTGTGATGTAAATTTATTCGTATTCGTAGCGTAACAAAATTTTCGGGGACTTGATACGAGGGACTTTGTGATAGGGGTGAGTATATTTGACATAATGAAGGCTTAGGTAAAACGGCGTAAACCCGAAGTAAGTGCTTGGGCTCGGTTTAATTATTCCGAGGTTGAACCGAGTATTAGTGAAAACTAATAAATAAACAAGTGTTTCAGTTTTTTTTCCAGTTCAACAAGTATCAAAATTAAAATTATTAATTTTTTTTTTGAACATTGAATGCTGAGGAATAAACAATCAATTTGCATTGATTAGCTTTAGATACATGGCTACTATACATGCAATTTTCTTTCTTTCAAAAGGAAATAATAGGTATATTTTGTACATACGAGACTTTAAATGAAGGACACAGATGTCCTTAAAACAAGTAATGATATGTATATTTCAGATTTGAAAAACTGAATAAAACAAGAAATATTTGAAGTACGAACCTATTTCCGATTTCTGTTTGTGTAATATCACATCCAGAGCTTCGTTTACTTTTTGCCTTAGCGTATCTTCAGAGGAAAGAATTACAAGTAATTGAGCTGGTGGAGTTTCTAACAACATTCCTGTAATTTTTGATGCGTGGGTGCTTGTAATTGCTGCAATCTGAAAATAAAGAAAAAATAATTATTGAATTATTTTTGTCTCATAAAACTAGCCTTAATTTTTAATTTTAAACATTTAAAAGAATACTTGTTGTTTGGCTTTTAGAATTCAATAATCTTCTCAACTTTTATTCGATCGCTAATAACCAGATGATACATATTTAATTCAGAGGGGTTATTAAATATATTTAATTCAGAGAAATTATTAAATATATTTTGACTGAAATATAACACAAGAACAAAGTAGACAACATTGAATTTTCATTTAAGAGAAGTTTAATTCTACGGCAAATTTTAAATGTAAAATTCATACATTGCGAAAAATACGTTTTCAAATATAAAATAATCTTCAATTTTTTAAAACGAAAATCAGACCAGTGAAATAACAACATCTTTCTATTAACGAATATACGGATATAATCCCAAAATAAACCAAGTTTCTCTAAAACCGTCAAAACCAAAATTCTGTTTTTATTTTTCTGCAACACGTTATAAAATCATACAATAAAAATAAATAAATAAATAAATTAGATAGTACCCCTTGGCATAATGGTTAGTGCGTTGGACTGTCATGCGGAAGGTCTCGAGTTCGATTCTCAGCCGCTGTAAAGTTTTTTTCAGGGGTGTACTGCCTCTTGCGAGAAATTGACAAATTCTCCAAGAGTATCTCTTGTCATGGAAAGTGCTGCTCATTAGCCGTTCGGAATCGGCAGAAAATTGTATGTCCCCTCCGTTCCTGGTAACACGCACACAGGAATGGTTGAGAGTTGTAAGTCACTAAGTCCTGGTTCACTCCGAGCTGTTGCACCACCAAATTTATTTTTTAAATTAGAGGCCCGTAGAGAGGAGGGCCTAAGTATATTACAACATTTTTATGAATGTAAAATTTTGCCAAATACGAGGACATGTAGTTTTTTTTATTTCATTTAATGATTGTTTTTTACATCATTCGCTTAGCTGGGTGAACTAAAATGTAATATGAAAGAAGTTTTGTACTTATGCTGTCAAAATAAAATGCATGACTGGGTAGCACGAACTGGCTCTTAAATAATAGACTAAGAAATTTAGAAATGAATGTTATTAAAGAAAACTTTTCATTAGCATAAAATTAACTTTTTAAACTCTTTAAGTAGTAAAAGATAAAAACAAAATGCCATGTGTTTTCTTAAGCAAATATGAATTTTTGCAAGAACAAAAATTATAAGTCGCAGCAGTTTCTTAAAAACATATGTTTTTATTAAAACAAATTAAAAAAAAAATTACAAATTTTGGTACGCAAACTTGAAATTTTTAAAATTGTACGAATAAAAATAAAAAATAATATTGACCCCTTTTTGAGATTTTGAATTTTCGGAATTTCCAAAAAAATTTTTAAAGCATTACATAGCTTTAACTTAATAACATTTTTTGAATTAAAAAAAAATTCATGGAAAAAAAAAAAATTATAAAATTGTTGATCTAAAAAAAAACAGACAAACATACAGAATAGCGAGACCTACTTTTTTCGTCTTCAAATTAGATTTTTTGTACGAATCCATAAATGCCAATGTGTAGCAAGTAAAAATGGGTTTAGGTAGTTAAATTCAATTTTCATGATGCTTTTCCCAAAAGGGATAAAATGTGTCCTTTCTTAGGCTGAAAACACACCGGATAAAGCAAAACGTTTTTTTTTTGTTTCGTGAAACAAGAGAACATTGTTTCTGTTGAGACTACACACACCAAAGAAAACGAAACAAAACACATGTTTTTGTTTTGAAGTGTTACGATGGTGGTTGTCGAAAATACATGCTATTGTATACGAGCAACACACACTGAATGCAACAAAACTGTTTCGAACAAGGTCGTTGACGATAATTGCATACTTTCTTATGGCGCAACGCACACCAAATGAAACAAAACATAAAAACAAAAGCAAAACAGAAAAACATGTTTCGTTGCCGATAGCTGACCTATTGTTTTTTGCAAAACAAAATTTTGACTCCGTTGTTTTTATTTTGTTCTTTCGTTGCACTTTACAGATTTATTTGCTTCTACGTTTACTCTGTGCGCAAATTTTAAATAAATATGAAATATGTAAATGGAGAGAAGTTCATTTTTTTTAATTAAGGCAAGAAGCCCTATCTATAATTATAAAGATAAGGAACATGCCAATAAACTTACTATTGATAAGCTGTGGATTGCTACTTCCTACTATGACATTTGAAGATTGGAAAGATTAAAAGCTATTCTCTTTTCTTATGAATAAACACATAATGTCTGTTTTGTAAACACAAAATTGTTATTTGTGTTTACTTGCCGTAGAGTTATAATCTTTCAGCCGGAGTTAAGCTTTTACGATAGTTCGTATTTTGTTTCATTTCAACGCACACCAAACGAAACAAAAAAACAAAACGTTTTGTTTTGTTTTTTTGACTATCGAATAAAAAACCTTTTGCTTTATCCGGTGTGTTTTCAGCCTAAGTTATACTTAAATCAAATATAAGAGCATAACTGCATATCAATTTGATATTATATTAACACATTTAAACAGTTTGTCATATCAGGTTGTCATACATATCAGTTGTCATAGGCGTCCCTATTTGGAAAAATTATTGGCCCAAAATTTTAAACAGCCTATTGTTAAGGTATTAGTATGACACTACTTAACAATTTGCTAACTTTAAAGTAGATTACTAACTCTTTCTTAATTTTAAACATTTTCTAATTAGTATCGTACTAAGCCAATTTTCTTAATAAATTGCTTCTGAACAAACCTAAATCAATGACAGTTCGTGCAAAGAACTAAGTAAACAGAACTTTTGTGGCGTTTGCAAATAGCACGATACTAAAAATTTTATTTTAGGTATTCGATGATTTTAACTTTAATAAAAGGGTGGAGAAAGTATGATGATATGTTCGATTAAAAGTTGCAAAATCATTGTTTTAGCCTAGTTTCATACTAAAAGAGCTTTAACATCGTACTAATTCAAATAAAATTTTGCGCCATTATTTTTAAGATTTGGGAAGGGATGAAATACAACTTGTAAAGCGACACAGCCATGGAAGCGACCGACGTGATGGTATTGTGTGTAACGGACCTATAAATTTTTATTTTCAAAACTTAAAAATATCCGCCATCACATACAAGTAAATATTGGAAGGGGCTTTACACAGTTTATTAAGGTATTTGGTGGACAGCGATAGATTTTCCAACACCGAAAGGTACCGTAAGAATAACAAATGCTTGGATTAAGAGCCAAAATGTAGACGTACTGACATGGCCTCTATATTCACCGAAACGAAACATAATGGAAACACGTGGGAATTGCTTTCAAGAAAAGACTAAGAGAATTTAAGTAATACTCTTACATGGAGAAAATAATTGAAGCCATTAAACAAGACTGATCCGAACTTTCTTGAAGTTCTACAGTGATCTGGAAGTAATAAACACTACTAAAAACGATTGGTACTCTTTAAATAAAACTCAAAAACGAAATTGTATTGTTTATTTAATCATCATATCATCATTATCATCATATTATTACACAGATAAGTTGTACCGTTATTTTACTTCTTTTTGATATCAATAAACTTACTACACTATTTTCTAAATGTTCCCAATTTTTAAAATGTCATTTTTACCGGGCCGTTAGCATTAGTTTATTTTTCTTATTATTATTATTTTTATATTTTTAGACCATATTCTTTTTTAATAAAAATCATGAAAAAATAAAATGCACGACTGGGTCGCACGAACTTGCTTTTATGTAAACGACTAAGAATTTCAAAAATGAATGTTACGAGTATTAGAGAAAACTGTTCTTAAGGATAAAATTCACTTTTTAATTTTTTAAATAACTAAAAGAACTCCTTTAGCAATTGGAGCTAACCACAGGATGCCATGTGTTTTAAGCAAAAATTAGTTTATGCAAGAATAAAATTATAATTCGTTGTAGTGGTTTCTTAAAAAATAAGCTTTTATAAGTACAAAATTTTTAAAAAATTTTTAAGAAAAAAAATTTAGAACGCCAATTTAAAGTGTTTATTAATGTTCGAATAAAAATTAAATCTACAAAAAAAATATTGATCCGTTTTTAAGATTTCGAATTTTCCAAGGAAAAAAATAGATTTTTTTTTTTTTTTCAAAATTCCAAAAAAATATTTTTTTTTAAGTTTTAAAATGCAATGTTTCTTAAACTTGTTTTTTTAAATTTCATTGAAATCCGTTATGCCGATAATGAGAAATTCAAAATTCGAAAAAATCGTTCTATGGTAGATACAGTCAGTAATATCTTGATCTCAAATTTTTTTTATTAAATTATAGATCGTAGAAATTAATCAAAAGAAAAACAATTTTAGCAAAATTCTCGGAACCGTTTTCGAGGAAAATACCATTTTTAAACTTTCATTTAGCTATACTCGTCTCGTCTCGGCCGGCGGCGGCGGGCGCGTGCATACATAAGATATGTATGTACCTACATACATTTGTATTTACAGATTTGTTCATCGTAGAGCACTTTCGTACGATTATTTCGAATTTATAATATTCAGTTATTCAGTCTATTTACAAAAAACATCTTTAAAAAGTCGAATAAAACATCAGTAAACATTTTTTCTTCGATTTGCTTTGGTATGAAATGACCACTGTCAAAATGGATAAAGTATACTTTTAAAAGATAAACTAGCTATTTGCTGCTGTTAAAGTAAGACGAGCTCTTTAACGTTAAAGTATAGTTTATGTCCTTTAAAATTAACAAAAAGTCGGTTCTCGTTTTATACTCAATATTTAGAGTCGACTCCCATTCCAAAATTGATTTAGAGTAGGTTTTAAATGTTTAAAATTTTATGCCAATGTGTTTTAGACTTTTTAGAAGCTTCTCTATAACAAATTTCATTAAGATCCGTTCTGTAGATAATGAGAAATTCAAAATTCGAAAAAATGGTTCTATGGTAGGTACAAGCTGTAATATCTTAATTTCAATTTTTTTTTTATTTATTTAAAGATCATAAAAATTAATTGAAAGAAAAAAAATTTTATCAGAATTCTAGGCGCCGTTTTCGAGAAAAATACGATTTTTGAAAACCATTTTTTAACATTTGTATGGTGAGTACCTTTATTTTTAGGTAAAATAATTTTTTTTTTCTCAGATCTTGTAGATTATATTATATTAAGAAACTTTTACTCATCTAGTTTAAAACAAATCTACGAGTAGCATGGGGTTTTCGAAATATTGAGTTTTGAAAAAAAAAATTTTGATTTTTTTTTTAAATCCAAAAAATTTTGTTTTGAAAATTTGAATACACAATTCTATTTAAATTTTTGGGGAGCCTTAGCAAAAAAAAAATGATCAAAATCGGTTGTACCGTTTTTGAGAAAATCAAAAAAAAAATGGTTCCATGGAGGGTAAGATCTAACCATTTTTCCGAAAAAATCTTAACCGTCCAATATACAAATATCGAGTGTCGATCCACCACTCGTTCAAGCCGTCGCGAGTGTGCAAGGTTCCGTTTCTCGTCATTAATGCATAAAAACAACACAAAAATAAAAAAAGCATTATACTTCATCCAACAAAAATATGCAGTACACGTCTTATGGGAGAGCTTTTTCAAAATCAGTAGCGTTCTATATTTTTGCACCATACTAAATTGAAAGAAATCCTCCATAAAAGAGTGTTTGTGCGCCCATAAATTTTCGATTGCATCTGACGCAGGCCCGACGTCCTATTGACTGCACATCTGAGTGTGCGCTGAATTGCTGGGGTCTATGGCTGTTGGTGCTATTCAATTTCAACCCCCATTAAATATTGATGTGCGTTCAGAGATACCCTTGTTCATTTCGCAACTTGTTCAGTTTTTTTTTCCTTGGTTTTCTGTTGAGGTGCTTTTGATTTTAGAGCTTTAAAAAGGGTCCATTTAAAATCAACACTACGATAACCCTGTGAGAGCTTTAATGAAGGACAGATTTATGCAATTCACTGTAGCCAGAATGCGAGGCAAACGTCCTATCTTGCCCACACTGCATATTTTTATTGGACAGAGTATAATTGGCTAAATGCGCGCTCTTTCCATCTAGCACTCATCCACTTGCTTTCCCAAATTGATTAGTACCTGTCGCTTGCTACCCATAGAATGTCTCTTGTGATGCGTATCGCATGATTATTGCAATGAATAGTTAAGTGACATCTGATATACAGTTCAATTGTGTTTGTATGCTTTGATTGATTTCAGATTCAAGGTGCTCTATGGGCATAACACCTAGAACATCCATTGGACCTACACTACACAGTTGACTTAGATCTTCAGAGTTGAGTTTTGAGTGTTTGTGATTTTTGAAATGGTAAGATATTTTTGTGTTGTGTTTACCAATATTCGTGGACAGGCCAGCTGTTTTGGCACTAGGTGAAACACAGGTTGGTGCCAATCTTTCAGAATTTTGCCTGTCTGGCTTTAACCTAATGCCATTACTCTTTCGCCATCAAGGCCTCTTAGTTTATGTAAGATAATTTTATTATTTAATGATTACTGACTAAAATTTGATGGGTTCACTGGTCAAGTTTTTAAAACCTTTCGAATTGGGCATAAAAAAAACTTGCCAAGTAAGCCCATCATTAAATAATAATATTTCTCTATTAAATTGCAGCTGTTTCAATATTATTCTACTTTAAATATTCGGTATTAAACCTTCATGAATTAAGAACTTGGCGTACTTTTAGATCTCAGTATTTTTCACGGCTGATTTGTTACACAAAGGTTTATATATAGAAGAATTTGGCTCTTTCTTTAACATTTATGTTTTTGGTCTGATTTCACTCCTTTTTGCAAAGATTTTAATATTTTGCCATGTCAAAATCTCGAAAGATACCAAAGATAGAAGGGTGAACTCTACCTACTAAAATCAACTCAGTTTATAGCTTCCTATTTCTTTTGGTATATTCTCTTTTTGTTATTGGTTGTTTTTATTTGCGCTTCAATTGTTTTTTCTTGTCCTGGCAAGATAAATAACACTAACATTCCTACCTTAATTATAAATACTAGTACCTACATCCGCTCAAAGTCATAAAAAAGCTATAATTGTTGAGGATATGATGATGTTTTTTTTTTTGCAATTTGAACTGTTTTTTTAAATGAAGGTAGCCCACCAATTAATAGCCTAATTAGTGGTTTGATTATAGTTCACATCACAGTTAAGAGTTTTTTTTTATGTAAACTCATAATTTTTTCAGGTACGCAAATAATTTCTTTTTTCGTTCATGTTAACATAAACATAACATAGAGTACCAAATCGAGCACTCTAGTTCTAAGAAAAGTCATGAATTTTCAAGATGCATATATAGTTTCAAATGACAATAAAAAGACACTTCGAATGAAATATTTTAGATTTTCTATTTTTCGTTTTTTTTATTTTTATTTTTGGTTCTTTATATGCAATTTTAGACCTACCGTTCTACCAAATTTCATTGTTCTACTGTACTCGGAAGTGTGCCATATAATTAACATCAGTTCTGAGGAAGTGGGCGGATACCACGCCCCCTGAATGGAAAACTTCAAATTTTATATTTTTTCCTTGTATGCAATTTAAGCCCTACCGATTTACAAAATTCAACGTTTTACAGCAGTCGGAAGTTCTCCATTCAACCAACACTAATTCGGTGAAAGTGGGCGGATACCACGCCTCCTGAATGGAAAACTTCATATTTTCCATTTATTCCTCTGCTTGCATGACAAGAACTACCGTTGTGCAAAATTACAAGATTCTACGATGTCGGGAAGTGCTCCATAATTTTAATGATCTGTCAGTCAGTCAGTCAGTTATGGTTTTTGGAATTTTTGAGGCCTTATATTTAGTTTTAAGGTATAAAAAATAAAACATTGTGATGGAATTATCATTTAAAACTTGAACAAGCGATCGAGCAGTTGTATAAGGAAAAATTATTTAAAATGGATATACCATACAATATACATACATCAGTTCTGAGGAAGTGGGCGGATACCACGCCCCCTGAATGGAAAACTTCAAATTTTATATTTTTTCCTTGTATGCAATTTAAGCCCTACCGATTTACAAAATTCAACGTTTTACAGCAGTCGGAAGTTCTCCATTCAACCAACACTAATTCGGTGAAAGTGGGCGGATACCACGCCTCCTGAATGGAAAACTTCATATTTTCCATTTATTCCTCTGCTTGCATGACAAGAACTACCGTTGTGCAAAATTACAAGATTCTACGATGTCGGGAAGTGCTCCATAATTTTAATGATCTGTCAGTCAGTCAGTCAGTTATGGTTTTTGGAATTTTTGAGGCCTTATATTTAGTTTTAAGGTATAAAAAATAAAACATTGTGATGGAATTATCATTTAAAACTTGAACAAGCGATCGAGCAGTTGTATAAGGAAAAATTATTTAAAATGGATATACCATACAATATACATACATCAGTTCTGAGGAAGTGGGCGGATACCACGCCCCCTGAATGGAAAACTTCAAATTTTATATTTTTTCCTTGTATGCAATTTAAGCCCTACCGATTTACAAAATTCAACGTTTTACAGCAGTCGGAAGTTCTCCATTCAACCAACACTAATTCGGTGAAAGTGGGCGGATACCACGCCTCCTGAATGGAAAACTTCATATTTTCCATTTATTCCTCTGCTTGCATGACAAGAACTACCGTTGTGCAAAATTACAAGATTCTACGATGTCGGGAAGTGCTCCATAATTTTAATGATCTGTCAGTCAGTCAGTCAGTTATGGTTTTTGGAATTTTTGAGGCCTTATATTTAGTTTTAAGGTATAAAAAATAAAACATTGTGATGGAATTATCATTTAAAACTTGAACAAGCGATCGAGCAGTTGTATAAGGAAAAATTATTTAAAATGGATATACCATACAATATACATACATCAGTTCTGAGGAAGTGGGCGGATACCACGCCCCCTGAATGGAAAACTTCAAATTTTATATTTTTTCCTTGTATGCAATTTAAGCCCTACCGATTTACAAAATTCAACGTTTTACAGCAGTCGGAAGTTCTCCATTCAACCAACACTAATTCGGTGAAAGTGGGCGGATACCACGCCTCCTGAATGGAAAACTTCATATTTTCCATTTATTCCTCTGCTTGCATGACAAGAACTACCGTTGTGCAAAATTACAAGATTCTACGATGTCGGGAAGTGCTCCATAATTTTAATGATCTGTCAGTCAGTCAGTCAGTTATGGTTTTTGGAATTTTTGAGGCCTTATATTTAGTTTTAAGGTATAAAAAATAAAACATTGTGATGGAATTATCATTTAAAACTTGAACAAGCGATCGAGCAGTTGTATAAGGAAAAATTATTTAAAATGGATATACCATACAATATTTTGTTTGAACTTTTTTTAAAAGTTGATAGCACTGACGAGTTTATTTCTGCCGTAATAAGTGAACAACAACTATCCGCTGAAAATTTACCGGAAAATGAAGCAAAATTAAGACACTTCATTGCACTACTAAGAAAAAATGGGTCGCAGCCCATAGATCGAGTGTCAATTTAATAAACAAAAATGAGCAATGGTTATCTTCATATCTCCATATCACCGGACAAAAAGAAGTAATGTGTGATCTCCCAACTACATCAAGGTCATCAAGAGGAAGGCCAAGGAAGTCAGTCAATGAGTGCGCAACATTCACAAAAAAGCAAAAACTAACCAATGCAACAGATGAGATAAGTACTGCAAATCTCTCTGATGCATTAGTAATACGAGTAAATAAGGTATAATAAAGACCATGAAAAGGCGAAAAGTGATGTGATCAAGGCAATTTCTACTGCAAGTCCACTTCCACTCCACAAAAGGATGCCATAAAATATACTAATGAGAATGCATTAGCTTTGTTTATGGATTTGGGTCTTTCAAAAGAAAAGCATAAAATACTGAGAACTTCGTTGAGGAACCACAATATATAGATGTTCTGCCATCCTACAACACAATTACAGCTACGAAAAAAGAGGCAGTTCCAGAAAACAGCGAAGTCACGGAAATATCAGCTGTTGTGAAACTTCAAGACATGATGGATCATACTGCAAGGCGGCTTTTAAAAGCAAAACAGAGGAACAAATAATTGCACTCCCAAGAAGTTTGACCTTACAGAGTAAATAGGGCTGCGATGGATCATCTGGACAAGGTGCGTACAAGCAAAAAATTAATACATCAGATGGTGAAACAGACGCAAACATGTTCATGGCATCAGTTGTTCCACCCAGGCTCAATAGTGCAGATTGCGAACATTGGAGGAACCCTCGCCCATCATCAACTCATTTCTGCCGACCCATAATGTTCCAATATGCTTAAAGAAATTAGTGACCTCACAAATATAACAGTCAACGATATAAAAAGGCAAATAACAGATATTCAACCAACAATGTATAGTTAATGAAGATATAACTATATTGGTGAAACACGAGTTCTTTTTAACTACGATTGACGGAAAAGTTTTAAGCTAATTAACAGAAACAAAGTCTACGCGGTCATGTCCGATATGTAAAAGAACCCAAAAAAACTTCAATAACCAGGATGAATTAAATAACGACGAACATAAATACGAATATGGAATCTCTCAATTGGATGCTAGAATCAGGTGCTTGGAATTAATTTTGAAACTTGCTTATACACTTCGACAAGAGGGAGAGGAATTTGATGAATCTGTTGGGATCAAGGAGGCAGAAATAAGAAGAAAACAAGAGATTTAAAGGCGTTTTCACGATGAGCTTGGACTTGATGGGATAAACCAAAGCAAGGATTTGGAAATAGCAATAATGGAAAGACTTCAAGGAGATTTTTTGAACAATCAGAGGCAACCGCTTGAATAACTGGGGTCAATGAAGAGGTTATAATTATTAGGATAATAATAAGAATAATACTTAATGTTTTGAATCGCAGGGAAGAAGTAAATACAGTTAAATTTGGAGAGTACACCAAAAAAAAAAAACCGCAGTTATTGAAACAAAAGTACCCTGCAAAACTACTAGCACCTACTCTTCATAAAATTTTGGTTCATAGTCAAAATATAATCGAATTCCAATCTCTACCACTTGAAGAATAGTCAGAAGAAGCCCAAGAGTCCAAAAATAAAGACTACAAGAAATACAGATATCAAAATACGTGCAAAGTTTCAAGAATTCGGCAAAATGAAGACTCATTTAACATGCTAGCAATCTCATCCGATCCACTTATTTCTTCCTTGAGACATGTAAGAAGAACCCAAAAAGATCTGAAAGGCCAATACTCACCAGAAATGATAAGTTTGTGACGCATTTCCCCGGACTTAGATGATAGTTTCCAAGAAATTTAAGGTTTGTATGTAAATTTTTGTTGCTTTTATTTTATTTTTCTACTTTTTGAATTGTAATCTATTAATAAAATATTTTATAAATACTTATAAGTACTCTTTTATAAAACAAATAAAAAATAAAATAAAAAATCAATTAAAAAAAAAAAGATCCTTTTTCGCCACATTTTCACTCAATTTGGGTTGTTTTCTTTTTTTTTCCCACTGTTTTACTTAAATTACACTCAAATTACTTCATATATTGACTTTCAACCTTCTTAAAATTAAAAACCAACTATGTTAACCACCTTAACTAAAACTTCTTATTTCAGCAGCAGATTCTGAAACACCCTGTAAATATAATAATAATAGTGCTAAGTCTTCTACTTGGCTGATTTATTTCAGTAGTATATAGAGTTTGTTTTATAAAAAAAAAAACTTCATATAGAATCAATGCCAGGCCACGGGCAAAATCTTCAAACGTTAATGATTACAATTTTAATCTTGGTTGGGTATAGTTCACATTGGATCGACGTAAGATGAACTGAATTTAACAAAAATTGCGTATTGACAAGGTTCTCACAGTCAACTGATGAGTCCATGTGAGATCGCCGCCGGGACGAAACACCAATTTTTGTGGAAAAGTTAATTTTTCGATTGACAATCGCTGGTGTTCGGGAGAAGATAAGTTCAGTCTTTTTGGTGTTTATCTTCAATCCCCATTTGACATAGTGGCGTATGTGATGGAGTCGTCTGCATAAAGCTTGGTCTTTGTACCTGGTATGTTGGCTAGTTGATCAGCTGTGTAAATGTTGAACAGATGGACCACCCTTTCTTTCCTACTCATGAGATTTAAAATGAAGAGAAAAATAGGATGTAGTTGAGAACGGTTCTTCTCCATAACCGGGCGGCAGCACGGCGACGCCAAAGCTGTTTACCGTTTTTCCTGTTATTCGTATCAGTGAAGAGGTTGTGGCATGTCCTGGGCCCTCGGATTAACTGAATTGCAGTGAGAGAAGTACAAATAAGGTAGAAATAACAGAGTGGGGTTGTAAATAATGATCCTTGCACTACTAAAGAAATTAACTCTTTAAAGCACGTATCGCGGGGGAATCCTTTACGGTGGCACTTCGGTTGTAGAAAATTATCACCCACAAAAGATCGTCTAAGGACAGCTATAAGGGAAGGCAGTCAGTCCTCAGGATTTTTAAGACTTTTCGTGACAAAAAGGAGGTCGAAAGAAAACATTAAGTTCACAGACCGGCGGCTACTCCACGTCAAAGCGTAAAAGGTGTCTGGAGGGAGCCATCCCGGTACCCAAACGGCAGAGAACACAACGCCAGCACTACACTTTGTAGCTCCAGCTCCTCAAAATCATTCCGTGACGTCCTGAAAGTCAAAATCGCGGTTGCGGTTATTGATACGAACAATATAGATGGTCCGATTTCGTTTGTTCAGTGAAAGGTGGTAAGACTGAAGCTCTCGGCAGGCTTCTTAAATATTATGAGAAAACTCGGGACCACTACCGGTCAGCAGCGATTATTATTATTTTTTTTATTATTATTTCTTTATTTCATCAAACAAATAACAAAATTTTCTTACAGACTAATAGATAACATTATTTCACTATAGCTACTCTAATATATACAAAAGAAAATATATAAATAAATAATAAATACAAACATCAAGTAGATCTTTGTACATTTAAAACATAAATTTTGAAGGTATCTCTAGTGCAAATACTAAAAAAGTCTAACCTGGTACAAACTGAATTTGCTTCCCTGATGCAACGAGAAACGGTTTCATTACGACCGTAGTTAGTTCTATGAAATTGCTCGTGAAAAAGAACATTATTTCTGGAATTATAAGTAGGAACACAAATAGATATTAATTCAAGAAGTTGTGTTAATTGAATATGGTAAGTGAGTAAATCTCGAATGAACATTATAGCAAATTATGTACGTCGATTTGCCAAACTATGCATACCAAATAATACAAATCTAGTTTCATAAGATGGAATAAGAGTACCCCAATGAAGTTTATAATACATAAATCTCGATATATTTTTTTGGATTTTTTCAATTCTTACACACGAGTTATTGTAGTAAGGGTTCCAAACTGTGTTTGAGTACTCAAGCAAAGATCGAACGAGAGAGATATGATATCCATCTACTATGAAGTACTTGGATGATACCAACAACAACCCTCTTGTTATTTGCAATATGTTTTCTTCCTTCTTTAAACTTTCGTTTTGTGATGATGATTTTGAACCTTGTGAGAGTAATTTTACTCATTTGAATAGCTTTTCTCAAAGCTCAATGAGTGATATTGTTATCACAGTTGAGGATGTATTCGACCATCTTTCGGGCTTAGACCACGACACGTCCAGTGGACCTGATGGAATTCCGGCGTATATTTTAAAAAATTGTTGCAAACCTCTGGCAAGACCCCTAACGTTTTTATTTCAAAACTCCCTAAAACAAGCTGTTTTCCCTAAAATTTGGAAAAATTCATTCATTATACCAATTCACAAAAAAGGAAATCGCGGTGATATTTCTAATTATAGACCAATAGCCAAACTTTCTTGCTTACCGAAACTATTCGAAGCTATCATATTTAAGAGTTTTTATTTCAGCTGCAAACCTTTCCTTGCGAGCGAGCAACATGGGTTTATGAAAAAGAAATCTACTGTTACTAATCTCGTTGAATTCACGTCGTTTACAAATAAAACTATCGAGGATGGTCATCAAGTTGACTGTATTTATACAGATTTCAGTAAGGCCTTCGACAAGTTGTCTCATAGTCTAATATTATTTAAGCTTTCATCTCTTGGATTCCCTTCTGCATTCGTTCAATGGATCAGGTCTTATTTGAAGGGAAGGACATACCAAGTTCTTTTTAGAGGAATCATTTCTGATCCAATTAATGCTGACTCTGGTGTTCCACAAGGTAGTCACCTTGGTCCACTTCTTTTCATAATATCAATCAATGATGTTGTTTCAATTGTAAAATCATGTAGGGTTCTTATCTACGCAGATGATATTAAATTATTTAAAATCATCAGAAGCCAATCCGATTGTGTTTCTCTTCAAAATGACATAAATATGTTTTCTGAATGGTGCTCATATAACAATCTTTTTCTAAATGTTTCAAAGTGCCAATCAATGTCCTTCTTTAGAAAAAAAAAACCAATATGTTACAATTACAACATTAATCAAGCCATTCTAAGTAAGGTAGAAACAACATGCGACCTGGGCGTTCACTTCTCGCAAAATCTAGACTTTTCACTCCACATTGAGAAAATTGTCAGTAAAGCAAACTCAATGCTTGGATTTATTAAGCGTTGGAGTAAGGAATTTTCTTGTAGTCTTATAACATCTTCGTTGTACAACACCTTTGTTCGTCCCCAATTAGAATATGCTAGTTCTGTATGGTCGCCACTTTACTCAATACACATTGATCGAATCGAATCTGTCCAACGTAAATATGTACGCTTCGCATTAAGTCATCTTAATTGGAGTGACCCAAATCATCTTCCTCCATACAGCAGTCGCCTTCTTCTTTTAAACATGAATTCTCTAGAAAAACGCCGGAAAGTCAGCGATGTTATGTTTTTACACCAGCTCTTGGTTGGTTCCATAGATTCACCGGTTCTTCTAGAACAAATCCATTTTAAAGCTAGAAGCCACAGTTCTCGGAACTCTGAAATTTTTCATATAGACTTCCACCGTACCAATTATGGTCTCAATGAGCCTTTGACACGTATGAAACATGAGGCTAATATAAACCATGATGTTTTCGATTTAAGTTACTCAAAGCTTACACTTAAGCACAGGTTGTATAGGCGTTCTCATTAAGTATTCGAAATTACTCGTAACGTTATTGTTTTTATAGCTAGTATAATTTGACTTGTAGTTATTTTTGTAGCTACAGATAGTAGATTAATATTTATTATTTCTTTGTTTGTCATATTTGTTCGTTTTTTAGTAGAGTGTTAGGCTATATGTATGTATATTTATTCACTAACAACTAACACCACGCTAAATGATGACTGTGACAAGCTGATGTTTCCCAGTATCTAAAGGTGAAAAACCCGAAGAGATAAGAAATATTGTTACAAATGCTTGCATTAAGCAGTACTGATGGCAAAAAAAAAAAAAAAAAAGAGTTTTTATAGTACTATACGGATCTGTAAATTCCTTGCTATTTCTTTTGATGAATCCTAACATTTGGTTGGATTTATTCATAATATAGTCAATATGAGGAAGAAAAGAAAGTTTTGTATCAAGGAAAACACCTAGATCTTTCTTTAGTGCAACTCGGTCAAAGAAAGAACTATCAATTTGATAGTCGTGATAGATCGGGGAGATCGTACGACAACAAGACATGACTTGGCATTTTGAAATATTTAGATGTAGATAGTTTATATTGCACCATTTTGCCAGTTTATTTAAGTCATCGTTTAATAAAACACAATCATCCGAGCATTTTATACTTCGATATAGTTTAAGGTCGTCGTTAATAAAAAGCAGGAATATTAATGGGCCTAAAAGGCTACCCTGAGGGACACCAGATGGAACTAATATTTGATTAGAAAGGTGATCGTCAAACTTAACAACTTGAACTCTCAATGTTAAATAAGATTTCAACCAATCAAGAAAATTAGAATGAAACCCCAGAGTTTGTGAAAAAGAATACGATCATTAACGCGGTCAAATGCTTTGGCAAAATCAGTAAAAATTATATCAGTTTGACGATAAGATTCAAAATTATTTACTATATAATTAGTCAATAGTGTAAGATTAGTTGATGAAGACCTTCCAGAAATAAAGCCGTGTTGGAAATTGGATATAAAATTTTTTAATTGAAAAGTAAGCTTATCGCAAACTATTTTTTGAAATAACTTAGGAAGAGCAGATAATTTGCAGATTGGTCTATAATTAGTTATTTCTTGTTTAGACCCAGATTTAAAAATTGGTATTGTAGTACCCCTTGGCATAATGGTAAGTGCGTTGGACTGTCATGCGGAAGGTCTCGAGTTCGATTCTCAGCCGCTGCTAGAAAGTTTTTTTCAGGGGTGTACTGCCTCTTGCGAGGAATTGACAAATTCACCAAGAGTATCTCTTGTCATGAAAAGTGCTGCTCATAAGCCGTTCGGAATCGGCAGAAAATTGTAGGTCCCCTCCGTTCCCTGGTAACACGCAGTCAGGAATGGTTGAGAGTTGTAAGTCCCTAGGTCCTGGTTCACTGCGAGCTGTTGCACCAACAAATTTATTTATATTTATTATATTATATAAGACAGTTTCCAACATTCTAAAAATTCACCTTTCGAGAGCGATAGGTTGAAAATAGCAGTCAATGGAATAGCTAGAGATGTGGCACATTTAAGTAATAAAATTTGTTTGATCCCATCCGGACCTGCCGTTTTGTTGGTATCTAAACCTAACAAGGCTGATTCAACTTCAGAAGACGACAAAACCATAGACCCTATAGTAATAATGGTAGAAATTTTTGGTGAATTTATATTCTTTGGAGTGTTTGAGAAGTACACAGACTGGAAATAAACAGGAAAGAAGTTACAAATATCTTGAACATTACTCATTGATTTGTTCAAGTACTTCATACAGTTTGGATACCCATTAATTTTACGCTTAGCGTTAATACGAGTATATTTCCAAAAATTGTCACTTTTAAATTTAATATTTGACTCAATAGAGAACAAATAAGCCGGATATAAAAACTTATTAAGCGTATTCTTTTTGAATAGTTAAATGTTTAGACCGCAGATCAGCATTATCGCGATTGATTTTGAGTAACTTAAAAGATTTATTTTTTCTATTTTTAAGATTTATGAGTCTCTTGTTAAACCATGCAGGATTACTCCTAAATTTAACTTTTTTCTTTGGAACAAATCTACGTACAGCTTCATTCACAATAGATACAAGAGTATCATTAGCGTCATTTAATTCGATCTTAGATATAAGCGATTCCCAAGGAATAGATAAGAAATACTCATTCATTGCATCGAAGTTAGCCTTGTTGTAATTAGGTACACATACATTATCATTCAAAATATTTTTCATGTAGGTATAAAAACATAAGTTTCCTTCTAGTGCAACATGATGGACAGAGTTATTGACAATTGGAGTATCAGATTTTTCTACATATATATTGAACTCTTTATCTACAAAAATCAGGTCAAGTATTCGACCTAAGCTATTAACAATATGATTGATTTGCAACAAGTCAAACTGACTAAAGAAGTCTATAAATTTAATCTCAATTTCAGAAGTAACTTCAAATGGAACTAAAAAATTATCGTCTGAGTCCAATAACCATTTGATATTCCCTAGATTAAAATCACCGATGCAAATAACATGTTGCGATGGATTTAAGTTTTTGAGAATAGATTTACAATTATGTAGAAATATATTATAACATTCACAAGAACTCCTTGGAGGTATATAATTAATAATAAATAATTCAATATTTCCATTTAAAGTCAATGAAAAAATCAATTGATCAGTATCGTAATTACTCATAGTAGTGGATATAATATTTGAGTTAAGTTGTATTTCTTTACATGACAAGGACGAACGAAAAGCGATAAGAGCACCACCCCCTCTATCCATACCAGTAGTTAAGTAAGATCTGTCTTTTCTAAATACAGTGTAATCAGAGTTAAATAATTCAGATGTTAATTGATGTTCCGTTAACCAAGTTTCAGGTAATAATATAATATCGTATGAACATGATGTAAAAATAAGATATAATGATTCTAGCTTAGTTCTAATACGTCCTACATTTTGGTAAAAAAAAAAGATAAGTTACTAGATGAAGCGGCAACGTTGAATTCTTTTAACCCATTACCTGCCACTGTACTCAATTGAGTACATTAATTTGTTAAATTTCAACTGGATTTTTTTTTTAAGTAGGCTTTGATTTTCATTTCTTTCGATTGCAAAGCAATTTATTATTGACATGTGCTTTGATACTGGCGGTGAATTTGTCAAGATTGAAAACCATTTTCAAGTTTTTTTCATAAACTTTTGCGTCGAGCATTTCTTGTTTGAAGCAATTTCGTGACTTTGCGAAAGTAAAATGTTAGTAAAAATTTAAACTTTTGAATAACATTTGAATAATGGATTCTATTCTTTAGATTTTGTATCTAGAAAAAATATTGCGTATAAATTACAAACAAAATTTTTTTTTCTTTTGCATTGTAAGTCGTGAATAAAAGTGGTGTACTCAATTGAGTACACTGGACAAAACCATGCTAAATTTTTTTCTCACTGGATTTGCAGAGAAATGTCTTTTTCAACTATAAACTGCAGTAGCTTTTATGGCAGGCGCTTTCCCAACCTCTACATGGCTGTTGAAGATATTCCAGATGAAGGAAATGAAATAGATATAGTGGCTATTCCACCAGTTGTTGATATCCAAACCAGGGTTGCGAATTTTTGAATTAAAAAATCCTTAAGTCATAAG
Organism: Chrysotoxum bicinctum; assembly: GCA_911387755.1. Classification (NCBI taxonomy): domain Eukaryota; kingdom Metazoa; phylum Arthropoda; class Insecta; order Diptera; family Syrphidae; genus Chrysotoxum; species Chrysotoxum bicinctum. The sequence continues at coordinate 114,009,501 of OU426988.1, forward strand.
TCTATAGATGACTTGTGAATTAAAACAAATTAATTCATAAGATATTTGGTGACTTATGAATTAAAAAAAAATTAATTCACAACTCCCAAAGTGACTTATGAATTAAAAAATATTTAAATCCTAAGCTACTAAGTGACTTATGAATTAAAAAAAAATTTATTCACCACCTACCAAGTGACTTATGAATTAAAAAAAATTAAGTCATCAGGGAGTAAGTGACTTATGAATTAAAAAAAATTTAATTCACCACCTACTAAGTGACTTATGAATTAAAAAAAATCAAGTCATCACGGAGTAAGTGACTTATGAATTAAAAAAAAATTTAATTCACAAGTCAGTTGGTGACTTGTGAATTAAAAAAAATTTAATTCATAAGTTAGTTGGTAGATTGGAAATTTTTAAGCTTGTTTTGACTACATAATTATTTAATTATTAACAAAAGCTTTCAAATCTAGTTTTTAAATCATAAGATTATCACGCTAGCTTATAAATTATCCATTTCATAATTTTTCTAATCAGCATTTATCCATTAACTTATGAATTAATTTTTTTTTAATTCATAAGTCACTAAGTTGGTTTTTAATTAAATTTTTTTAATTCATAAGTCACTTACTTGCTGATGATTTGAATTTTTTTAATTCATAAGTCACTTACTTGCTCATGACTTGAATTTTTTTAATTCCTAAATCACTTAGTAGCTTGGGAATTAAAATTTTTTAATTCATAAGTCACTTACTTGTCCATGACTTAAATTTTTTTAATTTATAAGTCACTTAGTAGGTTCTGAATTAATTTTTTTTTAATTCATAAGTCACTAAGAAGCTTATGATTTAATTTTTTTTAATTCACAAGTCACCAACTGACTTGTGAATTAAATTTTTCATTCATAAGTCATATCGTAGCTTCTGAATTATATTTTTTTTAATTCATAAGTCACTCACTAGTTTGTGAATTAAAGCCAAGCTTAAGCTAACAAGTGACTTAACCTTTTGCAACCCTGATCCAAACAGACGAGGTCATGACCAGCCATGACCTTATAGCTACTTTACGCAGAAAAAGATTTCGTCCAACAGGTACGATTCGGGACTATAGAACGAAAAAATGTCCACTAAAATCCTTGAAAACGGTAATGAAAGTAAATTTTGGTTACTTTCATCGCAAATTTGACAAAAAACAATAATATCTTGTTCGCTCGTTGGAAAGATAATGCTATTGTAACCGTTGCAACAAACAACGACAACTTGAAACCACTAGGAAAAGCCAAGATATGGTCATCAACAGAAAAAGAAAAAGTTGTCATTCCTCAGCCAAAGCCTCTAGTTGCATACAACAAAGACAATGGTGGTGACGACCTTCCTGACCAATTTGTGAACTACGGCATAAAAATAAAGGGTAAAAAATGGTGGTGGTCATTATTCACGCACATGCTAAACTCAGTGGTGGTAAATGCTTGGGAACTCCATTGTCTGAAAAACAAAGAAAACCGGAATCTCCTTTCATTTGTTAGGACCATAGCCAGAATTTATTTACGCTCAGAGTCGTCAAAAAAAGCTCCAAATAAGCCAAATGTACTAGAAAGTGTTGTTCGCAGCAACGGAGAACGTTTCCCCCAAAAAAAATAAAAAATCAACTACGGTGCCACATTTGTCACAGCAGAGTTCGATGGATTTGTGAACGGTGTCAAACCACTCTTTGCATCAAAAAAGAATGCTTTAAAATTTTTCATAATTATTAAGAGAATGTATCCATATCTGGCCAGTGTACTCAATTGAGTACACCCCTCTAATTACCAAACTTGAAAAAGAAATTTTAAAAAAATTGTATTTTTGTGCAAATATAAACCTCAATAAACAGCATTTCAAAGATTTTTTATGTATCTCTATTTTTAAGGTCCTTGGCCTTTAATGGGTTAAAGATGATTTTGAAAGTCCAGGAACAGTGTTTAATTCATGTTTGTTTAGGTCAAATTCAAGGATTGGCCTGCATCGTCGTTTTTTGGATGGTTAATACACTTTTTCACTTTAACGAACATAGGCCATATAGAAGAGTCACTCATGACATATTATCATCACAAAAGAAGTAGGTATATAAATATACAAAAAAATAGTTTAAATGATTAGTTATAAAGCAAACACGTAATTGATAAGTTATAGTATTTTAACAAACAAATTAGTTTAAAAGAACTTAAAAATGGAAATTTCCTACATTGATCTAGTTCAAATTTTTTTCGATAAAAAGCACACAGAAAAATAATTCATCACGGGTGTAAAAAATAGCTTTTATTTACTTGAAGGAATAGCTGAATTCGATAAAATGTTGTCATCATTTTATCTAACCGTCAAAATGGAATGCAGCCAATGGAGCAAAACTCGTATTTTTAAAGAAAAATGATTGTTGGTTGTCAAATGTTCTTTGCATTGATTTTGAAACGACAGATGAAACGAATAATTAACCAAGTACATCCAATAATTCTACAGAAAGGCCATGGAAATCTTTAATGGATTGCTCGTCATTTATTAAGAAACAGAAATTGTTTAATGCTACTGAAGACATCACCACTGAAAATCTTTCAACAGTATCAGTAGCAAGTTCACTTAGACTTAAAAGGAAAAAAAAAAGCATTCGCACTCCACAAAGAGATCCTATCAAGTATGAAAGTGCAAATGCACTACCCTTGTTTATGGATCTAGGACTAACAAAAGAAAAGTATGGAATTTTAAGAAGTTCTTTAATGAAACATAACGCAAATATTCTTCCCTCTTATAAGACCACAACACTCACGAAAAAAGCATCAGTTCCAGATAATTGTGAAGTAACAGAAACATCTGCCAAAGTCAGCCTTCAAGACACTTTGGATCACACAACAAGAAGAATTGTGGAAACCAAGAGCGAACAGCAATTAATTGGACTTCCAAGAAGTCTGACGTTACAAAGCCAGTGGGGCTCTTATGGATCATTTGGGCAAATTGCCTATAAACAAAAATAGTAACACATGATGGTGAAACAATAACGGATGCAAACATGTTTATGGCCTCAATTGTTTCCCTGAGACTTCTTCTTCTTCCTTTTCTTCGGCGCTGTTATGATCTCGATGTCGAGGGGATCATAACTCTCCCACGTATCTGCTTCACACTAGTGATCCGCCTGTGGGGTTCGCCGGGTTGACCTCAGAAATCGGCGGCAAGCCTCCCGGTTTTGTATTGTTCCATTTCTGAGGCCAACTGAATGCTGGTGTTTTTGCATTTGTTTGTACCAGGAGTGTTTAGGCCTACCTTTCTTTTTTTTTTTTTTTTTTTTTTTTTTTTTTTTTTTTTTTTATTCCGAATTGGAACGTTCCCCTGAGACTTAAGTGTTCAAATAGTAAATATTGGAAAAACCCTCGATCTTCAACCTTTTGAATATAAGGTTAATGACGAAGCGGTTATTGTTGTAAACCACGAACTATTTTTAACGATAATTGACGAAAAAGTGTTAAGTGAAATCACTGAAACAAACTCAAAACGGTCATGTCCCATTTGCAAAAGAACTTCAAGAATGAAGACCAGTCTACAAACGACGAGCATAATTACGAATATGGAATATCTCCATTACATGGCAGAATCAGATGCATGGAATTCATTTTGAAACTTGCATATACACTCAAACAAGATGGAGAAATTAGAAAGTATTGGAACTAAGGCTAGGACCGTACTTGCTATTTCAATCGCACGATTTTTTATTCGCAAAAATAGATAGAACACATGAATTTAAATGAGAATGAACGCACTTGCTACCAACAAATCATGACTATTTAAAAGTCGCACTTTGTTTCATTTTTCTTGCGATGCGATTGTCGTAAACTTAAATGAAACACATGTACTCAAATGGATATGCACACACTTGCGATTCAAATTACTACGACTTAAAAATCGTAGTCGCAAAGAGAAATGGGCATGCACGCACTTGCGATTTTTAATCCACGATTTCTTAGCCGTAATGAATAAGACACATGGTGAATGCACGCACATGCGACTTTAAAATCGTAGCGATTATAAAAATGAAACAAGTTTTATTTTTTCAAGCGATTTTTTTGTCGCTACTTATTTGTAGCAAATGCGTGCACTCACATTAAAAGTAGTGTGTTTTATTTTTCGCGATTAAATAATCGCGCGTCAAAAAAATCGCAAGTGCGTGCATGACAATAATTTGTAGCGACTACGACTTTTTAATCGCCTCGACAAAAAATTGGAATTGCGGTCCTAACCTTAGTAGGCAAAAAGAATAAGAAAGCAAGATATACAAAGGAAACTGCAGTCAATATGGAGGTGAAAAGAAGGCTTCAAGTTATACTTACAGTTCTAAACTGGAGAGAAAATGTTGACAGTTCAAAGTTTGGAGTTTATGAAATGGAAACAACCAATTTATTGAAATAAATGTATCCCGAAAAGCAACTTACACCTACAGTTGGCTCATGGCCAAATTATAATCGAGTATCAGTCGTTACCAATCGGAGAACTGTCAGAAGAAGCTCAGGAATCCAAAAATAAAGACAACAAACAATATACGTACAAAAATACATGCAAGGTTTCAAGGTTGCGGCAGAATGAAGACCTATGTAACATACTTGAAGCCTCATTGGACCATCTTATTTTTTGTCTAAGGCATGTTAGAACTGAAAAAGACCTCAAAGCACGATCCTCTCCAGAAATAAATAGTTTATTAGAAATTACCTCGGAATTTAACGAAAGTTTCCAAGAAATTTAGTTTTTTGTTTTTTAGTTATTTTTCCTTATTAATTTATTTAATCTCCACTGTTAAGCTTAAAATATATAATTATAATAATTTGTTATGTTGCCACCCTGCTTTTACTTCAGTTATTTACTATTGACATTTTTTGAGCTAAGATATTAAGTCCATTTCCTAAAGTCGTATTTCAGCAGAAAATTCTGAAACACCCTGTGAATATTTTATCTCAAAATTCACAAAATTTATAGCCTTGGCAATTTCCTTCAAGCTAAACAAAAATTATCACGATATCTTTATTTGTTTACGAGCTATGATTTTTGCAACCAAAAAATCAATATGCGCCACTTTCGTCGGTAACCTCATCGAAAAAGAACGTATGCCTTGCCTTATGGTTCTTATAAATGCTTATATCGCAAGTTAAAAAAAAACTGTTTGGTCGTTTGCCGATTGTTGCATTCAGATTTCAAATTATCTTTTTTCGATATTTAAAATAAATATCCTATCATTTTAACTTTAATAAAATGTAAGAGAAGGTATGATGCTAAGCCTTTGTATATGAAATCTATACTGCTATTTTTAGACAGCTTTTTATTTTATGAAGAATAGTGTCGTCAAATATATGAGTGGGTTGGTTATATTAGGCGTTTTTCTTTTCAGTATAGAGCTCTGAACAGAGTCTGAACATGTCGAGCATGTTCCGAACATCCTCTTAACCAAGCGTGCTATGAGCGCTCTGAGTATTTATTTGAAACACACCTGAACACTTAGCTGTTGCCATTTAATTTTTTTGTACAGTACGTTGCCATATTATTAGGCCCATGCGAAAAAAAATTAATTAAACGGAAACATAGCTCGATAATTTTCTACATGTTTACTTTATTGTTGAAAGTGTTACTACTCTTTATTGTTAAGACTATTTTTTAACTGTAAAATTAGTTTCAGGCTTTAAAGCTTACACCAAATGCAACACGCCACATTTCTTTCATGGAGGTCATTTTGTGCGGAAGTTTATAGGAAAATTTAATAGAGTGATTTAATTTTTAAGTTGTTTTATAGCACAATTTCTACAAATTTATGGTAAGTATGAGTGCTAAATCTTTTGTACTTTATGTTTATTTAAATTTAAAACAAAAAAAAAACCTATTCATTGTTTAAAGATGGGAATATCAACTGACCTCTCTCCAAAGAATGTTGGGCAAGTAGCTGGACTTTTCAAGGCTACTAACCTATGCCAATATAAAATTGCCTCACAGTCGGAGTTTCGAGAAGTTCTGTTAGAAATTAAAAAAAAAGATTGACCTAGGTGTTATCGCCACTGGCAATACTTGAACTAGACGTACTCGTATTACTTTGCTTTTTTTCAAACCCTTCTGGTACACTTTTCTGAATTAAAATAACATATTCTACTACATATAATTGAAGCGCTGAAAGGATGAAGGTGTTAAGCGACATTTTTAAACATTTGAGTTACAAACATTTAAAGTTTATTGTCTATAACTTTTTTTTTATAAAAAGAATAAAAACACTGAATAGATAATTTAAAGTCAATAAAACTATAGGGGATAGAAGAGATGAGTCAAAAATTTAAGTTTCCATATAAAACTTTCATCAATAAGAAAAAAGTCAAATTTCAAAAAATGTCATTTAACAATATTTTTTATAATATTTTTATAATATTTTTTTAGGAATTTTAACCTACTTTACCACATGTATCTATTATATATGTATGTATATTTAATAAAGAAAATTTGTCAAAATACATCTGGTAATCATTTTGGGTTAAAGAGGTTCAAGATCTTCAAGAAACCAACTACGAGTGGATTAACTCAACACTAGGGATGACCTTAAGTCCCTGAAGAAAAGGTTGCTGTGGTCGATCACGACACACATTTCAAGGAACAGATCGCAAAATCAGGGTTGTTTGCCTTAAAAAAAGAAAATTTACAGCGCGTTTGCTCACGAAAATAACCAAAGATGGAGGAGTCAAAATATCGCAACGCAAAGTTCAAAGGCGCTCGGCAGAAATGAAGTTTATCGCAATGAAACCTGCTCGAAAGCCAATACTTACGCCTGCAATGTGTTAGAAGCTGCTGGAATGGGCTAATAAGTACAAACATTTAACTGTAGAGTTTGGAATAAGGTATTTTTAATAACCTTTTGTTTTGTTTCAAATTATACAACCAAAAAAATCAATCAAAATGCATTTTTCCCAGGTTTGCTTTTCGGATGAATCGTTTTTCCAAGTTTTGACTGAAAAGACAAAATTTGTGCGTAGAAGACCTGCGAGCAGAACAAACCAGAGCACATTATTCCAACAATCAAGCACCCTCTATCCATAATTGTTTGGTCTTTAATATCAGTGAAAGGAGTAGCTCTTCTTTAAGTTGTGGAAAATACCAGGCAGGACCAGTACAAGAAAGTACTTGAAACCGTTTTGTTACCACAAATTCGGAAGTGGGTTTTGAGCCATGAAGGTCCAGTATTCATGCACGACGGTGCTTCTTGCCATAAAGCCAAGTGTTACGGGTTTTCTCAATTAAAAAATAAATAAATATTGGACTGGCCTGGATATTCTCGGGATATGAATCCCATAGAAAACGCTTGTGAGCTTCTTAAGCTCAAAGTTGCAAAAACCCCTATAACAACCAACACTGAGCTTGTGAAAAAGCTTAATTCTAAGTGGCAGAATAATAGCAAGCTCAAAATTACAATTCAAGCGTGTATAAACAATATGCCCCGAAGAATAAAGGCGCTTGTTTCAGCAAAAAGTCAACACACAAAATATTATAATAAAGATGGTTTCTCTTAATCTATGTTTTTTGTATCAAAAATTGTATTGATTTTTATTTTTAGCACTCTGAACACGCTCAGAACGAAAAAAGAAACACATTTTCGAAACTCTGAACACTATACTAAAAAAGAAACGCAATTTATTTTTTGACAACTCAGACTATGTTCTGAACTAAAATAGAAAAAAGCCTATTATGTTGATTATGACCAATAAATTTACGATATTTCGGGCTGTGTTGATTATTTATTTTCAAGAAGAGAAAAAAAAATTGAAACGGCACCTCACACAGAATAGGTATGTATTTATTTTTTATTATCGTAAACGGAACAATTTCCGGTTTTAATTAAATTTAATATCTCCTCTAAACATTTAATACTTCCACTAAACATTTTTCTTTTGTTCAAAACATTTTTTTTTTATACTTAAGTTTAAACTTTTCTTTTTTTTTTTTCAGTTTTTGCTACGAGTATTTTATTAAAAACGGTTAGTGATATAAGTGAAAACAATTAAAATAGGAAACATTCGCACAATCTGTTCAAAAAATGAAAATCAAAAGAAACATATCTATTGAAAAATAGACAGTTAAAAATCTGAATGCAGTAATCGGCAACGAATAAAAGTTATGTTTTTACTTGGGATATAAACATACATATGTACATATACATGTACAGTACATATGTACTTAATTCTTGATTGCAAGTTATGCAAACGATCTTCTTTGATGAGGTTACCGATATCAAATATTTCAAGTGATTTCGAAAAAGCGGTGATTTCCGGGGTTAGAATTACATAAATCTTTAAAACAAAAACTTTTTTTTCGAGCTTCAAGCTTTAAGGAAATTGTTTTAATATTTAAAGTATGGTGTGAACTATTGGACCTTAACGAAAGACCATTTTTAATCGGTTTTGCAGTCTATTCAATTCAAGTCAATTTATTATTACTATAAATAACATGGTACATTAAATAAAAAGAATGAAAATAGTATGAGAAGTGGGTTTTTACATCAAGGTTGAGTAGCAGAGCAATACTGCTCTTTTAAAATGAGTGGCACTTGATATTGCCCTTATATTTATTGCCAAGGAGTTCCATAGTTTAATTGCGTGTATGAAAAATAGACGGAATGAGTTTAGGTAATGATATCGTAATTCAGCATTAAATCCAATGAAGACTATTTCCATTTTATAAGCGTATGCCCTATTTTCAAAACTTACAAAATAGTTTAATTTGGAAAATGGTCTCTTTCGATTTTGGAAGCAATACAAATATTAAATAGCTAAGTTTAGATAAAAAAATCGTCAATTATTTGAAGGAAATCTAAAAATTTAGGATGCTGCTCATGACGGAATATGTTTAATATAATTTTATTCCCTACATACACAAAATAAAAACTTATTAAACTGATTGTAAAATAACTTTCCTATATAAAATTTTGTTATATTAAAATAAAACAACAAAATTAAAATTGCTTAATAAGCTGAACACATACACATACCTTATTATTAAAAAAAAAATGTAAATCTATATGAAACTATTAGTAAATGCATTGCTTGCTTACCTATTTCAAAGCTATGGCTTCAGAGATAACTTTTTCACAACAGGAAGCAACTGGTTCGTGCTAATGATATAATGAGTGACTATAAATTTTTAATGAATATTGACATATGGGTATGGGTAATTCTACAAACAATGGAATAAAATGTTACAAATTTCGGCACGACACTTTTGGAAGCCAAAAGTCGTAAGAGTTGTTTTAGTTGATCATTAGAAAGTCTCTTTTCGTTGTTGAAAGCGGCCAGTAAAAAAAAAATGACGATTTTAATTACATTTTTTGAAAAAGAATGTTCAGGGGACTGAGTTCTTTTAAGGGGACTGAATAAATCTTTATTTTTCTTTGTATTTGCTCTCGGGTACGCATTGAAATATAGAAATTAAATTTAATTAGTCTATTAAAAGAATATAATATATTATAATTATTTTTTTTTCTATTTAGAATCAATTTAAAATACATTATATTCTTTTTAAAAATATTCGCAATAAAATTCGAAGTTCAACATTCCTAAAAATTTCTAAGGTTTCTGAATAGAATCATTTGTTTATTTATTAGCCAGGGGACTGAGTTTTTTCATGGTTTTTGCGTAAAAAACATATTTAGGTTTTACTTAAAAAAAAAACAAACAAAAATATATAATGTTACAGTTTTATTAAACCTATACTATACTGCTAACAAAGATGCATACTTTAATACAAATTTGTTTTGTAAAAGCTCACCAGAGAACTGATAAACTGAATGTCTTTTTCACAATACTAACATAAGAAACAGAATCGTGTTGCACCACGATTTTATTGTAAGAAGACTTGGTACTTCAAATTGCCAGTGCTGGAAATTCTATTTTCGACTGTTGCAATATTCCAGGGGACTGATATGAAATGCGGGGGACAAAGTTTAATTAAGTTTTTTTTTGTAATAAAATCAATTACTAAAAAATATTTATCTATTTCGTAGCAAAGATGTATTATGGCGTAACTTCGGTGGGATTCTTCTTAGGGGCCAGTTATAGCTCATCAGAAAAGTCCATCAGAAAAAATTTTGTCTTCCAAATTTGACCATATTACAACTCGATTTTGAGTAAAATTTGAATGCAATTAGACGAATACTTGCTTGGACTAATTTTTACAAAAAGAATTACAAAATTTTGTTGCTAAATTTACACAGAAAATGGAATATATTTTGAGTTTTGGCAATCAGCCGTTCAGAAAAATTAAATTCCATCAGAAAAAATATTTAAATCAATTTTCTGAGTAAATTTAGCAGCAAAATGTTGTAATTCTTTTTGTAAAAATTAGTCCAAGCAAGTATTCGTCTAATTGCATTCAAATTTTACTCAAAATCGAGTTGTAATATGGTCAAATTTGGAAGACAAAATTTTTTCTGATGGACTTTTCTGATGAGCTATAACTGACCCCTTATTATGAGGCCTGAAATAAGAGAACGGTAATAATTTTTCTTTGCGAAAACGCAAAGGGGACACGTCAGGGGACTGAAAATCAGACACTGAAAAATTTTTTGAGCAAAATAAAATAAGGTCACCCTAATAATATTGTTTGGCCAGGTAGATATCAATTAGATTTAATTTTATAAAAAAAATCAGATTAAATAATTGAACGGATTTTAAAACATTTCTGGGGCGCCGCCGAAAATTCCATCGTTTGTAGAATCACCCATATCTATGTATGTTAACAAGTTGGCTCAAGTAACGTCCTTCTCTCTAACAAACGAATATTTTATCGAAGGCGTTTCTATACATATCTTAAGCTGTTGATCCTCATAACTGCAATGATTCCCCCATTCAACGTTAATCTGTTCCTAAACTAAATTACCTAGGAGTTACTTAAGACAGTAAACTTGATTGGAAATCACCTTTAAAACTGTTAGAGAAAGTATTTATTTTGCGCTAAATAAAATATTGCATTCACCGAAGCTAGTACCATCAAACTTACTTACCTAAATCTAATTTGTCTTAATAAACTCTTGTTTTGAACATGGTATTTCTTGCGGGGACAGTGGTTTTATTAGCAACCTGCAACCCCTCATTGCAGCCCGAAATAAAATGCACGACTGGATCGCACGAACTTGCTCTTATGTAAAAGTACTTTGGAATTTAAAATACATTTTATAAATATAAAACATGAATTTAAAATGAAATTGCCGTCTGATTTCTAGAAAAGTATGAATTTATGCAAACAAACTTTAAAAAATCGTTTTATTATTAAATAAATAAATTTTTTATATAAGAAATTTATTTAAAATTTTTCAAGAAAAAAATGTGGGATGCGAATTTTAAGTATTTAATAATATTGATTTTTGGAAATAATTTCAAAAAATAATCGTTCATAGGTTTTGAAGATATTGATTTTTCAAAAAAAAAAATTTTTTTTCAAAAAAACCCAACAAATAATTTTTCGAATATTTTTATATACAATATTATTTTAAACTTAGGGGGACTCCTACTGAAAATTTTTGGTTAAAATCGTTAGAGCCGTTAATGAGAAAATCGAAAATCAAAAAAACGGTTCTATGACAGGTACCGTTAATAACATTTTGCCCCAAATTTTTTTTTTACCAAAACGTAGTCCATGTCCATAATATCACACATAATTTTTTTTATCAAAATCGTTAGAGCCGTTTTCGAGATAAATAAGATTTTTCATTACGGGTGTATGGGGGGTACCGTTAGTTTTAGAGCTAAAAAAAATTTCAATTTCCCCTCTAGGGAATCACCGAAGACCCATAACTACCGAATTTGAAGAAAATAGGTCCAGTGGCTTAGGCTCTAGATCGAGGTACAGACATACAGACAGACAGACTAGACAGACAGACGGAATTGCCGGACCCACTTTTTTCGTCTTCGCTATCATCGTAATGTCAACTTTGATCAAAATCTCGAGTTCGATTTTTTTTCCAAGTGCAGAACTTGCCCTATAGTACCTACATATATCGCAAGTAAAAAGATAACCAAAGTAATGCTTTTCAAACCGAGATGGAAGCAATCATAGCCTATTAATACATTGGCACTGAGACAGTTATTAGCAACTACATAAAGTACTGTTTCATTTGCGAGATAGTTGTAACAATTTGAGTAGAAATAATTTTTGTAATTTTTGACAGATTTGATAAAGTAATTTTTGACAGATTTGATAAAGCATGAATTTATTTAATCGTGTAGATTTAACGCTTGACAGCAATAAAATCGATGCCTGCAAGCGCACCCGTGGATAGCGTTTTATTGAACTAGATACTATTTTACTACGGAAAAAGCTTTTATTTTTTAAAACATGTTAAAAAATTGTAACTTCTTTTACAATATAGAAACCATTTGTAGTAGACAAAAATATCGTTTTCATGCTATTCTTCTTCTTCTTTTTGCTTCTGCCTGCTCAAGTTTACATACATATAGGTGCGATTGCCTTACTAGCATCTACAAGAATTTGGGAATGTATGTGTGAGTGATTGGTTTTTTGTTTCTATTTGACATAGTTTTCCTAAAATATTCCAGGAACAAGAAAAATTTTCCGACTGTACAAGATCCTGTTGCTTAATTACTCATTGTAATTTTATTTCTTCTTTTGTTTGGACGTTTGTGCTATGGCTTTAATTAAACTTAACTGTGTTTTTTGTGATGAAAAAAAAAGATAAAATAACTCTCTTTAATCTAGAACGTTTGAATAAATGTCTTGAAGTTTAAAAAAAAAATCGACAAGAAAATAACTGCATAAGGTGCAATGTTAAATTTCAAACTGTTTTTATTGAAAGTGAAGGTTACCATTCGAAATGTTTGAATAAGTTTACTGCCCTTAAAGCAAAATATAAAGAACAACATTCTGATACCGTTACTTCAGGAAATGAACATAATTTATCAGGATCATCAACATTTTATGTTTTAATGTAGGTATTAAACTCTGGTTAGCAAATTATTATATAGTTTTGGAACAAAAAGCAATTTTAATCTAGCAACGGAATTGCTTTATTAAATTTAAAATTTTATTTTAATATTATTATCAATTTTGACACAAGATTGTAATTTAAAGTACCCTGATCTATAATGTTTATCCTTAAGTGGGCTTTAGGTCAATTTTTGTTTTGTTTTTTATGTTGTGACGTTTCGGATGTGGTTACACCCTTCTTCAGACCTATTTATTAATTGAAATATAATTTAAAACATATATACATATACACCAAACATATCAAAATTCTAAAATAGTATACTTACAACTTTAAAATTACAAATATTTTTTATTTGTTTGTTAGCTTTTGAATTGAATTAAATAAAAGGTCACGAAGAAAGAAAGTACCCTGATCTATATAATAAAAACTTACAATGTTTTAAAAAAAAATTATATTTGATAAATGTTAAATTTATTATAATAATTTTAAGGAGATGATGTTGAAAAAAATGATTTTTTTAGAAAAATACAGAAGGACCACATATATTGACGCATGCTGTTTCATTAGTTTCAGAATATATTTACGAATAAGTAACTGAAGAAATGACTGCACCCAAAGAAGAATGTGACGATCCGAACCAAACAGTTGCAAATGAGGTTAAAAAGTGAAAATTTTGGAGCCAAGAAAAAAAAATGTATGTATAAAGGGTGATACGGTTGAAAGGATAAAAGCTAAGGCTGTGGACTTAAATGACTTAAGTCTCATGACGGAAATTGACAATTTATTATTGCAAGGATACTCCATTTTCTACCATACTCCTTGCACAGTTGAATCCAACAATCGATTTAGAAATAATGAAACGGCCCAACTAATCCGTCTGGTAGGAAGCTAATAAGAGATAAAAGTAACGTATCTTTTGAAAATTAGTTTGTTCATCGAGAAAATCATTATTCAAAACAACAGCATGTACTTTTTTAACTTCATCAGAAGCATGTATTGAATAATGTTGCTTTTATTTTATTTGTTTGATGATTTGGCGATGATTTGTCGAAATAATAATTTGCATATTAGTAAAAAAAAAATATCCTTATTATCTTTTAAGATGGTTTAGAAAAAGAGTATAAGTTTTTCCGCAGTGAAATAAAATTTAATTTTGTCCCTCGCCCCCAACAAATTGTTTTCAAAAAAATAACCACTGATAGGAAATTAGACAGGTAAAATATAACAAAAATACGATTTTTCAGTGTTTTTTGTTGATCATATATGAAGGGGTAGTTTGTCCCAATTCCCCCTCTCACTTTTAAATATTTATATCATTTAATAAAGATGTATTCTAAGAATCCTCATAATGTCTATCTCGTTTTTATGAAAGGGCAACAATTAGAAAAAGGGGATTTCAAGCTCTTTAAGTTGCAATGTCCAATTTTTTGAAGTTTTAGCTTCCTTCTTAATTTATGTAAATCTATAATCGCTTCAGTCGCATCGTCAAAATTAATAAATAAAAATAAAGAAAATACACATGAAAAAAAAAAATCAAACAAAAAATCAAAGTATGTTTTTTTTTTTTTTAAAGTGTATTTTCTGTTTGCTTTTTTTAAATCTCAAGTGATTTTGCTGAAAAAAAATGGATATGGATATCGTCAATCAAGGTATGTATAGTATTATAAGCACAAATTTATTTGTACGAGTATATTCAACTTAATTTATTCATATCGAGTTTAAGTATCCACTTAAAGAATTTGCACTTTTTTCGTTGTTTTTTACCAAATATTAGTGTTTTTAAATATATGCTAAACCTCACACAATAGTCTTTCATATATTTTATTTAACTCCTGGGTATGTAAAACAATCTTAGCTTTCAAAACCATTCACAAGTTTTCACCTAAGAAAAAACAAAGCTTTTGAAAAACCTCCATTAAAGCGACCTTAACTAATAGATTTTTATATAATTCCAGATGACTCTGATTCCAACTTGTCTATGGCCAAAAAACAGCTCCACTAGTTGGTAAGAGGAAGCTCATAAAGACTCTTGGACGGAAAACTTGAAGATTTGGATAAAAAAACTTATGGATATAACAAAGTGTCCCCCAGAGAAAAAAGATGAACTTCACAAATTCATCAGGGCGTGCAAACCCAATTATAAACGGAGATGGCAACTCTGCAATAGCAAAGAAACGCATTTCTTGGATAAGAATGAATGAATGGATAAGAATAAAACTTGATTTCTCAAAAACTATTGAATGAAACAACTTGAATCAAAAAACAAAACAAAGAATAATATATTAGCTTTAAAAAAAATTACAGCACAGTATTGTACGGGCTTTTTTGATTTTTAATATTTTTTTTTCTCCCGGAAAATTGGGAAAGGCACTTAAGTGGGTCTTACTGTACCAACAAAATGAAAATTTATACTTCCAAACAACATTTTAGTCATTTGGTACGTATATTTGAGGTGAAAAATGTGCAAAAAATGTTTGGCCAGGTTCTATACCAAAATACTACACTATGCGCCGGTAGGATACTTAGGCCTTATGTCCAGGTAGGTGCCGTGAAATAAGGCCAAGTGAAATAAGGCCAACTTTCAAAAATTGGCCTTATTGCACTTTGATAAAGTGAAATAAGGCCAATTTTCAGTAGTTGGTCTTATTTCACTTTGATAAAGTGAAATAAGGCCAAATGATTTTGAGAAATAAGACCAAATTGGTTTTATTTCACTTTTTGAAAGCGTAATAAGAGCAACTGAATGCATTAAACGGCGCCGTGATATAAGGCCAAATTTGTTTGTGACTTAAGGCCAAACATATAATGTTTTGTCTTGAGCAACAGTACTTTGGGTGGCCCGCTTCGCGGGTTTTCAGGATTTTAACTCCCTTTTCGGGGCTCACACCCGCTCACGCAACTCCGTTGCTCCGCTTAGGGTATGTTCAGTCGCCAGGCAGGCGCCTGTAGCAACAGTTTTGTATTTTACATTAATTGGAGTAAACAACTAACAGTTATGTACTGCTGCTCAAGAAAACTGTTGCTACAGGAGGCGCCTGCCTGGCGACTGAAAATACCCTAAGCGGAGCAACGGAGTTGCGTGAGCGGGTGTGAGCCCCGAAAAGGGAGTTAAAATCCTGAAAACCCGCGAAGCGGGCCACCCAAGGTACTGTTACTCAAGAAAACCCAGAACATCGGCCACCAATAAACAATAAATTATGTATTATACGAATAAATAATACTTATAAATGAAATGAATGAAATGAAATAAATATAAAAATGCAGTTCGGCCTTATTTCGCTTTGTCAAAGTGCAATAAAACCAACTGTTGAAAGTGAAATAAGACCAATTTGGCCTTACTTCGCTTTGTAAAAGTGCAATAAGACCAACTGCTGAAAATTGGCCTAATTTCACTTTGTAATAGTGCAATAAGGCCAATTTTAGAAAGTTGGCCTTATTTCACTTGGCCTTATTTCACGGCACCGTCCAGGTAGCATGCAATGCCAACTAATATTTTCAAGTGGTTTCATCCTTTAATAAATATGACATGTCACCTTGTTTTCTTTTTACAAAAAAATTGGTAAAAAATAAACGCCCCACTGTCCATTGTTAAGCAACAAACTTAAGAACATTTTTTCATCCTTTATCATTATGTGACACTTTATAGTGTCGCCAGTTTCCGGACTGTAAGTATTCACTTAGAACTAACAATGTTGAAGTCCCAAGAGCTATAACAGAACATGTTAAACGTTTTACAACTTTTATAGTAGTTACTTAATCTTTGGATAATTCACTTGCTTAGTTAATATATGTATATCATATAATGTCTTTGTTGTTTGTTGTTTTCTTGGCTCCCTCTAACTTTTAAAAGCGATTAATATAGTTTTCTCATTACTCTATTGCTTCACATTTCTTCTTTTTACTAAAACTCTTAAATAAGTGCACAACCCAACTCTTCACACTGTCCACAATAAACAGTCGTGCATCCGCCTAGAAGCGCTACTAGTACTATAGATTATTATGCAATACGTTTTCACCAAAAGATAATCCGAGATTTAAGGCAAGAGATGTATGTGGTGTTCTTAAAGATTACGCTTGACGGACGCTGTCAAGGTCGGAATTTAATGAGATGCCTAAGTGCCTCAGGCTAGTGCGTGAAATGTTGAGCTGTTGAGATCGATGGCAAGTTGATGTTCGTGAATTGAGTTTCATACTCTCGGCTACAGGCAGTGCCGGATTAAGCCAGCGCGGGGCCTGTAGCAAATTCTATCAAGGGGCCCTTAGACTGTTTTAGGTTAGGCACTTATCAAGTTTATGGTATTAAATAAAACAAAACTGTTACAAACAAACTTTTCTTGATTTAATTTGGGAAAATCATCCAAATCATCTGCGTAAGCACTTACTATGGTTGCAGATTTTTAATTTCTTCTGGTGGAAGAGATTTTATATGAAGGTTTTTATAATACAAATTCTATATACTACTGAAATAAATCAGCCAAGTAGAAGACTTAGCACTATTAATGGACTTGTTGAATTATTGATTCAAAATAGCTTTTATGGCTTTTAGTCCACAAAAATTGGCGTTTCGTCCGGGTGATCGCCCATGGACTCATCAGTTGGCTATGAGGACCTTGTCAATACGTAATTTTTATTCAATTCAGTTCATCTTACATTGATTTTTTGACAAAAATCCAATGTGAACTGTTCATATACGTTTACCTAAAGCAGTGAGTACGTTATCAATGGTGACAATAAATACCTGAATTTCATACCGTTGTCCAATTTGCGTTTGGTGCGGTGCGAAACATGATTTTTGGTAAGACCAGCAGATAGAAAAATAAAATTTTAGTTGATCATTTTGATCCAAATATTTTCTTCTTAGTAATTGTGACTAAATCTAATATGTAAATAATACTTTTTTATGGTCAGAAAAGGCTGGTGCTCGGGGCCCCCAAATGCGCGGGGCCCGTAGCATTTGCTACTCTTGCTTCGTGGCTAATCCGGCACTGGCTACAGCAGCCACATTCTCGTCTGTGCGCACTAGCATAACAGTCTTACGAACTTTTTGCACAAACTTGCGTACAGCAGGGTTGATTTCGGCCAAAATTTCTTTATCTACGTTTTCAGTATTTCCCAACGTTGTTCAAGCGTAAGGCGACTCATTTCATTCCGCGGAGCTGTGCTACTGACTTTCCGCCAAGATTTTGAGCGGGAAACAGCTGTCAGTTCCAAAACAACAAATGATTTAAAAAGAAACCACTAAATGGCGTACCCTGATGTCTAAACGCGATTTAAAATTCATAAAAATATTTAAAAGCTATAACATCGTAAAATTTTGCACCATTATTTTTTTTATAAAAAAAAACGACTTATACATACTTTCGGATACAAGCGTTCTCCCAGTTGTTGAAGATGTACTGAAAGGTGATCGTTATTTGTAGTTGACGGAGTGGTGGAATCTATAAAGAAATTAAAATAAAATGTTTATTAATTTTGTGATTTAGTGTGAAGAAAATAGCGGCAAAATAACAGAGTAAAGCCATTTAATTTTGTTTGTAGCAATAAAGCAAGGAACATCGCTTCGAAAGTATTCAATTGTTTTTTTTTTTTAATGTCATCACTTCAAATGCGTTTTCAAAACGAACCTCTATATTTAAACTTCTAATTTGAAACACTTGCGGTTAACATCAAATGAAGAATTCATTTTTGTCCATTTATAAGTTTTTTAGGGACAGCAAACGAGATTGGGGCGTGTGGTTTTCGTTCGTGGAAATGTTTATGATTGGTTCAAATTTTATATTTCAGGTAAGAAACAGAGTTAAATTAAATGATGTACTGAGTAATTTTACGACATTTTCCTTTGCAGTTTCGCAGGGATATGTGCTTGGTCCAGACATTTTCCTTATCTTCACTACTTCTCTTTTCCAGCAAAGTTAACGCAGCAAACCAATCGCGTTAACTGATGACATGGCTTCTTACTTTCGAAGAAATTCCCCCTCTTAACCTTTCTGCCGACATAAACCATAATAAGTCATTGGTTCCAATCTCATAAAATGGTTCTAAGTGACAAAACGAAAATCATGATTTTTAATGTATGTAGCTGGTAAGGAGGTTGATCTCTAAAACTTCGTTTTTCATTGTGTGCAGTGTAACAAATTCAATTACAGCAAGGAAATTTGCAAATTTAATAATTGTTTGTAAGCGTTCAATGAATCGAGTATTTGCTCGAATAAAAATTAAAACGTTAAAAAGATTTGGTCTGCTCACACTGAATCTCTTTAAAGGTACCTGTTAGCTGCCACCAGAAAATTATACTTTTTAAAGCCATATTGCTCACAAGATCCGCTTAAATGCATTTACAATGGATTATTATTCTAAGTTGACTTATGGCTTAGTTTCATGAGGTGGTACCCACAGTAGCAAGATCAACCACTTCTTAATCTCGCAACATGAAATTCGCCTTATTTGTAACAAGAAAAAGAAGTAGAAGCTTCGTTCTTTTTTGTAGACTCAAAATTTTGCCTCTTTAGCACTTGTTTTATTTCAAAGTTCTAAAATTATTTTTTTAATCGGTGGGGATAATAATAAATTAAAATTTCTAAGCACTATAACCTACGGATTAGCAATCAAAATTTCGTCTTCATACCACCTCACAATCTCCAACTATTCTTTAACTTCTACACATGAATTGTACCCAGATTGTTCTACAATCTACCTATCACAGTGGGGGAAATTAGAAGTAAATATGTATTCCTCAATAAAGTTAAACTTTGGCTTTTTGAGCATGATTATGATCGAATAAATTATCCCTTAACTCTTTAACTTTTTTTTAATCACAAAAAAAAATTAATGTAAAGTACATCTTCACGTGACACTACATCACCTTTTATTATAAAGTTATTCTCTTATATTTGTATTGTTTGTTATTATAAGAAAAATTTAATCTTTTTATTTATTTATTGCGCGTGGCCGATGCCTAAGTCACAATAAATACACAAATAGGAATTTGTTTTAATACAGACAAGTAGTAGATTGCAAGTAGGTGCTACTAAAGGTTTGATATACATATAACGGATAGCAACACAATTATGTAAGTCTCTAGACTGATGCAAGGAAATTTAATGATATCGTTCGGGCAATAAAAAGTTAAGAAAATGCAATATAAACTACATCGATCGTTACCAAAAAACGAACGAGCGACTCACAACAATTTGCAAAACATAAGCAATATTCTTGAATTTTGTATTTGATCCTACAGGATCAGGCAACATTTAAATAAATAGGGGATATGGAGCTCATAAAATAATTTTGAGTGCCTTTTCATCTACTCGTGATGACACTTGAAGGGGAGCAGCTAATTTGCTGCCCAATATAATAGCTTTGTTTTTTCTTATTTAAACCAAACTTCAAAATTAAATTTAAATTAACAAAAATTCGCGTAAAAAAATAATAACAAATAGCCCATACTTTTAAGTCTCTCTCTTTTCCTCATCATCCATAGTTGCTTTGATTTTGGCATATAATGTTTGTTATATTATGCATTGTGTGTAATTGATAATTGTAATCAGTTTTTGGGAATCTGGGGGCGAATCAATAATTTGCTATTAAGGCATAACACTTAATAGTAACTTATTGTGCAGTTTTTTGCGGCCTAAACTTGGGGCCTGTACACATCATACATTGTATGATATTGACAGTTCTGCTGTATAATTTCTGTTTCTCAAATTTGTTGTATGATCTGCTGTCATACAACAATGTATGACCGAAGATTACACTGGAAATATTGGAATGTTGTATGATTCTGTTTCTCAGAAATGTATCATTTAAATCATTCAGCAAATTAACCTACAATTTTTCATACATTAAATATAACACAAAATTTTGTTGTAATTGGCTGCTGCAAATGAAACAACATGAAAAGGAAATATACAAAAGTATGTTTTGAGGTAATAAAAATATAACAATTTTGAATTAATTTTCATTGTTTTCTTTTCTACAGTTATCCAAAGTATGAAAAATTCTAGTGCTACAGTCAATTCTATGAAAACAAGAAATTTTATTTGTGGAAAGTTTAGTGGCTTGACATTGACACTCACAAATCCAAATTATCTCGTAGTTTTCCAAGAGAATTTTATGTTTGAAATGAAATCCATAATTTTTGATTAAATGTCTTATAGAAAAGTTTGGAGCGTTGATATTCCATTAAAAATCCAAGAATGATTAATTTAGCTATATATTTAAAATTTCAATAATAAATATTATAATCAATTACAGTTATTAATCAAAGAAAATGGTTTATATTATTGTACGTAATTCCATAGTTTTCTTTATAAATTATCACCCAAATTACTTTTAAATTAGTAAAACTTTATTTTTTTTTATCTAACAATTAACTTTTTTATTTCGCAAGAAAACAAAATTGAGATTTATAACACTAAATAATAATGAAATGTCAGAATCATACACATCATACAACAAAACAAATTTCATACACTACTTCCAATGAAGTCTGAGAAACAGAAAATTGTATGATATTTTGTATGTTGTATGAAAATGTTGTTCGTTGTATGAAATGTATGATGTGTATGATCTGAGAAACAGGCCCCTTATGTCACCATAGTTATTTGTCAGATTTTTTTTTTTTTTTTTCGTGTCTTTTTGGTAATAGTGAGAGAGCTTAGGGTCGATTACACCGACATTCGGGGGTTTAGACAGAATGAACCAAATGAAACCGATGTGAATGAAAATTCTGATCTCTCGGAATTCAGCCTACATGTGTTTTTTTATAATTTGCACACACTCGAGGGGTTATGACTACGCTTATAATAATATGATGTAACACAGTGCCAGTGTTTAGGAAAAGTGAAGAAGATTTTAGGAGATGCCGATGCACATTGGTTTTGAAAGCTTATCTTCAATCTTGGTATTTGGAATCTTTATTATACAGGGTGATTTGCATAAGGTGTGACAAAAAGCTAGGGCGTGTAGGTTGGACTTAGACAAGAAAAAAACCGTATGAGAGCGGGGGGTCTATTTCCCCCGTTTAGGCGGGAGGGGCAATTTAAGAAAAAAAATCACTTAAAACAGAAAAAAAATTATTAAAAAATAACGGTGATACCTACAGAGTAATGCTATAGCAGTTTGAAAAGCCAGAAATACATTCTTTAATTTTGTTTTTAAATAAAGTTGTTCGAGTAAATAGTTTTTGAAAAATTAATTTTCAAAATCAAAATTTTGAAAAAAAAAAAAATGAAAAATTTGTTTTTTTTTCAAAATTTTACATAATTACTCGACCAACTTTATTTAAAAACAAAATTAAAGAATGTATTTCTGGCTTTTCAAAATGCTATAGCATTACTCTGTAGGTATCACCGTTATTTTTTAATAATTTTTTTCTGTTTTAAGTGATTTTTTTCTTAAATTGCCCCTCCCGCCTAAACGGGGGGAAATAGACCCCCCCTCCTGTACGATTTTTTTCTTGTCTAAGTCCAACCTACACGCCCTAGGTTTTTGTCACACCTTATGCAAATCACCCTGTATAAAGAACAATGAGAGAAAAGAAAAAAAATATCAAAATGGTCTAAGCTACTTAAAATTAAAATAATTGAATCGCCAACATCCGTTTTCTATAGGTATAAGAAATCTGTTTTTTGCACGAGGTCCACGCACTAAAAATTATGTATCTTCTAAACGTATGGATATCCCACTCTGAAACTTGGCATTTAGTTTCTCTAATATGTGGGCTTTATTTTGAGATTTAAAAAAAAAATATAAAAATGGGCTAAGTTTACTAAAATTTGAAATGTTAACTTCTGGTTTTATATATATAAAAAAATTACATTTCCGGTTTAGATTTCATAAATAAAAAGAACATCTGTTTTACCACATATTCAACTATGTATTAGAATTATTTTTATATTGCTTCATTTAATTTATCAACATTTTTCTTAAAAACCCTTAGTCATTGCTTGTCGAAAATTTACAAGCCCATAACTGGAGTACCAGACCTCAAAATTCAAAATCCTTCTAAATGTATTTTTAGATTCAAATGAAGTATAAATAACACAAAGATGAATGAATTTCAACACCCATCACTTTTTTCGTTGTCCGCTTCACGTGAAATGCCCCATATATTGATACGGTACGATCATTTTAATTTGTATTTTGTGAAGAATTTATGCAAATGAATAAAACTTTTTTTCGATATGAAATGTCAAACAGATGAAATGACGTTGCTGGTGGCAATGTGTTTGAGAAATGTTTGCTGGTCAGCGTGCTGTTTGCTGTTCACGATGCTGGTGCTGTTGCTGGTTTAATCTATTTCGCGCATTATTATTTTTTTTGTAACGAGTTTCAGGTTCAAGAACCACCCCATGGCGGAGCTAGCATGGAAAAGGATGTTCCAGCAGGAACTTATAGGCAAAGCAGTTCGTAACAAATCTAATTTTGAGTTATGGTGTGGCAAAAATCTAAAGATCATTTAAGGGATCAAAGGCTTTTATTCACATAGCAAAACAAAAGAGAAAAAATGGGACAAGAAGCCTAAGCTAGGTTTTTCGATCGGATATTGTGAAAATACAAATGGATATCTGGAATTAAGGAAGAAAATACAACAGAAATCAATCACGTTGTTTTCAAAGAGGATGAATTTCCCGATAGTCAAACATAGACAAATAGTGACAATAACCAGGCTGTTACTAATTTCGATAGCTTCGAACAACTTCAGGTTGCTGAAGTTATCGAAGTAGAACCGATTGCTGGAGTCGATCAATACAACTTTAATAATACTTTTATATCTAATATATCTGAAAACAGTGAACAAGAAATAGAAATCGATGCTGGAAGTATGTTCTTGGAGCTAGAAGCTCTATTCGTCCACCTGTTAAATTCAACGACTACGGAATGGGAGATGCTTTTGCCACCGACACCGTACGTGGAACCAATCGAAAGTCAACACTTTAGTTAGTGGTAAATTACCAATTAATAAATCGTTGCGTTTTCAAAATAAAATATGGGTTTGTTGAAAAATCGACAGGTTCAAAGATTGGTTGCAAAGAATTATTTACAAAAGAATGGTTTGATAATAACGAGATTTTTAGTCCAACTGTAAAGCTTGGGTCCATCAGAACAATATTCAGTATTGCGGCCTCGGAAAGACTTAAACTGAAACAATTTGATATGAAAACTGCTTTTTGTAGGGTGACAACCTAAGGATATCAAGCAGAAACAAGCAGACTATTTAAATTGTGAACAAGTCTTAACGGTTTAGAACTTTGCGTTGCTGAAATTACTTGACTTGAAGTCAATAAATAAAATTCATGCGATTTTATCAGTCACAAGGACAAACAAAATAGTATTCTGGCCATTTATATTGATGATGGACTGATATTGCAGCAACTATACTCTGTTCAATTTATATTTGCAGTACAGGCCTTATGAGAGCTTTTTCAGAAACACTAGTGCCTGCTGCTGTTTGCACGGCACCTTAACTTAAGAAAATGTCACTGAAATAAGAAAGAGAATCACTCAGTTACATTAAAATTGTTTGTGTAATCTTCTTTGAGCTCACGTACAACTCTCCATGACCTATCTGCTCCATGGGTGAAAGGAGATAGGAGACTGATCGCCAATTTACAACCAACCCTTATTGTGTTTGTTGGGGAAAATTCCAGTAACACACACTAAGATACGACTATGTGTATGAACGAAACTGAAGATTGAAGAAGACAAAAAGGACGCAGTTAGTTGAATTTCAACCAGAACACGATACAGTCCACTTTTCGTTTTGACGGTGAAAAAACCTAATTTTTGATATTAAAGACTTTTAATCCTTAGCCTACCATTTACTCGTAGTTTCTAAAACCTTTTAAAAAATAAAAAATTAAATTATAAATCTATTGTGGTGCTGTTTGTTTTTTTTTGGACGTTATTATTTTGGGATAAAATTTAGATTACAGTGTTTATTAAAAAAAAAACACTGAATCAGAGTTACCATTGCCAAGTTGATGGAAATTCATATGGCGTTTTCTTTGGTTTGTGCTAGGTACCTTTCAGGATTTAAGCTTTTTGGAGCTTTTGGTAGCAAATATTTTTCTGAGATTTGCGGCAATTTTAATGCTCACTACGGCAATCCTGTAAGAGCTTTAAATTAAAGAGAGCTTATTGAAATCCATAATGGTCAGACTGAAAGGCAAATATCCCATCTTCCCTGTACTGCAAATATAAATTGAACAGAGTATTTTTTGAAGATGGTGAATTCGAGCTAGCATACGTATCCAGAAATGAACAACTAGCGGATTGGTTTATTAAAATTTTACCTCGCCAAAGGGCATTAATTACATATTAAACGAAAGCATTTTTTGCATAATGTGCAGAGTGCCAAAATTATTTAAATATACTACACAG
The DNA here is from genome assembly GCA_911387755.1 of Chrysotoxum bicinctum. NCBI lineage: Eukaryota > Metazoa > Arthropoda > Insecta > Diptera > Syrphidae > Chrysotoxum > Chrysotoxum bicinctum. The sequence continues at coordinate 114,034,845 of OU426988.1, forward strand.
AAATTGTCAAATCGACTGACACATTAAATGTCAAATCCAGAATATGAAAAATGAAAGGCAGAACCCGAAACATTAAGGTGGATTCACATAACACAAATCCGCCAACACGATAAAAGTTGATGAACATGTTGCTGAATGTGAAGAAATATTTTCAATATAAATATTAAGCATGTGTTTCTTTTAGTAGTTGAGCTCTTTCAATAATATTTTGAAACATTAAGCGTTAACTACAATCGCCAATTTCTGCAAAAAGTGGAAAAGAATACACACATTCACTAGCGACAACTGTTGGCGAAAAGAGAGTACAATTTACACTAACGCCCTTATTACGGTTGTCAAAGATCAATACGATATTTAATATTTATCAATAAAATTAATGAATCGGTATTATCGTTGTCAAAAATCAAAATTTTTGATAAACTGTGAACGCTCTTCAGAAATTAGATCTATTGTGAATGATTTAAATTGACATTCTTGGTATTATGGTTGTCAAAATGTTTGTTGATTATCAAATTTTCAGCCAATCACAAATTCCTTGTTGATAAAATATTTTACGGATCGCGAAAGCCAAAAGCATGTCTACTATAGAACTATTTTTCGGTGAAAATGAAATTGAAGAAGAAAATACTTTGGAGCAAGCAAAGATTCGAAGGAAAATACGCGATGCTTCAAATCCGATGGATTTGGCTGAACATATGTATGTAGATAAAAGATCTTTTTTAATTACATTACAAAAACTAATTTGGCTCGCTTCTAGATTCATTCAAAACTTTAGACTTTCGAAAGAAGCATTCCTTAATGTATTTTTAGATATCAACGACAAGTTAAAGCCAACGAAAAGACAACAATCCATCCCAAACATACTAAAATTTGCAGCTGTCTTAAGATTCCTTGCGCAAGGAAGCTACCAGTTGAGTGTTGGGAACGATTTTAATATTGGTATGGCGCAACCAACGGTTTCAGTTATTTTGAAAGAAGTTTTAAATGTCTTGGAAACAAATATTTGTCCTAAATGGATAAAATGTAACTATTCACAAGAAGAAGAACGCCAGGCCAAGATATACTTTTTTCAAAAGAGCAGTATTCCAAATGTTATTGGTGCTATCGACGGGACTCATATCAAAATTATTGGTCCGAATAAAGATTTTAGACATGTATACTACAACAGGAAAGGATTCTATACTATGCTTGTAAGCTTTTCTTCATTTCAGTAGTAGGTATATTCTAACTTTCAGTTCTGTTTTGAAGGTGTGTGACCACTTAATGTGCATTAGGTATATTAATGCGAAAAATCCAGGATCGTCACACGATGCCAATATATGGAATATGTCCTCGTTGAAGGCAAAATTAGAGGAGGACTACCGTAGTGGCCGTACTAACTTTCGGATTCTTGGTAAAAATTATGATTCATGTTAATTTGTAATTACATTGTATTTTTACGCACATGTTATAGGAGACGGAGGGTATCCTCTATCACCGTATTTAATGACACCGTACCGCAATGCCGAAGAAAGTTCAGTTCGAGCAAATTTCAACAGGAAGCATGCACAGGGTCGCAATATCATTGAGCGAACGATTGGCTTGTTAAAAAGCAGATTTAGATGCACCCTTCAAGCACGAGAACTGCACTACACGTCCAAAAAGGCAACACAAATCATAAATGTATGTGCAGCTCTGCACAATATTTGTATCAAGTATAGAGTGGAAAACCCTGAATTGGTAGCAGAAGAACCAGATAGTATTGTTGAAACCATTGATATTGCTATAGATTCTGCAGACACATCATTCAATGAAGGCAACCGAATAAGGGATTCGATTTTAAGATTCATGTAAAAGTAAAAGTAAATTAAAAAGTGGCTGGGTCCAACCCACTCTGGAAAGTTCTCATTAACGCCCTCGAAATTCAAGAACCCTTACCACATTATCAAGTGTTCAATATGTGTAATCTAGTGAAGACAAAAGATTTGTATGCTTGCGAGACAAAAATATATATATTTGAATAATTGTTTGTAGCTCTTTTCTTTAAAAACAACTTCTATGTGGCAGTATAAAATAAGCTTGGACTCGATATCATTGTTTGTTCTCAAAATGTTCAAACCGAAAAACACTGTGTGTAAAATAAAATCAGCCCCGAATCAGACTCACCGTTTGCTCTGAAGATGTTTAAGACAAAAAACATTTTCCCACAATTACAATAACTTCCAATTGGAAGCCAAAAAAAAATATTTTAGACTATGAAGTTTATTGTTCGTTTTAAACTAAACTTATGAAATATTTGTACTTCATGCTTACATTTAAAAATAAATTAAGAAACTTAAACAAATTCATAAAAACTCAAAGGTAAAAACTAACAACATAAACAAAACAATTCATATATATTTGTGTATATAGGTACCTATTATGGTACATATTAAAAATTATTTTTCAGTTCCTCTTTCTTTTTTTCAATTTCAAGTATTTGTAATTTTAGCTTCAATTTCGTTCTTCTGTCATTTTCCTTGTTTTTGATATATTCTTTTTTAAATTCTAATTTTTCTTTTTGAAGATGCAGTTTTTCTTTTTTTAGTTTAAGTATCTCTTTTTTTTTTTTTTTTCTTTTTTTAAATCATAGTTTTTCTTAGTAGTATAGTAGTCTATGTTGCTCAAACTCTTTTTAATTTCAGAAATATTTTGTTGCACACTGTTCATGATTTCAACCATAGAGCTATAAAATTTGTCCTGTGCAGTAGTTTGATTTTCCAAGAGCTTTAAGCGATCGATATCATTTTTTTCTTTTAGGGTCCTACGTGTTGGAACTTTTTGTTGCGCTGGGGACACCTCGACATCTTGCTGCAAGTCTATTATTTCGATATCGTTATCATCTGCCCTGAAACTTGGCAATTCAAGACCAAGTTCTGTGCCCGGTTGATCGACACAAGAGTCGAAGTGCATTAATGCACTAACCGTTTCCTCTGTGTCTGTGAGCCGGTGAAGTTTGTTAGGGCCTCCACCAGTCGCCACAATTTCAATTTTATTTTGAGTCTTTTTTTTTTTGGTTTTGCATTTTAGGTCAGCCCATACCTGCGTTAAGAAGAATTTTTAATTAATTTATTTATATCCGAAACACAATACTAACCCTCTGCCACTTGGCTGAGTCTCGTTCTGGCGGTCCTAAGCTGTTTAATTCCACCGCAATCTCTCCCCACTTCTTACTCATGAGCGGCTTTGAATAAACACCCTTGGCGAAGTCTGGGTTCTCTTCCATCCGTTCTACCAATCTGGCGAGCTGATTTTTGTTGCTTACAATTTTACTCCTACGTAAAGAAAACACTTTAAAATTGAATAGCACCATTAATTTATTACAAACTACTTACATTTTTAATCCAAATCGACCAAAATAAAATTCGTGACAGGAAACAAAAGCAGTTCGTTATAAAATTATAAATGAAATTGAAACGTCAAAAGTAAATAGGCACTATTAACAATAAATTTTTGATCTTTGTTTACAATGGATCAAAAAATGATCAACTCGGGTTCATAATACCGATGTATCAATTAATTGACAAAATATTTCAATTGTCAATTAATTGATCTTTGACAACCGTAATAAGGCTGTAAAATTTACGTCAAAATTTATCTTTCTTCGTAAAGATAAAAATCAGAGAGATAAAATTTAGTCTAGCGCGATCTGCATACTAAGCTTTATACTTTTTGTTTTTTTTTTTAAATGGAAGAAAGAAATGTGAAATGAGTTGAAAAAATGAGCCTATTTTTTTCACTTTTTTAATTTGAATTGTAGTTAAGCTTTTACAGCCTTATTTACTAACTCGTTTTAGCGACGGAGTAAAGTTACTTCGACTTTACAACGGCTCTAATCCTGAAAAGCTTATTTATAATGAAAATGCACGAGGAATAGCGGTGGAATAAGCTAATACGGGTGCATAGGAGGTTTACAGCTGTTTTAGTATCTAAATGTCATTTTGACATGACATCCAAACATCTTGTGAAATTTACAAAAAGGAGTGTAAGCAATTTTTTTTTCGTTTCTTACTAAGGCAAAAAGGATAGATATTTTGCATTAACAAATTATTAATATTCATTTATTTATTGGATTTGAACTTTATACAATCCAATTTTAAATGTATCCAATTTCCAATATGCATACAATGATAATAAAATGAATAATAATGGAAATCATTTTTGACATTTTAACTGTCAGTAGTGGAAGTGTAATAAAATTTAAGCTCTTCAAATTATTTTAAATTCTTGCTAGTAATTTGTGTATTAATTATTTATTTTGCACTTTCATCATCATCATCGGCTCGACAACCGGGTTCCGGTCCTGGCCTCTTTCAACAAGTCTCTCCACCTATCCCGGTCTCTAGCCGACGCCATCCAGTTGCGCACCCCAAGGCTTCGGGCGTCCTGGTCTACGCCATCTCTCCAGCGCAAGCATGGTCTACCACGCTGTCGTCTACCATAGAATGTACCACAAAGAACTTTCCGAGCAGGTTCCTCTTCGCTCATGCGAGCTAGGTGCCCTGCCCACCGGAGTCTACCGAGCTTAATTTTTGTCACGATATCTGCTTCAAGGTAGATTGCGTACAGTTCATGATTGTACCGTCTCCGGAATCGTCCTTCCTCACATACGGGGCCAACAATTCTCCTTAAGACTTTTCTCTCGAACGCAGCTAAGAGGTCGGAGTGCCTTTTGCTAAGCACCCAAGTCTCGGATCCATATGTGAGTACTGGCAGGACCATGGTCCTGTACAGCAGCAGTTTTGAAGTTATGGTGAGATTTCTGGATTTGAAGAGCTTTGACAGACTATAGTAGGCTCTGTTGGATTTGAGAAGCCGCCCGCGTATTTCTTCTTCTATATTGTTATCGGCTGCTACTATTGACCCAAGGTATTTAAAGGATTGCACCACTTCAAATTCGTGCTCCGCAACCTTGATTGTTTGACCAACTGTTCCTCTCGCATTCGACGCCACCATGTACTTTGTTTTACCTTCACTAATGTGCAGCCCCAGATTTTGTGCCGCCTGCTCGATCTGGATGAAGGAATCGTGTACAGCTTGTTCGGTTCTTCCGATGATGTCGATGTCGTCTGCGTAAGCCAGTAACTGGCTGGACCTGTTGACGATGGTCCCTCTTGTTGCCGTGCCAGAGTCACGGATTGCTTTCTCCAACGCCAGGTTGAAGAGGAGGCAGGCCAAACCGTCCCCTTGTCGGAGTCCATTAAAGATGTTGATTGGTCTGGATAGCAATCCGGCTATTTTTACTTGGCTTGTTACGTTGGTCATGGTCAACCTACATAATCGTGTCAATTTATTTGGGATGCCGAATTCTCTCATGGCTTTGTAAAGTTCTACCCTGGCTATGCTATCATAGGCGGCCTTAAAGTCTATAAACAGATGGTATGTTGGGATGTTAAATTCTAGACATTTTTCCATCGCCTGCCTAAGGGTAAATATCTGATCAGTTGTTGATTTGCCTGGAATGAAACCACACTGATATTGTCCGATAACGGTTTTAGCGTATGGGGTTATCCGGTCTTGTAGGATAGAGGAGAGTATCTTATAGGCGGTACTCAACAACGTGATACCTCTATAATTGCTGCACGTTGTGACATCTCCCTTCTTATGTATGGGGCATATTAAACCTTTTCGCCAGTCTTCTGGCATTTCTTCCTGCTCCCATACGTGTACTATAATATCATGAATTGCTTGACGTAAGGCTGGCCCGCCGTGATGGAATAATTCGGCTGGTATGCCATCGGCTCCCGGGGCTTTGTTCTGTTTAAGCCGGCCTATAGCCTTCTCAACCTCTTCTATGCTTGGTGGCGGCAACATAGAGTATTCTTCTTGAAGTAGTGGAGCCTCCACTTCTGCAGTGAGCTGACCATTTAGCAATTCATTAAAGTACACTTCCCATCGCTCCAGTATGCTTTCAGGATCGGTGATCAGATTTCCCTCTCCGTCCTTGCAGTATGTGCAGCGTGGTGTGTACTGCGTCATGTTTCGGACGGATTGGTAGAACTTCCGCGCCTGGTGCGGACCTCGCTCTCGGCTATTTTCTATTTCACAGATTAGGTTCTTCTCCCAGGCTGATTTTTTTTGTCTGTGTAGCCGTTTTTCTATTCTTCTGAGCTCTTTATATTCCTCTTCGCGTGCCCGCGTTCTATGAGATTGTTGCATTGCTCGGTACGCAACATTCTTACGTTCAGTCGCTAGCTTGCATTCATCATCAAACCAGTCGTTCCGATTTTTACGACTGCTGCCTAAGATGGAGTTGGCAGTACTAATGACAATATTCTTAAGGCGTGTCCACTTCTCATTTACGCCCAGCATACTGGCTCCAGGACTTACTCTCCCTAAATCAAGTGATTCTAGGGCGAGTCCTAACGCATTACCAAAGGTGTTACTGGTGTTTTCATTGCGCAGGGCAGCCGTGTTGATTCGAACCTGATCGGCGGATGCAATGCGTCTTCGCAAGGCAATCCGCCCTCGGAAAACCATACCAACAAGATAGTGATCCGAGTCGATATTGGCACCTCGGTACGTTCGTACCGTCATCAAGTTCGAGTAGTGGCGACGGTCTATCAACACGTGGTCTATTTGGTTACGAGTGACTCCATCAGGTGATACCCAGGTGGCTTTGTAGATATCTTTACGCGGGAACCTGGTACTCGCAACGACCATGTTTTTCGATGCTGCCAATTCTAAGACTCGAAGTCCATTGTCATTAGTGTTCTCATGCAAACTATGGGTGCCTGCGTAATGCCTGAATACCGGCTCCCGACCTATTTTTGCGTTCAAATCCCCAAGGATGATTTTAACATCATACCTTGGACAGGCATTGAGGGCCCTCTCGACTTGTTCGTAGTAAGTCTCTTTTTCTTCGTCTGAGGACTCCTCCGTAGGTCCGTGAACGTTAATGAGGCTGATGTTCGTAAATTTGCCTCGCACGCGAAGGGTGCATAGCCTTTCGCTTATAGCATTAAAGCCGATGATGGTAGACTTCATTTTTTCGCTGACTAGGAAGCCTACCCCGAGCACATGGTGTTTTGTATGACAGCTATAGTATATGTCATATTCTTTCTTCTGTAGAACACCATTCCCTGTCCATCTGATTTCTTGAAGAGCTGTTATGTCAGCTTTATATTTTGACAGGGCATCGGCTAGCTGCTGAGCAGCTCGAGCTCTATAGAGCGATCGTACGTTCCATAAGAAAATTCGTAAATCGTTTTTCAGTTTTCGTTGCATTGGTTGTCGTCGTGTGATCAGTCCGTTTCCGAGGCTTGTTGTCGGTCTCGTAATTCAAAAGTTTTACGGGACAGGGAATTAACCTGTCGCCAACCTGAGGAACCAGCCTAATCATATTAGCCAAACCTTTTTAAAGGCTTGTTTCTAGCGGCCGCCACGGAGAGGCTATGATCAGACTTCCACCAGTCCCGAATAGTTACGGCACGTGCATGTTTTCGTATGATACATGTTATTCCCCCTATTCGTCTGATGGCTGACCGCCTATTTTGCACTTTATCGCACTTAAAAGCGATTCTTTTAATAATATTTAAAAACTAATCATCAACTATTAAACTAAGGTACGAACTAGTTTAAGTTTTAATTTCACAAAAATTCATCTTGGGGCACAACGGATTTTCCCTATGAGCGGCAACAAAAGAAGCTTAACGGACACTTCACCAGAACCAAACTACACATATAAAAAACACAATCCAATCACAAATTCTAAAATGGAAGTAGGAAAGATGTCAATTTCTCAGCTAAAAAATCTTCTTAACGACACAATCTCGGAACAAATTAAAGATTTAGCAACTAAATTCGATATCGCTTCTCTGGCTCTTGAATTGGATGCTCTAAAGGCTTCCAATTCACAGTTAACCGAAAAACTATCCGCTATGACGGAACGGTGTGAGCTTCTGGAGTCCCAGCTTGAAATCGTTTCTCGCAAATCCAACGAAGGTTGTTTGGTGGTACACCTTCCTCTAGGTGGAGAAACCAATGCAGTTGATCTTGCAAAACAAACTTGCGAGAGGCTTCTCAAATTAAAGGAAGGCGATGAAATTCATGTGAAAAAGGCACGAGAGGTTATCAACACGCGATTGCAAAGAGGAACCGTTTTCTTGGAGCTACGGTCTCCCGATACCGCGGATAAAATAATGTCGACGGTGGGTGTACTAAAAGGAACTGGTATAAGCATCTTTCGAGAGCAATCACTCATGTGTAGAAAAAAAAGGCAAACGCTGAATGAACTCAAGCTTAAACTTCTGGAAATTAACCCCGACGCTAAAATATTTGTAAAAGACGATAAACTACAAATTAATAACTTCAAGTTTGTTTATAAATACTCTCGTGGTCTTGTTGTCAAATCGGCGGCAGAGGTGACTTTTATCAACAAAATGTTTGGTGACAGGTCTTCGGACTTTTTTGACTGCAGCGAGGGAGTGAAGTTGGCACCGATTCTAAATCAAAGGGAGGTACCATCAGGCTCTCAACTTTCATCAGCGCCACCTAGAAGTCAGGCCTATACCAATCTTCATCAGCAATAGGGTAACGCTGCCGTCTGCCAAAAAATAAATAATTTTTTAAACTTATCAATTTTAGCTTATAATATAACAGGTTTAAAAAGCAAAAGTCTTCAACCTGACTTTTTTAATTACATATTAGATTTTGATATTATTATATTATTAGAAACTTTCGTAGAAGAAAACTCTGAAAGTGATTATTTAAATTTTTTTAAGAACTTTAAACTAAAATTTATTCCAGCAATAAGAACAAATGTACATGGAAGAGCGAGTGGTGGGATTTTATGCGGCATTAAGAATGAATTTGTTAATTTTGTTAAATTTATTTCAATTATGGATAGGGTGGTTGTACAAATAAGCAGTGATAAGTCAAAATTTTTTATTATTCCGGTGTATCTTAATTGCAATAACTGGCAGAATGACTTCGAAAATTTATCTACCTTTATGAAAAATTCTTCGTTGGAAAATGTAATGGTTATTGGTGATCTTAACGCGAGAATTGGTGGTTATCAAAACCCTTCTGCCCACAGTTTTCAAGAGTGCTTACTTTTTGAGAATATAAGAATGTCTAAAGATCTAACAACTAACAGGAATGGTAGAATATTGATGGAATTTTTTGAAGACTTTGGGCTGTTTGTTCTAAACGGAGTTACTAAAGGCGACAAGAAAGGAGAGCTTACATTCATTTCCGGTCAGGGGCAGTCTATCACTGACATATGTTCAATTACTGGGGAATGGTTTAACTCAGTAGATGATTTTCAGGTGCTCACAGCTAGTTTTTCAGCGCACTTGCCCATTTTAGTAAAAGCTCACTTTGCTGTGGAAGAGCAGCAAAGCAACTCAGAAGCTATCCGTAAATTAAAGTGGTCTGAAAGTAAAATTTGGCAATACAAAACACGGTTAAATCACCATTGTAATTTACTACCGATCCAATCATCATGTAGTGTTGAACAGATTGAAGAAAGTATAACAAGAATTATTTACGCCTCTGGTCTGTCCACGAACAACAAAATCTCGTTCTCACCAAAAAACAAATGGTTTGATCTGGATTGTATCAATCTTCGCAAACTTTCCTTCAAATACCTGAAGCTATTCCGATCGACTAATTCCACGACTTTCAAAAATTTGTATCTCAAGGCAATCAGAAACTTTAAAGAACTATGTGCCATCAAAAAGGTTCTATATCTTAAAAATTCTGCCATTAAGCTACTGGATTGTAAGAACTCTAAGGAATTTTGGAACAGTGTACGGGAATTGGGTGGACAACACCGTAGTACAAAGATTTCTCTTGATGCCGAGGCTTTAGCGACTCACTTTAAAACGTTACTGTCAGCGGAGGAGAATATTAAAAGCTTTAGTTACGCAATGCAAGACGTTTGTGTACCGGAACTGGACTCCGTTATATAACTGAGTGAACTCGAAGCTACATTATTAAACTTGAAGAATAACAAAGCTCCAGGAAGTGATGGCATCCCAGTGGAGTTCTATAAAAATGGTACTGTTCAACTCAAAAACTATATCGTAGAGTTCTTTAACCTTATTTATAACACTAACTGCATACCTTCTAGTTTCTCCAAATCTCTAATTTTTGCGATTTTTAAAAAAGGAGACTCTAGTTGCCCAGATAACTATAGAGGGATTTCTATTCTTACTTCTCTAAGAAAAATATTCGCTACAATTCTCTACGCAAGAATTACAAAATGGATAGATGTCCACAATCGTCTCAACATATTTCAAGCGGGTTTTCGTTCAGGCTTTTCAACGACAGACCATATCTTTGCACTCACTAGCATCGCCAGAAGATTCATCGATCTTAACAAAAGGTTGTATGTGTGTTATGTGGATTTCAAAGCTGCTTTCGATAAGGTAAATAGACAAGCTCTGATTTATAAATTAGCTTCGATCGGAGTATCTAGAAAATTTCTTCAACTTTATCAAAATTTTCTGGCGTCAACGAGAGCCACGGTTTGGGATGGAATAAAATTGTCCGGTTGGTTTGAAACATCTGCAGGAGTACCACAAGGATGCATTTTAAGTCCGATTCTATTTGCTTTATTCATCGATGATGTATGCGAAATTCTGCTGGGAAGCTCATCAAGGTCCTTCTCTACGCCGATGATTTAGTTTTGCTTGCGGATAATCCTCTCACACTTCAATTGCAGATCAATAAGTTACAGGCTTATTATAACTCCTGGGATCTTACTATTAACATAAGCAAAACGAAGATTATGATCTTTGAGAAGCGACAGAGGAGAAGGCTACCGGAAGAATGCTGGCGTCTGAATAACATGCGGATTGAAGTGGTGCGTGACTTTAAGTATCTGGGTGTATTATTGTCATCTAACTTGAGCTTCTGATTTCCGGAAAAGTATGAATTAACTCAAAGAAATTTTAAAAATCGTTTTATTAAAGTAATTTTTTATATAACAAATTTCTTTCAAATTTTTCGAGAACAAAATTTGGGATGCCAATTTTAATCATTCAGTGTACATCGCTCAGAGCAGATAGTCATACAGCGGACGAATTAAATTTAATTTAAAAGTCCACCCCTAAGTGAAAAAAAGGTAAAAAATTCTGATATACCTGCGGGCTACCAGATTTTATTGCCTAAAAAGTAATTAAAAAGGGATTATCCCAGTGATTAACTTAAAGATTAATGAGGATTAAGTGTGTTAAACAGAAGTTTTTCTCAAAATAGTGTTGTGCGTGTTAATCCGTTTTAATCAATAATAGTGAAAAAGGTTAATCCAGTAATATGGAACCTCTCAATCCAGCCTCGGCAATCGCTTCATTTGAAGCTTTGCTCAGGAGGATAGTCAAGGACCTTGGACCTGAATATTGTGGCAAATTAGCAATGTCTTTCAATAGCATTGTGCAGCCCAATAAAACCAGTGACAACAACATGGAAACCGAAGAGGTAGACATTGACGAGGAATCTTCAACCACCAGCACGTTGGAGGAGTCATCCACTGAAGAGGATCCTAGCGAGATCACCAGCTCGGAAGAAGATACCAGTGATTTTCCCCTACCTGGACAGAAGAGACCAAGCAAGGCGCTTAAGGACAAAGGTACTAAGCGCATTCAGCTGGAAAAGGACTGCTTAAAGAGTCCAATTAAAGTGCTAACGCCTGTCCAAACCGAAACCGAGAAGTCAGTCAAAAAGACACTGACTCCAGCTTCATCGTTCTCAACAGCTTCATCATCAGCAGCCACCAAGCCTGTTCCAGCTGCATCATCTTCAACATCAGCAGCCACTAAGCCCATTCCAGTCCAGCCTACAAGGACATCGAATAAATCCATAGTGAAACCAACCAAGGCCCCAGGAATGCCCCCAATTTTTTGCTATTCCGGCAACATTGCTGAAATCAGCAGGTTCTGCAAAAGCAAGGGATTGAGTGTAACTTTCAAAAACAGAAATACCAAGACGACTATTATTTCCACTGGAAACAGAGAAGCCTTCGAAATCATCAAAAACTTCCTGAAAGCCAGGAAGATCGAGTTCAACTCTTTCACACCACGCGAGGATAGGAAGAATCTACTTCTTCTTAAAGGAATACACCATACCTATGCTGCTATCGAAGTTGAAGACGAACTACGGATAGAAGGACTTCCAGTGGTCAAGGTATCCCATTTTAAAGCCAAGAAGGCCCAAGGGAAAACCTATAACAATTTTGTAGTAGAGCTATCGAAGACATGTGACATTAACGAAGTCTACACGAAGACTCTAATAATGAACCAGAGGGTGCACTGGGAGCGACTAAAGACCGACGACATTGTTCAGTGCCGGAACTGCCAGCGTTTTGGACACGTTGCCACCAACTGCGGACGCCAGTACGTGTGCGTCAAGTGTAAAGAGGATCATGAACCCGGGCAATGCCAACGTAAGGAGAATACTGGGTTGGATGTATGGTGTGCCAACTGCAAAAAGGAAGGTCATCCAGCCAGTTTCAAGGGCTGCCCAACACTAAAGGTAAGACTCACCGAAAAAAACAAAATGTCAGCCGAAAAAAAAGCACAACAGGTATTTGCTGCAAAATCAGCATGTTTGGTTACCCGCCCTGCACTCAGCTTTGCAGCAATGGTGAAAGGCGGTTCTTCGCAGAAACCAACCAATTCCAGGAGCCAACAGCAGCAACAGAAAACGACACCAGCGAAGGTGAACACACCCCAAGCAACAGCACCAAGGAGTGGACCAACCAAACCAACAACACCAAGGAGTGGACCAACCAAACCAACAACAACCGCACCAACGAACCTGAACACCGAAGTCCAAAGGATTTTTGGATCCGACCTACTCACGGTCATTGGAAAAGCTCGGAGTGCAGTTCCATCGAACTATGCTCAGCTTAGCGAAGGTGAGAAGTCCGTGGCGCTGGCCACCTTCATATTCCAAATATGCAATTAAAGAAGCTCCGCATCCTGACGTACAATGTGAATTCATTGTACAGCCTTGAGAAGAGAACGACATTTAATTTATGGATGAAAAATAAAAACCCGGACATCGCTCTCATCAGTGAGACCAACGTCACTAGACGCAACAACATCGACATCGCCGGCTTCAAAACCTTCCGAAAGGACAAAGATGAGGGCCGTAGAGGGACGGCAATCTACGTAAAAAAGAAGATTTGCCCCAACACCGCTGAAACCATTATCACTGGTCTCAGAACCAGCGAAGCCACTGCCGTCACCATTAAACTTGGAAGAGATGAAACTCTTATCATCATCAGTGTCTATTTCAAGTGCCAATCCAGCATGAGAAATATTCACAATGACCTTCAAATTCTCAACGGTGTCCTCGAGAGAAGCACATATGGACTCATCGGCGGTGATTTCAATGCCAGGCATCACGTGTGGCTGGATACTACTATTTCACCTGAGGGCAAGGCGATTGTTGACTGGCTGGACGCCAACAACGACCAGCACTCGTTAGTGGTTGTTTCACAACACAAACCCACCTTTCCCAGAACACCATCAACGCTGGACTTCTTCCTGGCTTCCTCGAACCTAGTGCACACTCTTCCGGAAATCCGGAATTATGTCTGTACATTATTGCATAGTGACTCGGACCATGAAGCTGTTCAACTATCGATTAATCTCAACCAACCCATACTCCTTACAACAGAAGCTCCTGAGAATTTCATTAATTTCAGACGGCTGGATATTGATAGACTTCAAAGAGACATAGAAGACAGCTTAACTCTCCCACCTTCAGACAAGAATCTTCTGGATATCGAAATCGATGCAGCAATTGTCAACTTTGAACATGCCGTATCTGATGCCCTGGACAAGCAAAAACAGTCTAAAACATCAAGGGATAGGTACCAGCACCTTCCCGAGTACGTTCAAAATCTGTATGCTCACAGACAACGTCTAAGGAAACGTCTCCAGCGGATCCATCAAAGTGAACTGAATACAACAAACAGAAACTACCAGATAGTTTGGAATGAGCTACAGCAAGTCAACATCATGTTCCGGAATTCCATTCAATACCACAATAATATCCAATACCAGAAAAGATTACAAGCAATCAAGCCAGGACCAGATGCTTTCAAAAACATCAATAGGATCATTGGAAAACAGCCACAAATACCGGAAACCATCATCAGCAATGATACTGAAGCTACCTCGGCCCAAGACAAGGTGGAAGCGTTCGCCGACTACTTCGAAGGAAACTTCACACCGAGCCCACCTACTGACCAAACTTTCTTACGAGAAGTTGAGGCAACAGTTCAACAAACACTGCAACCAAATCCGGATAAAATAAATTTTAATATTATCAATCCAGCAAATGATCCCACCGATAGTCCACATTTATGCAATCTAGAGGAGGTTGTAGAAATCATCGGCAATTATAAGCCAAAAAAGTCTGCTGGACCAGATGGTGTCTCCTACTACATCCTGAAAAGGCTGCCACAGGCGGTAATGATTTTCCTCACAATCATTTTAAACAACTGCATCAACAACTGTTACTTCCCCCAGAAGTGGAAAACAGCGAAGATTGTGCCAATTCCGAAGAAAGGTGCCTCCAACTTAGTTTCCAACTACAGGCCAATATCACTTCTCAACAACATCAGCAAATTACTGGAAGAATTAATCTTACGAAGACTGAAGAAATTCTGCTTTGAAAATTCAATCATCCCTGACATGCAATTCGGCTTTCGAGAAAAACACTCAACCTTGCATCCACTGGTAAAATTCCAACACGATATCACCACAGCCCTCAACAGTAATCGTGTCACCGTCGGATGCTTTCTGGATGTCGAGAAAGCATTCGATAGCGTGTGGATAGACGGTCTAATCCACAAACTTCATCTTATGCAAGTACCTCCGCCATTAATAAAAATTCTCTTTTCTTTCCTATCTTTCAGGAAATTTTTCGTTCAAGTAAATAATTGCAAGTCAAACATGAAGACCATCAGAGCTGGAGTCGCCCAAGGCTCAAAACTAGGCCCCTTCCTCTACAACTTGATGACTTCAGACCAACCTTCACCAATTGGATGCGAGAACCTTCTGTATGCTGATGACTCGCTCTCCTACGCCACATCAATGTCACCTCTAATCGCTGTCCAAAAAGTAGAAACCCACATTAACAGACTCTTCCAATTCTACCAGAAATGGGGCATCCGAATCAATACTTCCAAATCGGAACTTGTCTGCTTCAGGAGACCTTCAACTGGTAGAGGCCTTCGCACCGCAACAATTGGCAGAAATCTGGTCCTAAGACTCCCTGACGGATCCTCCATAGTGGCAAAGCCAAATGTCAAGTACCTGGGAGTGCACTTCAATGAGTTGCTAAGGTTTAACCTGCACTCAAGAAATGTTCTGAAAAAGGCCAGCTGGGCCTTCAGCCGTTTGCACCCATTGCTGAAAAGAAGATCAGGTCTTAGCCAACCGACAAAGATATTAATCTACAAGCAGCTCCTGCGACCAGTGATCAGCTATTCCTTCCCAGTCTGGTTTTCCATCTCGAAGACAGCTATGAAGGAACTTCAACTATTCGAAAGGAAGATACTGAGGATCTGCACTGGACTTTACTTCGACCGTCAACGACAGAAACACTACAGGAACGAGCATCTCTACACAGAAGCCAATTTAATCCCGCTGGACAAATATCTAGTTCTTTCAATGAAGAAACTAATGGGGAACATCATCGACCACCCGAATCAGCTTATGAGAAGGATGACCACAGAACAACGACATCCCGAGCCGAGGTACCTCAGTGTGATGGAAACTCTGGATGACAACGTAATCATGGACAACGAGGAAGTAGTCTCGTTCTACGCTGACATTGGGTCAGCCTACCACCGCGGCTAAAACGCCATCCCTGCCCACAACCCACAAAAATCACCACTGACAACCAGGAATGAACACCCTGAGGACAATACAACCGACATTTTAAATTTAATTTTTTTTTCGTCATGTAAATTTTATATAAAAATAATTAAACTTAAGTCACTGTATATAGTTAGGCCCCCTATGAGCCAACAAATGTAAACTTTCATACATATGTAGTATCTTATTAGTTATAAGCCAAATTGTAAATAGTATGTTCAATAAAACAAAATTGAATTGAATTGATGCCAATTTTAAGTGTTTAGTAATATAGATTTTAGGAAATAATTTCAAATAATTATCGGTCACACGTTTTCAAGATATTTATTTTTCAAAAAATAAATTGGAATTTATTTTTTCAAAAAACAAAAAAAACTTTTTTTCGAATATTTTTATATACAATATTATTTTAAACTTAAGGGGGCTCCTGGTGAAAATTTTTGGTTAAAATCGTTAGAGCCGTTAATGAGAAAGTCGAAAATCAATGCCTGTCTGTCTGTATGCCTGTACCTCGAACTACAGTCTAAACTACTGGAGGTATTTTCTTCAAAAAAATTACTTTAATACATAATAAAACGATTTTTAAACTTTGTTTGCATAAATTCATACTTTTCCGGAAATCAGACGGCAATTCCATGCATTTGAATATTTTTATCTCATTAAATGCATGTTTTATATTTATAAAATGTATTTTGAATCCCCAAGTACTTTTACATAAGAGCAAGTTCGGGCATTTTATTTTTATTGCCGTGATATGAAAAAATTATGCGAGTCAAATTTTTAGATGTAACACAAAATTCACAGGTTGACGTCACTGCAACGACGTGGGTTCGAGTCCCAATAGAATGATAAATATTTTTTTTATTGCAGCGATATGAAAAAATGATGAGAGTGAAAGTTTTAGATGTAACACAAAATTCACAGGTTGACGTCACTCCGGCGACGTGGGTTCGATTCCAATATTATGGCCATAACAACAGCTGAAGGACAATGAAATGAAAGAATCGAAACAAAAATTGTTAATGTGTCAAAAATGTGTATAGGTTTAAAAGTTTGTTTACCATTAACTGTTTTCCTTTGGACTCCAGGAGCAAGCAAGTAGGTACTTCTCATTGCATTCAATAATTTAAAAAAAATCATGAATTTTGTCTTTTATTGAATGATAATGAATTAAATAAATAAATTGGCACTCGAATTTCGAGAGCTGGGTCGGCTAGTATTTATTAAAAGTAATCACTTTGTTCCAAAACATTCAAGGTTTTTACTTGCGATTTATAGGTACTACATACATATAATGCAAGTTATGTATTTGTAAAAAAAAAATCAAGCTCGAGATACTCGTATTGATCAAAGTTGACATTACGATTATAAAGAACACGAAAAAAGTTGGTATCGCAATTCTGTCTGTCTGTTCGACTACAGCCTAAACGACTCGGCTGATTTTCTTTAAACGTGGTAGATATCATTTTTAATTTTCCCCCACACGTTTTTTTCTTTTTAAAAAAAAAAAAACTCAATATAGCGGTACCTACCATACGAACTTTTTTTTCGAAATTTTATAACATATTTTTTTTTTCTCAACAACTGATTCAAAAAAAAGATCATTTAGTGAAAGCTAGCTAATGGTTGAACATTTAATTACCCCCCTAGAACCACTAGCTCAACCGATTTAGATCATTTTTGTATACTAAAGCTCCCCAGCAGTTTGGATCGTATTGTATATTCAAGTTTTAAACAATTTTTTTTTTGATTTTTTAAAAAAAATTTCAATTTTTTTTTCCGAAAACTCAGTACAGTGGTGGTCCAGTATAACGAATGATATAATGTCCACAGTCAATTCGTTATATCGAATACGTTTTTTTTTATACAAATCTTTGGGTAAATAGAAAGTACAGTTGAATTTTTCATTATTTTATTTCTAGGAAGTTTCTGGTCACATGAAACTTAGTAACTTTAAAGATTTGGCATTTCTTTTCAAAGAAAATTCTGAAAGAACCACGTTTTGAAGAGAGTTTCATTCATCCATGCATTTTTTGAGTAGGTGTAGTTAACTGGTAGAAGTTTGTTTTTAAAAGACCTTGGCTTTTTTGATTTTTCAACGATGAGGGGTTTAATTTTCTTTAAATTTGAGCATTTGAGCAGGCGAGAAAAGTAAGCATGAACATATGTACAGTCTGGTAGCATATTCCTATACAACCCAGTTTTATCCGCATTGAAAATTGCATTATATCTGAGTTAATTTTCTTTTATTATTTCAGCTAATTTCTTCTTAAACGGTTTGACAAGGTCTGCTCTCGATGAAAGCTTTTCAACAGACTCTGTAAGAAGTCGAATTCCAAAGCGCTTTTTTAAATTTTGTACGCCAACTACTTGCTGCGAATTCACCGAGGTGATATGTTTTTTGAAACTGCAATGCCTTGGCCTTTAAAACGTTACCATTGATAGGAACGTGACTCTCACGTTGGGCAATAAACCACTTGTACAATGCGGTTTCCATTTTCATTTTTCTTGATAGTGCATATGCTAGATTTTGGAATTCCAAACTTCTTCGCAATGTCCGAAAGCGAAACTCCTCTTTTATATTCGTCAAAGATTTTAGGTTTTGCTTCCATTGAAAGACGTTTGCGGAATTTTCTTATTCGACATCAGACATGAAAATGAGAGAACATGTAAAATATTACAGACGCCACAAAATGAAAAACAACAAAAACTGCGACTTAAAAGCGAAAAAAAAAAAACACTTGAGTAATAGAAAATTGTGTATGTATCCTCCAATATTATCATTAACATACATATGAGTAGATATTAACACATTTACATTCAAGAGTTTCTTTTAAATTTGTCGTTTGTAATTTTTTTTTTTCATTTTCTGAAATTCTTTATATAGAATACCTAATGGACTTGAAAAAAGTGTTCGTAATATCGATCATTCGTTATATCGGCATTCGTTATACTGGACCACCACTATATTTTGAAAACGTCAATACTTATTTTTTTTAAAACTGGACAGACAAAAGTTTTTCAATACAATCTACAAGATGTGCGAAACAAAATTTTATTTATCTAAAAATAACAGTACCTGCAACACAAATGTTAAAAAATGGTTAAATAAAAACTTTAAGTTGGTGTACCAAATTTTTTTCTTAAAAATGTTTGGAAAATTTTGTATATAAAAGCTTATTTTTTTAAGAAACTGCTACAACTACTTTAAATGCCATTTTTTAACGTTTAAGCATTTGCTGAAAAAAAATTGATGCAAATATTTAATAATTCATTTAATTTATTAACTGTAGAGTCATTAAGAAAAAGCTGTAGAAAAAAAAAGCAGAACTAAAAACAAAATTTATGGAGTTCTATCCTCCCGTTTTACTTTTTATAAGCTAGCCGCACTTATTTATTAGAAATAGTATTCACAGCCAGGTTCCAAAAATCGAGTGAAATTGAAATGAAAACGAGTGAATTTGTTTTCTTTGTTCTACATTTCACTCGCTTTTCTAATTTCGAAATCACTTTAATGTCGTAATTATTTGGCAATCCGGAATCCTTCTGGATTCTTCTGAAAGTGTTTCGTCATTATCAAGTGATGATGATATAGTTGCAGATGACTTTTTACTAAAGTATGTCAAAAAAAAAAACAAAAAGTGCAAAACTTTGTGAAGGATGTAGTAGAAAAATATTCAGAGGAAAAGGTAAATATTCATATCTTCAAGCTGCGTACTTTATTGAAATATTTGTATCATACTACCGCCTTGATAAACGCGCGTTTTCATCAGTGCCTCCAAATCAGTAAAACTTCCATTCCTGCATAGTTGCAGCTGGCAGCGGTCTTACGTTACCGAAGGAGATTTCCAAAGAGCAGTTGGAAAAAATTTTAGATATCGGTCTTGGTCGACGTACTGTGTCAAAGAATTTGATTTTGAGACTAAAATTTGTCCAATTTGAATTCAACTTAAAATGACCAATGAAGAGGCATGAAAAACAAATTTAATATTCCTGGAGGCATAGAATGCATCGATGGGACGCAAATCAAGTTCCAACGCTATTTTATAATAGAAACGGATATTTTTCATTTTTTTTTCTGAAAATTTCACAATGAATAGTAAATTCGCGCAACTCGATCTGATCGAATTTAAATGTGTATCAGACACCTATTGATCCGAGCTTCAAACTGTACAGAATTAAATAGCCAACACAACATAGTTTGCAGTAATTACACCAGGGGCCTGTTTCTCAAATCATACACATCATACATTGTATGATATTGACAGTTCTGCTGTATGATTTCTGTTTCTCAGTTTTGTTGTATGATCTGCTGTCATTCAACAATATATGACGGAAGATTACACTGGAAATATTGGAATGTTGTATGATTTTGTTTCTCAGAATGATACATTTAAATCATACAACAAATTAACCTACAATTTTTCATACATTAAATACAACACAAAATTCGTTGTACACTGCATGTACAACATGAAAAGGAAATATACAAAAGTTACGAGCAGTATTTTTTGAACTAATAAAATTATAACAATTTTGAATTAATTTTCATTGTTTTCTTTTCTACAGTCGTCCAAAGAACAAAAAATTCTAGTGCTGCAGTAATTTCTTTGAAAACAAGAAATTTTATCTGTGGAAAGTTCACTGGCTTAATACTACGTTTCGACTGAACGATAATCTAGATTATTTTCCAGTTTGATTTAAAATAATCTAGTAGTGTTTCCACTGGACTTGTTAGATTTATTATGACATCTAAAATCTTAATTACAAGCAGTGTCACAATTGAAAGTTTTGTTGGCTATTAAAAATAGAATAAGAATGTTCTCAACTGAAATTAAAATTTTAGTCCTTCTTTTTGATTTTGTTTTCTTTTCCTTAGAAATACAAATATTTAAAATCTTTTTTTTAACTAAAATACAATCGTATTTACCATTACGCTCCAGCCAAAAGTTTTTGCGGCATCAATTAGTTTGAAGCTGTTTACAGTTATTAAAATGTTTTTTTTTTTTGTTCAGTTTGTCAACAGACTGTTTTTCTTTTTTTTTTTTTTTCTTCCATCAAACTGTCAGGTTCATGGGAAATGGAAAAGTGATTCCGTTCAGTACAGTCGATTTCAAGTAGATTTATTTGAAATCTCGAATCGAGATGATTCATTTTTGTATGGTAAATCTAGTGATTTCAAGAAGATTTCAAGTAGATTTGAGTAAATCTCAGATTATTGTTCTGTGGAGACGCAGTGCTGTTAGTGCTGTTAGTTTTTAAAATTAATTTGTTCATTTATGCTCTAATTAATAAATAATAATAATAATAAATAGAACCATGGAAGCATTTCTCCGATTCTTCCAAAAATTTTAATTTTGTAATCAACCATTATAATCAATTACAATTATTAATCAAAGAATATGATTTACACTATTGTATAGTAATTCCATAGTTGTATATATAAATTATCTCCCATATTATTTTAAAATTAGTAAAACTTTAATTTTTTTATCTAGCAAGAAAACAAAGTTGAGATTTATATTAATCTAACACTCAAATAATAATGAAATGTCAGAATTATACACATCATATAACAGTACAAATGTCATACAACACTTCCAGTGAAATCTGAGAAACAGAAAATTGTATGATGTGTATGATGTATGAAAATGTTGTATGTAGTATGAAATGTATGATGTGTATGATCTGAGAAACAGGGCCAAGGTATCATATTTTTCAGTCAGTATACTGGACCTATCGATGTAAATGAGGAAATAATACCATTAGATGCAAGCTATGCACATTATCCATTTCCACAACTCATCAAATAAAACCAGAATAAAATTTATAGGCCAACTGAAATGTCTTCATACAAACCATTACTAGCAGTTCTAAGACCCTTTTTAATTAAAAAATACGGAAGAGTGAAAAAAGAACTGCATGCCAAGATTTCACAGTATATTAATCTCCTGGAAACTCTATATATATACAACATTAAGCGTGTTCTCGTGACTAGCAAGTAAAGCAAAGTAAAAGAAAATCACGAAAACGATCCACATCTCAACTTTATTTTTATATTTAGGGATTGGCATTTATGTTTTTTCTGTCAAAAAACAAAAAAAAAATAAACAACAAGAAAAAGAAATAATATCAAAAATGGAAGTTCAAGAAATGTTGTTAGTACTAATAATTTTTTAATAATTATTATTATCAATGTACATAAACATATTCCTTGCCTTCGAATTCCATTTTAGATCTTAAAGGAACTGATTCAGATGGAATCGAGCAGCGAAGATGAGTATGGAAATAAAATCATCAGAATGAAATCATGTCTTCCAGAACGTATGCATACATAGGCATTTTTCTTGCGCCTGCTGTTTTGGAACTTTACTTCCCTAGCGCTGTAAAACTGCAGCAAGGCCATGGTTTCATCCATCGACCACGATTTTTTATTCTGTATTAAAAAGTCAAATGTTTTAAATACATCATTAACTTATTTTCTTTCCTTATTTTGCTTGGCGTCCATCTTTTTGCTTTTTAATTTTTTGACGAGTTCAACTGACAAATAAAACAAAACAAAAATCAGTTTTGCCAACATTCATCATTAAAAAAAAAATCAGCTCAGCGCCCTCTTAGTTTAAAAAGCTTAACTAATCATCGGAACTCGATTTTACTTAGGATAAAAAGCTAAAGTAATGGCCAGTAAGTTTTTGTTGTTGTTTTCTTTATTAAATTTTTACTTTGCTTTACTTGCTAGTCACGAGAACACGCCTATTATAGCTGTCATTTGCAACTCATTTGACAGCATTATCCATATGTTGTCCCTTAAAGCTGAAATTAACTCAACGCAGAAACAACAACAATGATTGACCTAACTACAGAAAAATGAGTAAAAGAAAACCCTATCTCGACACCTAGAATAATAGGGATAGAAGACATTCCTCAATATGTTCAATCACCTGATCTGATACATTCCGCGGAATGTTACCGCAAGTGAGAACGCAGATGGGATGGACCTCGGTGGGAAGATGTGAGACCGGATATTAAGTAAGTGCCTAAAGAGGTTTTGCAGTCGAAGTATTATTTGCCTCGTAGCCGTGAACCACAGCATCTGCTGCATTCAACTGTGGGAACACACGTGGTGACATTTAAGGCAGAAGAGTTTTTAAGAGTTTTTAAGAAAGTTTTGGCAATTATAGATTTTAAGGTTTTAGTCTCCAAGTTGTGTGTAATTTATAAAGTTTGAAAAGATAAAAGATACTTTTAATTTTTTTTTTAAGTGTATTTAAACAAATTTCACAACTTTTTTAAGTTACATAGATGTAACGCGTTTCGGAAATTAAATTTTCATCTTCAGGCGGTTTTTATTGTTGAAATAAAATGCACCTCATTGACGAAAAAAAACTTTTACTCAAATTTCGACAAGAACCTTAGCCCAATGCATTTTTTCAAAAAGACACATTGGAAGAGTTCGCACTATTCGACACAGCACTCACATTGAACACGGGATAAAAAAGAGAACAATGGCCGCGTTCGCCTCGTAGTCCGATAGGGTATCTAAGATAAAGGGTGGTTAAGTTTTAAGGGCCGATGTTGATTTTGAATAAAAAACAAATTATTGTATTTTCTTTTTATTATGATAATATGGTATGGTTCAATTATGTATGGAACAAAATATCGGCCAAATGGCCGCCGCGACCCCGGCGGCACACCTCCATCCGATGGTCCAAATTTTCGATGACTCTGAGGCATAATTGAGGTTCTATGCCGTTAATGTGCAGAATTATCTCATCTTTTACCTCTTGAATTGTTGCTGGCTTATCGACGTACACCTTTTCTTTCAAATAACCTCAAAGAAAGAAGTCCAACGGTGTCAAATCACATGATCTTGGCGGCCAATTGAAATCGCCACCACGTGAGATAACACGGCCATTGAATTTGTCGCGCACGCACATATCCGGATACCCTTGGATACGTAGGCGAATGCGGCCAATACAATATTCAGATGACAAGAAAAATAAACAACAAGTGGCATTTTACATATATTTTAACAATAAAATCGTCCGAAGATGAAAATTTAATTTCCGAAACGCTTTACATCCATGTAACTTAAAAAAAGTTGTGAAATTTGTTTAAATACACTTAAAAATTAAAAGTTTCTTTTCTTTTAACTTTTCATACTTTATATAGAGTTATAGATAGATATAGACATAATCGCTGCCAGTCTATTCATAATTAATTAATAATGAAAAGTAAGAAAAACTTAATTTAAGAAAAGTATTTACTTTTGAATAAATAAATGTAAGTGTAATTAATTTATATATTAATTATTAATTAGTATGAGATTATGAGATAATTATCAATTTTTTATCAATCTTGATTTTAATTTTTGGTAGCAGTGAAGCGGTCTAACCAGACCATAGGAATAACAATGCAAGCTTGTTACGGTAAAATTTACCGCAACAATGACTGGCCTTCGTTTCCTTCCATTCCTTCTTTTCTTTGGTTGCGGCTGTAAAATTCTGGCGAGGATGAGGGCAACCATGGTACCATCAACCATGGGTGTACTTAATCAGCATTTTGCAAAAGTGACAAATACAGGTTTCGAATGAAAGGGTTCCGAGATTTACGAGATTATGCTTGACATGTAGACGGGCGGTCTCAAAAACAACAAAAACAAAACGAATGCCAGCGGATGAGCTGAAGAGGTAACGAGTCAGGCGGACTCTTATCTACCTTATCCTCAAAACAACACAACATCCTAAATTAATTGCTATAACATAACGTAAATTCTTTTTGTAAGCGTAAGGGTCCCTAACGATTAGAGTATCTATTAAATTCATTTCGTAAAGATATTAATTCATCTTTTTCAAAAAGGTCCACTTAGAATATAGTTCGTGGGTTAAAATATGTTTTCCTCTTTCTTCTTAGTATTATTAAGTAACGATGGCTTCGCTCTTCGAAACACTCGCGTGTATTTAATTGTAACTAGGAGAATGCCTAGAAAAGGCTTTTTCTCGATTTTATTCTTTTTGATTTTTCTCGAGAAATTTAGTTAATAATAGTCTGAACTCGACCATTTAGATTCGGCAAGTTTTGGAAAGACACCCAACAACTTGCTGAATCCGTGAATGTGAGTGTGAGAGCAAAGTTTCGTTTGAGATTCGACAACGGTGGTTTTCTGTGAAACGAAAAAGGTTTCCAGGAAGCCGGTGTCCGTGACCGATGATCGCGAAAACGATTGGCTGTATGTGTGTATGTGTGAGTGACTGGAATGGTCGAGGGAGGAAATAAAGGATTTTAAGCTAGGAAAGTTCACTCTTGCGAGAGCTAGCCAAGCGACGAGAAGTTTGAGAAAACCAAGATAGAAAAGGATTCAAGAAAATTAAAAAGAAGGAAATCGAGGAAAAGAGCATTTAATTTAAAAGTAAGGAAATCGAGGACAAAAATTTGGGAAGAAAAAGGATAGTGATTCGAGGAGCGACATCAGGAAAATAGGAGAAGTTGGAGGAGCATAGATAAAAAAATAAAGTATTTGACTGTTTCGTGTTTTTTTTTTAAATTCGGTGGACCATTGTCTTTTTTTTGTCTTTTTCTTTGTTTTTTTTTATTTGTGACCACTTTAATTCGTTCTTCGGGTATATTTGAATTTCAATCGTTAGAGGCCTAATCGCGTAGTTATTTGCTTTTCGACTTCGTTATTGTATTTTTATTTCATTGAAAAAATTTTGGGTTTTTATCCTGGTTTCTACCAAGGTTTCCTAAATAAATCTTATTTTGAAATCCCCTAGAGGAAATATTAACAACGGTGTTTTATTTAATTAAATTATTCTCTCTTTAATTCACTCCATAATTAGTTTTGGAATTTTACTAATTTCATTCCAACAAAAATTCCTGGCGCCCACTTTTTATTACAAGTATTCCACTGTACTTGTAATAAAAATATTCTTTCGTTTTATTAAATTGATTATATCGATAATCAATTTAAAAGTTCTTATCGCGAATTCTTCCACCCCCATTGAACCCAGCCCAGATAAGCAGCCGCGGTGGTAGCTCATCTTAACGAGCTACGGCTTGCACTTTTTTTGTTGTTCGTCTCTCAGTTCTCTTTTTATTTGGCCATCTGTCAAAATCGCGTCGAGTCGTGGTTCGTTTTGCTTTTTTTTTTTCTTTTTAATTGGTTTTATTATTATTATTATATTATTATTATTAATATAATTAATAATAATAAGAATTATATTAATACAACAAAAGAGGTCGGATACCCATAATCGCGTCGCGAAGAACAAGTGCACCCCTTAACCAAGGGGTACTACAATAATAAAAATAATTAAATAATTAAATTTTTTTTTTTAATAAATTATCAAATTTATTGTACCTACCCTGAACGGTACCAGCAAACGGTCTAGCCGAATAGTTTAATGCTTTCTTTTCCTTGTTTGTTCTCCATAAAATTTTATTTCCACTTCCTTTCCGCTGCAACGCACTATCTCTTCCTATTACACTGCGATTTCTCAATATACTTGAAAAAGGCAAACCATATTTGTTAGAAGATCCAATCTGGGCAACTTCTAAATTTGGAAGTTTTTCATTGACCAACAAAGCTTCAGCCATTGAGGTATAAAAACTACGTGCGACACCTGATCCTTCACCTGGTTCTTCTTTAAAAGTAACCTTTACTCTATTGAAGGTCAATGGCGGGTATACTCGACGGTTTTGTGTTCCGAATTGAGTGTTAAGTTCTTTAAATGTATGTGTTATAAGACTGTCGCGATTGCGTTCAAGTTTAGATAAAACAAGGTCCCGCTGTTGTCCATTTCGAAGTTTCTCCATTTGACGCCTGAATCTTGTTTCTTTAACCGGAAAGCCCCTTATTTCAGGGAAAATGGAACCGAATTCTAATCCGACGTCATCCATGAAGACACGTCCGAACAAATCCAAAGAATGTTTCCACCTGCCAAGTAATACATTCCAAGTTGGAGGCTTAATATAATTTTGCCTCAATGATTGGAATTTCTGGGACATATTTTTTTTATGCCGATTTTCAAATGAAGTTGAATTTGTTGTGTCCTTTTGAGAATCTTTAGAGCTTGATGCATTCTAAATTTAAGAAGAATTATAATAAAAGGTTTACGATAAGTACATTCTTGTAACTTACAGACTGCCCTGCACGCACTATAACACTTCTTGCAGACTGCTTCAAATAAACGTTGGAGGTCTGACTGCTTGAAAAAGCAGTTCTTGTTTGAACAATAACCTCAGGTCGAACTGAATTGTCCATAGTATTTTCAGCAGGAAATTCTTCGTTAGCTTTTGGCATTACTACATCGCTTTTTAAAACAGTTCCTTCTTGTTTTAAAGGTGGAATCACTGAAATTTTTGCTACATACATTATTTTTTGATCAATCTTTTTTATAATCAAGAACTTACCAATATTTTTTTTATTAACATCTCCTTCATGTTGATCAAGATAGCTCTTTTTTTTTAACTGGACATACAGATTAGTACAATTTTCTATTTTAAATGCACCCGATTCTTCTATAGAAGGAGAAATGCAAGGAGATGAAGATCTTTTTTTGCATTTGTATATTTCTTCGTCTAAAAATTCTTGTTGTTTATTATGCGAAGAAAGTCCTAGCCGTAATGGTGGTACTTCCAGAATGGAAGTTCCACTTGTACTTGAAGATTTACTAGTGGGTAAAATTGGCAGCGGGTAATTTGAAAATAAATCTTCCCTTTTTGTATTTGTTTGCAGCAAATGTGGTTTATCGGCTAAAGGAAGTGCTATTTCTAATGGTAATGAAAAGGGATCTGGAGCACAACATCCAAGGCTCAGAGTGGAATCGGATCTTTTGAAAAAATGGTACTTCTTCTCAAAATTATTTTCACCCAGTATTTCATCGTCAGGGATAGAATTTTCTTGTATAAGCATACTTGAATCATTTTCTGCTTCTTCATTATTGCAAGTTTGACGGCTTTGGATTTCTGAATTTGTATCAAATTTATCTGAGTTTTCATTTCTCATATAAAATATTATTCCATCTAGCACGTATGCTATATGACGCAATGCTGTTATATCTAAAACGGGTAAAGAGTCTCTGTGTTCTGAAGTGTGTGCCCGCATCAATGAAAGGCAATAAGTAAAAAATTCACGCCTCGATGATGTGGATCCTATAAGCAAATAAAGATATAAATTAATGTCAATATTATCAAAACATTGCCTTTCATATAATTTAGAATCATAAGAAATAGAAAACTTTAATTTACCTAATATATTAATACCAATGTTTCCTTGATTTGTACTTTGCGAATTTAAGTTCATTGTTTGCAAGGGATGAACTTGATCTGTTGAGTTCGTTAGATAAGCTCCAAATTTGAGTTGAGCTTCAGTTCCATCCATTACAGAAAATACCCAATTCCATGTTTGTTTGAGGCGTGCTTCTAAAAGTGACTAAAAAAATAAACAGCCAATGGAAACTCAGTTAAGAAAAATATATTTGAATAATAATAAAATAATTTACTTGGACTTCAATAGATTCTGCATATGTTACTTTCAAACGGTTTTCAATATCTTGGTTAAGAATTAATGTAATTGAATTAAACAAATC
This sequence comes from Chrysotoxum bicinctum, assembly GCA_911387755.1. Lineage (NCBI taxonomy): Eukaryota > Metazoa > Arthropoda > Insecta > Diptera > Syrphidae > Chrysotoxum > Chrysotoxum bicinctum. The sequence goes on from OU426988.1 coordinate 114,063,292, forward strand.
CGAAATTTGGCGCATTATAATTCCAAAAGCCCGCGCTAAGCTACTTGCTGTGGTAGCCATGGAATGCGGCTCTTGTAAATTTGTTGGAGCAGATGAAGTGGGAATTGCTGTACGTCGTAAGGCAAGAGGATCTATGAACACCAAGCCTGACCCAGTAGGTAAACGCACTGAAGACCTTCCTGTTTGGTCTCTATTGCGAATTGCCCAGTGCATAGAAGATGCAGAAGTGCTTCCTCTAGTATTATTGCCAGTAGCTCTTCTTTCAAGTTGACTGTCAATAAATGTATATCCTTCCTCCGAATTTTCGTCTGTCTCACCATCATCAGAGCCATCTTCTTCTGGAGGAGACGAATCACCTGATTCATCTTCTAAAACATAAAATATTTTATATTTTGTGCATATCGAGTGACCTTAAAATAATGAACTAAAATAAATTGTTGAAAGGCGGGTTCTGATTAACAATAGTTTTTTTGAAATTTCGAAAAACCTCTACTTTAAACGACTGATTGTCGTCACATCTTGCCATTGAAATCAAATTAATGTCAAAAACCTTTACAATAGCACCATGAAAAAACGCTTTCTTTTGGTAAAATATTCTGTTTTTAACATTCGAAAATTATAACTATTTAAACTCAATTTAAAATTTCTCGGAATAAAAACATTTTTGTTAAAATAGTAGGAAAAAAGAGCTGGGTGGAATCGGCTAAGGTGATAGTTGATTGTGATTGTCATTTTGACTATAGTTGTCTCCATCATATCAATAAAGAAATATAGAGAGAGCGATTGTCAAAATGACAATCATAATCAACTATCACCTTAGCCGATTCCACCCCTGGTGTAAGCGCGCGGGGGCTTAAACAGATCATATTCATCCATTTTCAATAAAACAACTATAAATAAGAGTATGTATAACGGTTATAAAAAGAAGATCGTAGAACGCTTAACTTTTAAGCTTGAGTAAACCAACTAGCTGAGTAGGGATGATTGACACTATACTCTGTCCAACAAAAATTGTCAGTACAGGGAAGATAGGACGTTTGTCTCTCATTCTGGTTGCATTGCCATGCATAAGTGTGTGCCCTTTTAAAGCTCTCACATGGATTCCGTAGTTTACATTATAAATCGCCGCAAATGAGAGTAAAAAACGCGTAGGGCTACCGTCTGCCGATTCAAAACGACTGAAAACAATATTCAATTTACTTTTTCCCACAACATCAAGCGGTAAGATATTAGGCGCGTTTTTTTTAAGTCGAAAAGCAATACGACAACACTCAATATACTCATCTCCTTAAATTGTGTTCTCAAAAGCTTCAAATACCAAAAGCTCCTTAATAAAAACCACTGAAAAAGCTCCTTGCTTGCAATTGAGAATGATAATGGTAACTCTGTTTTGATGTAGATAAAGAGCGCACGATCGTATTGAGTGACACTTGACATTGACACTCTTGACAGTATCTCATCAGCAGTGGGATACGACGGTCGTGTTGGGGTGTACAACTTTATGCAAAAAATTACAACAATTCCTAAAGAAAAGTCAGTGGCTTGCTCTTTTTTTAGTGGCATTTTTCCTAACGCATTGTAGTGAGGGTGCATCAGTCGCCACTGCTTTAGAAAAAGCTCTCCCATAAGGCCTGTACTAAAAATTTTTGTTGGACAGAGTATAACCACAAAACAACAACAGTAACAAACAAAAATTAAAGAGAGATGCACTATGTTATAATGGTAATGGATGTCAGATCGGAATTTTATTCTGTGTTGAAAATTAGATATAAAATAGTAAATTATAAACTATATAAAAATACTAAATAAAAAAAAAACTAATCTTATCATAATAGTTTATCATACATATTGGCTTGTGGTAACTAGAATCAGATACATACATATGTACATATGTACCAGGGACGAAGCGTCCATGTATTGAGTGGAATGAGTGCTTCCGTTGAACTATTTGAAAAAAATCGTACCTAGCAGGGAATTAAATTCAAAATTCCAAATTGTATTAATATTTTTATTATAATACTAGATGACCCGGTAAACTTCGTATCACCTTCATATATTTTTGGGAAATGTGGTCAAAACTTAATACAAAATTTTTATCTACATACATTAAATACAACACAGTTATTCAATTAATCAATTAAAGACTTTCTGATGTACTATATTTTTTGTCTTATTTTGCGGTGCGTAAATATATAAGAAGATAGTTTTCCGACTCGCAAACTCGCAACTTATAATTGCCCATGCGCGAAACAGGGAAACTTCAAGTTGATTCCGTAAACTTTAAAAGATTGGCCTTGTCATCGCAAAGGCCAAACGGACGAAAAAATGGCAAATCCGTTGGAATTATCGGTATACGCGGGATGGAGACACCCTCTCGTTTGTATTTTCCCTTGATGATATTGGCCTCGATGACGTTATTCATTAGGTTTTTTCCAGCCAGTCTCGTACCATTGCACAGTCGAGGTTGATTAATGTTAGGCAGAATAATCAAAACTGATCCTACTTTTAATTGTAAATTCTGAGGTGGTAGTCCAGGCAAATTCAGAGAATTTAAAAACTCTGTGAAAAAGTTGCCTACATCATCCTGGTTTGTAACTGTGTCAACTGATTTATAAGATAACAACTCTCCGGGAAGAAAATTTTGAATTGTTACGTTGAAAACTTCGACATCTTTGCTTATGGTCGCCAATATTGCTCGTTCACTCAGTCAATTATGGTTTCTGAGCCGTTTTTCTATGTCCATAAAAACACGCCGAATAAGCTACTTTTTTGAATCGACGAAGTGACAAAAATCCTTGAGTAGTATAATTAATCCGGTTGAGGTATCAACTGTGACTTTACCATTTTCAATATCTAAAAATTGCTTCGAAAACATAATAGCAGTTTGATCTTGTTGCAAAAATACTCGCTTGTGAGTTGTTAATAGGAGTGTACTTACATATTGCCACAAATTAGAGAATTTTAAGCATGCGTTTAGTTCGTCAGCAACAGTTGATCGGGGAATAATTGGAAGAGTCTGACGAAAATCACTTGACAACCGAATCATGGCTCCACCAAAAATGTTTTGGCTGTCACGAAAATCTTTTAACGTTCTGTCCAGTGCCTCGAATGATTTCTTGTACATCGTACATTCATTTCAAACGATCAATTTGCGTATCTGTAGAATCTTCGCCATTGCGCTATTTTTGGCGATGTTGCAAACTGGAGCTTCGTTGATTTGGATGTTTAGTGGAAATTTCAAGGTAGAATGTGCACCTTCCACCTTCTAACAATGTTGCAGCTATTCCAGATGAAGCCAATGCTAGGGCTACTTCATTTTGCGATCTGATCTTTGCCAACAGCAATGAAATTAGAAACGTTTTTCCAGTTTCCCGGGAGCATCAAAGAAGTAAATTCCACCAGATCTACTGTTCACAGCTTCAATCGAAGTATCATACGCAATTCTTTGCTGTTCATTCAATTGCGGAACGTTTGAACGAACTGTTTCGGCCAATACTTCAGTACCGTATTCTTGTTCTCTTCGCAAGTCATGGTTAAATGTATCGCGCATAGGACGATTGGGTGGTGTTATTCCCAAACACGACAATACTTTATTTACAATCAATAAAAACAAATCTTCTATCATGATCAATGTCTCATTGTAAATTTCTGCAGTAATTTGTAGTGCAAAGACGTCAAATGTTTCACAGCTAGGAACATTTTGTATTGGAAAATTAAAAACGAAAATTAGTATTTTTCCGTTACTTATTATGTATGTTTCTCACCGCTTAAACCTTCCCTGAACTTCCACAAATATTTTAAGATTAAAATTATCAAAATCGGTCTAGCCATTCTCAAGTTTTAGCGAGACAAACGAACAGCAATTGATTTTTATATAATATTGTGAATCTAAACTATTCTCAGATCCCCTTGAACACACACAAAAAATTTCATCAAAATCGGTCCAGTCGTTTAAGAGAAGTTCAGTGACATACACACTCACAGAAGAATTATATATATAAAGATTGTGAATCTAAACCATTCTCAGATCCCCTTGAACACACACAAAAAATTTCATCAAAATCGGTCCAGTCGCTTAAGAGAAGTTCAGTGACATACACACTCACAGAAGAATTATATATATAAAGATTGTGAATCTAAACCATCCTCAGATCCCCTTGAACACACACAAAAAATTTCATCAAAATCGGTCCAGTCGTTTAAGAGAAGTTCAGTGACATACACACTCACAGAAGAATTATATATATAAAGATTTGTATCTATTAATGAATCTTCATTTACTCTGTAAATTACATACCCACATAATTATGACAACATTATCATCTTTTACTAAAATTAATTAAGGAAATCAAGATCTCTCTGGTTATTACAACCTGCAAACCAACTGAGAATGCTCAACATTACTCCATTATTTATAATGCTCAATCTCATGAAAGTTCTTGCTAAAATGCTTAACAGCTCTGCATTCCTTATTATCGCCTTCTTAACTCAATTTCAAAATACCCTTCCACTCCAAATCAACTGAAAATATTCGTATACCTACAATCTCACTCACCAATATTCACAAAATGTTCAAACAACAATGATTCTCAAACAATATATAGAATGCACAACAGCTTGGCATTCCATTATTTCGCATACTTTACTTATAGTCCGGCCAAATTAGGTCAAAAAACAAGAGCAAAGCTACAAAAATTACCATCAAGCTGAAACTGAGTAAACTTGTTCAAAACACAATTAAAAACAATTTTTCAAAATTCCCCACCGTTACGACCCATGGAAAAAAAATTGACTCAAGGTCAAAGGTAAAAAAAATGGTTTTTTTCACGATTTTCTTCAAAACTGTAAGTTTTATCGTAAAATTACCTCAGACAAAAATTGTATTTTTTTTATTATTTTTTTTCCTAAAAGCTACCGCTTCTGAGATAAAACGATTCAAAAAGTTGTAAACGTCATTGCAGTCATAAGCGCGCCACGTATATACCTCTGTAGCTGTAATATAAGTAAAAATATGTTTCTATGGGTGATTTCACTTATTTTTAAAATATAAAATATACATAAGTATCACTATGAGAATATCAGGTAACATGTAACCCAGTCCCTTAATTCATACGCTAGTGTAACCTTGAAGCAACATCTGTCCCTCTGTTCAATAGTGTGCGTGGCTAGGGTCGTATACCTGCTTCATGTTGGAATGCGCAATAGATGAAATTCCGTTAGTCTTGAGCGCCGCTCTGTAGTGAAAACACGTGTTTATTTTAACCTATTTCGGGCTGTTTTAATTTTTATTATAAAAATGTCAGAATATTGTTTTATTTGTGCTAAACTTTTAAGTGAAGATGAAACTGTTGAACGTGGTATGAAGACATTGATCAATGCAAGTATCGAACGAGGTGATGAATTTTCCAGAAATCTGTGACAATACACGAAAGCTGTCGTAAAAATTACACTCGAAAGTCGTCTATTGTATCAGCTAAAAAAACAAACCATGACACACAAGAAGCCAGTACATCTACAGCAAGCCCTCCTCGTACTAGATCACGTATGAGTGAGTCAGATTTTTGTTTTAAAAAATTATGCTTATTTTGCGGCAAAGAAACAAACGAAGAGTTTGAGAACAGAAGATCTTTGGATGTTCGCCGTCGAATCAGCGCAGTAAGTACACTTGAATTCAAAGATTCCATTCTGAAAGTAGCTCGAACTCGTTCCGATGCTATAGCAACAGCTGTTATTGCGCGAGTAGAATTTGAACATGATTTAGTTGCTGCTGAAGCTAAGTATCATCGTGATTGCTATATTTATTTCATGAAACCTTCCACGAATCTGGCAATGGAGGAAATATTTACTTACATATAAAATAGCAATGACTGTCAGTTCACTTTGAACGAACTAAGTAATGTTAGTAAAATTACAACTTTAGATTACAGGTTAACAGGTTAATACAAGCTTCATAACTTAATCTAACTTAAAACTATGAAACTTACAGTTAGGGTTAGGCTAACTAAAAACTATAATTGGATTGTGTTTCGGAGGAGGATTTTTAGGCAGGGAGTGCTGAGGTTAAAGTCGAAATCGTTTTCATTCGAATTAACCCTCCGCAGCATACGTGTAATAGGTTCGTTGGAGCCATAGGAGGTACGGTGGGTGGGGAGATAGAAGAGGCGAGGATTTCTAAGGTTGCGAGGGTTTGTGCTGAAAAAGATAGAGTTGTAAAGAGTTTGACAGTCAACGGAGCCTGAGAGAAGCCGATGAATGAAGAGAATCTCTGCTATATCTCTCCGTTCTTGCAGTGTATTTAAGTTAATTAGTTGAAGGCGGTTCTGGTAGGAGGGCAGGATCAAGGGATTATTCCAAGACAGGCCGCGAAAGGCAAATCTTAGGAAGCGACGTTGAATGCTCTCGATTCTAGAGATGTGGATTTGTTGATATGGGGACCAAACTTGACTGGCGTACTCAAGTAGAGGACGAACAAACGTTATGTAAAGGGATCGGGTGACGTAGGGGTCGGAGAATTCTTTGGACCACCGTTTAACAAAACCAAGTGAAGAGTTGGCTTTTAAAATAATATTATCGATATGTGCCAAGAAGTTGAGCTCTCGGTCGCATAATATTCCTAGGTCGCGGATCGATTCAACATTTGATATGGGTTGGTTATGTAGAAGGTAGAGACGTGGAGGAGATTTTATGTGTTTACGTGAGTGAAAAAGTGATTGATTGGCATTTGGCAATATTTAGCTCTAAGCAGTTTTTAAGGCACCAGACTGAGAAACTGTCGAGATCTTGTTGGATAAGGGAAGAGTCGTGTTTTGAAGAAATTGTTTTGAAGATCGTAGTATTGTCAGCGTAGAGTGAGATATGGGAATGTTTGATGACGTTTTCAATATCGTTAATGGTAAGAATAAAAAGGAGAGGACCTAAGTGGCTGCCTTGTGGGACTCCGGCGGTAGCTAAGAAAGGACTAGAGAGGGAAGATCTGAAACGAACACAGTAATAACGGTTTTCTAGATAAGAAAAAATCCATTTCAAGAAATTAGGTTCAAAGCCAAGGGCGGATAATTTGAAAAGTATTAGTTGATGCGAAATTTTGTCAAAAGCTTTGCTAAAGTCAGTAAATATAGCGTCAACTTCCTTTCTGTTCTCTAAGGCAGATAGGGAATACGATACAAATTCGACAAGGTTAGTGGTTGTAGACCTACATTTAAGAAAGCCGTGTTGTCTTAGAGAGATCAGAGACTTACAGCGGAAACTTAAAATTTCGTACAAGATACTTTCAAATATTTTAGGGATATGTGAAAGTTTGGCAATAGGACGATAGTTTTTAACATCGCTCTTAGGACCCTTTTTGTGTATTGGGGTTATTTATTTGCATAAGACAGCGGGCGTTAGACAGAGTCGACCCAAACTCAGAAAAACCATAAGTACAACAGAGAAAGAAAAGCAAGAGATCTTATAACCATTTGAATTTGAATGAAAAACGAGAATAAAGTTTAGTTGAGTTGGTGGAGTCTGGAGTGTGCTGAATGAAAGGTTAATGAATAGCTACGTATTTAGTATAGAAAGTGGGTTTTGTGTTGGTCGTTATTTAGTAAACATTCTTGTGCAGCAAGGTCGTTTATTATTTAGTAAACATTGTTGTTTAGAAGAAAATTTCAAAGGTAACCCGATAGGAATCGGGTTATATGGACGCCACGCCACTGATATACATATGTATGTTTGTTTGTTTGTTTAGGTAGGTAATTATTTTGTATTAAAAGTTAATCGTATAGTTAATAGAAATATGAAATATGCAGGTCGACATTATATACATATACATATATCAGATGTCTACATTACATTCCGTTACTAATGAAACCAATATCTATGAAATAATGTATTTAAAATAAATAAAAATGGATTTTAAATTTTAAAGCTGAATTTTAAATACAGAATTTTAAAAAGCTGAATTTTGATGTTCAAATGGTGGTCACGTGCACCCAAGAGGATACAAGCGTCCACAGGTTTTTTTTTTTTTAAACCCACCTCTGTCCACCAACTTCTACTCTCACCTCCCTGTGGTGAACATCGGGTACCTAGTACCTCAACTGGAGATTGGGTCTCAACCCCAGTGGAAAGTTGTTGGGGGTAGCAAACGAGAGGGGGAGAGAGGTGTTCCCACTAAGACACCTCTCCTTTTACCCAGACGGCAGAGGAAGAATTCCCCAGATGGAATCAACGGTGGCGTCTACAGTTCCAGTTAGGATGAACTACTTGGTGAACACCTTATATGGGCTACTACGACATATTCGTAGCTCAGGCCTATAAGGAGCGGATTCGTCCGGCTCCCTACCCTTGGAGTTATACTAAGGGTCTGGTCCTCCAGGTCGGGGGTTGTGCGTCGGGGTAACTTCCCTACCACATAAAAAAAAATTATTGGTTCCGAAACAACAACAAGCCTCGGATATGAATGATTTTAATGTTGACGACCCCAGCAAACGAAACAAGGACAACGATGTTCGGTTCTGCACGTGGAATGTCCGGACCTTAAACAGGCCACGTGCCGCCGAACAAATAGTGGAGAGCCTGGATAGGCTAAAGGCTGACATTACAGCCATCCAGGAAGTGCGATGGGATGGAGAGGGCATACGAAGGATGAAAACGTGTGACATCTACTTCGGCGAGTGCAACAAGGAGCAGGGTCAGCGGCTTTTTGGATGTGGATTTGTGGTAAGGGGAAGACTTAGGCAAGAAGTCTTGGGCTTCAGAAATGTAAGCGAGCGCCTGGTCACAATCCGCATCAAGGCGAAATTCAAAAACGTGACGCTGATCTGTGTCCATGCCCCAACGGAAGAAAAAGATGACTTAACCAAAGAAGAATTCTACGACCTTCTCGAGGAAACATATGATAGGTGCCCCAAGTACGACGTCAAGATTATTTTTTTTGACTTCAACGCCAAGATCGGAAGGGAGGGCATCTTTGATTCGATAGTCGGACGACACAGCCTGCACGACAACACTTCCGGTAACGGACTCAGGCTGATTGACCTTGCGGCGCGGCGGGGCGAAATGTCATCATAGCTAGCACTCGATTCCCACACCTCAATATACACAAGGGACCTGGCGGTCTCCGGATCAACTAACCGTCAACCAGATTGATCATGTTGCGATAGACGCGAGACATGCTTCCAGTATCCTGGATGTCCGAACATTCTGAGGAGCCAACATTGACTCGGATCATTACTTGGTGGTAGCCCAAGTACTGATGCGGATATCCATGACGCCACAACGAAGGACGGATGCTGTGAAAAGATTCAATGTCGCGTAGTTAAAATCGCAGGAAGTCGCCAAGACTTTTGCAGACCGAGTCTCTCTTAATCTCTCAGCAAGCCCGCCTCCAGCTTCATCTACGGAGGACCTGTGGAAGCACTGCCAGAATGCCATCAGTAGTGCCGCCACTGATGTGCTGGGTTTCACAAGGCCACCACAACGAAACCCCTGGTTTGACGAAGAATGCAGGTTGGCGCATGTAGCAAACAACGAGGCCTACCAAGGGAGGAACGCCGACTTCTAAGGAGGAAAAAGAGAGAGCATGCGAAGCGGGCCGTCGAGTCTATTGAGGACTGTACCGGCAGGGGGGATGTTCGAAAGTTTTACCAAAGGGTGAGGCAATCCACCCAGGGCTACAAAGCTAGAACGGAAGCCTGTCGAGATGAGAGTGGGAATATGGTAGTGGACACGCAGTCCGTGCTGAGGATACGGAAACAACACTTTTCCAGACTGCTGAACGGCGAGGAAGGCCAAAATTTCACAACTAGGCGGAACATTCCATTCAACCTGGACGATGATGGTCAAAATTTCCGTCCACCCGACCTAAATGAAGTGCGGTCAGCGATAGCCAGCTGAGCTATTTAAAGCAGGTGGGGATGACTTGGTAGGGAGCATGCACCAACTCATCTCAAAAATTTGGTCGGATGAAAGTATGTCCAATGAATGGAACCTCGGCATAGTGTACCCCATCCACAAGAAAGGAGATGCCCTGACATGTGCCAATTACAGAGGTATAAGTCTCCTCAACGTCGCATACAAAATCCTGTCGTCTGTACTGTGTGAGCGCCTAAAACCGTTTGTCAACGAGCTGATCGGCCCCTATCAGTGTGGTTTTAGGCCCGGCAAATCCACCCTGGATCAGATGTTCACACTTCGACAGATTTTGGAAAAAACCCAGGAGTTCCAAATCGATACACACCACCTTTTTATCGATTTCAAAGTCGCGTATGATAGCGTGGACAGAGAACAACTACGAGTATATAGAGCCATGTCTCATCTCGGAATCCCTGCCAAGCTCGTCCGCTTGTGCAGGATGACGATGGAGAAATCTCGCTGCTCCGTCAAGGTCGGTAAGAACCCCACCGAACCCTTTGATGTCGAGAAAGGTCTGAGGCAAGGCGACGCGCTATCATGCAACCTATTTAACATCGCTCTTGAAGCAATTGTACGAAACTCAAACGTCAACAATAGAGGTACAATTTTTCAAGTCAGTTCAACTGCTTGCTTATGCGGATGATATTGATATCATTGGAAGGACGAAGCGAGCTGTTACCGGGGCGTTTGCAAGTATTGAACTGGAGGCGACGAAAATGGGTTTGGCTGTTAATGAGGACAAGACGAAGTATATGCTATCATCGAGAAAGGAATCTCAACATCGTCGACTCGGGCAAAACGTCACGATGGATAGGTATAACTTCGAAGTCGTCAAAGACTTTGTCTACCTGGACTCCACTATAACATCGCAAAACGACATCAGTGCAGAGATCAAGCGAAGAATTACTCTTGCCAACCGCTGTTTCTTCGGGCTAAGAAGGCATTTGAGTAATAAAGCCCTATCTCAAAGAACCAAGGAGACCTTATATAAGACCCTCATCATCCCGGTCCTGCTGTATGGGGCAGAAGCATGGACACTGTCTAAAATGGATGAAAGTCTGCTTGGGTGCTTTGAAAGAAAAGTTCTTAGTTTGATCTTCGGTCCAGTTTGTATCGATGGAGTATGGAGGAGAAGGTTCAACAACGTCGCTGTACGGGCTTTACAGCGACGTTGACCTAGTCAAGAAGCTGAAAATACAACGGCTGAGATGGCTGGGACATGTGGAGCGTATGGACACCGGCGCACCAGCCCGTCGAATCTTCGAATCCACCCTGATGGTCTGCGCAGCAGAGGAAGACCCTACCTCAGGTGGCGCGCACAAGTGGAGAGCGACCTCAACCAACTTGGGGTGCGTAACTGGAGGCAGCTAGCTAGGGATCGAGCTAGCTGGAGGGGCTTGTTAGTCTTCAATTAACTGTTATTAATTATATATTTTAATTCTAACCTTATTTAAAATTTAACAAAATAATTTAGAAATTATTAAAAGGTAATTGGACAAAACTAAAGCAAGTGTAATGTCAATTTCACCGTTAACAGTTTTTTCTTTAAAAGCATGATCTAAATACTGAGAAAAATTAGTTATGTCAACGGTCGGCGTTTAAGTTCCAACGTTATAATTTATATAAAAAGTGATAAAATGGCACGCAATATACAGGGTGTCCCACAGTCACCGCCCCAAACGAAAACCATAGATTCCTGAGGTCATTTTAAGTCGAAAAACTTAAGAGGTCATTTTCTCCTTTTCGTCCCGTTTTCGAGTTATAACGGTTTTTATGATTTTTGCTCTCTTTTCCCTTAACTGGCTTTATCTTTGCCAAACTAGGTCCGATTCGTAAGATTTTTTTTATAACCAATCAAGAATTTATTACAGTTTTAGTTTGTCTCAGAACTTTTTTTTCTGCGGGCAACCGTTTCTCCGCAATTTTGCATCAAACCCAATTTTTTCGTTTTTTAAGTTGTTTTTTTCACTTTGATATCATTTTTTTCAAAAAAACACGTTAATGAGTATTAATTTTTTTCGTTAATTATTAAAGCCCAGTTCATTTTCTTAAGAAAATATACTTTTTTTTTTTTTAAAGAATACTAAATGTAATTAACAACAAATAAACAAACGGAGTGAATTAAAAAAAAAAATAATTTTTAAATACAAAATTAACTTTTTCTGAGCTATTGTGGTTAAGAAAAGGACAAATAGATAAAGTTGTCCCATTTCAGCGTATATTAATAACATTTCCAGATATTCTTGATTAGTGTAATGCATTGTTCGCAAATAATTGAGAAAAAACTACAACTTGAATAACAAATCCAAAATGGAGTATCAAGTGAAAGAACACGAAGCGGACACTAGTTCACGCGAGAAAGACATGTACAACCTTCAAATCATAATGCAAATCTTTACTGTTTACATTAGTTAACGGTCTTACTAATAAACTTTATCTATTTGTCCTTTTCTTAACCACAATAGCTCAGAAAAAGTTAATTTTGTATTTAAAAATTATTTTTTTTTTAATTCACTCAGTTTGTTTATTTTTTGTTAATTACATTTAGTATTCTTTTTAAGGAAAAAAAAATATTTAATTTTAGAAAATGAACTGGGCTTTAATAATAAGTGAAAAAAATTAATACTCATTAACGTGTTTTTTTGAATAAATTGAATTCAAAGTGAAAAAACTACTTAAAAAACGAAAAAATTGGGTTTGATGCAAAATTGCGGAGAAACGGTTGTCCGCAGAAAAAAAAGTCTTTGGACAAACTAAAACTGTAATAAATTCTTGATTGGTTATAAAAAAAATCTCACGAATCGGACGCAGTTTGGCAAAGATAAAGCCAGTTAATGGAAAAATAATAAAAACCGTTATAACTCGAAAACGGGACGAAAACGAGAAAATGACCTCTTAAGTTTTTCGACTTAAAATGACCTCAGGAATCCATGGTTTTCATTTGGGGCGGTGACTGTGGGACACCCTGTATATTACAACAAATTAAAAGAAGTGTCTTATTTCACGAATAATAGCTCGTTTTCGGGCCCGGGAAAATGTTCAAACGGCTCATAATCGCAGGAGAACGTTTTAGGAAAGGAATATGATTTTTAACGCAAAACTCATATCTAAAAATGACGAAACTTGGCATTTTTTTTCCATTCCTTTCCTTCTTTCTAAAAATCATCCGTTCTATTTCGTGAATTAATTCTTTTTTGTGCTCGTGTAATAAGGCACTATGTATAAATGTATGTCAAGGGTGGACCATCTGAGCCCTATTTCATAAAAATTAACAAATTTGTCACACTTGTCTGACAAATCTGTATTTCATAAAATATTTACAGGTAACAAATTTGTCATGACAAGATTGTAATTGTCATATACTGACACACTTGTTGTGATAATTTTGTCATTGTCATACCTACCTATACTTACTGACAAATTTTTCGTGACAATTTTGTCATTGTATAATCTTGAAATTTGTTATGATCGAAAAACGATGAAATATGGAACAAAACTTTTGCATTTTGTTTCAATTTTCATCGTTTCTCGATCGATTATTGTTCCACTTCCAAGCCAATGTAATGCACATAGAAGTTGGGTTTTAGCATCTAGAGAGTAATTCCTCTTTGTGGGATGCTGTAAATGAGCACCAATCCTCGATAAAATATATTCCGCGGCTATTTTTCCGACACGAAATTTTTCTTTAAATTGTAGGCCATTTAACGATTCGAAATCATCGTTTATTCTGTTTAAAATTCCGAGGGCGCCGGCGACGTATTACACGGAAATCAAACAGAGAATCGTCATCACTTTCACTTGAAATTATTATATCGTTTATCATTTTAGATCAACTATTGTCTTTTCACTGTCAGCACTTGACTGTAACTGAGTTTCCTGTCGCAATTGTCAATTAAATACTGACAAATATGTAAATTGTATTTTTTTTTTCATTTCATAAAAGAATTGTCAGTACAAATTTGTCGGAAAATTGCTGACAATTGTGGTAAAATACTTGACAATTCATTGTCATGACAATTTCTTTATGAAACGAAAAGATGACAATTGTCGGGTATTTTCCGACAATTCTGCAAAATTGTCAAATTCTTTATGGAACAGATTTTGACAATTGTCAAGTTGTAAATTTACAAATTGTCTTCTGTCACCTGTCGCAATTGTCAATTTTTATGAAATAGGGCCTTGGTGGTTTCTTTTTAAATCGTAGGTTATTTTTTGGTATGTCAAGGGTGGACCATCTGGTGGTGGTTTCTTTTTAAATCGTAGGTTATTTTGACACTGACAGCTGTTTCCCGGTCGAAGTCTCGACAGAAAGTCAGTATCATACCCCCGCGCTCTTACTAATAAGTTTATAATACATGGACAAAATTTAGTTTTGTTCACTTAATTGCACCCACCCTTTATATGTATGTCGGAAGTAAAAATGTATTGAAACATCAATTTTACATAAATTTGGCACATTTATAAATTTTAGATAAATCGTTTGATTTACCTTACTGACTGTAATCAATATGTACTACAAATGGTTCAATACTTAATAAGGAATCCTTTATTTTTAATAACAGCAGTGATTCTTGGTGCTCCTGAAAAAGGCGTTTTATTTAGGAGACCTGCTGGTCTACATCGAGCTAGATGGATGGCAAGGGCCTTGCACTGTTTGAAAATCTATTTATTTAAGCATCAGTTTAAGCAAACAAAGAAGGACGAAAAGGCTGTGAGAGAAATATGCATTTTTACGATAATGTTTATGTTAAATATTGGTTTCAAGCTTCTACCGGATGGTCAGCACCAAGAAACGACTTACAATTATTGAAAGACCTTAAAGCCTTTGAAAGCTTTAACAAAAATATAGCTACTGTTGCGCTGAAAAAGATTCTAAATTATTTGTGGTATTTGTCGGAAGAGCTAGTTTCGCTTGCCTTTTTCGATGACGAACTTTCAGTTCAAGAGAAGAAAAAAATGGTAGAAGCACTGAAAATTGAAGGCACAGAAGATTGCTTAAAAAGAATTAAAAAAAATATTAAAACTTCGTAAGTAGTAATTCCTTAAGATTCTTCCAGATCCTAGGTATTTCATCAAGTTTTTTGAAAAAAAAAAAGACGTGGAAACTTGGAACGAAGACACTGATTATGTAGCTACTAAAAATATCGTTCATTCTTTGCGAGTAGTGAACGACGTAGCTGAGCGTGGGGTTGCTTTTGTGGAAGAATATTATAAATTAATTACGACCAATGAAGAACAAAAGAAATATTTGCTTTTGTTGGTAAAAGAGAGTATAGGAAAAAGTACGCTAATACTAACAAGTCAACCCTTGTATCTTTAAAATAAATGATTCAAATATCTACATAATATCTTAATTTATAACAACAATAATTTTGTAATATTTTGTATGTCCTGGCTAGAAAAATAAAAGAATCTAACAAATACAGATTTTGAGTTTTTATTTAAAATTCAAACCTTGGTAGCGACCTCTAAATGTGATTTAAAAAATTCCAAAAAAATACTGAAATACTTTCTTATGGTATATAATCAAATTACGTGGTGCCCCGCGAAATTAAAGAAAAAAAAATTTTTCTTAGGAATAAGGACCACCCTAGTAAGTACATTGGTACCTCTTGGCACAATGGTTAGTGCGTTAAACTGTCATGCGGAAGGTCTGGAGTTCGATTCTCAGCCGCAGCAAAAAGTTTTTCAGGAGTGTAATGCCTCTTGCAAGGAATTGACAAATCCTCTAAGAGTATATCTCTTGTCTTGGAAAGTGCTGCACATTAGTCGTTCGGAATCGGCAGAAAATTGTAAGACCCCTCCGTTCCTGGAAACACGCACACATGAATGGTTGGGAATTGTAAGTCACTATAGGTCCTGGTTCACTTCGAGCTGTTGCACCACCAAATTTCTTAAAGTACATTTTTTATTGGTTTATTTATTTGGACTCAACGTTATTAACGCGTTCATATTTAGTAAAATAATAAATCGTTCTCAATTTGAGGCATTGGTTTGTGCATTGGAAGAAAATTTGGAGGTAGCAAGGGGCATAGGAAGAGTGGAAAACTCAAAGCAAATATTTAACAGTTTTGGGCGGACCTTTTGATAAAAATAAATAGCCTTGGGCAGGGGCGTATTTACCCTAGGGCTAAAAGGGATACAGCCCAGGGCGGCAAGGCTGCTAGGGGCGGCCAATTTATAATATTTTTTTGAAGCGATCGAATTTTCAAATATACAAGTAAAAGGGCGCAAGCCGCCCCAAGCAATTGGCAAATTTATAATATCTTTTTGAAACGATTGAACTTTCAAAACATACAAGCAAAAGAGGGCAAGCCGCCCCTTACAATTGTCTAATTTACAATATTTTTGAAGGATAAACAAAAAATTCAAAAGATTTAAAAAATGCGATTTTTTGAGTTTTTCAAGCATGACAATTTTTTCTATGCCGTGAGTGTCCAGCTGTGAGAGAGTTCACTGTAATATGTTACTCCTTTTTTTCACCATTTACTACTTACTTAGTTTTTATGAACGATTTTTTATAATGAAAATTCATAGTAAAAATATTTAGAGACATGTAACTATTCTTTGGAACAAATTCCAATGAAACGAAAACATTATCAAAAAAAAAAAAACACTTGTTGCTATGTAGCTCTAAAATTGGGCAAGAAAAACTTTGGCTACGAAGTCGTCGTAGCTGTCAAATCGTTGGAAACCCGTGGTCTTTCTTTTCGTGGCAAGATAGATCAATTTGGATCTATACATAACAGGAATAATTTCATGATGATCTTAGAAGCAATATCGGAGCTTGATCCATTTTTTTAATAACATATACATATAAGGTTTTGGCAATCCAGGAAAACGAAACACATCATATTTGTCTTTTGCTACCTATAAAAAGATTATAAAAATTATGTCAGCTAGAGTCACAAAACCGATTATGGAACAGCTTCAAAGGTCTAAATACTTCTCGTTGAGCGTTGATTCGACTCCTGACATAAGCAATGTACTCGTAGACCAGCTTTCATTTATTTTAATGTATGTTCAAGAGACGCAGAACCAAATACAGGCCATAAACAGAAGATATGTTACAAGCAATTATGGATACTTTTAAGTCTTTAAACATTGACATGGAAAATTGCAGAAGTCAATCTTATGATAATGCAACATGCAAGTAACCTGTCAGGGCAATATAACGGCTTACAAGCAAAAATTAAAGAAAAATGTAAGTATGCAACATACGTACCATGTGCCGCACATTTTTTAAATTTGATCGGATCATCAGCAGCTGATTCTTGCCCAGAAGCTGCAAAATTTTCCCGCTTATTACAAAACATATATGTTTTATTTACGACATCAACAGAGCGAACAACGTTTCTTAATTAATTTTTTAATGGTTCCGAAAATGTCACATTAAAAAATTTGTCACTTTCCCGTTGGTCAACCCGAGACGATGCCTGTAGGAGCTTAAACAGAGATTGGGACCAAATAATATGGACTCTCAATGCCATTAAAAATGATTCCCATCAGAAAGCCTTGAAACAACAATATTGTCTTAATTTTGAGCAATTCAATATTAGTTGTGTTCAACCAGAAAAAGACCAGTGTAGAGTAGTGTAGTGCAGTCCAGGTTCATGAAAACTGTCAGACCAAAAACGTCATACGTCAGATGTCAAAAAAAAAAAAGAAAAAAAAATTAATTCGGCGCAAGTAAAATGCCTTATGCCTGCGCTGAAGTCGATGGCAAAGAGACGAAATTTATTCCCAGTGCCTGCGACGACGTTGTTGGCTTTTTAGGCACAAAATCTCTTCCTCCTCTTTACCTTTTTTCATCGAACTTTCAAACACTACTTGCGCTCGGAATTATTCTTCGTCTAAATATACATACATAGATTTAATTAAGATATTTTTGCATTAATTGGAGAACACTGAATCACTAGAAATTGCCCTTCACTCTAGTCACAGTTAGCTCTAATCTATGTATGCATTATTTCAAAATTTGAATCAAAAATACAAAGCGCAGAAAAAAATCAACTTTATTCGTTAAAAAAATATAATCGAATAATGACATCAACTGATTTTGACAGTTTTCACCAACCTGCACTAGCTCAAAAGGTAGTGCAAAATTTTCTGAACTAGAGTACACTAGTTCAGCTCAATGAACGGTAATCAGTGTAAGTCAGTGCAGAAATTTTTTCAATGAACACAAAAAAGCTACACTTTTCTGCCCAGAGCAGTCCAATGCAGCTGGTTGAACAGAACTAATATATCAAAAAAAAAATTCAAGGTGTTCATACAGACGTTAAAACTGTGTCCAGGCTCTACAAGGCACTCATATCGTCTGTGAGAGAAAAACGAGAATACTTTGATGTTTTTGAAGAGATGGGAAAAAGCGAAACCTCTGAAAATTACAAAATGGACCAAAAAGGAATCGTCAAGAAGAAAAAACGAGGTAATGTGTGTTGCTTTAAGAATATGCACCGCAGTGACAAATTGTAGTGCAGAAAGATCGTTTTCCGTATTGAAACGAATAAAAACCTATTTAAGGTCTCGCATTAGCGAAGAACGCCTTAATAGTTTAGCTTCATTAAATATAGAAGCTAAACTGACAAACAATTTAGATAACGAATCTATTGTTAATGAATTTTGTAATCAATATACACACAGAAAAAAAAAAATTGAAAACATCAAATATCATGCATTTTGTTTTTTTTTTTATTATTATTTTGTATTACTTTATTTTCATTGTTCTAAAGGGCGGCAAAATTTATCAGCCCGGGGCGCCAAATCTTCAAATACGCCTCTGGCCTTGGGCCACCCATCCGAAATGGTCCAGCTTGTCTTAAAGTAAGAAATATTCAACAAATTGTAATACATGCCTCTTTAGGTCCGCAATGATCAAAAGTATTTAGTTAAAACAGAAACTGCATCACAATAAGCAGCAATTTAAAGGCACAGGGATGGTGAAATTACAACCATATGCTAGAGCAAATTTGAGGAGTGAATTGCTAACATTTTAAATTTAAATTGTTAATCCCCAAGTATCAAACATTGGAGTTTTTCAGCCTTCTCCTGTAGTCGATACGATAAATGCTAAAGATGAAACTGACATAGTCCAAAAATATAACGAGGATTCACAGCTAGTAACACCACTGGTACAAACAAAAAAGAAATAGAAAAAACAAATAAAATAGAAGAAGAGCTACTTCAAATCAATAGAACTCATCAGAATTTTATTATAAATAAAATAATTTATTTGAAAAAAAAAACAAATGACTTTTTTAATTCAAATTTATTGATTTTGACAATTACCTACGGGCGACAATATACGTTGTTTTTTTTAAGCTTCTCGTACGCAACGTATACGACTTGAAGAATAACGATTTTGTGGAATATGGGTGACTACTACCGCAAAGCTTCGTGTAGTTTTCAATTGTGTCTTTTAAACATCCTGGAGTGATCTATTCAATATGACCTAATCAGCACACACTTAAACTTTCGCATTCATCAATTCCCTTAGCAAAAAATGAAGAATTTCTTCAAATATTCAAATATTAAAAAAAATTTACTTAAACGCTTCGAGTTCACCAAGAAAATGTGTACAACAGGCTTCATCATTTGGTGAGAAGGTACTGTGGACTGATGAACGCTCAAAAAACTCATCAAAAAAGAAAACTTTCTGCAGAATTCCTAGGAAAAAGAGAAAAAAAAACGGCACCTATTCAAAATTTGGTAAATGGTAAATTTTGGCCGATTGCGGACAGTCTTAATTTTCGTTTATTTTTCCTAACAGACCATTTTTTACTAAAAATAAAGGCGCAACATTTTAAACAGCCTATTATTAAAGTATTAGTATGATACTACTTAGCAATTTGCTAACTTTATAGTGGTTTACTAACTCATTCTTAATTTTAAACATTTTCTAACTAGTATCGTACTAAAAGAATTTTCTTAATAAATTGCTTCTGAACACACCTAAAACAATGACATTTCGTGTAAAAAAAGTAAGTACACGAACCTTTTTTTGATGTTTTCAAATGTCAAAGAGTCATATGAAGCTAGCACGATACTAAAAAAAATAAAGTAGGTATTCGATGATTTTAACTTTAATAAAAGTGTAGAGATTAAAATTTGCAAATTTGTTGTTTTAACCTAGTATCATAATAAAACAGCTTTAGCATCGTACTAATTCAATTAAAATTTTGCTCCAATGTTTTTTTCAAAATACGTTTTTCCCCATTCATTTTTGAAAAATAATTTTAAGTTTAAGAACTATAATAATAATTTCATTTATTTGTTTTTACTTGCGATATAGGTACTATGGGCAAGTTCTGCAAATGGAAAAAAAATCGAACGCTAGAGTTGACATTACGATGATAGAGAACACGACAAAAATAATACTTGCGATCCAGTCGTTCATTTTTTTAAATGTCATTATCATGTATTTTTTTTTTTCAGATTCTTCCTATCAATAAAAAAAGGTTTGTAAAGGATGTACGATTTTTTTTGTCAAAATAATTTTCTCCGATTATTGTATAACTAGAGGCAAGTCCGGACGAAAAAAAATCCTGCAAATGTTCTTTCTCGTGGATTTTCGCCAATAAATAATTATAAATATATTCTGACCTTTGGTTGTTTGGTCCTTGCTTCCTCAAAGAAGATCATAAACGCTGGCTTGTGTTATAAATTTTTTCAAATGAAATTTTACCTGGACGTCGCTCTATAAAAACTTGGTTGCACTTATCTTATTAACGACTCAATACGGATTCCTCGCACCTTTGATTATACATGTTGTACTTTTCATTAGAAATTCAACTTTAGAGAAACAACAATTATCTGCTTTCTGCATTATTCAGATTTTGGATTAAAAATTTATTAAAATTATAGCATTTTCAGAAGACTAAAAAAAATATAATAGAACACGGCAAATATGTTATTCTTAAATCTTGAAATCTATTTTTGGATTCGATTTTTAAAATCTTTTCTTTCTCATGATGCAAAACACCAAATAATTCTACAAATTTAGAGAAAAATTAATTAAGTCTTATCACATCGATAATCATTACGCAGGTTACCTAGGTTTAACATACCTCCATTTCTGGCCTTTAGGAAGAAGATAGACTATTCGAAAGGTAATCAACAAATGTAATGCAGTTATTAATTTTTGCCCTTTGAGTCCCATTGCAGATCATCCGAATGATATGAATGCCCTTAATTTGGTTACTTTCTTTATGAATTTTTGAATATTACAACAACATTCAAGTTGTTGTTGTAATATTCAAAAATTCATAAATATATGAAGCTTCGCAGGCACACTGCATGTATGTAACCATACAAAAACCCCTTGGTTACTTTCTTGTTGGAAAAGCTTTGACCTCAATGCCTAAACCAGATTTTACTACCGGAAAACCTAGCTGACTAACGTCGTGGCAGCTAAGGCAGTCAATGCAACAACATTTCTGGAATAGATGGAGCGAGAATATCTGCATACACTTCAATAGACACATAAGTGGCGTACTTCTACTAAAGAGATCTCATAAGGATCATCGGTCGAAAATCCTTCAACTTTAAAGCGGCCAACGAATAGTCATAGAATTATTCAAGAGCCCGTTGGACATGTTCAAGTTGTCAACTTAAAAACTTAGAATGACATTATCAAACTTGGCCATTTATAAAATATGTGTATTGTCTATAGCCAAAAAATGTGAAAAGCTTTCTAAAGAAATCAAAAATGTTAAAAACTAATGCTTTCTAGGCAGGGAGCATGTTAAGTTTTTTTATTTTTTACTAAAATTAATCAAAAGTAAAAAAAATGTAAATTGTATCATACAAATTAACTTATACAACCTTAAATTTAAAACGTAAACCTACGAGTATCTTAAATTAATAATCATTAAATTAACCTATTTAAATCCTATATACGAGTATACATTCGCCTCATAATAAGGCGATTAAGCCTAAAATAAGCCGCTTGTTTCTTTTACATAATGAAAAATGTATGTATTATGAAACACTTTGTTTTTTTTTTTTACTTGTCGTTGTCTTGTCTCAGCTGGATCTGTTCATCTATTACCTTTATAAAGCACAACTTTCCGCTAAGGACACTTTTGAACACAAATTACTGTATTATTTTAATCAAAAAGGCTTTATAATTTGATATAAATAATTCAACTTGTGAGTTCTGAAAGGTCATGATTTGGTCTTCAATAGTTTCTGTTTGAACCATTACTTTTGGGACACTACGTATATAATTCGTTTATGATCAGATATAAAATAGTCATATAGGTATTGTGATTTTAGTTGTTTTATTAATTATTATTTTGGTATTAAATTACCTGTTTCAGATCCAGCAATTGCTCCAGTTTGAACGATTCTTTGAGCATCTTGGCTACTTTGATTATCATCGGAATCTGATTCTGTTTCAGCGTCGTTAAAATTGAACTCATTTTCACTTTCATCATCAGCCACATCATCATTTCGTATGCTCTCAGAGTTTACTTCAACCTGAGAATTGTTCCGTAGTCTGCTTGAAGGTATGTCGATATGAGCCGATGATTCCACAATACCTATTAAAAATATTAAAAAAAAAATATAAAATAACAAAAATTATACAGGCTATTATTGTGATATCAATCGCAGCAAATGCGCTTTAACCCATCAACAGCGAATTAAAGAGTATCAATTCTGATATAAATACATATCATATAAATATACAGTGATCCACAAAAGTCTGCGTACAAGGAAGATCTTCTTAAAAAATTGCTGTTATTCACAAATGTAAAGTGAATTATTTTCAAAAAATTTATTTTTCATTAAAATAAATTTACCACGTTTTTATTTTCAACAAAAAAAAAAAAAAATAAAGAAAAATATTCATATCACAAAAAATTAATAAAAACATAATAAACCTCTGCAATTCTTCCAAGTTTGCATACAGGTGAATATTTCTTGCATTACACACTGCTTAAGTATCGGTAAATTTGTTTTTGCATAATATGATTGTTTGTTTATTTTTAATCGTTCTAAACGCGTATTTCAAATAATTGTCTTTGGTTTTTTTTTTAAAGTAAAAAATGGCAAATAAAGAGTTAAGTTTGAGTGAGCGGCAGTTGATTATTAATCTACACGTTAAACAAAAAAAGTCGTATGGTGAAATATCAAAAATGACCTCAAGAGCTCGGTCAACGATACAGAGAACGGTAGATCGCTTTAGAAACGCAGGACAGATTATATCGGAGACAAGATAAGGCCGACCTTCGAAGCTCTCCGAAAGGGATAAGCATGTGATCAAGCGAATGATGGAGCCAAATCACTTTATAAAGGCTAAGACGATAAGCACACGGCTCGAAACATATAACAACAATACAGTACATCCAGAAACGTTAAGAAGATCTACTGTTCAAGAAGGGTTTAAGTCACGCACACCCAGGAAAAAACAATTGGTCAGTAAAATAAACAGAAATAAACGGCTAGCATTTGCAAAAGAGTATGTTAACAAGCGTCCGGACTTCTGGCGTAAGGTTATATTCTCCGACGAATCAAAATACAACATTTTTGGTTCTGACGGTCGTTTGAGGGTGTGGCGACGACCAAACGATGCCCAGATGCACAATTAAGACTGTCAAGCCTTTTTTTAAATGTTGGGCCTTGTCGTTTGAAAGGCCTTCTCATAAACTTTAATTTTATGATATGCAAAAAAAAATTTTTTTTGTTGTCCAAATACTTAGTTGAATGAGTGTGACAAGATTTAAAAAAAAAAAAACATAATTAAACATTTTCGCTTTTTCACACAACTAAACAATTTTTAATAATTTTTTACAATGCATTATCTTAAAGTACGTCAAAAAACCTTCCATTTCATGTTTTATTATAATTTAATGATTGCAATTAATTCCTTTAAAATTTACATACAAAATAATTTTTTCATCCGAGTAAAAATTCAGTGTAATCTCCGTGGCCTTGTTATCTTTGTACCATATTAATATTTTTTAGTCTAACCACCGCCAAAAGAAAGGTATTTAATCATACTTGAACCTAATATAATTTGGATGACATTGAATTACATTGACTATATTAAAATTAAGAAATAGTCGATTTTGTAATCTCCGTGGCCATTTTCCTATTTGTTTTTTAATAAATGTTCTTTTAGTTTATAATGGCTCATATTATTATTAATTTTTTTACATATATTCTAGATAAATATACTGAATTTCATCATTCCTTACAGTATTGGTACCGTAAAAGTTCCAAGAAAGTTATGTGTCTTTATTTAAAAATATTTTTTTGACTCTTTTATGCTTTTAAACAAAATCATTTCGTAAACAAACAACTTTTTTATTAATTATCCTATTAAATTTATTTGCTTTCCACAAAATTTCAACTATTTATTGTTACTATTTATTTTGTGGATTATTGTTATTTTATGCAAGAAAAGAACATTTTTAATACATTCGAAATTTTCAATTTTAATTTTTATCGAAAAATACTCGTAAAATGAAAAATATTTGAAATTATTTTTGCGCAAGTCGAAGAACTCCTTTTCTACTTGTTAACTATAGATTTAGAAACTAAAACCCAAGAAAAACTGAAAAAATTTTTTTGAAACGATCAATAAAAAATGTCAATTTTTAAAAAATGACCCATATATAACACTCCCCACCTGCTACGAAACCCACCACAGAGTTCAGATATTAACCCTATCGAGCACTGCTGGGATGAATTGGAAAAAAAGATCCGCACCCACGATATCCGCAAAAAGGCGCAGTTAAAAGAAGTCTTGTTGCTTGAATGGAGTAAGATCAATAGTTCTTATACAGAAAAACTGGTAGGGTCAATGCAAAGCCGTTTGAAAGATGTTATAAGTCTAAAAGGGTATCCGACCAAATATTAACAGCGAAAGTAATAAAAAAAAAGTATTTGTCATATTACCTAATTAACTTTTTTCAATTTCTGTTACAGCTCTACGCAGACTTTTGTGGAAGAATTTCAGAGGTTTATTTTGTTGTTATTAATTTCTTCTTGTTATGAATAATTGTTTTAATTTTTTTTTGTTGAAAATAAAAACCTTGTACATTTTTTTATTAAAAAAATATTTTTTTTTTTTTTTAAATCACTTTGAATTTGTGAATGACAGCAGTTTTTAAAAATATTTCTTCCTTGTACGCAGACTCTTGTGGATCACTGTATGAAAATCAGGTATCATACATATTTTTCGAATATCGCACAAATGCCAAAAAAGCGACTGTGGCCTTGCGTGACCTTGGAAAAGTTTAGGTCTTGATTAAAATTTTCTACAGTTGGTGATATCCCAATGTTTCCATAGAATCAATTGACCCTTGTTAATGTGTTCCCACGAGTGATATGCTTGATATTCATAATGAACACCATCCCTATCGAAAACAAATCAAATTCTAATATTCTCTCAACCTTACCCCATTATAATCCAAAATTCATTCAGTGATCAGAACAAAAACAAGCTCCACCGTCCAAACTACGAAATCAACAATCATGCAACTCACACAACAAATAAACACAACAATAACATTCAATTTATTTTGATCCAACGCAATTATGACTCAAACGGCTATTGCAAACCACAATGGCAAATCGTAAGTCTGTCAATTGTTCACAACCTTAATTTTATAACACAATATCCCATTTTGAAAGCAACGAACGTAGGAAATCTTCAATTCCTTTAATACACGAATCAATCGAAATCGATAAACAAGCTCGATTTAAATTTATAAACTCCTCCTCCGAATAAAAAAATATGATGATAAAAAGACCATAAATCCCGACTCAGCAGCACAGGTTGAGTGATTCTTAGTCTATTATGCTCCAAAACAATCAGCCCTGTTCTGATTTTCGTTCCGAATTGAATTCGTTACCGAAATTGATTTTCGTACGGATTTGATAACGACGTTCTTAATTTCGTACAAATTTGCCTTGCAGTGGTACCAACATTCAGACAGGTTTTCTGCTACACATGTGTCTTCCCCTTCATAAAAGACAAAAAAATAGTTCTTAAAGATATATTTTTAAAAATACTTACATAAATTTTTAGATTTACGAATTCAAATTCTCCAGACAAAATCGAAACGAAATGAAAACGAAAGTATTACTTTCGTAAACGAAAATCAGAACAGGGGTGAATATGCGGATTACTTTCACAACCTTTCATCAAATACTATCCATTTCCAAGGTGTCGGTTTACTGATTCATACATCAATTCCTAACTCAATCATCTAAGTAAACTCATATATCGCATGCTTAATGGAATACTGACCCATTAGCAGATAGGTCAAAATTGAGTTACGTACAGATACTGGCTTTTGGAAGCCTCAGATCTCAAGAATAGTTTATCATACTTTAAGAATACCAGTATTCATGATTAATTCATGAATTAGTTTTAATTTTATCCGTCAACGAGTAGGACAAATCCTCATAGCAAGATCTTTTTTGCAACTTCCCAAAAATCGTTTTTTCGAGTTAGGTCAGTATTCCATTAAGCATGCGATATGTCTATTGTTACCATAGAAAGTTACCCTTTAAATAAAAATAGCCATACTCTTACTAAAAATTCAACAGTCATTTACTACTCTCAATCTCGACAAGAATGTCCGAACAATTAATACTGTAATCTTACTAACACAGGTGATTTAAGATTCATGGAGTCCTCTTTGGGACTTACTAGTTAGCAATTCTAGAGGTAAGGTTGTAGAAAGGATCTTAACCATCTCAAACCTCACCGACATAACTCTCGTTTCTCATCGACAACTTTTACTGAAATGATTGGCTTCTTTTCTACACACAAAAGGCATAAAACACAATTCATTTGTACTATTGTGGAACTCGGAAATCCAGTCACTGCACCCCGGCCAATAACACCTATTTAAAAAATTTAAAACGCATACACATACCACTTACTTAGGAAAAAAGCTTTAATAGCCTAAAATGCCAAGGTTGATTATATACGATAAGTACTTAGCCTACAAAAGAAAAGCAAACATTTTGGAAAAGTGGCGATTTATTTTTCAAGTCTAATTTTAGCTCGATACACTTGATCCAGCGATGCTCCAACTTCTTTAACGCATCCGAAAAATAGATTTTCTGGAGGTCTGCAAAGTATGCCTCCGTGGCGGCGATGACCTACTCATTCGACTCAAATTTTTGCCTGGCGGGGAGTGATTTTTTTCAAGTTGGCAAACAAAAAAAAGTCGAATACGGTGAATGGGGCAGCAGTTAGTAGTGCAATATGACCAATTTGGCCGTGATCTCACGGTCGCGCTTCTTGCCAGGAGTGAGCAAACGCGGTACCCACCGCGCCGACAGCTTTATTATGCCCAAAAATTCATGGAGGATATGACCCACGCGGTCTTTTGCCTACTGTTTCAGCTATCTCGCGCACCTTCAATCGACTGTCTGCCAATACAAGATCGTGGATTTTTGACACGTTATCCTCCGTGGTAGCCATTTTCGGGGCACCTGGGCGTGCCTCATCAAAAACCGATGTGCGACCACGTTGAAACTCGTTATACTAATTTTTGCTTCCACACATGGTCAAAACAAAACTAGGAGTCCGATTCGGCTGAAATTTTGACAGTAGCCGTCTAAGAGAATGTACTAGACAAAAGTAAATCTCTTTTGCGATACTGACACCATCGGGCGGTGAGGCTATTGTAACGTTTCGGATGTGGTAACTATTGAATTATTAAACACGTCCTTAGTGTTTAAGATATTCGAAATGAATGAATCTTTATTATTCGATATCAATAAAATAATAAATTAATTTAAGTTACATAGAACAGCCAGCTAATAATAAACAAAACAAGTTAATTTAATTTTCAATTTCAACATCCTCACTAAATTAAATAATTAACAAAGTCCCATTAATGTGTTAAATAAAGTAATTTTAGGTGCAGGAAAAGGTTTTGTTAAAATGTCAGCAATCATTTTATCTGAAGAAACCTTTTTAAGTTTTATTTTATTATCGACAATTGTATCTCGAATAAAATGATGCCGGACATCTATATGTTTTGTTCGCTGATGATAGTTTTCATTAATTGCAAGCTGAACCGCTCCATGATTGTCGCAAAAAAGATCGGTTGCTTCAATCTGTTTATTAAAAATTTCTTCTTCCAATCCTTTGATCCATAGTGCTTCTTGGACAGCTGTGCCTATTGCCATGTATTCTGCTTCGCATGTAGATAGTGCAGTTGTTATTTGCCTTTTTGATCTCCAGGAAATAGCGCCATTTTGCTTTAAGAATATATATCCACTTACAGATTTTCTTTCGTCTTGGTCATTTGCAAAATCAGCATCACAATAGCCCTTTACTTTGGAATCTTGATTGTCATTTTTCTTATGAGTTAATGTTAAGTTTATTGTTCCTTTTAAGTATCTCAGAATTCGTTTTGCTACTAACCAGTGTTCTTGTCCAGGATTGTTATTAAATCTGCTCAACATATTAACATCATAGCATATATCTGGTCGCGTTAACTGAGCTGCAAATAATAAACTCCCAATAAGTTCTTGGTAGGGGATTTTCGACATCTCAAATTTATCTTGGTCACTTGTCGGGCATTGTTCTTTTGACAATTTAATATTTACATCCATTGGTGACGAAACTGGATTGCAATTGCTCATTCCAAATTTATCTAGCAATTTTAAAATATATTGTTTTTGATCAATTGAAATTTGTTTACCATGATTATATTGAACATGCAATCCCAAAAACGATTTCGCCTCTCCAAGTTCTTTCATTTTAAAATTTTTCTTAAGATGGTTTACTAATGAATTTCGTGTATCTTCGTTTTTCCAAAATATTAACAAATCGTCTACATAAACCGTTAAAATAAGCATTTCTTTTGGATTCTTGTTTAAAATATATATACATTGGTCAGTTTTCAATTTAATTAATCCAAATTCTAATAAGACCTGATTTAGTTTAATGTTCCACATTCTCGCAGATTGCTTAAGACCATAAATGGGCTTATTTAACTTTAAAACCTTTCCTTTTGGAACGTTAATACCATCTGGAGCACATAAATAAATTTCTTCATTAAGATAGCCTTGTAAAAACGCTGTGGTGGCATCTAAATGATCTATACGCATATTAGATTTCAAAGCTTGAGCAAGAAGATATTTCAACGAACTATATCGCATCACAGGTGAATATGTTTCTTGAAAATCTATACCGTTTCGTTGCGCACAACCCCTCGCAACTAATCTTGCCTTATATCTCAATATATCTCCTTTTTCATTATGCTTAATATTAAAAACCCATTTCGTAGTTAGAGTTTTCTTACCTTTAGGTAAATCTGTGATATTCCAAGTATTGTTCTCAATTAGTGACTGATGTTCATCTTTAATAGCTTCCATCCATTCTTATATGTTAATACTGTTAGTAGCTTCATCATAATTCATAGGAAGATTTTCAATATTCTGGTTCGCTATAAAGGTGACATAGTCTGTCATATCTGGTGGTTTACGTAATCTAGTTGATCGTCTAAGAATTTGAATTTCATCTTCATTGTTATCCTCACTAGAACTGCTTTCTAATGATTCAAAATTATCTGACTCAGATGTTTGTGGTAATTGTTTTTCAGCTTCAACCATTTCGTCATCTTCTTCATTCAAGTTGTCAATATTAATGTTTCTATCTTCAACAATAGTGTCATCTTCTTGATTCGCATTTTCAATAATAGGATTTTTCTCTAGACATATCCTCACTAAATCCTGATTATTTGACTCGTTATTCTCGTCATTTTTCGTTTCTTTATTTTTACAATTTGAGAAATACATTTGATCTTCTAAGAATATTACGTCTCGGCTGGTATTTATCTTTCTTGTTATAGGGTTGTAAAGTCTGTAAGCCTTGGTATTTTCACAGTACCCTAACATAATACATTTTTCTGATTTTGAATCCCACTTCTTACGTTTTTCTTTTGGGATCAAAACCATTGCTATGCATCCAAATACTCTTAGATATTTCAAATTCTGTTGATTGCCGGTCCAAATTTCTTCTGGGATGTTTAGATGCTTTCTTGGTGTTCTGTTCAAAAGGTATGCTGCTGTATTGGTTGCCTCTGCCCAATAAAACTTTTTTAAATTTGCATCTGTTAATAAAGATCGTGCTTTTTCTACGAGACTTCGAATAATACGTTCAGCCTTACCATTTTGTTGTGGACTATATGGGGCTGAAGTTTGATGTATTATTCCGCTTTCCATGCATATCTTCTTGTCTGTCGTTGTCTGATCTTAATTTTTTAATCTTTTTGCCTGTTTGATTTTCTGCCATTAGTTTAAATTTCTTAAAAATATTTGAAACTTCAGATTTATGCTTCATCATGAACACGAAAACTTTGTTTGAAAAATCATCCAAAAACAAAACAAAATAGAGCGCACCTCCCATTGATTTTTGTTCCATTGGACCACAAACATCTGTGTGAACCAATTCCAGTATGTCCGTTGTAACGCTCTCCGATTTTTTAAATGGTAATTTTGCTTGTTTTCCTTGAATGCATGAAACACATCTCTTATCTAAAGAATTTGGATCGATTTCCACTTCATATGTTTTCCTTGAACTAAGATTTTTGACATTTGCTTCTGTTGTATGTCCCAAACATTTGTGCCAAATTTCTCTTGAATTTACTTGAAAACCTTTATGATCGTTTTTGATATTCAATTTATACATGCTTCTTATCACATTT
This sequence comes from Chrysotoxum bicinctum, assembly GCA_911387755.1. Lineage (NCBI taxonomy): Eukaryota > Metazoa > Arthropoda > Insecta > Diptera > Syrphidae > Chrysotoxum > Chrysotoxum bicinctum. Next base: position 114,093,879 of record OU426988.1, read on the forward strand.
CCTTCGGCAATTATATGTCTATTTTCATATATCTCGCATTTTTCTTTGTTGAATTTGATTTAACTTCTGGGAAGTATCAATAATTGTATCAACATATTTGCCAATGTTTGCACACTTATCCAATTGCGTTGTCGTCAGTTTTCTAAGCAAACCACCAGTGACGTTTATTCGAAGGTACGCAGGTGTTCACCGCACACCCTACCAAAATCATCACATAAGTCACATCCCATATTTCATGTTCTCCATGTTCTCCTTATTCAAGCGCACCACGGCAATTCATTCAAATGCAATGGATGAAGAATACATTTTCAAGCAAAATAACAAAAATAGTACTCTAGGGTGTTCTCCTCATATAAACGCACCGACCGACCTCCGAAACCAAGGTAAAGCACATCCACATCCACACAAAAAAATGCAAAGAAGAGACAAAATGTGTATATATAAATCCAAAATTCTATATTCCTTGGTGTTCACCTTTATGGAGCGCACCGCGATCCTTCATCCGAATGGACAGAAAATTGAGAGAATTCATTCTCACGCTACAATGTTCTCTCCATGTCAACGCACCGACGAAGGGCAAGGGCAACGCGACGTAAAGCAAATCAACATACAGAAACAACTCAAACATCGAACTACAGAAAAGAAGGCAAATTGGTTTGGTGTATGGTGTTCAACTTCATTGAGCGTACCATCCTCAATTCGGCATCGAGAGAGACAGTGAACTCTGATGTGATTCATTTTCATTATGGAGTGCGAATTCATTGTATACCAGTTGTTGTTGTACACAAGGTCACAAGTGTACAACAGAACAACACACAACCAGGGTTCGGACTTCATAAATCGCAGATCGCAGTAAATTGGCAAAGAAATCGCAGTGAAACCAAATTTTTCGCAGTAGAAATACATATATTTTTTTGATTAGGTAACAAGAAATTATAAACAAAAGAACCAAAGTTAAATCACATTTAAATCATCGTTGATTGTTAAAACAACATAAGTGATGTGATTTTTCACGGAAGAAAAAAAAAACATATTAAAAAATTTTTAAAAATCGAAACACTCAAATAGGATTTTTGGGTTAAAAAAATGACAACGACTACAAGGCCAAAAATTTAGGATTTTTTGTATCTCCTGTAAAAAAAATTAAAATTTCAGTTATGTTGTTTTAACAATCAGCGATTCATTTACATAGTATTTGTGAACAAATATACTCTTCCTCGATAATGAAAATGTATAGTTTTAGCAAAAATACATGAAGCTAGGTAATCAAAATAAATTTACCATCTACAAATTTGTACTTTTTGAAGCAAGAACAAATTAAAGAATAGTAGAACTAAAAACGTATATAGCTGACAAGACCTGCACTAAAGAGACAAGAATCTTTTTGAATTTTGACATTTTGTTATGAGCACATTTATTTCTATGATCAGTGCTGCTATTCAAACAAAATCTGAAGAATCGTTCTGGTCTTTCCGTAAAAAAATTTGCTGAAAATGAAAAAAAATTCCCAACTGATGGCTTCGAACGCCTTAAAAGTTCCTATGGTCCGTTTTTTGATTTTGTGAAGCTTGAGAATGAACTTACTGTGTTTTTTAAACTTACTCAGTTACAATTTAAAAATATTTCCATTAAGGACATTCCAAAAATGCTCGATAATATGGAACTAAAAGACTTTTTTTCGAAAATTTTTAAACTGAGCTCACTAATCTTGACGATTCCAGTATCAAGTAGCTTTGTCGAGCGATCTTTTTCTGCCCTTCAGCGCATAAAATCATATGCCAGAAATAAAATGCTAGAGAACAGATTGTTAGAACTGGAAATTATTTCAATAGAAAAATCATTTCTTAAGGAAATTAAAGCAAAAACTATTTTGTATGATTATGTCTTATCAGTATGTTTTTTTTGAAGAAATCCCGTCAAATCGACCTTTATATACAAGTTAATATCTGTTGGACTGCGTTAACTTTACTGATTACTAAACTACTAAACAACACAAAAAAAGAAAAAAACAAAAAAAAAATAAATATACAAAAAAATATAAAAAATAAAAACAAAAACAAAATAAAAAAAAGAAACGAAATGTCTATTACGTCCTCGTCGTGATCCTGATGGATTAAAACTTAGAATAGATAAATGATTAGAAAAAAAAAAGTTATAGTGAACACCCTACTGAAACCACCACGGCACGTCACTGCAAACCACAACGTCTCGTCAAACCAGAATCGTCATAGGTTGAATTAAGCTTAGTCCATATTTCCTTAGCCGTTGTACATCCTTGAATATGCCCATACAGATTGGATGGAATATATAAAACTAGTCTTGATGTTGCCTTCTCAATCGTGTCCACATCGGTTTCTGTTCCTAAAACTGATTTCCAATAGCCTTGAAGTTTTAAGGCATGCTCCACAGAAAATTTCCATTTATGAAAATTATCTCTTCCTGTTAGTTTTTCAAAATCAGCAAATTTTTCCATTTCCTTATATTTCTTTATTCAATTTCGCTGCCTGGGCCCATAACCTATTGAATTATTAAACACGTCCTTAGTGTTTAAGGTATTCGAAATGAATGAATCTTTATTATTCGATATCAATAAAATAATAAATTAATTTAAGTTACATAGAACAGCCAGCTAATAATAAACAAAACAAGTAAATTTAATTTTCAATTTCAACAGTAACATCCGGACCTTATTCGGAATTCCCCCCCCCCCCCCCCCCACCAAAATGAAATTTTTTTTTACGAATCGATAAAAAAGTATTTGCTGTTGATAAAAAACATAAAATTATGGAGGAGAAACACTTTTTTATGGTAAAAAAGTGAAGTATAAGCGGACCACCCCCAGTACTGTTGGCCCTTATTCGGAATTCCCCCCCCCACCAAAATGAACTTTTTTTTTAACGAATCGATAAAAGAGTGTTTCCTGTTGATAAAAAACATCAAATTATGCAGGAGAAACACTTTTTTATGGTAAAAAAGTTAAGTAAAAGCGGACCACCCACAGTACTACATATAACTAAAACTACTTTTGTATGGGATATTTGCTTTTTTTGCTTGCTTACGCATTACGGCGGCGTTTAAACAGTGATATATGTATGGGGGGCATGCTGGCCCCCTGCAACCCCCCTGCTTGGGCACACTATAGGATTTGGGGTAGGTGCGAGGTTGGGTGTATGCAAGGTTTCTTTTGCATTTACAGAATCTGGATTTAAAGAAACTTTGAATTTACCCTATGGCCTATATTCATTTTTTTATACTTCACTTTTTTACCATACAAAAGTGTTTCTCCTCCATAATTTGATGTTTTTTATCAACAGCACACTTTTTTTTATCGATTCATTAAAAAAAAGTGCATTTTGGTGGGGGGGGGGGGAATTCCGAATAAGGACCTAACATCCTTCTTCAGACAACTTTAACAAAGGGTGTAACCACGTCGGAAACGTCACAAAATAAAAAACAATAACCACATAAGGACAAACATGTATATATATATATATATATACAGGGTGTCCCACAGTCACCGCCCCAAATGAAAACCATGGATTCCTGAGGTCATTTTAAGTCGAAAAACTTAAGAGGTCATTTTCTCGTTTTCGTCCCATTTTCGAGTTATAACGGTTTTTATTATTTTTCCATTAACTGGCTTTATCTTTGCCAAACTGCGCCCGATTCGTGAGATTTTTTTTATAATCAATCAAGAATTTAATACAGTTTTAGTTTGTCCAAAGACTTTTTTTTCTGCGGACAACCGTTTTTCCGCAATTTTGCATCAAACCCAATTTTTTCGTTTTTTAAGTAGTTTTTTCACTTTGATATCAATTTATTAAAAAAAACACGTTAATGAGTATTAATTTTTTCACTTATTATAAAAGCCCAGTTCATTTTCTAAAATTAGATATTTTTTTTCTTTAAAAAGAATACTAAATGTAATTAACAAAAAATAAACAAACTGAGTGAATTTAAAAAAAAAAAAATTTTTAAGTACAAAATTAACTTTTTCTGAGCTATTGTGGTTAAGAAAAGGACGAATAGATAAAGTTAATTAGTAAGACCGTTAACTAATGTAAACATTAAAGATTTGCATTATGATTTGAAGGTTGTAAATGTCTTTCTCGCGTGAACTAGCGTCCGCGTCGTGTTCTTTCACTTGATACTCCATTTTGGATTTGTTATTCAAGTTGTAGTTTTTTCTCAATTATTTGCGAACAATGGATTACACTAATCAAGAATATCTGGAAATGTTTTTAATATACGCTGAAATGGGACAACTTTATCTATTTGTCCTTTTCTTAACCACAATAGCTCAGAAAAAGTTAATTTTGTATTTAAAAATTTTTTTTTTTTTAAATTCACTCAGTTTGTTTATTTGTTGTTAATTACATTTAGTATTCTTTTTAAGGAAAAAAAAATATTTTTTTTTAAGAAAATGAACGGGGCTTTAATAATTCACGAAAAAAATTAATACTCATTAACGTGTTTTTTTGAAAAAAAATGATATCAAAGTGAAAAAAACAACTTAAAAAACGAAAAAAAATTGGGTTTGATGAAAAATTGCGAAGAAACGGTTGCCCGCAGAAAAAAAAGTTCTGAGACAAACTAAAACTGTAATAAAAATCTTACGAATCGGACGTAGTTTGGCAAAGATAAAGCCAGTTAAGGGAAAAGAGAGCAAAAATCATAAAAACCGTTATAACTCGAAAACGGGACGAAAACGAGAAAATGACCTCTTAAGTTTTTCGACTTAAAATGACCTCAGGAATCTATGGTTTTCGTTTGGGGCGGTGACTGTGGGACACCCTATATATATACATATATATATATATATATATATATATTTATATATTTATATATTTTTATATATACATATATACATATATTTTATATTTTATTTTTATAAAGAAAAGGTCCCGAAGAAAGCAAATATTTATAATATAATATCTATATTCTTCCAAAATCATAAGAAAGTATAGATTCCGTTGTGAAAAAAGTTCCTTTTCTAAAACATTTTTTTCAATTTTATACAGTTTTGTTAAGTACCACACGTTACCTACATCATCATCATCATCATCATCGGCTCGACAACCGGGTTCCGGTCCTGGCCTCTTTCAACAAGTCTCTCCACCTATCCCGGTCTCTAGCCGACGCCATCCAGTTGCGCACCCCAAGGCTTCGGGCGTCCTGGTCTACGCCATCTCTCCAGCGCAAGCATGGTCTACCACGCTGTCGTCTACCATAGAATGTACCACAAAGAACTTTCCGAGCAGGTTCCTCTTCGCTCATGCGAGCTAGGTGCCCTGCCCACCGGAGTCTACCGAGCTTAATTTTTGTCACGATATCTGCTTCAAGGTAGATTGCGTACAGTTCATGATTGTACCGTCTCCGGAATCGTCCTTCCTCACATACGGGGCCAACAATTCTCCTTAAGACTTTTCTCTCGAACGCAGCTAAGAGGTCGGAGTGCCTTTTGCTAAGCACCCAAGTCTCGGATCCATATGTGAGTACTGGCAGGACCATGGTCCTGTACAGCAGCAGTTTTGAAGTTATGGTGAGATTTCTGGATTTGAAGAGCTTTGACAGACTATAGTAGGCTCTGTTGGATTTGAGAAGCCGCCCGCGTATTTCTTCTTCTATATTGTTATCGGCTGCTACTATTGACCCAAGGTATTTAAAGGATTGCACCACTTCAAATTCGTGCTCCGCAACCTTGATTGTTTGACCAACTGTTCCTCTCGCATTCGACGCCACCATGTACTTTGTTTTACCTTCACTAATGTGCAGCCCCAGATTTTGTGCCGCCTGCTCGATCTGGATGAAGGAATCGTGTACAGCTTGTTCGGTTCTTCCGATGATGTCGATGTCGTCTGCGTAAGCCAGTAACTGGCTGGACCTGTTGACGATGGTCCCTCTTGTTGCCGTGCCAGAGTCACGGATTGCTTTCTCCAACGCCAGGTTGAAGAGGAGGCAGGCCAAACCGTCCCCTTGTCGGAGTCCATTAAAGATGTTGATTGGTCTGGATAGCAATCCGGCTATTTTTACTTGGCTTGTTACGTTGGTCATGGTCAACCTACATAGTCGTGTCAATTTATTTGGGATGCCGAATTCTCTCATGGCTTTGTAAAGTTCTACCCTGGCTATGCTATCATAGGCGGCCTTAAAGTCTATAAACAGATGGTATGTTGGGATGTTAAATTCTAGACATTTTTCCATCGCCTGCCTAAGGGTAAAGATCTGATCAGTTGTTGATTTGCCTGGAATGAAACCACACTGATATTGTCCGATGACGGTTTTAGCGTATGGGGTTATCCGGTCTTGTAGGATAGAGGAGAGTATCTTATAGGCGGTACTCAACAACGTGATACCTCTATAATTGCTGCACGTTGTGACATCTCCCTTCTTATGTATGGGGCATATTAAACCTTTTCGCCAGTCTTCTGGCATTTCTTCCTGCTCCCATACGTGTACTATAATATCATGAATTGCTTGACGTAAGGCTGGCCCGCCGTGATGGAATAATTCGGCTGGTATGCCATCGGCTCCCGGGGCTTTGTTCTGTTTAAGCCGGCCTATAGCCTTCTCAACCTCTTCTATGCTTGGTGGCGGCAACATAGAGTATTCTTCTTGAAGTAGTGGAGCCTCCACTTCTGCAGTGAGCTGACCATTTAGCAATTCATTAAAGTACACTTCCCATCGCTCCAGTATGCTTTCAGGATCGGTGATCAGATTTCCCTCTCCGTCCTTGCAGTATGTGCAGCGTGGTGTGTACTGCGTCATGTTTCGGACGGATTGGTAGAACTTCCGCGCCTGGTGCGGACCTCGCTCTCGGCTATTTTCTATTTCACAGATTAGGTTCTTCTCCCAGGCTGATTTTTTTTGTCTGTGTAGCCGTTTTTCTATTCTTCTGAGCTCTTTATATTCCTCTTCGCGTGCCCGCGTTCTATGAGATTGTTGCATTGCTCGGTACGCAACATTCTTACGTTCAGTCGCTAGCTTGCATTCATCATCAAACCAGTCGTTCCGATTTTTACGACTGCTGCCTAAGATGGAGTTGGCAGTACTAATGACAATATTCTTAAGGCGTGTCCACTTCTCATTTACGCCCAGCATACTGGCTCCAGGACTTACTCTCCCTAAATCAAGTGGTTCTAGGGCGAGTCCTAACGCATTACCAAAGGTGTTACTGGTGTTTTCATTGCGCAGGGCAGCCGTGTTGATTCGAACCTGATCGGCGGATGCAATGCGTCTTCGCAAGGCAATCCGCCCTCGGAAAACCATACCAACAAGATAGTGATCCGAGTCGATATTGGCACCTCGGTACGTTCGTACCGTCATCAAGTTCGAGTAGTGGCGACGGTCTATCAACACGTGGTCTATTTGGTTACGAGTGACTCCATCAGGTGATACCCAGGTGGCTTTGTAGATATCTTTACGCGGGAACCTGGTACTCGCAACGACCATGTTTTTCGATGCTGCTAATTCTAAGACTCGAAGTCCATTGTCATTAGTGTTCTCATGCAAACTATGGGTGCCTGCGTAGTGCCTGAATACCGGCTCCCGACCTATTTTTGCGTTCAAATCCCCAAGGATGATTTTAACATCATACCTTGGACAGGCATTGAGGGCCCTCTCGACTTGTTCGTAGTAAGTCTCTTTTTCTTCATCTGAGGACTCCTCCGTAGGTCCGTGAACGTTAAGGAGGCTGATGTTCGTAAATTTGCCTCGCACGCGAAGGGTGCATAGCCTTTCGCTTATAGCGTTAAAGCCGATGATGGTAGACTTCATTTTTTCGCTGACTAGGAAGCCTACCCCGAGCTTACCTACACGTGTTAGATATATTGAAGTTTTGAAGAAAACGACCGTGCGTCGAAGTAAGAAAAATATCAATGTTAGTTTTAAGTATAATAGGTAGGAAATTTTGAATAAACAGTTTTAAGTGTTATGTTATTGGACTATGTATTGCAATAATATTTGATATTATTAGCTCAAAGAGACGCTTATCAAAGAGACGCTTATCTGTCTGAGCATCTGTAAAAATGCACGATTTTTTAGTATTACTAAGCTCTTCAGTCGAGAATAAGAGTCGAGAGTTTCGTTTTTTTTTTAAATAAACTGAATTTTATTTTCAAAATCCTCTACTATTTATACTTAAAAACTATGTAGATTAATATTTTTTCTATTGATAATTATCTTTTTTTTATATTTTTTTTTATTCAGTGTTATTCAATTTTATTTATGACCCACAAAAGAATTGAATTGAATGTCCACTTGACAAAATAAACCTTCGGTTGTATTTCCTCAAAGGCATTCAGATTGCTTACTAAATGGGTGTAGTCATAAATAAAAATCGTCATAAACACTTTTATTTCACACTTCATGTCTAGCGACCGACTGCGGTATATTGTGTAATATGATCAGGTCAACGTACGATGGTATCGATGGGTGACGTCTGACCATACTCAACATAACCATATGTACTTATGTAGGTCGAGTGCATCGTCGAGTAATTTTTGTTTGTTTTGCTTTATTTATTTACAATTTGTTTTTATATGCGTTGGGTATAAGATCTTTAGATCTATGTATATGCACAACATAAGAAAACTGAAAAAATAATACTAAAATTACGCATTAAACTTACGACAGGCATAAAACTACCTGAACTATACCGAAGAATTAACAAAAGCGTAATGAATAAACGTAAGTATGATCCTCTCATAGGTATATATTCTACCCATCCTCCAGCGCATTCAACGTCATCTTTTCAGCCTTTTGTACCAGCCCAACAAGAGGGCTTCCAGAGCTTGGAATTCCATAAGTAGGCAATGCTTTAACTCTCCTTTTTTTCCTTAAAACTAATCCGCCAAATGTGCATCCAAGAATGAGCGCGCAATCCACTTTCTTTTGTATATATTTTGGTACCAAGAAGTGATATGAAGCCAATTGATCTGCTATATGAATCCCATTTTTATCATCATTATTGTATTTACATCGTTGGTTGTTTTTTTTTTCTCAAGTCCTCGATTCATTGCGTTGCCAAGTAGATAACATAATGTATGTATGAATGTATGAAAATCACGTTTATCAGGGAATTTTTTTTTTATTTTCTATGGCGCCACATTTTAAAGGGTTCTCGTTTAAGCAATAAAACCGGCTCTGCTTAACGCAGTCGTTTAGCTTTGAGACTTTGTTTAACTTTTTCATAATTTTAATCACGTTAGACAACTCTTCTAGCTAATGTGGGTCTTACAACAGAACCTAAGCGAATTTACGTTGAACAACCTTTAATTTGACAGATACATAACTCACTACAAAAAAAAAAAAAAAAAAAAAAAAAAAAAAAAAAAAAAAAAAAAAAAAAAAAAAAAAAAAAAAAGACAACTTCAAACCAAATAATTTTTCGCCGAAAAAAGTACATTTTATATACTACCGGGGTACAGATTTTGATTGTTTATAAGTTATTTACATTATTTTAAATGAAAATAAAGTATAAATCGCAAATTCACAGCATAAAAACTGTACTCGTCTCGGCATGCATACATAAGATATGTACAGATTTGTTAATCGTAGAGCACTTTCGTACGATTGTTTCGAATTTATATTATTATTATTATTATTTATCTTAATATATATAAATCTCGTGTCACAATGTTTGTCCTCAATGGACTCCTAAACCACTTAACCGATTATAATAAAATTCGCACACCATGTGCAGTTCGATCCAACTTGAGAGATAGGATAGTTTAAATCTCAAATTATAGTCGCAATTTTAATTTATTGCTAATTATTTGACTGTTATTATTTGACAGTTACAATTATCTGTTAACTCCAAATGATTCTAACAGATGTCGATACCTTTCGACTAGGTTGAGTAAGTAATCAATAGATGGCGCTGCTATGGTAAATCTACGAACGTGTCATATAAGCTACATTTTAACAGCATAATTACCACGTGTTGTTGACGCTATAAAATTAATTAAATTTATTTTGTAGTGAACGAAATACCGTATAATTCAATTATTTCCACTTTTTAAATTTTTGGTGTTAGCATAGCCGGCCACGTGTTACTTAGACTGAAGTGTAAATTGCATTCATATTATAATGAAGATAATACAGTGAAATTAATCCTGTTTTTTACTTATTTGTGCTTCATTGATCAAAACTTTATAATTTAATTTGAATATATGTATGTAAGTATTATCACATAATTATAAAATTTAATTAAAATGTCAATGCAAAAATGATACACAATTTCCTACACTTTTTCAATAGTTGTACAAATATTTTTTTTTATTGTTTTTATTTAACCTCTATTAAAAAATATTTAGCACTTATTATTTCAATGTGCTATGATAACAAGTTTTTCAGATTTTTTTCTTATATTTAAACGATTAAATTAGTATTTCAATTCTTATTGAAATTATTATTTAAACTCTATAATTTAAATATGTACATGTCAGTATTATCACATAATTATAAAAGTTAATTAGAATGATTTTCAATTTTTTTTTCTCATATTTAAACGATTAATTTATTATTTTCAGTCAAATGCCACCGAAAAAATCTAACCTCAACAACGCGAGCAGCAAAGGGTCACGACGCAAACGTGTTAAAAGAGCTCAGCAATTACCAGAACAAATCGAAACAAGAAATGCAGCTCAAAGAATCAGGACTGCAGAAAGTCGTGCACAAGAATCTCAAGAACAGCGTGACGAACGTCACTCCGTGACTGATGTTCTCTTATTGTTCCTCTTAGATTGTTTACTATAATGTAATATAACAAAAACTTTAGCCACAGCAACGCGTGGCCGGGTCAGCTAGTTTACATATAATTTTAAATTACAAATAAATATTTAGGGATAGAGGGCATAGCAAAACTAAGGCTTCCAGCCCTGACTTATTTAAAGTAAGAGGTATATATAGGAAGGTTGGCTGTGGTAAAATAATTGTGAATTCTTGTGATGATATCGTGATGATAATGTGTTGAGTACGAGTATCTCGTAAACTGTTTGATTGTTTAGTAGGATGGTATTGAATTGTGCGGAAGCACTGCATGAGATTTGGCCAAGAAGGTGCGGTAGGTTTAAAGTGGTGTTGCATGTTGGACAAGATGGTGGGTTCTCCTTTTTAAGTAGGTGTTGATGGGTGCTTATGGTGTGCCCCAGTCGGAGACGAGTGAAGGTGGTGTTAAGAATTTTCGAAGTTGACGTTGGGTATCGTAGGCTTTTATAATTTGTGTTTATTCTGGAATAGTGACTTTGGTTACAACGCCAGGATTCACATCGCATGATCCATCTTGGAGAAGATATTAACGAAGTAGATAGGTTATTTGCTAGCTAGATCTGCTTCGTGGTCAGCAAATTCGTTTCCTTTGATACCGATGTGGCTGGGAACTCACATAACTTTCAGTGTGTTTTGGTTTCTTATAATGTTTTCTCTAATATTATTTATTACGATTGAATTGTGGTTTGGGTTGTTTATAGCCTGAAGAGATGAGACTATCAGAGCATATAATAGTTTTTTTTTCGTGACTTAAGCGAAGTTTTGATGGCTTCTTGTATTGCAAGTGCTTCGGCTGTGAAAATTGATGAAAAAATTGGCAAAAGTCCATTACTTAACAGAGTTCCATTCTCGAGAGAGACTGCAAAGGAGGTACAAGATTCTGATTTTGAACCATCAGTAAAGATAGTCCTCCATCCCTCAGCTTTAAGATTTGATGTAATTTCAAGGTAGATCTTATGAAACACAACCTTGCTTGTGTTATTTTTCTGGTAGTTAGATAGATCCATTAGTATTGAAGTTGATTTTATGTTCCACGGTGCACTAGAGGCATTTAGCCTCAAAAACCGGACAAAATAGCTTAAAACACATGAGTGCGTAAAAAATGAATTATATTTTGAAAGGATCATTGTTAACTTAACATAAACTTAAAAAAAATAAGATAACATGAAAAAAAGGAAAATATTTCAATGTTGAAATGCTTTAGATCGTGGTTTATTTTTAGAAATTAATTTTGGTGACGTTTTATCATTTTTCGAAGCTTTTGTTCCATAAATGTCACTTTATCACTTAAATTTCTTGCTCTACTTTGTTTAAAAAGCATAAATAATCTTTGCCGAGGTATCTTAATCATATTTGCTGTCAAAAAGGAAACAAAACACCACAAGAAAGCCAAAAAACTTGTCAACTTAAATTTTTTTTTTAATTTTTAGGGGGAAAGGGGGGGGGGAATATTTTTGCAGTTGCAATATCTATAATATCTATATTTTATTAGGATAAAAGAAATTTAACTCGACCACCTTCGGAACATAAACAAAAACACTCACTTGTAAAAAAAACACAAACGAAAATTATTTTTTGATGTGGTGATGTCAATGTTTGCACCAGAAAATTAAAAAATATTTAACATAATGTAACAAATAACACATATAAATTAAGTACATACCCTATCCTTCAAGATCCATCACTTTTTTTTCTTTGCAATCCGCTTTTATAAAATCTTGTACACACTAAACTTAAAAAAGAATAAAAGGAATTTTCTACAAAATTATTCATGAACAGAAAAAAGTCTATCTTTCGACTACCTGCAGGGGGAAGTGGCGGGAGTATGACTAATTTAAAAACCGTATTCTGTGTATACAATGTGTTGACTACAACCTAGGCAAATTAGGGCGGCATCCACCGTATTTTAATTTTTGCACCTTTGTCCGGTTTTAGAGTCTAAATGATCCTTAGTGCGAAGTTTGTTTCGATTGTTTCAAACATTCAATAGGAATGCCAGTCTTTCTTGCAATACTGATTACCTTGGCGATGGTAGAAGATATGCGTTTGGTTTTCTTTGAATTGATTGTAGAGGTGATGTCATTGTTTATAATTGAGTTGTTTGAAAATGAAAGTTTGGGCATAAGTTTAATGACTACTTCTTCTTGTCTTTGTTCAAGAGAAGGGAGTCCAGCTTCGGCCATAATGTTTTGAATGCGGGTTGTACGATATGCATTAATGCTTCTTCTGGCTGCTTGATGATAAACTGGTTTCAGTGTGTTGATTGTAGTTTTTGGAGAGTTCCCATCAGCGTTGCCGCGAAGGAAAAAGCAGAGAGGGCCATTTCGAAATTTTTTGAGGGCCATTTGACAAAAGTTGGGGCCAAATATTTTACTAACAAATCCGTCCTTAAAACATTAAACTACAATATTTATTTATTTAATATGTATTTATTCTTTGTTATTTATTTAATGCATTATTTATTTAATGCATTTATTAAATCTATGTAGTAAGCAGCAGAAGCAGATCTTGACTGTTTCTTCTGATTTGATTTCTTGGGAATTATTTTAAAATATCTTTAAAAAAAATACAATTTATAATATATACATACATAGGTCACACCAGTAATATTATTAAAATATTTATATTAATTTTCCTTATTTTAATTTTAATATGAATGAACCAACAACGAACAAACAATAAACGGCGAAAAAAAAAACAAATGCCTATACGATTTATTCATTTATTTTTATTTCATCAAGCTGATTTATAAAATCTATTACATAATCTTACAGACTACAGAATACAAAATAGAAAAACAAAATGAACTTAACTTAATAGACCACCAGATTACGAATTAGATATAAGCAATATGTGCTTCTTAAAAGATTCTCGACTTTGTTGAGAAACAAAATCAACATGATTACATATACTGCTGGCTTCTCTAATGCATCGAGTTAAAGGTTCATTTAGATTATAATTTACCCGATGATGAGGTTGAGTTATATCATTGATCAGCAGCAAGAATAGAAGAGGGCCCATGTGACTTCCTTGTGGTACTCCTGCTGTGACCTCATATTAGTATGTGGTGGTTTACTCTATCGAACGCCTTAGCTTATCAGAGACAATTTTTTCCAAAATTTTTGGTACATTATATGTATGTGCTAATAGCGATAATTAGAAACATCTTGCTTAGATCTTGATTTATGAATAGGAATAACGTACGAGATTTTCCAATCATCAAGAAAATAACCCTTTTTAAGAGAACTATTAAACAAAAAAGTTAATTGTCCCGATAGAGCAGCTGACCAGTTTTTCAAAATGATCGGAGGAATACCATCGGGTCCTGGTTGTTTATCATCATTTAGTCCAATTAAGGCTAATTCAACATGTTAGTCACTCAAGTTTAAGTGACCGATGTTGATTGAATTTAAACATGAAATTGCAGAAAGGTTAGAGGGAATACTTTGGGGATTATAAACGGAGTGAAAAAAGTCTGCAAAAAGTTGCAAATTGTTGAAATGTTAGTAGATGTATTTCCAGAATATTGCATGCAATTGGGATACCATTTGAACATTTTTTATCATTGCGAAATGTACAAAAAAAATTTACTGTTAAGTTTTAGACTATAGATTCAGTTTGAATTAAGAAGTCCTTATATCTATACAAATTTGTTTAAAAAATAAAATTCTTTTTGCAAACGCAAATGTTTTATCAGAAGATCTTCTCTATTGGGAAATTTACGATGTAATTTGTAAGATTTATTTTTTTGTTATTTAAGTTACATAAACTCTTTGGTAGATGACGAAAGTAAATGACGTGAGAAAAAAGTCAAATCATTAAACGAGATAAATGAATGAATTCAGTTCCGTTTTAAGTATAGTTATTTGTATGTTGTGGAAACACATTGTAGTGGCGATGAATCGCGATGGTTTATATTTAATTTTGTAAAGCTTTTTAATTATTATTAAGCACGATATGATGTGATGTTTAATCTTCTAAAATTTAGATTTGGGGGCCATTTATAATTGGCCCGATCGGGCACTTTGTGGCAACGCTGGTTCCCATACAAAAATAAGCCATAATCAATTTTACTTAAGACTAATGATCGTGTTATGTTACAAAGGGTGTTAATATGTACATTAAGTTTCTTACTTGATGAATAGTTTATAATGTTTGTTCTATCAGCTAGACTCTAAGCAGTGGGGTTTCCAGTTATATTTACTGATAAATAGCAACCCTAGAATTTTTAGATTCGATTCTGTCTCTGCTAGGAGTCTTTCCTTTTAAGGTTTTAAGACAGCAATGGAGCTCTACTTCATTGATTGGGCACTCTCGGTGCGTTGCGGAAATACTGAGGTCAATAATGCTCATGGATGAAAGGCCTAGTGAGTTCTGTTTTGTTAAGTTAAAGCTATCTGAAAAGTTTGAGTTGTCTGAGAGGTTGGACCATGTTTGAGCAAAGAAGTTGATTATAGCTGAAGGAGAAGTTATGGAACCATTATCCGTAACGATACATTTGATATAACGCGGAGAGAAGTTTACCGTTAGACAACGAATGTTATTCTAAACTTTTGATTGTGTTGTGCTGGGATTTATTGACGAAATGAATTCAAGTATGGATTTGGCCTTAGTTGATTTTATTTCTCTGCGGAATAAAGCGTTGGATTTTTTAAAATCTATGAGATTAGTTTGTGTTGGGTGTTTTTTAAAAAATTGCCAAGCTTTCATTTTTTTGTCTCTTAAAGATCTTAGGGTGGGATTCCACCATGGTACTTTACGTTTTGTTGGAATAGGGTGACTTTGAGGAATCGAAACATTGGCAGCAAACCTTATTGATCTTTGAAGCAACGCGGCTTTCTTGTTCGTGTGTTCGGAAATAACTTTGTTAGACAGAAAATTTGAAACACTTGAAATTTATTCCAATCAGCCATGTCGATTTTAAATTTGGGAGAAGGTGGGTGATATTGATTCTCCGACCCTGTTTGCAGGTTACAAATGATTGGAAAGTGGTCGCTGTTGTGGAGATCCTCTAGTGTAAACCATGATGCGAAGGGGAGAATGGTTGCTGAGCAGCAAGTTATATCAATATGAGTAAACGTTGCGTGTGTTGAGAAGTGAGTAGGCGAGCCGTCGTTTAGAATGCTGAGATCTGACCTTAACAAGAATTCTTCTATTATAGTACCCCTGCGATTACTAGAAGGGGAACCCCAGAGTGTTCCATGAGTTGACGTCACCTGTGAGCAGAATTGATGTATTGATTTGATTTATTATTTGTACTAGGTCTTGTCTAGAAAATACCTGTTTTGGTAAAATATAGAGGTTTACCAATGTAAATTTGAATGGTGTATTGATTTCAATTGCTAAGGCTAAAATGTTGGAGTTAATATTTATTATCTTGTGGGGAATGTTCTTTTTGATAACAATGCCAATTCCCTGCTTGCTGGTAACATTAAGTGGGTGGTTGTGAAAGTAACCTGTGTATTGTTTGGGAACAATGGGCAAAGTTGCAAAAGCACAATGTGTCTCCTGAAGAGATATAGCACATGGCGAAAATTTAAATTCAAAAGATGGTGGAAAGTCCTGGTCTTTGAGACAGGCCAGCAGTGCGACTGAAAAGCCGTACTCGGTACTCGGGGCTGGATCCACTAAGAAAAGATTGCAGGAAACTCTTTAATAGAGCGAAAACCTCCAGAGAAGCTTCTGATTGGGATTCATATAAAGACTCCCTCAAGTTATATAAAAAAGAACTGAGGAAAACCAAGCGTATGCCCTGGAGAACTTTCTGTAACAATATAGAAGGCAACTCAGAGGCATCAAGGTTAAGAAAAATCCTCTCCAAAAATTCAGTAATGCCAAGTTGCCTAAAAAACAATGACGGTTCCTGACCAAACTCAAGCGAAGAATCGCTCAATCTGCTCCTGGATGTACATTTTCCAGATAGCTTTCCTTGCGTTAATAACACTGATCCTAACAACATCATCAGCAGCATACAGAGGAAAAATTAAAATTGGCAATAAACAGCTTCAATCCATACAAATCTGCTGGGCCAGATGCAATATTTCCAGCGGAATTACAGAAAAATTCCGATATTCTAATACCCATTCCGGTAAACATCTTAAATGGTTATATCGCTCTGGCTCACATTCCTTTGTCATAGAGAGAATTAAATGTTATTTTCATCCCCAAAGCTGGCATACCTATCCATGTTAATCCTAAAGATCTAAGACCTATTAGCCTTTCATCATTCCTTCTTAAAACATTTGAACGTCTGATTGAAATCCATTTGAGGGCAAACATTGATAAGTCCTTACTATCCAATGCTGAACATGCTTATAACAAAGGGAAATCTGTAGAAACCGCTCTACATAAGCTAGTTCGTACTATCGAACATTCCCTTCATCATAAGGAGTTCATCTTAGTTGTTTTCCTAGATATGGAAGGAGCTTTTAACAATGTCGACGCATCCGCAATCACATCTGCGCTGTCATCTCTGAAGGTGGATAAGTCAATCAGTAATTTGATAAATCATATGCTGATAAGCAGGATTATAAATTCAAAACTGGGCGATTTTACTACTCGAAGGAATGTCAGTAGGGGTACGCCGCAAAGCGGCGTCCACTCTCCTCTCCTTTGGAACCTAGTCGTAAATAAACTACTAGTGATTCTTGAAGGGGACGGGCACAGAGTGATTGCCTATGCGGACGATGTTGCGATAGCGATATCTGGTAAGCATCCTAACACTCTGAAGGAACTCCTACAAAATGTTTTGAAGAAGCTTACTATCTGGGCAGATCAATGTGGACTCGATGTCAACTCCCACAAAACTGAACTTGTCCTATTTACCAGGAAATATAAAATCCCACACATAGACCCTCCCTCATCAAAGGTGTACCGCTTAAATTCTCAGACAAAGCAAAATATCTGGGTCTTATTTTGGACAAGAAATTAAGCTGGAAGCCCAATATCCAAGAGAGAATCAACAAAGCCAACATAGCTCTTTTCTCTTGCAAAAAAGCCGTAGGTAACAAATGGGGTCTACAAACTCATATAACACACTGGCTATACATCTCAGTCATTACACCGATACTTATATATGGAGTGACAGTATGGTGGACTGCGCTGGAAACAGCAACAAACCGCGATAAGCTTAGCCAAGTCCAACGAACAGCCTGTTTAATCATGGGAGGAGCTCTCCGCTCAACTCCTTCTACTGCACTTGATGTTCTTTTTCATCTCATACCGCTAGATATTTTTAGCAAACAATCGGCCGCTAACACAGCCATCCGACTTAAAGCCTCCTCGCAGTGGATCAATAATGATATTGGCCACTCTACTATACTGAACTCGTTCAGTACTCTACCTAGTAACGTCGATTACACCACCCCTCATCCAAAATTTGATAAAAACTTTCAAGTGTCCATCCCTTCCAGGTCTTTTTGGGAAAATGAGTCGTTTTTGATAGACGAAGCAATTCATTTCTATACAGATGGATCTAAAACCGATGACGGGGTCGGTGGAGTCGTATACTCCGATAGATTAAATCTCTATCTTTTCGTCTTCCCAATCACTGTAGCGTGTTCCAGGCAGAGCTTCTAGCAATAAAAGAAGTCCTCTCTTGGCTAAAAGAAAACATTATATCGACTACTGATATACATACGTATCTTCTCAGACAGTCAAGCTGCCTTAAAGTCACTGGACTCTGCCTCCACTAACTCACAAACAGCCCAAAACTGTCGATCATCTCTGGTGGAGATGTCAAAACAGTTTAATATTCACCTTACATTGGTGCCGGGGCATAGAGACATTCCAGGAAACTGTAAAGCTGACGAACTTGCAAAAAACGGAACAATCTTACCTTTGTTGGATAGCAAATCTAACATCGGTATACCCCTAGCTACTTGTAAACTTATGCTAAAGCATGATACCATGAAGAGAGCTAACCTCAGATGGACCAGCACCCCAACTTTCCGGTCTACTAAACTGATTTGGCCATTGTTTGATGCTAAACGCTCAAAACAACTAATTTCTATTGGTAGATTGCATATTAGCTCCGTTATAGGTGTCCTTACTGGACACTGCCTAATAGGAAGACATGCTTCTCGTCTTGGAGTTCCTGCAAATGATTTTTGCAGAAGCTGCATGGATGAAGAAGAAGAGGAGTCAGTTTCTCACCTTCTATGTTCTTGTCCTGCCCTAGCGCAAAGACGTAGACTCCACTTGGGAGACTACTACTATAACGATCCTAGTGATCTAAGTAATTCCGACATTCACTGTCTCAAAGGCTTCATTGTTAGCTCAAAATGGTTTAACGAGTAAGGGTGATTTTTGAAATCCTGTGGTATCACAACGGACCAAATATTGGTCAAGTGTGTTGGCTTTTCCGGTCAGCAACCACCTTATAACCTAAACTAATCCCCGACCAGCGGAGCCTTGGTTTTGGAGGTTAGGGTTATTAGTTTTATTATTACTATTATTATTATTATTATTATTATTATTATTATTATTATTATTATTATTATCTTTATTTTTTCAACATATAAATTACAAACATTTAAATACAAAAAGATTTACAAGCATGGCTATAAAGCCGTCTGCCGGTATTATCAATATTTAATTACATTGAGAATATATACTAATATACTTGGAAAAAAAAACAGCAAAATATTAAAAGTTGGATATATGTAAATTAATTAAGTAAATGTTAAACAAAGGTTTTGCCAGTTAGTAAATATGGAAATTTCGAGAGAATTTAAACAATTATTTCATTCATAAAGAGTAATTTGAGAGTTGAAATATGGATTGAAAAGTGGGCTTTTAGTTTAGCTAAAACAAAAATAATAATAGATTGGATCTATAGTAGATTTATGTACATATTTCTATACGCGGTTGCTTGTGAGACAAATCGAATAAGATCTTTCCATCCACTCTCTCCATTCAAAATTAGGTAACACTCCTTTGTCGAAAGAGAGCATAAACGCCGTATTTCTTGGAGTATTGGACAACAGGCTAAGAAATGATAAACATTTTCGATTTGATTTAGGTTGCAGAGCGAACATTTGTGATCTATGTCTTCTCTGTGTGGTCTATAATTAAGTTCAATCATCTCCGTACGGATCTTAAACAGCAAACTGATCTCATTTACTGTACTCATTTCTAAAATAATTAGAAACACTTAAACATAGATTAAGTTTGCTATACACCGTTCTTGTCATGGATGCTTTCGCACGAGTAATAGAACTTTTAAATAGTTTTTCTTCTATAATTGAAATGCAATCGTAGAAATTATCTTTCCACGACTCAAGGTTATTCAAGGTCAAATTCAATGTACAATTGTATTCGGCTGCCAAGATTTGCCATTCTTTAAATGGGGAGTAATTACGGCGAAGAGCAGTCACCAGCATTTTTCTTTGCAGGTTGTCATCAGACCTACTCAAGACTTTGACAATGTAGTCTGCGTTTGCCTTAAGGTTTTTCAAGAAAATAGGAGGTAATCCTGATTCAATATATATAGCATAGTTGGGCATGTTCGAGGGGATTCTAAAAACACGTTTGAAGAAATATCTCTGGATTACTTCAAAATCTTCACACACTGTATGACCATATACTTCATTAGCATTGCAAAGTGAACTTTTAATGGTTGCATCAAAAACTTTGAATTTGACAGTCAGATCAAAATTTTTGTTACTAAAAAAACATGACCAAATACAGTTAATTGCTGATTTTGCAACCGATGATTTATCTTTTATATGAGGACCGAGACTTAAATTATTCGTTACAATAAAACCCAGGTATTTAAATTCCTTAACAACTGCTATATTAGCTCCATTAAGATTCCAAGAACGGTCATTTCTGATACTGCGATTATGGGATCTAAAAACCATGATCTTCGATTTTGTACTGTTAATTTGAAGATCCCATAGATTGCAATAATTGCTCAGTTTATTAATTTGGAGTTGTAATGTTACCGGATTATCAGTAAAGACAACAAGATCATCCGCATATAAAAAAAACTTAATATGCAAATCACCATAATATACACCGCCTGGTAAACTGTCTTCAATATCGTTAATAAAGAGTGAAAAGATTAAAGGACTCAGAATACAACCTTGTGGGACACCCAACTCTGTCTTGAATTTGTTTGAGGATAATTTACCATTTGACACTACAGCACTTGTATTCAAAAGGAATTGTTCATAAATTCTTAGGAATTTTGTCGATAATCCGGTATATGCTAATTTAAAAAGCAATAGCTTTCGTTAATAGTATCAAAGGCAGCCTTGAAATCAACAAAAAAAGCGTACAGATTAATTTTATTTTCTAAAAACCGTTTGGCAACACTTGTCAAGGTAAAAATTTGATCAACGGTAGAGAGATTAGATCGAAAACCCACTTGAAAGCAAGTAATTTTGTTGTTCGTTACTACCCAAGACACAAGTCTTAAATATAAAATCTGAGTAAACAGCTGAGAACAGAAATATCTCTATAGTTTTCAGGGAGATTAGGATCACCTTTTTTATAAACCGCAGAGATGGATGACTGCCGAAAATTATCTGGTATCGTTTCGTTGTTAAATATACGGTTAAGTAGGTATAATATATGTTCTAAAAATTGTGAGCTGGCATTTTTATAGAACTCAGCTGGGATGCCATCTGAACCCGAAGCCTTGTTGTTTTTCATTTTTTTCAATGCAAACACTAATTCTGACATTGAGAACGGAACATCTAACTCTTCGACGTAATTGAAAGGTATCGCAAATCTAATATACGATTGATTAGGGTCCGCTAATGTAAGTTTTTCAAAATACGAGCCCATTTCATCCATACTGATTGGAAAAGCAACCGACCTATTCCGATTACCTAGAATTCGTACATTTTTCCAAAACTCTCTGGCATCTTTACATTCGATCAATTCCCAGGCCATCTTATGCAAATATTGTTGTTTTTTATAGATGCATAGGTTTTTGTAAGCACTATTTGCCTGCAGGTAAAGAGATCTTAGCGCTGAATTGTTGGTTTTCCTAAAAAGCTTAAGCCATTTGAACGAAATATCCTTAGTTCTCCTACAGTCTTTGTCATACCAGCTGCAATTAAAAGCACTACTTCTGTTGACTGAATAGGTGACAACAGACTGTCTAACAGTAGCAATAATGGCATCAGTTGCTTCATCGATTGTGCTAGCAGAGGAGGTTTGAAGATCGAGTAAATGTTGATTCAAGTTTTGCTTATAGAGGTCAGATTTTTTTTTCCACCCAACGCAATTTTAGGATTCTACTTTCATTTTTTTGCTGAATATGATATTCTTTATAGTATAGTAAGCTGGAGTAACATTGAAATCTTTAACAATATCAAGCCAGTCACCTTTGATTAAGCAATAATCGATAACAGAACAACCCAGGCGCGGATCCAGGATTTCGTTCAAGGGGGGGCAATTTTCGTGATATTTTGCTTAACTTAAAAAAAATGGTCCATTTCTATGCATTTCTGTCTTAAAATATTAAAAAGGTATAAACATAATCGAATATAAAAATAACAAATTATTAAATTGAATTAAGGAAAGCATGTGCAGGTATATAATATGTGTAGGTCGTATGTAAATAACTATTAAATAGTAAATCAAACATCTTCGTTTACATTACTTTAGCCTCTTTCAATAATGCTCTGTATGCATGTCTTAAAGTATTAAATAGGAACTCGTACGTATTAAAAAAATGAATTAGTTAATTTAAATGAAGGAATTATAGTGTTGTACATGATATACATAGTTCTTAACCCTTAGCTGCCACACTTCTGTAGAATAACATAGCTGCCACACTGGGGTACAAAATGCCCCAACAACAAAATATCGTATTGTGAGCCAGCTATTGAATTTTTTTGCTTGAAAAAATTCTGTGTTGATCATTAATATGTATTTTATAAGATGAAGTAGGTTTAAAGAAAAATATTCATATTTATGATTAATAAAAAAATTGTTAATTGAAAAAAAGTTGAGATACTGAGATACTCTCAAGATGTATACCTTCAAGAAAAAAAAATACTTCGTATTTGTCTTAGAAAAAAAGTATATTTATTTTGTACTATGAAGAGCTTCGACGTAGGTCGACCGCGTGCTCGAGACTGTAAAAGACGTGGATCGAAAGTTGCGTCTTCCATCTCTACATCTAACTCCGATGAAGATGAACTATCAGATACGTTGAAATCAGACTCAGAACCATCATCGACTTCAGCATCCGAAATATTCTCAGCAACGCCATTGTTACAATCATCCTCGATCATTTCTTGTCGCAATGTCCTATTGCGCAAATTGTATGCCATCTAATGGTAACGAATAAATATACTAATATAAATACTCGTATTATAAACGTAAAAAAAAAATTCTGAGCAGTCAAAATATTATACTTACGATTATTTAAGAGAAATAGAGCCAAAACAGAGCAAAAAAAAAAAAAATTACTTAAATAATCATAACTGCCACACTGGGGTCTTAAACGGCACCACACCACTTCCAACGACTGCCAGAACCATACTAGCGCGCATATCATCGTAATATGGGTTTCAGGGGAAAGAGGTATGCTGCAACTAATAACAGATGGAGCCACAATTCCAGTTTTTTGAAAATTTTATGTTTTATTGCAATTTAAATAGCGCTGGGGTCACCTGGACCCCACAAGTGCAGCTAAGGGTTAAATACTTAATTCTAATATTTTTGTGTGGCCGGTTTTTGAAAACGGGTTTTTAACATTTGTATGGTAGGTACCTTTATTTTTAGGTAAAATAAAACTTTTTTTTCATACATCTTGTAGATTATGTTGAGAAACTTTTATTTTTTAAGCTTAAGAAAAATCTAGCATAAGGTTCTCAAAATATTGAGTTTAAAAAAAAAATTAAAATTTTTTTAAAAATTCAAAAATTTTTTTTTTTTGAAAATTTGAATACACAATTCTATTAAAGTTTTTTCTGAGCTTAAGCAAACAAAAAATGATCAAAATCGGTCAAACCGTTTTTGAGAAAATCAAAAACCAAAAAATGGTTCTTTGGGGGCTACCCTCTATAACCATTTTTCGGGAATTTTTTTTCAACTAGTACCTAGCTTTAACCAAATGAATTTTTTTGTATCTTTTTTTTAAATCTGTAGAACAGTTTTCGAGAAAAAAAAAATTACAAAATTTCGAAAAAAATTCGTATGGCAGGTACCGTTATTTTTGGTCTTAAAAAAAAAGAAGAAAAAAACGTGTGGGGGGGGAATTAAAAATGATAAATGTTTAGGCTGTAGTCGAACCGACAGACAGACAGAATTGCGAGACCCACTTTTTTAGTCTTCGCTATCATCGTAATGTCAACTTTGATCAAAATCTCGAGTTCGATTTTTTTTACGAATGCATAACTTGCCGCACGAACTTGCTCCTATGTAATAGACTAGGAATTTTAAAAACGAATGTTATTAGAAAAAACTGTTCATAAGGCTAAAATTATCATCATTTTTCAAATTCTCTTAGTAGTAAGAGACAAAAACAGAATGCTATGCAAATATGAATTTACGCAAGAACAAAAATTATACATAAGTCCTTGTAGTGGTTTCTTAATAAAATAAGGTTTTATATATATAAATTTTTTTAAATATTTAAAAAAAAAATTAATACGTCAATATTAGGTTTTTATTACTGTTCTATGGTAGGTACAGTGACTAATGTCTTGTTTTCAAAATTTTTGTATTAAATTATAGACCTTAAAAATTAATCGAAAGACTAAAAAATTAAGCAAAATTCTCGGAACCGTTTTCGAGAAAAATACGATTTTCGAAAACCATTTTTTAACATTTGTATGAAGGGTACCGTTATTTTTAAGTAAAATAAATTTTTTTTCTCATATCTTATAGATTATTTTAAGAAACTTTTATATATTAAGTTTTAAGAAAATCGAGCATGGGGGTTTCGAAATATTGAGTTTTCAGAAAAAAATTTTGAAATTTTTTTTTTTGAAAATTTGAATACACAATAAAATTGAAACTGTTGGGGTTAAAACATTATCAAAATCGGTTGTACCGTTTTTGAGAAAATCAAAAACAAAAAAATGGTTCCAAGGGGGTACCAAAAATAATAATTTTTTGGATTTTTTTTTTCATTCATTACCTAGGTTTAACTAAATTAAATCTTATGAATTTTTTTTTAAATTTGTTTGACAGTCTTTGATAAAAAAAAATATTTATAAAATTTCGAAAAAAAATCGTATGACAAGTACCGTTATTTTTGGTCTTAAAAAATCAAATCAAAAAATATCCGGTGGAAATAAAATAAAACCCATATCTACCAAGTTTAAAGAAAATCGGCCTAGCCGTTTGGGCTGTAGTCGAACCGACAGACAGACAGAATTGCGAGACCCACTTTTTTGGTCTTCGCTATTATCGTAATGTCAACTTTGATCAAAATCTCGAGTTCAATTTTTTTTCCGAATGCATAACCTGCCTTAAGGTACCTATAAGTCGCAAGTAAAAAGAAAAAAGTGTTATGGTTTTTATAATTGTGAAACGAAGAACTGCCCAGGGGGGGGGCAATTGCACCCATTGCCCTCCCCCTGTATCCGCGCCTGGAACAACCTTTCGATACTCCATTTAAGACAAAAAAAAAACCGAAATCCTCAATCAACTCAATTAACCGATAACCATTCCAGTTTATGCAATTATCAAGAGAATTTCTTTCGACCGAAAACTGTTCACCACTCATAAAATTAGAATTTTGGAAATTTCCTATTCGACTGTTCAGATCACCAATAATTAGAACATTTTCGTCATTTTGGCTCAATAGAAAATGTTGAAGAGATTCAAATTCTTGATTCTATTTAGCATAGTTCAAGTAAATTGGAACAATAAAGATATGTTTCATGTTAATGAAGCAATCTATTATTAGTTTGTGTTCACTAATTTTATAACTAATGTGATTGTAAGTGGTACTACTTTTTATTCCACATAGAATGCCCCCACTAGCACGACCCAGACTATTATTTCTAGTTGCTGGTATCTATTTAAGATTAAAACCTTCAAAAACGTTTCCAATATTAGTAATTTGAAATAAGTTTAAAAAATTCTGGCATTAATAATTTGTTTTTAAGACCTGTAACATTGTAGCAAAAACTAGTTAAATTAAAAAAGATTTTAGAAAAAGAATTTAAGTGGCAGACGGCATCTGAATGCTAGGTTGAATAAAGATGTTGCGTTGACCCTGGACACGAACCATGTTGATTCTTATTTTTGTGGCGTACAGATGACTCTCTGGGCGTATTAGAGTTGTTATTGATGTTTACGTCAAAAAAGCACATTGCTTCCTCGCCAAATGTTATTTTGACAAATGACAGTTCAGTGCTTGTTGTTATTTTTAAGCCTCGTAAAGAATCGTGTGAAAACAAGAGATCCGATATTTTTAATTTCGATCCTCTAATTAATATTTTTATATTCGGGTTAATCGCAAGAAGCTTTGATCTCAATTCGAAAAGTGCTTTCCTTTTATTTTTATTAGTTTTATATATCTTCTTCATCTTCCATTCTTGAAGTTTCGTTGAAGTATGCATTTTTTTGGATAAGGTTTTGTGTAGGAGAAGAGATAGGTGAGATGTTTTGCGGGAGTGCGGAAACAAATGTTGTTTCATTGGGGATTGGATTAAGTGTGGTATTTGTTGTTGTTTTGGGTTGGATAACGGTAGTACGAGGAGGTGATTTTTGAGGTTTGGCGTCGGCGATCGATTGTTATGTAGTGATTGATGAATTTTGTGTTTGTTTTTGTGACAATTTGAGAGCTTAAGTTAAGATTAGTTGTTAAGGGTTGGCTGTTAGTATAGGAAAACGTTGAGTTTGTTTTTAGTGTATTGTCGGATTGGTTTGTTTTGTTGGATGTATTAAGTATTCTGTTTTTTATAATTTCTGCCATTGTGGGTTTTGCGAAGGGGTGTTTTTTTGGTGCGGGTAATTGGTTTAGTAATGGGTTATTATTGTAAATTGTCCAGGCTTCACGGACTGTGCAGCGCCGTTCGGCTTTGATTTTGTTGACAGATTTGTGCCTTCCTTGCAGTTTATGCAATAAATCCTATTACACTCGTCATGTGGAGGAGGTAGACACTATTCTTTACATATTGTTGTGTTTGTACACCGCTTTTTGGTGTGTCCTAATTTTTGACATTGGTTGCATCTCATCGGGTTAGCCACGTGTTCTTCAAC
The DNA here is from genome assembly GCA_911387755.1 of Chrysotoxum bicinctum. Classification (NCBI taxonomy): domain Eukaryota; kingdom Metazoa; phylum Arthropoda; class Insecta; order Diptera; family Syrphidae; genus Chrysotoxum; species Chrysotoxum bicinctum. The sequence goes on from OU426988.1 coordinate 114,120,831, forward strand.
TTTGCAGTTTAGCCATCCAATTTTAATTTCAGATGGCCTACGGATTAGGTCGAACGTTAGGATCGCTGCACCAGTAGGAATCAGATTGTCTTTGTCCTTTTTGAGGATTTTTTTAATTTCTATGACATTTTGATTTCTAAGTTCGTTGATGAACTCGTTTTCTGGGATATCGATAAGAAATTTAGAGAAGACTCGGCTTTGGACGGAGTTTAGAGCGACATGGGATGTTATTTTCACTGGGATCGAGTCGATAAAATTTTCTTTAAGGAATTTTTGGGCGATGGGGAGACTAGAAACTTTCACTAAAAGATCACCAGAGCGCATGGGCTTAATATTTTTTTGGAGATAAACTCGATTCCACGATTAATTTGGGGCTTATTAGTTTCACCAAATTTTTCCAGACCAGAGATAACGATGTAGCGAGGTATATTGTTGTCGTTATTTATGATTTTTGGCATTTCGGGAAATTCTTCATCGTTTTTTTTTTCGTTTGCTTTGTTTTAAATGATTAAGAGGGTCGTCGGGGTCCAACCGGTTTCTTTTTGGGGGATCGGAACACCCTTTCATGTTTTTATTTTGTTAAACTTTAGAGTGTTTTTTTTATTAATTTAATCAAAAGAAACAAAAAATAATTTTCTACTTTCTGCAAAAACGTGGTTTAAGCTGACAGTTGTGTCACACGTCTTTACGCGGCGTTCGCCAGAATGTGACTGTCGAATTTATAATATTCAGTTATTCAGTCTATTTACAAAGAAATCGAATAAAACATCAGTAAACATTGTTTTTTTCGATTTACTTTGGTATGAAATGACCATTGTCAGTATAGATAAAGTATACTTTTAAAAGATAAACTAGCTATTTGCTGCTATTAAAGTTAAACGAGCTCTTTAACGTTAAAGTATAGTTTATGTCGTTTAGAATTAACAAAAAGTCGGTTCTCGTTTTATACTCAATATTTAGAGTCGACTCTCATTCTAAAATTGTTTTAGAGTAGGTTGTAAATGTTTATTATATTTATAATAGTGCGCCAATATGTTTTATACACAATTTGACTTTATACACGATTTCCTACGAATCGGAGACGTTTTGCTTCAAGGTATTTCTCCGATCAGCTGATCGAAAATTCTGGCCGACGAAATTCAACGCATGCCATTTGTATGGGATGAAGCACTTCTAATGTTCTTATTTTTGACACATACATACAAACAAAATTTTCTCCGAAATCCTCCGACAAGTTCTTGGTTTCGGAAAGTGTTTTCTTTTTAAAGAAATAGTTAATTAAAATGTAAGTAATATAGAAATTAACTTTATTGGCGTTAACTTGTGTTACCTATTTATAATAGACTTTTTGTTCTTAAGCAGAACGAAAAAACAAGTTCGCAAGAATATGAGCGGGTTTCACCAAAATGACACCAGAAATTGTAGCTGTGTTTGGGAAGAACAAATAGATGTTTGGATGGAAAAAAGTATGTTCGTGATCTTTTGTTTTGTGCATTGATCCATTTCCATTGTGATTAAAGTACCTATTATACTCTGTTCAATTTATATTTGCAGTACAGGGAAGATAGGATATTTGCCTTTCAGTCTGACTATTATGGATTTCTTTAATTTAAAACTCTTACAGTATTGCCGTAGGAGCATTAAAAATTGCCGCAAATCTCAGAAAAATATTTGCTACCAAAAGCTCCAAAAAGCTTAAATCCTGAAAGTTACAAAGCACAAACCAAAGAAAATGCCATATGAATTTCTATCAACTTGGCAATGGTAACTCTGATTCAGTGCTTTTTTTTTTAATAAACACAATAAGGGTTGGTTGCAAATTAGGGATCAGCCTCCTTTAACCCATGGAGCAGATAGGTCATGGTGGGCTGTACGTGAGCTCAAAGAAGATTTCACAAACAATTTTAATGTAACTCAGTGATTCTCTTTCTTATTTTAGTGGCAATTTCTAAGTTAAGGTGCCGTGCAAACAGCAAAAAGCTCTCCCATAAGGCCTGTACTGCAAATATAAATTGAACAGAGTATAGTCAAATAAATAAAAAATATTGTGTTTCAAAAGATTTTTTTTTTTCAATTTATTCTTTTTTTTGACATTTCAAATAGAAACAAAAAACCTGTATGGAAATAGGTAGGGGACATTATTCGATAGTTTTGATTTAAAAATCGGTGCATCTGATTACATTTCTTAAAAACGCTAGCACATTATAATTGAAAAAAAAAATACTTTTTATAAGCAATAAATTACACTTTCTCATGGATTTGTCATGGTTTAAAATGCTTATGGTGTTTATTTTATAAAAAATTATCGAAAATATATCGCATTTTTGATATATCGGTTAATTAGAACATCTCTGTCTAAAATTTATATCCATCGCTATGCGTCGTTGGATTTCTGTAAAATTTCTTTCGATGGAAGCTACTACGAACCGAAAAGGCAAAAGGTAAGGCATTAGGTAAATAGAACATATTCTATTAATATCCCCATCATGTGTATTATACGAGTATTAATTTATAGTTTTTTAATACTTTACACAAGTTCGTCATGTTGTTATTCTTTGTTTGTGTGTGTACATCCATTTATTAGTAGCCGCATGTAGGTCGGTATTCTATGAAGAATGTACATTTGTTTTTCTATAAGTTTGACACACACCACGCACGGGCGAATGAATTTCAGTTTTCGTACAGAACATTTTTATGAAATTTCCTAATTCTACAGTCAGGAGTGGGGGCTGTTCAATTTTGTTTATAAAATCCACATGGACTTCCTTTGAACTAATATTATTACTAATTCATGTTTGCTGAAATGGAATAAAAAAAACACCACCTTTATGTATTTTGAAAATAGTCAAGGTCTTTTTTCTGTTACGGGTGAGACAAATAAAAGACGGGCGCAAAATTTTAAACATTTAAAACCTGCTCTAAATCAAATTTTAGAATGGGAGTCGACTATAAATACTAAATATTGTATATAAACGACAACTGACTTTTTGTCAATTTTAAACGACATAAACTATACTTTAACGTTAAAGAACTCGTCTAACTTTGACAGCAGCAAATAGCTAGTTTATCTTTTAAAAGTATACTTTATACATATTGACAATGGTCATGGTAAAAATGTTTACTGATGTCTTATTCGATTTTTTAAAAGATTTTCTTTGTAAATAGACTCAATCACTAAATATTAGAAATTCGAAACAATCGTACAAAAGTGCTCTACGATCAACAAATCTGTACATACAAGTGTACAAAATTATGCTATGTATTTGGGCTTATTCTATATGATATAAATTTTAGAAAAAAACTATTATGCGTGATTTTTCGTAAATCTTTAATTGTTACCAATTTTCGGCTATCTAGAGTAAATAAAACTTTGGTTTTATAAAGTTAACAAAACGAACATAAAAAACGTAACTGTTTCAAAAAAGTCAAATTTTTTACTAGCACACCAAGGAATTCTTTGATTATACCTTTACAATGAGCGTAATTTAAATTGTAGAGATCATACAAAAAATGGTAAAAGTTTGAAAAAAGAGGCTGTGAAGATTAAAAATAAAAACCAAATGAATTAACTCGTTTTTTTAAATAATTATTTTAAATTCATTTTTCATGATTATACTTTTCAACAAGCAATACATATGAGTTATTTTGATGTTTTTTATTTATTCATGGTCTATAAATGAAGAAAAACTCCAATTTAATTTTTGTACAAAGTGTGCTTTTTTCGGCGAAAAATTATTTGGTTCAAAGTTGTTTTTTTTCTTTTTTCTTTTTTTGTGTTTGAGTTATGTATCTGTCAAATTAAGGGTTGCTCACCGTAAATTAGCTTGGATCCTGTTGTAAAACCCACACTAGTAAGAAGAGTTGTCTAATGTGTTTAAAATTATGAATAAATTAGACAAAGTCTCCAAGCTAAACGACTGCGTTAAGTAGAGCCGGTTTTAGTGCTTTAACGAGAACTATTTAAAATTTTGCGCCTAATTTCTAAACAGGGAATATTTTTACTGCGAATTCATTTCACAAAACGTTTATAGCTTCTATTAGAAGAACGAATAAAAACTAAATAAAAATAATTATGGTCTTCATACAAATTTCTAAGCAAGGAAAGAGTTTTCTAAAGTTAAAAGAAAATAACACAGAAAGGTTTTAATGTTAATTTTAACTGTTAATTATACCTACACTTTTATTTAAAGATATCAAAATCTAATATATCGTATTTTAACAGAAAGATTGAGAATAATATTATTTCACAAATCCATCCAAAGTTTTTGACATAATTACATAAGTTCTAAATTTGCTTCTAATTTTTGTTTGTCCTTTTTATGAAAAAAAAATGAAATGATTTTTTTTCTTGCCAAGATTCCTGTATGAAAAATGTAGGTTCTTGTGTTCATAACAAATCTATAGATAGATAGATTTTATTCGTGATTTCAGAGAGCACACATTTTAAAGAGAAAAAGCACTTCTCACATATCTTAAAATAATAAATTGAAAACAGCTTTTTTAAAAGCTCTTTCAAATGAAGATTTTCATTTTCATATATCAGTTTATTCTATGGGCCTGCGTCATCTATATATAATTATTTGTGCTTTAACTTAAACAAATGCTTTCGGAACTGTATTAGAGCAAAGGTAAGTAATGCGGCAGACAAATGTATTCAAGAATGCAATGTTTTAATGTTAAATATAAATTATAGTTAATGGTACTTTTTAGACAAACTTGCTCACCTTCCATATCGTTGTTATCTTCAACTTGTAACACACCATAATTCAGTCCAAGGTCTATATTTGCATGGGCTACTCCAGTAGCGTCTTCGGATAAAGATCTCGTTAACATCGAAGTTGCTGTAGTTGGTCCCATAGGTTCTACACTAAATATGTCTTCCGAATTCTAGTATAAAAACAATATTTAAATATGTTGAAGTAATTAAAATATTTATTTTTTATAATTTACATCTAAATTTGATGTCGACATTGCAAAAGGTGCAGTAGGTCTAACGACTCCTAGTCTCACTGGAGCAATTAATGCATCAGCAACCTCACAAAGTTCTTCAATTGCTATAATATGAAGGGCTTGGAATACTTTAATACAGTTTTGAATGTGTTTGCTCTGTGAAGCATTGTTCTTTCTTCTATCAGCGGTAGGAGATTTTTCCAAGTTAAATATTATAAAAACTCTTGCTACAGACCTTACAAAGCGTCTAGCAATAGATTTTGCTTCATTGTTTGAAATAGGATTGGTTGTGTTTTGAATTTCTCGTACTAGGGTAGATATAAGAACATCCAGGTGTTCTGGACTACATTTCACAAATAAATTATGCGTAAATTTATCAAGCAGAGTTGATCCACTTTGAGACTTTAAATATTTCATAGAACTACTATCAACATTTTCATGATTTTTAACTTTTTCATATTGGCTCATATCTTCAGCGCCTGTCATAATCATAGACTTAACAGCCTGCCAATCTTCAAGCAAGCGCTCAAGAGCTTTTTTAGCAAATCTCGGAGGCTCTAAATCATGCTCAGGCATTTCAGGATCAATATCTGTTGATTGCGTTTTTCTATTGTTTCCCGTAGAGCTTCTTGATCTATTACAAACTCTATATTGCTTTTGTTCAATAGATTGACGCCCAACAGTTTGAATAAGGAACAAAAGTATCGATTCACCTCTTGTATTAAATTTTGTAACTAGGTCCGTATTCGATATAAGTTTGCAAAGTAAGGAAAATCTTTTCGTTTGGTTTCCCGCAATTAATGCTTTACATTTGCATTTTTCCCAGCAATCACAATAAGCTGTAGGAGACGTTCGTTTTAATTTACAATCATGGCCTTTATGACAAACCCGAGCGCATTCAGTACAACAACACAATGAACCCGTCAATCCGCATGTTTTGCACTCAAAAATATTTTGATTAATATGATCTGCCCCGGTCCATGTAAAAGAACACGTATCGTTATAACAAATTACATGAAGAGGTGATTTATCTACTGATGAGCCAGCAGGAAATACCATCGATTCCTTAATTGCAGGATTTTCTTCTGAGAGAGACAAAATTGCATTAAACAAAATCAATCCAGCGTCATATGCCCGATTTGTGACTGACAACATTAAAGGCGTTAGTCCTTCTGCATCTTTAGAGCTTAAAAGGAAATGTAAATGTGGCCTTAATATAGGGTTGACACATATTTGTTGTAAAATTAAAGCTGATTGTTCTCTTCTCTGAATTGGATCAGATATGTAAATCGGAATGTTTAATTTCTTTCCACTTGTTTTAGAGTTTGTATTTGAAAAATCTTCTTCGACAGAATTACCTTCGTACTCAGATTGCCAAAATGATAAGGGAAAGTATGTTTCATCTGGTCCTGAAATAGGTATAATTGGGTTCCTACTATCGGCATCGGTATTAACCAAACGGTTCATCATTTCACGTAAGCTTATAGTACATCCTTCTCTCGTATTTAAAGTAGATGTTTCTAAATCAGGAGATCTACATGACGCTGAATTTTTTAATGTTAAATTTGTCGAGTCGTCTGCCGTTTTGTTAGATGTTGGGGAACATAGGGCCGCACATGCATGCACTATATTACGTCCTCCATCGCACTTTTCTTTTAGTGCGGATGTTAATAAAGACTGTTGTTCACCTTCTAGCTGGTTTAGAAACATTGCAACACTCTTAAAATCACATCTTAATATAGACGGCATTAAGCATTGTTTTTCTAAAAACATTATAGCTATACATACTTTTGATTTAAGATTAATTCCAACAATAGGAAGTGATACAATTGACATAGCGATAGTACGTATAGGAGAAAGACTTAACCACTGTGGATCCTTCAAGTCACCATTGCAGTCTTTCACAAAAGGATAAATAGTGCGGTTACCGTCTCTTAGTATAACTGTGCAGTTCTCATTCGAATCGTCACTTATATAAAGAGCAATATTACTCTGCGACTGCCCTAAAAACACATTGCAGTCAGTGGGAAATATACTGCTTTGTTCTTGTTTGCTGTTATGTAAATTGAAAACATTGTAGTACAATTTAGAAGATATTTTAGAGACTGTGTGGACGCCCTTCGTGTCTACAGCTAAAGCCAACAACTGACAAATGTTTGTATCTGTGCTTGCTATAATATTAAGGCGTTTTGGCGTTTTTTGGTAGCAATCCGGTCCTCTGGGATTAACTAAGGATTTAATCACTTGAACATCATCTTTTTTTAACAAACGACAGAGTTGCCAGTCATCTTCTTGTGATTCGGTATTTGAACCGATTAATCCAAACCTGACAGCGACGTAATCACCGTCTACTTTAAGAATTTTTCCGATTGGTCCATTCCTATCTTCAACGAAAACTACATCTTTTAGAAGCCAGAATTCCTCATCTTTTTTAATTTCTAGGTCATCTTTAGGAATAACACGTTTAGTTCTTTTAAGTGTTGTTGTGTTGCCATTATCGCTACAGGTACTTGATGCAGGCGAAGGCGGTGGTGGCATATCCAGACGATCCGTAGATTCCTTTTTACTTGGCGTTATCAATGACTTATTATTTGACGACTGACTTGCAGTTATGATATCTTTCTCGTGTTGAGTACTACTGATCTTCTCTTGATAAGATGGCGTTGGTGTTAGTAACTTAAATCTGCACACATCAGAAAAGTCCCAAACGGAATTCATTAGTTGTCCAACTTTAGGTATTCCATTCGTACAACTAAATCCAATAGACCCTGTCTGATAAATTGGGCATTTTTTCATTACAACTTGTGCGCCAACTGTTATTTCTTCATTGATTAATTTAACAGGCTTTTTTGTTTTTGATCTGAACCGATCCCATAAATGGCGTCTTTGTTCGAACGGTAGTACGCCCCACCAAAATAAATTATGACCCGTGGTTCGAGCAACAGTAAATAAAGCTGACGTATGTAAAGAGGTAATGCCTTCAGAGAATATTTCAGGAAAACTTTGTAAACCATGTTCAAATTTAAGACCATGATTTCCCAAATGTTCATCCATCCAAGTAGCTACACGATTTGTCTCAGTGGCAACAGTGCATCGAATGGAGTTGGAAGAGATTTTCGTAATTTTTTCATTAATATTTAATGTCAATGTCTTAGGATGATAAATATTCGGTATCTAAAAAAAAAAATATAAATTTTACAGTTGTGAACTAATTACTTAATAATCTTTTGTAAATACATCAGATTTAAAGGACTCATTATCCAACCATCGCCATTGGTGCAAGTCTCCAAATTCGGAAAGACCAATAAATTCGGAAAAGAGGCATGCAATTTTTTGAAAACGGACGGGATTATCTCTTTCTGGCCAAGGTTGAAGTTCTTCGGATATCCACAGTGGCGAATTATTTCCAACAAAGGCTGTTGTTCGTTTCCCATCTGTAATAAAAAAAAGCTTCATTTTAGCTTGGTGTACATAGATTATAACTATTTACAATATAATTATGGACAAATGCAAAGATATACGCGAACGGAAAAAAATGTATCTCCAAAGTGAAATTAAATTATATATCTGAATTAGAATTATTTTTATATATTATTTAATATAAAATAAATAATTGGACAAATAAAGACTATATACTTTCTTCCATCCAAAGGTTTTCGTGAAAATACCGGTTTTGGAGAAAAACCTAAATCAGAATCAAAAGAATCCCTATAAATTTGTTTGAAAACTACAAATTTTATATAAAAACGTCCCGACATACATATATGTTGCTGGTTCAAATCCTAAAGAAGCTTGAATACTCCATTAGTTAGTTTTAGTTTTAATGACTTTTTGTTAAACTGTATAAAAACACAATAGTACAATATTTTTACAATATTTTTTTACCACAAAGTCTTTAGGTATGAAAATAAGCCGTCTACCTGATTGACATAATTTAAAATAACATTAATTATAATTAAATCAAAATTTATAAAAGTAAAAAATATCTCTATGTATATTTTAAAAAATTTCTTCTCTAATTCTTTTCTTATACTAAAGAGCACTTAAAGTTTATCAGTTCCTCTTTTCCAAGCGTTCTAGCTCCAAAGTACATCAAACGAAATTCATTTAAAACAGGACACACAGCGATAAAATGACATCTTCCCTCTCATTGCGGTTGCATAGATCACACAAAATAGGTAGCTAGGGTCAATGTGGCACGTAGTTTAGGCTTGTTAATTCGCCTCTTAACATAAAAATACTTTTAATCATCTCAGACTTAATTCGCTCTTAAAAGTATATATTATATTTAAGATTATACTGGATTGTGCTGTAATCCTGTGCTGAAATCCTGTGTACCAACGATTTAGCTTCGTTTACATATTTGTTAGATAAAAACGATCCGGGTTTTTCCATAATACTTTCAAATTTTCTTCTCAGAGTGGTGCTTCCGTCACTAGAATGAAAGCTTAGGTCAAAGTGCATTTCAACGTTTCCAAGATAAGGGGTGAGCAACCCGTTTCTAGGTGTATCATATAATTAGGGGTATTATTAGGTAACCTAGAAATACGTTTTATACAATACCACTGGTATTTTTCCACAGAGTCAATTTCTATATCCCCATACCTGTGCAGCATACAAAAGAATAGTCTGAGCTCGGATAATGTTTTTTTTTTTAGCTGTGTTACAAATTCACTTTGGATGCAAGTACTCCAGAATTAATGTATAGCTCGTTTTGCTTTCGCTAATTTAATTTTTAAATGTTTTTCCATGTTAAGATTAGATGTTATCAGAATACCAAGATACTTGTAATCTCTGACAACTTCAACAAGCTCCGTTTGGTAATTCCACTTTTCATTTCTCGAGAATCGACTTCCGCCATTTCTAAATACGAGGATTTTATTTTTTGCTAGATTGACTGACAAATTGCATGTCTTGCAGTACCTTTCGGGTCTGTTAATTTTTAGTTACATTCCATTAATTTTATCGGATAGGAAGACAATATCATCAGCATACATTAACCCCGGAATCATTACTTAACTTGCAACCCTTTCCAATATCATTACAGCCTTGTTTCACACCCATAGTCGTTTCAAACTCCTCAGACAAAAAATTACCATTCCACACCACAGCTATATTGTTCTCGTACAGAGCTCTTATGATGTTGACTATTTTATTGCTTATACCCATTCTATACAATACTCGTACATATGTACATATATCAAAAGCTGATTTGATGTCTAAACAGAGCGTATAGTTTTTTATGTTTTTGCTTGCGCATTGTTGCGCAATGTTTAACAAGGTGAAAATTTGATCTATTGTACAATAATTTTCTCTAAAGCCCGCTTGGAACTCATAAAGGATGTTCTTATTTTGAAGCCTTTTGAAAATAAGAGCAGTAAATAATTTTGAGGCAGTAATTTTTCTGTAGTTTTCTGGGTTCGAGAAAACTCCTTTTTCTATGAAGTGTGTATATGATTGATTTTTTAAAACTCTGTGGAAAATCAGTGCTTTCAAACAGTTTATTAAATTCATCAGTTAGGGCTTGAGCAAATTCTATGGAACAATTTTTGTATAATTCGAATGGAATTCCGTCTTTTCCTGGGGCTTTGTTGTTTTTTGTGTTCTTGATCACCTGGAGAAAATCTGCAAGGCCAAACGGTTCATCTAGACATTCATCAATTATTTGAGGTTCTGCATATTGAATTCTGAGTTATGTCTGTGAAGTGTTTAAAAGACCTCTGAAGTGGGCATATAAATCTTGTGCTTGGAGACCTGTTGCAATACAATTTTTCCTTCCGTTTACAAGTTTGACTGCTTTCCAGAAGTCTGATGAATATCGTGAGCTGTTTAACTTGACAATATTCTTATGCTCGTACTCAAATTTCTTTGCATTGCAGATACTTTTGAATTCTCTGATTGCTTTAGCATAGAGGTTTATAAAAATATTATTGTTGTATTTTCGTACCAATTTAAGAAAAGCAAACGACTTGATTTTTGCCTTCGTGTAATCTTTATAAAACCACTTCTGCTTCCTTTTTTCCTCTAACTTGTGATGAATTTGTGGCAGCTTTTTTGATAATGTCTGTAAGTTTATCAATACTCGACGTTGCATAGGTAAAGAAGTGCAGAATTTAAATAAATGTGGTAAGCATGACATTTTTTCGTTCTAAATAATTTTGGCAAGAGATTAAGAGGCCTCTGTCCAAAATATTGAGAAAAACGTGAAATTGGGCAAATTCGTGCAAGGTATTCGTACTCAAATTTCTTTGCATTGCAGATACTTTTGAATTCTCTGATTGCTTTAGCATAGAGGTTTATAAAAATATTATTGTTGTATTTTCGTACCAATTTAAGAAAAGCAAACGACTTGATTTTTGCCTTCGTGTAATCTTTATAAAACCACTTCTGCTTCCTTTTTTCCTCTAACTTGTGATGAATTTGTGGCAGCTTTTTTGATAATGTCTGTAAGTTTATCAATACTCGACGTTGCATAGATAAAGAAGTGCAGAATTTAAATAAATGTGGTAAGCATGACATTTTTTCGTTCTAAATAATTTTGGCAAGAGATTAAGAGGCCTCTGCCCAAAATATTGAGAAAAACGTGAAATTGGGCAAATTCGTGCAAGGTTTGTGAAGTCAATGCAAGACGTATTTATATAAAATAAATTGCATATGAAAGAATTACATTTTATCTTGAAGAACGTCGAGCCACTTTTTTAATTTTTTTATATTTTTCGAGGGGGTGGCCGTGGCGCGATGGATGTGGGCTCGCCTGTGAATTTCATGATCACAGGTTGGATCCCTGCCGTCGTCTATGTCGTTTTAATTCCATTAAGAACCTTCTAAAATTGTCATCAATAGGTTGCTGGTTTACTCATTACATGTTGTTCAGGCATAACACTAACAACATGTAATTGAGTTAAACTAGTATGCCCAACAAGGATGCACACGAATAAAATAATGTGAGTTATAAGCGACATAGAAATAAGACACGACATTCTCCGCTTTAGTTCAGCCGCCATCCCTGGAGATAAAATATCTGAGACAACAACCTCGTGCCACACATCTTTCCTATCCTTCTTTCTCTTCTTAACTTCACGCTCGCGCTGTGTTGAAGTATTTAAAGGGTAATCTAATCCCTTAAGCGCGTGTAGATTATTATATAAAAAAAAAAAAAAAAAAAAAAAAAAGAGATCTAGAAGAGCGTCGGAACGGATTTTTAATTATTGCTCATTTTCCATTTTTTAATGTGTAGTTATGTGAAAAGATCATCATAACTTTCCCAAAATGACATAATGCTTTCTGAAATTGTTTATATTAAAAAAAAAAAGTAATCAAAAAGTAACTTTTTATTGCAAAATAACACATTTTACAAGTCTTTTTTTTACACAAAAGTCATTACTTTTGTTTACTGGCTGGTTTTAGTTCATCTATTTGCCACAACGTGGTTTTTTCGAAGATAGTTATTTTTTGTTGGAACTGAAGCAAAAAGAAGTATGACGAACATGAAAGGCGAGTAGGCTTTTGGGTATAGGAGAGGTTCAGTAAAGGGGTGGTGTAGAAGGGGAAGAAATTGATGTGAGCAGAACCACGGTGACGGTGGATGATAATATTTGAGGGCTATGGTGGTATAGGAATTAGTAAGCTATGAGTATGGTGTGAATGTAAAATGAAGCAAAGGAGTAAATTAAACTTGTTGGATTGTTTTGTGTGTTTTTAGGAAGAAAAGTAACTACATTACATTGGTTGGTATGCGAAAAGTATTGAATGTATTATTATCAAGCTCGGTATATTTGTTATGATAGGAAATCGGTTTTGTATCTTATTTTGTATTGCGACGAACGACGAGGTGAATATCCTTTTATCGAATAAGTATTAGTTTTTTAATAATTTGGACAAATATTAGATTTTGAGGAAATCATCTATTCATTCTAATTGAAAAATCTTGAAATTTTTCATTTTTGAGCTAAAATTTTCAACTTTTTCATTTCAAGGCAGGTATGTATTAGTTTTCACAATTTTGAGAAGAGATATTAGAGTTTTTAGGACATTACCCAACCCCTTTTTAGTAAAATGACTTTTTTAAAGCAGAATACAATATTCTCAGAAAATAAAATATTAAATTATCCTTTCTTCGTGAGCCTTTCTTATTCATAAAAATGATGTTTGTCCTAAAGTGGGCGCAAGGTCAATTATAGATTTTGTTTATTTTTTTGTAACGTTTCGGATGTGATTACGCCCAAGACTTAAAAAAAACACGAATACAAAAAACGCTCAAATAAATAAGAAAAAAATTGGTATACATTCTTAATTATTGCAATTACAATAATTATTGTAAGTACATACAATCTTTTTTTTTATTTTATTATTTTATGTAGATATGTATTGTATATTATGAAAAAGTTAGACAAAGTTGTTAAAAATTTAGCGCCAATATCTTTAAAATTAAACTATAAAAACATTTTCCAAATATTTAATCATAATATAACTTACCAATTTGATAGATAAGGAGTAAGGTATAACTCTTTATCTCTTTATGGTGTGATTCAATTTCCCTTCCCTTGAAAACCAAGAAATGTAAAGTTATGTCTTTCACTCCTCAAAAGGATCCTATTGTTTTTAACTATCTATTGGATGAAAATGAATTGACAAGAGGTTTATGAGCAAAAAGATCTAATTGTTGTGTTTCACTCTAAGCTAATGTTTGACAAACACTACCACTTCTTCTTAGTTAATCAGGCCAGGAGCATAGGTTTTATTTTCTGCACAGGTAGATTCTTTAAGAAATCTGAAATATTTATAGCACTATACTACTCACTTTTCCGTAGTACTCTTGAATATGCATCCACTATTTGGAACCCAAATTACGAAACATTTTTAGACAAAACTGAAAAAATTCAACAAAAAAAAAATTCAACAAAAAAATTCAACAAAAAAATTCACAAGATATACAAGATATACAGAATTCAAAATGTTTAGACAGCATTCAACTTATATTGTAGGCTAAGGCTATTCAATATCCTTTTTTTGTTTCAGCACAAGTTTTGTTAGACGAAATATTTATTTGTAAGATTATTTCTGGCAGAATTGAATGCTAATTATTGTTTAACAACATAAATATACACTGCCCGGTTCGTTCTTATCATAATAATACCATAACGTTCAGTATCCCATTTCACCGAACAAATTTATTACTGTTTAAGCAGTTTATTAAGATTATAACACCCTATCAAAATCTAGAACACCTTATTCCCTATGAACATCACGACCCATACCTTTTCATATGGTTCCCACCTTAATTGCACAATCAGCACTTTTTACAGGTGCTCTCCTATCCTATTACATTTATTTTCCCACATTTAGTTTCCCATGAAATGAAAATTATTGTCAAATGTGTTTATGAATCAATTATAAATAGCCATGAAAATTATAATAAAATCAATTTTAATCCAGAAGTCAATTCATTTATTTAATTATAGATTGCTACCCCCCACCCGAGGTAAGGAACAATATAATCAAATTTAAACAATCAAGTCGAATCTGAAAGAGGTTTCGACGTTGAACAATTACTAAATTAGTTATTTCTAGGACTTTAGAGTTCTAGAAATAACTACTAGGTTATGCGCCCAGAATTCCAACAAATAGTAAAGAGAAAATTTGAATTATTCATTCTAAATAATTCAAAACTATCACAATTAGCTTTTACCGAATTTGATGTCTTAAGTTCACAATACGCCAATTTCAGTAGCGTGATATTAAAAATTGTTGCAGATTTTGGTTCGTCATTTATCTCTATTTTAAATAAATTCTTTATTCATACATAAACTTTATTGCGTGGGCACTTGGCTTTTTATGTAAGTTTTAATCTTTTTGAAAAGTATGTTCTTAAATGTACTTATGTAATTTCTTTTCACTTATTTAAAAATTTAAAATTATATGTAGGTATGTACCAAGTTTAACGAAAATTGGGCGAGTCGTTTAGGCTGAAGTCGAACAGACAGAATTTCGAGACTTACCTTTTTCGTCTTCGCTATCATCGTAATGTCAACTTTGATCAAAATTTCAAGTTAGATTTTTTTTTTAACGAATGCATAACTTCCCTTATAGTACCTATAAGTCACAATTAAAAATTGCTTTGTAGTTAAAAGTGAACAAAAAAATTATGCATGAACATGTACATTGTACATATGTAAATAGCTAAATACTCACATAATTACGTATTAATTTTCCCTTTTTTGGTTGTTTAGCCTTTTCTTAATCCCTTTTTACTTTTTTTTATCAAATTGGTGACTACTAAGAATAAATATAAATGTAAATTTAGCAAAAACTCGATCACCACCAAAATTATTTTTAAGAGAGCAAAATTCGTATTCAGAATTTAAAATAAAAAAAAACCTTTCTAATTCATGCAAGTCTTTCTTTTTCATTTTATCGAAACCTGCAATTACAAATATAAATAATGTACATGACTACGTATAGGTAGGTCGAAAAAATACATCTGTAATATGGGTATCTACAAAATCTTACATAATAACTCTGAATTATTTCAAATTCAAGGTCAACATCACCAATTTTCCATTGTATGATATAGGTGTATACCTACATACATACCAGTGGCGTGGCGTGAAAAATTTGAAATGGTAAGTCGAAGCTTAGACTAATTACCTGCAAACGATAATTATTTCTAATACCGATATGTATCCTAAATAAAAAAGGTATTGCAGTTCTAATTTCCAAAACAAAAAAACGAAGCAATTCATGCCAATTTTGTATACTTCAAATCATTAATTTATAAATTATAAATAATCTTAAAACATTATAAAAGTGGCTTCGAAAAAAAAACCGTTTCTGGCAAATGCATTGCATGTACATTAATTTAATTTAATGTTATTTAATTATAATTTTTTTTAAGGCATATGTCTGTTTGTAATTTGTTTTTCTTTCGTGAAAGTGAGGCTCTGAAAAAACTTTCTTTTTAATTGGTGCAACGTTCTAGCAGCAAGTGTTTTTTTTCGTTAAGTTTTTTTAAGTTTCAATTTTCAGCTTAATTAGATTTGTTTAAGGTAAGTAAAATGGTTTTCTAAATTATTTTTAAAAATCGTGAATTGTGAATTTTTCTTGAGTAGTTTATTGCATTTATTTTTTAAGGTGTGTAGATATATCCAATAATTTAATATGTATTTGATTTAGTATAGCGAAGAATGGAAGGCAAAAAAAGTTATTATAAGGAAGAATCAGATGGAGTTATCAAGCAATGGCAGTGCAAAAAAGAACAGCTTAAAAAAGAAAAAGGACCAAAAGGAACAGTTCGAGAAGCATCAC
Source organism: Chrysotoxum bicinctum (assembly GCA_911387755.1). NCBI lineage: Eukaryota > Metazoa > Arthropoda > Insecta > Diptera > Syrphidae > Chrysotoxum > Chrysotoxum bicinctum. The sequence continues at coordinate 114,137,085 of OU426988.1, forward strand.
ATAGAACAAGAAAAATACTTGAAACAATCGAAAAAAGGATGGAAGACCATATTAAAGAAATTGTTGTAAAGTTAGTTAAAGAGAGGGATGCTTTGAAAAAAAAATATTGAATCAAAGGATGGTGGTAGTGTACTGCCTTCAACGGATAAACCATCTACATCTAAAGGTCAATTTAAGAAAGTTGATGATGATCGTGAAGAAATGCCCATAAGTGAAATTTTTAAAATTGTTGGCCTTGAAACTGCTTCTAGGACATCAATCAAAATATCTTCGCAAATAAAAAAGTGACACCGCTGTGCTTGGTATATATATTTTATATACCAGTGATTTAAAAAAATTTGACGGGAGTTTTTCAATGTATAGATTGGGATGAAGATAATTTGGATTTAAGTTTGATATCTGATTAACTTATGTCTGGAAAATATGACTTAAAAAAAAATGAGAAAGAGAAGAATGCTACTGCTTCGTCATTTAACAAAATCAAATACACAAGTTCTATTTCGATAGGTACAATTAATGTTTGGCTTAAATGATTCGATCGATTACATTATTCTTTGAATTCGATGTATTTCATTTGCAGATTTGTCAAATGAACCATATTAAAATGTCAGTGCTTCTCTTTTAAAGGATCCATCATCAAATCGATCATTGGCTCTCGCAATAATAATTTCAACAATTTCACCTTGAAACTCGCTTGAATTATGGCACAACCATCAAGATGAATTGTCAGATGATATTTTACGTAGATTACGTACCATTAATTCAAATCCAAATTAGCTAATTAATCCGGAAATCCACAACGAAGCTCTTATTTTGATTGAAGATATTTGTATGTCAATTATTGCAAATAAAGCTTTATCTCAGTTGGGAATGGTAGCACCTAATCGTTCGGCGCAAGATTTATTCAACATGGAAATGCGGTATGAATTATGTTATGATTGTGTTGAATTGGAGGCATTTGTGCGGTCAAATGTTCCAAAATTAAATATTGAGCAGAAGCGTGTATATGATACAATCTTGCATGCTGTTCGTAATGAAAGAGGTGCAATAATTTTTATAGATGCACCTGGTGGAACCGGAAAAACATTTTTGATTTCATTACTTCTACCGACCATACGATCAGTATCCCAAATTGGATTGGCACTCGCTTCTTCTGGAATTGCAGCCACTTTATTGGAAGGCGGTCGAACTGCACATTCTGCACTTAAATTGCCATTGAACATGCATGCTACTGAACACCTACATGTAAAATTTCTAAGAATTCAGGCATGGCAAAAGCTTTGCAGAAATGTAGTATAATCATTTGGGATGAATGTACGATGGCTACCAAAAATTCTTTGGAAGCGTTAGATAGAACGTTGCAAGATTTACGTGGGAATCAACGGATTTTTGGTGGTGCCTTGATATTGTTAGCAGGTGGTTTTCTCCAAACATTGTCTGTTCTTCCTCGATCTACAGCTGCTGATGAATTGAAAGCGTGTTTGAAATCATCGTATTTGTGGAGGCATGTAAAAAAACTAATCCTAACTAAAAATATTCGCGTTGAATTAGAGAATGATCAAACGGCAGCCGAATTTTCTAAACAGTTATTGGATATTGGAGATGGAAAATTACATGTTGATAATTCAACTGGCTTAGTAACACTACCAACCAATTTCTGTCGAATGACTCAATCAAAACAAGAATTGATTAATAGTGTATTTCCAAATATAGCACAACAACTCAATAATCATAATTGGTTGAGTCAAAGGTCAATTTTGGCTGGAAAAAATAAAGACGTAAATGATACCAATGCAGACATTCTGAATAAAATACCAACTCAATTTTTTGCATACAAGTCCATCTACACAGTTATGAATCAAGATGATGTTGTGAATTATCCCACTGAATTTTTAAATTCTCTTGATTTGCCTGGTTTGCCACCACATTATCTACCATTAAAAGTTGGCGTGCCTATAATAATGCTACACAATATTAATCAATCTCAGCTTTGCAATGATACGAGTACAAGACTTGCAGTAAAAAGGTGGTTTAACAATGTGATCGAAGCAACAATTTTAAAAAGGAAATACAAAGGTGAAGTTGTCTTAATTCCGAGAATTCCAATGATTCCAACTTATCATTCTTTCGATTTCAAACGTCTGCAGTTTCCTATACGACTTGCTTTTGCCGTTACGATTAATAAGGCATAATGCCAATCTTTGGGAATATGCGGTATTAACTTAGAGGTTCCAGTATTTGCGCATGGGCAACTTTATGTTGCATCTTCACGTGCAGGCAAGCCATCTGCCTTAATAATTTTAACAGATGGAAAAACGAAAAATATAGTATATCAAAAAGCACTAGAATAAAATGTATTAAAAATTGAACACAATACAAATAAAATTTTTTTGTATGTTGTATTGAATCAGTTATTTTATAGCACCCGGCGAAGCGGATGTATTTAAGCTAGTATATTTATAATTAAAAATAAAATAAATAAATTTGGTGGTGCAACAGCTCGGAGTGAACCAGGACCTAGTGACTTACAACTCTCAACCATTCCTGTGTGCGTGTTACCAGGAACGGAGGGGACCTACAATTTTCTGCCGATTCCGAACGGCTAACGAGCAGCACTTTCCATGACAAGAGATACTCTTGGAGAATTTGTCAATTTCTCGCAAGAGGCAGTAAACCCCTGAAAAAAACTTTGCAGCGGCTGAGAATCGAACTCGAGACCTTCCGCATGACAGTCCAACGCACTAACCATTATGCCAAGGGGTACTACATATTTATAATTATACGATAAAAAAAAAAACGGTCGTTGGACGGAGGAAAAAGCAGGGTGTGGCCCCAGAAAAGGGAGTTAAAATCATGAGAACCCGCGAAGCGTACCACCCACAGTACTGTTAAACAAAAAAATGTTGACATAGGCGTCTGCCTGGCGTCTTTATATATCCTTAGCGGAGCAACGAAGTTGCGTGAGCGGGTGTGGCCCCGAAAAGGGAGTTAAAATCCTGAGAACCCGCGAAGCGGGCCACCCACAGTACTGTTAAACAAAAAAAAACTGTTGACATAGGCGCCAATCTGGCGTCTTTACATACCCTAAGCGGAACAAACACTTTTTTTATCGATTCGTTAAAAAAAACGTTAATTTTGGTGGGGGAATTCCGAATAAGGTCCGAAATATCAATTAAAAATTAATAGTTATGTACCAAAGTTTACAAATAGATGATTTATCTCTGTAAATTGTGCAATATAGGTTTAAGTATAAGAAATGTAATATTTTTGGCTACAATAAATATAATAATTAATGTTATTAAAAAAAAAATAGCAAAAGTTCGCATTTCTATACAAATAAGAAACAATGAAAAGTGTTACTAAAAAACTTCTCTTATTTATATATGTATATTCTAAAGCTATTCTACGATCTTTTTTATATAAAATCTGCTAAAACTCTTTCATAGAGTGCAGGTCTATTCCTTATTTTTAAAAGAAATCGCTTTTCTGTGGAAATAAGTGCTAAACCTGAAAGCCTGTCTTCTCACTGAGAATTCATTAAATATATATGAATGAATGAATGACCTACTCCAAGAAAGTGCAGCAAATAAATCGGTGAAGAACGAGTTATTTTTTGCGCAGAGAAGTGTACTCATAAAACAAAATTTAGGCTGATGGGCTTACTGTTAATGCTTTCCTCTTTAATTATCTTTACAATTTTACATTGTAATAAAAATAAATAAATAAAACAAAATTTAACAAATACAAATACCCTTTTCCTTCAGCTTCAGTCTTCAGTTCTTCACTAGTTAAATTTCTTGCGCAAAATGGTGCTCTATCTGCGCAACCCACCATTCACCAAGTGACTTGGTTTTGGAAATTGGAATTGGGTATACTCACCTCACAACACAACATTCACCAAATAAGTAGAAGAAAAGCGTGTTATTTCTTTGCATAAAACAGCGGACGTTAGACAGAGTCGACCCAAACTCGGAAAAACCATAAGTAAAACAGAGAAAGAAAATTAACATTGTTCTATCTAGTGAGAGATCTTATAACCGGAGATATTTCGGGTTGCTTTTGCTTTGGCTTGTGGGCAGAGAGTGTGGAAGAAATTACTCATGATATAACGTGTGTGGTGCTGGTGTGGTGTGTATTTGAATGAAAAATGAGAATAAAGGTCAATTGAGTTGGTGGAGTGTGCAGCTTGTGGAGGTTAATGAATAGATACGTATTTAATACATAAAGTGGTTTTTATGTTGGTCGTTATTTAGTAAGCATTCTTGTGCAGCAAGGTCGTTTGTTATTTAGTAAACATTGTTGTTTAGAAGAAAATTTAAAAGGTAACCCGATAGGAATCGGGTTATATGGACGCCACGCCACTGAGCTTCTAGGTAGATACAAATAATATTTTTTTCTTGCTCAAATTGTCCATCGCCTAATACTTCACACAACGGAAAGGTTGAACCTGCACTTACCCCTCTATACATCTTTACACTACCCTTTTCTACAAACAGATCAAACAGAGCAGAGGATACAAAAATAAAACAAGAAAATGAAAGAAGGTTGTGTGTAGGCAGGCTGTAACTTCTCTGCAACCCAAATGCAACTTTCGAAGATCAAACATGTTGAATGTACAAATGCGGAGTGATTATAGGCGCGTTTTATTGGTAATCTATATCTAGCGCAGTAATACAAGCACCAAAAAAACGCTTTATTCACTCTGTAACTCACTCTTCCTTGTTCCTTCCTACTTGTGGAATTAAGAATTAACTTACACGGATGTGTTCGAAAGATCTGTATCTCTTTTTTAAGCTGGAGTTGAAATATTCATGAAAATGCAGATTGAGTTGAAATATTCATGAAAATGCAGATCGAGTTGATTTAGAGTTTTTCTCACTATTAAATTTGATTTAAAACTTACAAAAGTGCGAAAATCTATCGCATATATATACTGAGTATTGGAGAAAAAAAACATAGTACTCAATAAAATGACATTGGCGCAAAATTTTAAACAGCCTCTTATTAAGGTAGTAGTACTATACTTCTTATATATTTCCTAACTTTAAAGTAGTTTTTTTTTAATTTTAAACATTTTTTAACTAACATCGTCCTAAGGCTGGGAGCGCACATTCAATTTTTAGTTGCACTGTTTGGATACTTATAGAAAACAGATGAACTATTTGGTTGAATGTCCGCGCAGGTGCATGTAATTATATGTTACACAAAATAGCGAACTCATTTTAGGCAATCGTTTAGTTTGTGTCAAAACACAAACTTTTTAGTTTCTTGAACCAAACAGTTGCAAAACCGCCTAGCCTTAGGCAATTTCTTTTAATAAATTGATTCTTAGCAACCTTAAAACAATAGTAACTCTTGCAAAAAACTAAGTAAACAGACCTATTTTGACGTTTTTAAATGTTAAAGAGTCATATGAAGTTATAATGATATGATACTAAAAAAATAAAGTAGGTATTCTGAGAGTTTAACTTTAATTTTTTCAGTTGTTATATAAATTCAGCATAATGCCGCAGTTATACGACATTTTTGAACAAATGCCAGTGAACTTATAAGACATATCAATCGAATTCAATATTTGAATATTCAATATTTTATGACAAAATTAGTGGCAGCAGTGTAAAGCCAGAATTATGGTATGAATTAAAGGTTTGCATTTGAAAAAATACACCCTCAAGTATGCCACATATATTTTTTCGGACACAATTCCCTTTTGGGATCAAATTTTAACTCAGGTAACAACCATTTCCAAATGCATTGATTAGAAGATAGAGCTCATCCTTTAACCGAATGATTAAAAACGCCAATCAGGACACGCCCAGACAATACAGTGGAATACAGATTTAACCGGTTTCATAAAAGATCTAGTCGAATCGTTGAAAACAGTTTTGGTAAGAGACCTATTATTGTTTTACTTTGCATTCTCAACCAATAAATTGTTTTAGGAAGATTGAAGAAAAAATTCTTTTATTCGATTACCTGTATAAGGTTGTTACATTTTACATAATAAAGAAGTTAGAAGAGAGGCACTAATGTGGAATAAAAATATTCCAGAAAATGCCAACATTGAAGAGATTACAGCAGAGGAGGGAGCATCGAAATGAAAAAAATAACGCAGTCTTTAATGAGTTAAAACATTTTAAGTTTTTTGATTAAAATATATTTACATCTATCTATGTATATGCAAAAATTAGAAACAATTTTCATTTATGTTTGTAAATAAAACAACTTAATTTTTTAAATATTCAAATAAATTTAAAACAGTTTCCACCCTGGAACATGATTCTTTTTTATGGCTTTTTTTATTTTTTTAATTCAACTTCCAATCTATAAGCTCCCAAGGTTATTTAGATTTTTAAAACTTTTTCAAAGATATAAGTTCTCTCCTCAGATTCTAATATCAAGCTGATGAGGGACGTTGCTCGGAAAGTAGGATGTCAGATCCATCACCACCTGCTGCTGGCAAATTTATCCCTTCTGCAAGAGGCGAATACTTTTCTATACATAGTATCGAGAGTGGCTTCATCGATAGGATCAAGAACCAGAGTTGGAAAAGAATGCAATATTATGGTATTGAATTCAAATATCAAATAAAAAATAAAAACATTATCTTATTGAGAGGCAATTTTATTTAAAAGTCATAAAGAAAAACTGTGCGAAAACCTTTTAACTCGTATAATGACTTCTGTTTTGCCAAAATTTTGATTTTAAGTGGAGATTTAAAATAATTGCTGAAGTGTGCTACTTTTAACCGACTTGAAAGCAGTTTAAAAGCTTTCAGCAGTAAAAAGGATTCAATCAATAAAAAGACTTCAAAGCTGTAAAAAGACTTCAATACATTGAATGCATTTAAAAGACTTTAAGAATGCAAAGAATGTAAAAGACTTTTGAAAGACTTCAAAGATTGCAAGCAGTCCAAAAAGAATGCATTCTTTTGATTTGAATTCATTTGACTGCTTCAGGTGATTTTTAAATAAAAGACTGAAAAATTGACTGGAACTTTAGTTTGAAACTCACAGTACTGAAGTTAAATCAAAAGACTTTAAAAAAAGTCTTTACCTCAACAGAAACCCAAGGAAAAAAAACTGAACAAGTTACCAAATGATCAAGGGTAACTCTGAATGCACATCAATATTTAATGGGGGTTGACATTGAATATCACCAACAGCCATAGGCCACAGCAATTCGCAATTCAGTGCACACTCAGATGTGCGGTCAATAGGACGTCGGGTCTGCGTCAGTTTTTATGTTGGGGTTCTTTCAATTTAGTATGGTGCAAAAATATAGCACGCTACTGATTTTGAAAAAGCTCTCCCATAAGACGTGTACTGCATATTTTTGTTGGATGAAGTATAGATCGAAACAAATAATGAAATACAAATGTATTTTTAATAAAATGTACGACTGGATCGCACGAACTTGCTCTTATTCAAAAGAACTTTGGAATTTAAAATACATTTTCGAAGATATTGATTTTTCAACAAAAAAAATTTTTTTTTTCAACAAATTTTTTTTTTTTTTTTTTTTTTTTTTCAACAAAAAAATTTTTTTTTTTTTTTTTCAACAAAAAAATTTTTTTTTTTTTTTTTTTTTCAACAAAAAAAATTTTTTTTTTTTTTTTTTCAAAAAAACTCAAAAACTATTTTTTCTAAAATTTTTATAAACATGTAAATTTAAAGGAACTCCTGCACAAAAAAAATAAGAAAAACAGTTCTATGACAGGTACCGTTAATACTCGTAACATTTTTCCCAAATTTTTTTTGACCAAAATGTAGTCCATGCCCATTATAACTGTAACGAGCCTTCTGTGCCGTTTGGTCCTAACTGGCCTTTAAAAAACCCCTAGCTCAACGGTGCGTGGTTCTTGGACCCATAGCTCCTTACAAAAAAAAATTATTTCAGCCAGTCTCTATTATATGTATCCAGGGTGTTTTGGGATACTGCGAGCTCTTTTCTTATACCCTCCCTACCTTGGTCGCATTTCTCGCCAATGCAACCCCTTTACTAGGCTCCTATCTCCATCTCAGCTTCATCCTTCTTTCCTCATCCTACTCATCCTAAAAAAAAACTTTATTCACTCATCATTTTCGATTCTATCATTCATGTGAAATAATAAGAAAATTTCATCTTCTTTGTATGATTTACAAAATCGCTTTTTATTAAGTACCAATAAATTTACTTTATAACTTTATTTTGTATTATAATTTAAAATTTAAATTGACTTTACATATATGATTACGTTAAGTAGGTAACCTTCGCGAAGATAATCAAAAATTTCAAATAACTGTCGATTTAAAAAGTCTTCGGTTTATTGCAAATTTTGGGAATTTAAATCCTCTTTTTATCTTTCTTATATTTAACTCTACGCTTTATTCCCCTCGTTCAAACCCACCCTCTTTAACTCGCGCACTTTACTTTCTTTTTTTTTTTTGTTTTTATTTATATATATATATATATCTTTTTTTCTTCTCAAAATTTAAAGAAAAATTATATTTTGCATCAATGTATTTTTCTTACAATAAAAAAAACTCACCCTTACAATTCCTCCGAAGTGGCCACTGCAGTTGAATTCTTAGGTTGCTTGTAGAATTTTATGCACTGAATTGTATTTAGTTATCACACAAATATTTCTATATATATATATACTCTGAATAATACGCGACTCAAAGTTATTTATCTTAATTCGTTTCGCGTTTTAATTCGAAGTTAATCGTACTTTTAATATTCTTAACGCGAGTTACTCAACTTTTTGCTTAAATAAATTTACGACTTTATCTTAATTTAAACTTGTAAAAAGTTACTTCAAACAAAAAAAATTTTTATATGAAAGAAATAAAAAATAAAAAAATTTAACTGATTTTTCTTTGTTGGTTTGAGTATTGAACTCCGGACTCCTTTTACCGCAACTGTTACTGTCGACGCACCAACGCTCTGGGCTGCGCCGCTAATTAGAATTGTTTGGTTTGGTTGACTATGTCTTCTTTGTTCTTGATATATGTATATATTTTACACAGGTTTTCTATAGCCAAAGCGCTGGCTAATTTTGCTGTTGGCCTGGTAGTTCTCTGATTTATTTCCCGCAAGAGTATTTAGCCAAATCTTTTTATTTTATCGGTAAAATACCTAAGTCAGCAGCAATAACGATATATTGCTGCCTAATTTCCTAGAAAAGGATTTTTTCTTCGTTAGTATACTTTAAAAATTGTCTTTTTAAAATATTCTTGTTTAAATTAGTTAGCACTAATTTGAAACATACCTTGGTTAATGGTCTCCTTTTCTTGGTAACACAACTTTTTTTAAAATTTCTATTTATGAATATATATAATTATATATAAGTATTTTTTTCTTTTAATTTTAAATTAAACTATTTCTATATAAAAAAAATTTTATCAATACTGCTCGACTAACAAGCGACTTGTTTGGAGGAACAAAATTCTTTGTCTGGACTTTCACTCTTAGACCTACTGCAAACCCAATTGGAAATTCTGCAAAAGCTCGCATTTCCGTTTATTTGGTTCTCATAGTTTCCAGGATCCTCGACATCATCAAGCGAAAGTTTTCACTCCAGAGTCAAAGTTCCCAAAATGTTGCATGTGCTCTCAAGCCTCTCCCCAAAAATTTCCTCGAGAAAATCTGCACGAGTAAACTCCTGAGTAGAAATTTGTGGAACGCATTCCGAGCCTAGATCGCGAGAAATCTATTACAATCTTTTTTTCAATTTTCTCCTCTTCCCTCATTCTCAAAATCTGACAGTTCAATTTCGCAAAAGTTTGTTTTTACTTCTGTCGCCGTGCAATATTTATTTTATTAAATTCGGGAAATAAAAATTAAAATCGGTAACAGGGCTTTGCGTTTTCCCGATATATCGATATCTGGAATATGCAAAATGAACCCACGCATTTCAATATCGGTCGAGTGTGCAAAAAAAAAATGAAAATAACCAAAGTTAAGTGATCGGAAATGTTAGTGCCACAAAAAAAAAAAAACATCCTGCTTAAATCCCTTCAGTGCTACATATACCCATAACCTGTTGATAAAAAGTGTGTGTGCAAATTGCTCACAAATTATAGATGGTAATCTAATAAGTTAATTGCCATCACATTAAAAAAATTTTGACCATCAGTGAACAGTGTTGTAAAATAAAAAAATTTGTAAACAATAAAATTAACTGCAAATGATTTAACATATTGACAGTTCGGTTGCCATGTAAATTTCCCCGCCTGTATACGCTGTACATAAACAAAAAAATTTACATATGGTTCGGTCGTGAAAACCAAAACAACAACAAAAGGTAAATAAAGGCGTGGCTTTATTTTTGTTGACGGAATAATAAAAAAAGATTATAATTCGTTTTGCCGTCGGAAAAACAAAAAATTTGTTTTGTAATGGGTATATGATTTGTTGTCGGTTAAACAAAAATAATTAATAATTACAGTGACGATTATAAGTCTGTTTACTTATAATTAAGAGTATGCAAAAAAAATATTTTCGAAGATTTGCATGGTCTTCGTTTTGCCGTCGGGAAAACCAAAAAAAATTTTAAACAATAGAAGTGAAATGCGAATGTCGGTCACATATATCACATTAAAAGACGTGTAAAAATTATGTGTCTAAAACTTAGTTATAACGCATTCGCATCTGTTTGAAGTTATTTACGTCGAGTGCGAATAATAAATGCTTAATTTGATAAATATTACTATACACAAAAATAATTTAATGAAGCATTTTCTTAATAAAAATCGTGTTTAATAAAGAAATAAAATTAAAATTAATTCTGCATCAAGATCAACGTGGGTCGCGAACCCATTTACCTAGCCGGGCTTTCACCTGTGTCAGATAAGTTTTGCAATTAATTTTAATCTTTAAATTCGATACTTTGTGTTTCGTTTTCTCTCGTTTCAGGGTATTTACTGTCGGATATCTTTGGCGTGGAATATACCTAGTGATTTGCCTGATCTTGTCTCGAGTTCGTACATGCAGTTGCCTATAACTTTTCTTACACGGGATTTTACGAATTTCGGAAGAAGTTTGGCATTTACTCCTTTGACAAAGTTACTTTGTGCAAAGTTTCTATGAAATACCTCTTGACCCTCACGGTAAGTGACTTGTTTAGAGCGCGAGTTATAGGTATTTTTTGACTTAACGTATGCCCTGAACAAATTCTCCGACAACTTCTGTCTGGTTAGCGTAGTTTTAAGTGTGTTAGGCATGACTAACATTTCTGGATCTTCGAGAGCTTTTAAATCGCGTAATATTCTGTATGTTGAGCCGTGGCATACCATGTTTTGTCCAAATAGAGCGTGGTACGGTTGGCAGCCTAACGAATCGTGCATGTCTGAACGCAAGGCGCATGCTATGCTGGACAATTGCACATCCCAATCGGTCTGCTCCTCCGAAATCAACACCCTAAGTTTGCTCAGAACACTACGGTTGACTCGCTCAGAAATGTTAGCTTGCGGAGAGTACACTGCAGTTCGTATATGCTTTACGCCGTAGTTCGCCAGAAAGTTTTCAAACTCTTTGGATACGAACTGACGTCCGTTGTCGGAATGAATTAGTTCAGGGGTCCCGAAAGTATGAAAAATGTCTGACTCTAGAAAATTTATAATTCTAGAAGAAGTTGCTTTAGGCATAGCTTTAAGAAACACAAACTTTGTAAAGTGATCCACCACAATGAAAACGTACACATTTCCTCGCTTCGTACGTGGATATGGTCCCAAGAAGTCAACGTAAAGTCGCTGAATAGGTCTTTCAGAAACAATCTGCTTGGTGATGGGCGGACGAAGAATCGCATTAGGTGACTTTACCATTTTGCACGTATCACATTCACTCACAAAGGCTTTGATGTCTAATACCATTTTTGGCCAATAATATTTTTCTCTAATACGGGCATATGTTTTTGCAAAGCCACTATGGCAACTCAGTTTCGTATTATGAGACAATTCAATGCATCTGTGAGTGAGTGCATCGGGCAACCAAAGCCGCCATAACGAATCCTCCTCGTTCACATCACCATTCCTGAATCTAACTCTTTTGTATATAAACTTTCCCGATACAACTAGGTCAGGAAGCGCAGATTGATTTGAATTAATGCTCTCTCTCAGTTGGGAATATTGCTCCGAATCAAACTCAACTGAATCAAGATCGATTTCACCACATAACATTGTCGAAGAAACTTCATCAATCTCATTTTCTATCAAGGTTACTTTCGCCGAAACCTCTTCCATGTTCATACGTGATAGAGTGTCTGGTACTACGTTGAGGGATCCCTTTCGATGTTCGATAGAAAAATCAAAACTTTGGAGCTCTAAACTCCAACGAGCTAGTCTTCCGCTCAATTCTTTCATTGACATCAACCATTTAAGACTTGAATGGTCGGTTATGACTTTGAAAGGCAATCCGTCAACGTAGGGCCTAAACTTTCTAATACTTAGGACAGCTGCAAGACATTCCTGCTCAGTAACAGTATAGTTTTTCTGAGCTTTATTAAGCTTCTTCGACATGTATGCTATCGGTCTCTCGTTGTTGTTCTCATCCAACTGAAAAAGAACACCACCTACTCCTTCTGAAGACGCATCACACTGGATAAAAAACGCCTTGTTAAAGTCAGGTTGTGATAACACAGGCGCCGAGGAAAGTGCAGTTTTCAATTTGTTAAACCCCTCTAAAGCTTCAGGTGTTATCTCGAACTTTTTCTTCTTTCTCAAGCAGTCAGTTAATGGGGCTGTTAGATCCGAATAATTTTTGATGAACCGGCGGTACCATCCAGTCAAGCCTAAAAATCTCCTAACTTGTCTTAAGGTCGTGGGGACGGGAAAATTAACCATTGTCTCGATTTTATCAGGATTAGTTTTCAAAGTTCCTTGGCCGACAATATATCCGAGATACTTTATCTCTCGCATGCAAAACTTGCTTTTATCGAGGTTAATGGTAAGATTTGCCCTGCGTAGACAAGCAGCCACTTCGTTAAGGATACGTATGTGCGACTCAAAATCAGCCGTACATATCAGCAAATCATCTAAATAAATGAACACATTTTCACGAAGCGAACTTGGTATCACTTGATCAATAACTCGACTCATCGTTTGACCAGCATTACTCAACCCGAATGGCATAACCTTAAATTGGTAGAGTGGTCTACCAGGAACGGCAAATGCTGTCTTTTCTCTAGATTTTTCGTCGAGTGGTATTTGCCAGTAAGCGTCTTTCAAATCGATACCTGTGATAAAATGTGTATCCTTTATTCGACTTAGCAAGCCTTCGATATGAGGCAACGGATACGCATCCTTAACTGTGACTGCATTGACTTTTCGAAAGTCTAGACACAAACGAACCTTACCAGGTTTTCTCACTAAAACAACAGGGCAACTCCAAGGAGAATTGCTAACCTCGATAACCCCAAGCCTTAACATACGGTCCAACTCCTTATAAACTTCCTCCTGACGAACCGGAGACAATGGATAATGCCGTGATTTTATCGGTACAGCGGTTCCCGTATCGATGACGTGACAACCGAGCGTTGTCTTACCCAGACCTAACACGACAAAGTTTGGAAATAGCTTTTTGACGTTTTCTAACTGAATATTCTGCTCAGGTGTGAGAGTTATCAACTGAGCCTCATCCTTGAAATTAACGTCGCCTTCATATGACCCAACGTCGGCTTGTATTTCGCTTAATTGCGGCATAAGATGAAATTCACGCCAAAAGTTCATCCCCAAATACAGTTTTTGAGTGAGGTTGGGAATCAGATAAAAAGATAAGAGTTTGGTGATGCCGTTGTACTTGGTCTGAATTTCGCAATGACCCACTATATCATGCGAATTACCATCAGCAGTACGAACCACGCTTTTATATGGCTTCACTTCCACACCAATTCTGTTCACTAATTGCCAACACTCGCTACCTAGAACAGATATGGATGCCCCGCTATCTAATAAGCCGAAAACTGACTCGTTGTTGAGTTGGACACTCGCATACATCCTACCATCTGTATCTGAGGATATTATTGTTTCGACAATTTGTTTGCGAAACATTCTTCGTTTCCGAAACCGACGACGACATTTTTGAATATGAGCGCTAGCTGAATTACTACTAGTTCCGAAAATTCGGGAACGAACTTTATAGTAATTCAGCTTTCGCTCATGAAGCGACTTTAGGTCATGAGTATCAATTGGATGAGACTCAGAGGCTCGATGACTGAGAGGTTCTTTTCGTTCCAAGATTTTAACTGGAACAGATTCTTTAGAGACTTCTGAGCTGGTAATACTTTTATTGGGAACATCTACTTTTGTGGGTGATCGGGGTAATTCCTTGAGGAACGAATCTCCCCCTTCCTTTTTTCGTCCCTCGAAAAGTTTCCCGTGTGTTTACCGCACTCGATAGTGTTCACACCCTTTTCCCCACAAATGAAACAAAATAAGTTTCTTACCCGTGATGGGCAATAATGGTAGGCGTGACCTTTCTCATCGCAATTCCAACAAACGTAATCCGCTACTGAAGACCGTTTTCGGAATGACGAAATAGCCGCGACTTCCTCCCCTTCTTCATCTAAGACTTGTTCATCTTCGACCGCAATCTCATGAACCGTCTTTTGGAAAGAAGTTCGCTTCGCTAAAAACCTCTCAGCCTCTCTTGCCTTGTTTCTAAGCTCTTCGATATTTCTCACATTCGCTGACAACAGAATCTCCCCTATCTTGTCTTTTGCATTATTGCGGATCACATCAACAAGCTTTCGTTCATCAAACGGTTCTTTCAAACGGTCGTTAAGACCTACGACTGAATTGTAGAAATCGTCGAATGTTTCTTTAAAGCCCTGCTTCCGAGTCAACAACCTCATATAAATTTCCACGTCACTTTCCAACCGCCCAAATTCCTTTTTCATAGCCATCTTTAGTTCGGATAGTTTTGCAGTTGGATTCCTACGTAAAAACGTCCAAAACCATTTGTTCGCTCTTCCACTTAACAAAATGTGAAAGTTTGCTGTCACCTGCTCGTCAGTGTATGATGAAGATGATTGCATCCTTTCAACTTTAAAAAGAAAATCTGAAATATTATCACTACCGTCGTATTTAATATTCCACCTGTCAAGTCTACAAGACTCAGCCGCGCTGAACACAGATGGACTAACGGAATTTCTAGGTCTAGGTTGCGGTTGGAAAGTTTCGGACAATCTATCCTCAGCACCTACCCCACGAGAGTTACTCTGGCTAGATGGATTTTGTGGTTGAGCTGGTAAACTCAAAGTCTCTAACTTTTTGATCACATTGACCATGAACATATCCATTTGTTGAAAGAGTCTGACTTGATTATCGATCATGCTTCTTTCTATTCGTGCTGCCAACTCTTCGGTTGGATCAGCTCTTTGACCGCTTGCCTCCTCTCGACCCTCTTCTTCTAATGCATCGTTGTTTATTGGAGAATTATTTCCGTTCGACATATTCAATGTTGAATTCAAATTTTCAGAAAAACTAAAAGAATTGTTTAAATTGAAACGTTCGACCGTATTTCTAAACCTTTGATAGAATTCCTCGAACCTTGCCTCGGAATGCGCGTGAATAACACTTAAGTCGTCGTGAAGTGAAATTCGTCGACTTCTACTCATGCCTTTTCAAAAAAAAAAACTCTTACAAATCTCCCCTCCTAAATTCTCAAAAGAAGACCAAGCTTGCTGCAAAATGAAAACTCTAACTCAAAGAAAAATAAAAACCTCACTCCCCAAAATCGAAGGCCCCAAGAACTTACGATTTTCAGAAATTGCAGAATTGCAGAATCTCCAATTCAGCCAGTTGCAGATCGCAGAAAAAGAAAATCCCGAAAAACCAAATGCCAAAAAAAAAAAAAAAATGTAATATTGTTTTGAGAAACTTATTTCCAAAACCAACCCAAGTTGCATTCAAAGACTTGAAACCAATACCACCTCAAACCAATATTTAAAATAAAAAAAAAAATTAAAAAAATATCTGTTCAAAATTCAAAAACACAAACCAAATAAAAAATCAGTTTTTAAATATTCAAAAAAAAAACCAAATTTAAAAATTTCAAAAAGAAATAAATCAAAAAAAAAATTTTCAAGAATAATATAATTTATAAAATGTAAAAGGATGAGCATTCAGATTTGAGAAGGATGATAACCGATGCTGGAGATGAAGCCGTAGTTCTGCGAGCCAAAAAAAAAATATATGAGCAAAAAAAATGTAAAGTTATACTATTGGAATCTATGTAAGTATTGAAGTATTTAAAAAAAATGTATTCTCCTCAGTTTCCAGGACAACGACTAACAACTCTTTCATTAGCGAAGGCATCCGAAAACCTCGGAGAATTAAATAAAAAAATTAAATTAAAAAATGAATATTTGTCGAAAGGACTTCCGAAAACGCTTCTCGTATTAACGGGTCTCTTCCATTTGTTTAACATGTAAAATGTGTCTAAGAATCCGGACATTTGGGTATCTATTATACCGATACTCAAAGACTCGGATTACTTAACCAACACTTTGTCTATCTATTTGTTGCTTAGTTGCAACTTCCTTGTTGCAACGCGGTACCAAATGCTTTACATCCAGTTACCGGGACTCACAAGGAAGCTGCAACCAATATCAAAAAATATCAAAAAAAAATTGTAATAATTAAAAAAAAAGTGAAATAAGAATCTAAAAAAAAATTAAAAAATTAATCTATTAAAAGAAAAATGAATAGGCTCAAAAATATTGTTTAACCTCATCATCTTAAGATGATGGGTTCCACGTTGGGCGCCATTTTGTAACGAGCCTTCTGTGCCGTTTGGTCCTAACTGGCCTTTAAAAAACCCCTAGCTCAACGGTGCGTGGTTCTTGGACCCATAGCTCCTTACAAAAAAAAATTATTTCAGCCAGTCTCTATTATATGTATCCAGGGTGTTTTGGGATACTGCGAGCTCTTTTCTTATACCCTCCCTACCTTGGTCGCATTTCTCGCCAATGCAACCCCTTTACTAGGCTCCTATCTCCATCTCAGCTTCATCCTTCTTTCCTCATCCTACTCATCCTAAAAAAAAACTTTATTCACTCATCATTTTCGATTCTATCATTCATGTGAAATAATAAGAAAATTTCATCTTCTTTGTATGATTTACAAAATCGCTTTTTATTAAGTACCAATAAATTTACTTTATAACTTTATTTTGTATTATAATTTAAAATTTAAATTGACTTTACATATATGATTACGTTAAGTAGGTAACCTTCGCGAAGATAATCAAAAATTTCAAATAACTGTCGATTTAAAAAGTCTTCGGTTTATTGCAAATTTTGGGAATTTAAATCCTCTTTTTATCTTTCTTATATTTAACTCTACGCTTTATTCCCCTCGTTCAAACCCACCCTCTTTAACTCGCGCACTTTACTTTCTTTTTTTTTTTTGTTTTTATTTATATATATATATATATCTTTTTTTCTTCTCAAAATTTAAAGAAAAATTATATTTTGCATCAATGTATTTTTCTTACAATAAAAAAAACTCACCCTTACAATTCCTCCGAAGTGGCCACTGCAGTTGAATTCTTAGGTTGCTTGTAGAATTTTATGCACTGAATTGTATTTAGTTATCACACAAATATTTCTATATATATATATACTCTGAATAATACGCGACTCAAAGTTATTTATCTTAATTCGTTTCGCGTTTTAATTCGAAGTTAATCGTACTTTTAATATTCTTAACGCGAGTTACTCAACTTTTTGCTTAAATAAATTTACGACTTTATCTTAATTTAAACTTGTAAAAAGTTACTTCAAACAAAAAAAATTTTTATATGAAAGAAATAAAAAATAAAAAAATTTAACTGATTTTTCTTTGTTGGTTTGAGTATTGAACTCCGGACTCCTTTTACCGCAACTGTTACTGTCGACGCACCAACGCTCTGGGCTGCGCCGCTAATTAGAATTGTTTGGTTTGGTTGACTATGTCTTCTTTGTTCTTGATATATGTATATATTTTACACAGGTTTTCTATAGCCAAAGCGCTGGCTAATTTTGCTGTTGGCCTGGTAGTTCTCTGATTTATTTCCCGCAAGAGTATTTAGCCAAATCTTTTTATTTTATCGGTAAAATACCTAAGTCAGCAGCAATAACGATATATTGCTGCCTAATTTCCTAGAAAAGGATTTTTTCTTCGTTAGTATACTTTAAAAATTGTCTTTTTAAAATATTCTTGTTTAAATTAGTTAGCACTAATTTGAAACATACCTTGGTTAATGGTCTCCTTTTCTTGGTAACACAACTTTTTTTAAAATTTCTATTTATGAATATATATAATTATATATAAGTATTTTTTTCTTTTAATTTTAAATTAAACTATTTCTATATAAAAAAAATTTTATCAATACTGCTCGACTAACAAGCGACTTGTTTGGAGGAACAAAATTCTTTGTCTGGACTTTCACTCTTAGACCTACTGCAAACCCAATTGGAAATTCTGCAAAAGCTCGCATTTCCGTTTATTTGGTTCTCATAGTTTCCAGGATCCTCGACATCATCAAGCGAAAGTTTTCACTCCAGAGTCAAAGTTCCCAAAATGTTGCATGTGCTCTCAAGCCTCTCCCCAAAAATTTCCTCGAGAAAATCTGCACGAGTAAACTCCTGAGTAGAAATTTGTGGAACGCATTCCGAGCCTAGATCGCGAGAAATCTATTACAATCTTTTTTTCAATTTTCTCCTCTTCCCTCATTCTCAAAATCTGACAGTTCAATTTCGCAAAAGTTTGTTTTTACTTCTGTCGCCGTGCAATATTTATTTTATTAAATTCGGGAAATAAAAATTAAAATCGGTAACATAACACACTTAACTTTTTTTTATCAAAATCGTTAGAACGGTTTTCGAGATAAATAAGATTTTTCATTACGGTACACATGCGGGTGTACGGAGGGTACCGTTAGATTTGGAGCTAAAAAAATTCATTTCCCATCTAAGGAATCACAGAAGACCCTTAAGTACCGAGTTTGAAGAAAATAGCTCCAGTAGTTTAGGTTGTAAATCGAGGTACAGACATACAGACAGACAGGCGCAATTGCCGGACCCAGTTTTTTCGTCTTCGCTATCATCGTAATGTCAACTTTGATCAAAATCACAAGTTCGATCTTTTTTTTTTCAAATGCAGAACTTGCGCTACGGTAACTATGTCGCAAGTAAAAATAATTTATTGACCATATGATTACCAACCATGGGGAGGTAATCGTAGTATCTGTCATATTCATTGCTGTATGAAAGGATTGCAAAATATGCTGCTGCTTAAATTGCCGATGAATTTTATATTTGTTATTCCTTAAAAAGTCCAACGTTCTCGTTCGATAAATTATATTAAAACAACGAAATTTGATTAATGCTGAAAACAATAGGTGCTGATAATTTTTTCGTTTTATAATAAAATGTTTGCATATTTAAAGTATGCGGAAAGAGGCTAATGAGCCTCTCTGTAGTACGATAGCAAAGTTTTGCCCGGAGACAATGCAAAAATCGGAAAAGAGCACATCTTAAAAATTAGTTAGTAAGCGCGCAATTTCCCTAACAGATAACTACTTTCGACTAATAGATTTTGCAGCAACTCGTAAAACGGTTGTAAAATTAGATTTTCAAAGCTAAGGATCAACAAAGCAACCAAGCGCTCTTCAGGCGGTCGAATCACCAACCCAATCGAGCATGTGCATATAGTTATTATGACTTTCTTTAATATGTTTGAGCACCGCGCGAGATATACACAAATGCAAGTCACCAAACTTGATGACGGAACATTTGTGTTGCTTAGCAATCCATAAGGTTATACAAAACCACTTTCCGGTGACGATGGGAAAATGTCTATATTTGAAGGCCATCGGAAAGTGGATGCATTGACCTATTGCAAATAAGCTTAAATTAATTGAGAACAATAAATTGACCGGCAGTCGCAATCGACCCGGGAAACATTGATAAACGTTTCATTACTACTTATAATCGAATTGTATAACTCGAGCGTTCGGAAAGTTGGAGAGGATTTATAAGGATAAGGACTGATAGGCATTACATGAAGAGCGAATATTTAGGTTTAATTTTCAATGGGAGGAATGCAACTGCTTATTTCAATAGAACACTTGCAAAAATAGGCAAGTGGTAACACGAGCCACATTTAATTGTTGAAAAAACGCTTGCAAGTGCACGCTTATTTATTACCTGGTATGTCTGTAAAATTTGAAAATCTATCTTTTACCTATCTAAATTGAGAGCACACAACCTATTATTATAAACACCGCTAATGACATCAACAAAATAACATGCACATAACAAAACACGGTGTGAATCAAAGGGCACGGTAGTGCCCAGCCAAGTTCTGGCACTACACCTTTTTTACAGGAACAAACTCAGGCGATTTTTGACCCCTCCCTATCTTCAGTACCAATGAAGTCAGAAAAGTCAAATTCCGAATATTTGCTAACCTAGTCAGGCACAGGCGCCTCACCAAATTTCAATTTTCTAGCACACGCTGTTCCTGAGATATAAGGCCTCAAAAATCACAAAAACCGTAACTGACTGACTGACTGATAGATCATCATCCAATTATGGAGCCCTTTCCGACATCGTAGAATCTTGTAATTTTGCACAACGGTAGGTCTCTTCATGCAAGCAGAGGAAAAAATCGAAAATTTGAAGTTTTCCATTCAGGGGGCGCGGTATCCGCCCACTTTCTCCGAATTGGTGTTGGTTGAATGGAGCACTTCCGACTGCTGTAAAACGATGAAATTTGGTAAAGTGACAGGGATTAAATTGCATACAAAGAAAAATATATAAAATTTGAAGTTTTCCGTTCAGGGGCGTGGTTTCCGCCCACTTCCTCAGAACTGATGTAAATTATATATGGTACACTTCCGATAGCTGAAGAAAAATGAAATTTGGTAGAACGGTAGGGCTCAAATTGCATATAAGGACCAAAAATAAAAATTGAGGTTTTCCATTCAGGGAGCGTGGTAGCCACCCACTTTCTGAGAAAATGTTTAATTTATATGAAGCACTTCCGGTTGGTGTAGAATGATGAGATTTGGTAGAGCGGTATAGCTTAATGTACATTTAAAGCGCAAAATAGAAAGTCTTAGATTTTTCATTGGAAGTGTCTTTTTATTGTCATTTTGAAACTGTACATGCATCTTGAAAATTCATGACTTTTCTTAGAACTAGAGTGTTCGATTTGGTACTCTATGTTATGTTTATGTTAACATGTATGAAAAAAGGAAACATTTGCATACCTGAAAAAATTATCGAGTTTACATAAAAAAAAACTCTTAACTGTGATGTGGACTGGACTAAAATAAAATCACTTACTAGGCTATTAATTGGTGAGCTTACTTCATTTAAACTAAAGGAGTTAAAATTGCAACAAAAACATCATCGCATCCTCAACAATTATTGCTTTTTTATGACTTTGAGCGGGTGTAGGTACTAGTATTTATAATTAAGGTATGTACAGTCTTGTGCAAATTAATCGGGACAAACAAATTTTCAAATGATTTTGGTAGTTAGCTTTGATTTTTGCGTTAACTTTTTGAATATTTTGGTAAGTGTTCCATGAATTAGTTTTATTTAAATATTTCTGATGACTTTTTGAAGGTATGTCGCATTTTTTCTAAGGGTTTTGAAAAGAATGGCATTATTTTTTAAATCATGTTATTAGGTACTCTGTTTATCAATATTTCGGCTTCAAGAAAAATATGGATGTCTCGGTGGAAAACAGAGCAAAAGTCATCGCTTTACATGTACATACAAGAAAAACCATTAGGGAGTTATCGATTGCTGTAGGTGTAGCAAAATCAAGCGTCGGTAGGATAATTGCATTGCACAAGGCAACAGGATCAATTGAAACACGGAGAAAAGCAAATGTGGTCGAAAACGGAAAACAACGGCCAATGACGACAAAGTGTTGGTCCGAAACAGCGTCATAAATCCTGCAAAGACAAGTGGTGAGCTTCAAAGGGACTTACAGACAGCTGGAGTACATGTGGATTTATCAACAGTTCGAAGGCGTCTTCCAGAAGTGGGCCGAAAGGCTCGAAGACCATTAAGGAAACAGCTTTCGACAGATACTATGCGCAAAAAAAAGATTGAGATGGGCCAAAAATGCATAAAGATTGGACTGCAGAGGACTGGGAATACAGGTCCAAGAATATAGGGTAAGTGTCGTGAGGAAAAGTGACAAAGAAAAACTCCGACCTGGACATATCGTCCAAGCCCCTAAACAACCGCCAAAAGTTATGTTTTGGTGTTGTTTCACGTCTGAGGGTCCCTGAAGCTTAAGGCCCATCGAAGGCATGATGAACAGCACCAAATATGCAGATGTCCTAACGCATATGCTCCTTCCTACTATCCAAAGACGAACTTCGATGCAGGAAACCATTTTTCAGCATAATCTTGCTCCGTGTCACACGTCCGAAAAAATGAAGCAATTCTTCGCGGAGAAAAATATTAAGGTGCTGGTTGGCAACTCTGCTCTAAAAGTGAATAGTTCAACTTTATATCGCTAACGTTAATTTTCAATTTTAAATATTATAAACTTAAAAATAAAAGGCAATTCTTGCACACTCGTTGAAGTTTTTAAATAGCCATCAAAAAAGTGAATAAAGAAAATCAGGTAATTAGCTTTTAAGCCGAAAAAAAAAAAAAAAAACACAAAAAGCTGTACTCTTTGTCACATGACTGGCAACAAAAGAAAAGTTGGTCAAACTTCACCTGAAGAAAATCTTCACAAAATCAACAGATTACACAAAGCTGTTAAATATAACAAGGCAATGTCTATCTCCGAATCAGATTTCCAACAAATCAAATCAATAATTGACAGCTCGCTCCAGAAAGCGCTTCCTTTAGCCATTGCGAATTTAGCAACAAAGGACGACGTCAAAAAATTGAATGACGAGATGAGCTATCTTAGACAGCAAAATCTGGAACTGTCGGAAAGGGTTCACCACTTTGAAGTTCGTTGCAGCTTGCTTGAAGAAGAACTGGAGTTGCAAAGTCGTGAAACAAAAGGAAAAAACATAATTTTCTCGATTCCGAATGATGGTAGTGAACCCCAAGATCGAATTCAATGCATATCAAGACTCTTGTTGGATAACCAATCAATCCATATGCCAAATGCAGTCAAACTAAGTACAAACAACAATGTAATCAAACTCAAGCTCGACACAGGATCAAACGAAACAGCTACAAAAATGTTAAAAAACGCATCTAAACTGAAAGGCACAGGTGCATACATCCAACCAGATCTAAGTAAACAATCGCAAATCAAACGCCGAATTCTACTTGGTTGTCGTAAGGTTATCAAAACAAATAAACCAACACAAGCAATTTTGATTAAAAACAACACACTTGTTATCGCCGATAAAATATTTTATTTAAATAATAATAAATAATAAACTTGACTTTGGAAACGTCAGCGATGGAATGGTGTCAACGTCAAACAGACGTCAAAATGATTGGAGTAGATTAGATGTAGCAAATGCACCAGGGATGGTTCATGAAACCCCAAGTTGTAGTAGATTTATAAAAAATTGAAAATTAAATGCCGTCAGTCAAATTAATTTTATTTCTTACAAAATTTTAGCTTATAATATTTCTGGATTAAATAACAAAATTTTATTTGTAGATTTTTTCAATTACCATATGTTAACAAATTTGATATATTTTTTCTATTTGAAACACATATCACAAAAGATAATATAAGTAAATTCAATAATAATTATTTTACTGGCTTTAAGCTTATATGGGTAGAAGCAATTAAAACTTCTGTCAAAGGTCGAGCTAGTGGCGGAAACCTATATGGAATTAAAACTTCACTATTGAATACATATGATTTCGACGAACTTGAAGGAAATACAATAGTAAAACTACTTGGAAAAAATAATATGTTCATTTTACCTTGCTACATAAATTGTAACAAATGGTCAGATCATTTTGAAAAGTTGCAAAACACAATGCAACATTTAGCAAACAAAAGTGTTTTAATAATTGGTCATTGGAATGCAAGGATCAGCAACTCACAAACCATTACAGTTCAAAACATAACGAATTTAGCTATGACTCATTATAACAGAAAATCGATGGATAACATCTGTAATAAAAATGGGTCTGATATGCTTGAGCTGCTACAAATGTATGATTTTATAGTTTTAAATGGTTGTACTGATGGTGATAGTGATGGGCATTACACTTTTATAGGAGGGCAAGGAAAATCAGTCATCGACTATTGTGCGGCAAACAACGAGTGGATTGATCGAATAAAGAAATTTGAAGTACAATGCAAGACATTTTCAGATCATCTGCCTATCGTTGTAGAATTTTCAAATATATCTCACTGCCAACACCCAAATCTTCAACTGCTACCAAGACTGAAATGGAAAAATAATGAAGCTTTTTTTGTATCAGCAAACTCTTGACCGTTTAGTGACAACAAATGAAATGCTAATGGGATCAACAGAAGAACTATGCAACCAACTGACAGGATTTATCAGAACCTCAGCAGGGAACAAAACTCCAAACACCAGTTTAGAGTTCAAACAAAAATGGTTTGATAAGGAATGTTTTAAGGCGCGACAAAAATCTTTTGCACTTTTAAGAGTCACGCGAAATTCGAATAATCCAGGTTTGACGAGATGGTACAATGACGCAAACACTGTTTACAAAAACTTATGTGCTAAAAAGAAAATAGAATTTGAAAATGAGCAAGCCCTGTTGCTAGGCCAAACTAAAAACTCGAAGGAATTCTGGAAGATAGCTAGAGAAATTAATGGAATCACTTATAAAATAGGTACAGGATTAACTGCAGATTCTCTGACCACTCACTTTAAATGGCTTCTGGGTAATAGCTCAAACCAAGTGTACTTGTACGCGGAACCTTCAATCATCGATGAAAACTTAGACGGCGAGGTAACCATCGCGGAAATAAAAGCTGTATTGAAAAAAGCGAAAAATGGGAAGGCACCAGGTGAAGATGGGATACCATATGAGTTCTATGTAAATTCAACTCCTACTTTTATTAATAAAGCAAAGGAACTGTTCAATATTATCTTCACAAACGCTGACATCCCATCCTCTTTCAAAAAATCCGTAATATTTCCAATACACAAAAAGGGTGCTTTGGATGTTGCTGAAAATTATCGAGGCATATCTTTTATGAATGTGTTAGCAAAAATATTCTGCGGTGTTCTTGTGGAGAGACTGGAAAAATGGGTGGAAAATAAAAATATTCTCTCAGATCTCCAAGCCGGTTTCAGAAAAAACTTTTCAACAATTGACCATATCTTCACACTTTCATCAATCGTCAAGGCTTTTCAAGCAAGGAAAAAGAAAGTATATTCTTTCTTTGTGGATTTCAAAGCAGCTTTTGACCTAGTGAACAGAAATTCACTTTTATAAGCTCTCGCAGTTGGGTATATCCTCGAGGTTTATAAACATAATAAAAGAAATGTATACTGAAACTAAAGCATCAGTCTGGGACGGTAAGGTATTTTCAGTCTGGTTTGAAACATGATCTGGAGTAAAACAAGGTTGTCCACTCAGTGCCTTGCTATTTTCACTATTTATAAATGACATCAAAGAAGGAGGTATAAGAATTTCTAATTCTAATGTAAATGTTTTGCTGTACGCTGATGACCTTGTTTTGTTATCTGAATCTCCGGAAAACCTACAGTTGATGATAAATCGGTTGGCAAATTACTGTGACAGATGGGGATTAACGATTAATACCGAAAAATCAAAAATAATGATCTTCTCACGCACCTCACAGAGCCATAGCGGAAATAGTTGGTACTTCAATGGAAATCTCTTGGACATAAGCAGAGAAATCAAATATTTAGGAGTCAAACTAAATGCAACTCTAGATTTCAGCAAACATCTAATGGAAAAAGTCAACAAATCTCAAAGCCTGCTGAATTTGTCATGGAAAAATGTTTTTTCGAATAGAAGAGTCATCTTGTCAGCTAAATATAAGATATTTGATGCAGTTGTGAAATCAACGCTCTGCTACGCTTCTCAAGTTTGGGGTGCAGATGAGTACGAAGTTATTGAAAAATTTCAAAGGAACTTTTTGAAAAAACTCTTCAACCTACCCCAAAATACACCGAGTTATGCAATCTACATAGAGACAGGAATACCGAAACTTCTTACGAGTACGCTTAAAACACAGGCTGATTATATTATAAAAACGTGTGCCTACCAGGATGATAGACTTTCAAAGAAAATGCTTTTATACGAAATGAGGAATAAAGACTGGTGGCTCAAAAAATGGCAAAATATTGGCAATGCTTGTGGTGAGACTCTGCTTATTGATCCCAACAACTTGCACAGCTTGAAAAATCAACTTTATAGAATAATACAGAAAAATGATACTTATCTAAGAGAATCATTTATTGATAAGGCTCGAAAATCTGACAGTAGAATTGTATATTCCAAGCTCAACTATAATCTCAACCAAAGAAACTACTTTCATGATGAACTTAGCTACAAAGAAATTTCTTTCATTTTCAAGGCAAGATGCGAACTATTCAACTTAAATGGTACACCTTACAACAGGAGCTTCAATCAGTTTTGTACGCTATGCAACCTTAAATCAAAAGAGGACTGTTTCCACTTTCTGAGCATATGCCCAATATTCAAGCAACAAAGACTAGCGTTTTTTGGTAAAAATGTGTTAACTTTGCAAGAAACACTTCAAATTTTAAACGAGTGTGATTGGAAGATTTTAAGTAATTTTTTAAAAACTATTTTTAAGTATAGAATGCTTTTAATTACGGAATATGTTTGATATTTAAGTTTAAATATATTTATCTTTTCTTGATATAATACTTTAAATACATAATTGCTAACCAGGCTGACGGCAAAGCCATAGCTTTTTTATTCATTAGATTGTAAATTTTGTGAAATAACAATTGAAAATAAATGAATTACTTACTTACTTACTTACTTACTTACTTATTAAGGTGCTGGAGTGGCCTGGCAACTCAACTGATCTCAATCCGATTGAGAATCTATGGGCTATTATAAAAGCGAGGCTCAGGAAAAAAGACTGTACGACTAAAAACAAACTAAATTCAGCAATTATTGAGGTATGGTTCCACGACCAACAAATGAAAAATATATGCGAGAAGTTGTTATAAACATTATTCAAAATAAATGAAAAAAATGCTCAAAAATCTGCTTGTCCTAATTAATTTGCACAAGACTGTATGTTAGTGTTAGGTATCTACCAGAACAAGAAGAAACAATTGAAGCGCAAATCAAAACAACCAATAACAAAAAGAAAATATACCAAAAGAAATAGGAAGCTATAAACTAAGTTGATTTTAGTAGGTAGAGCCCACCCTTCTATCTTTCCGTATCTTTCGAGATTTTGACATGGCAAAATATTAAAATCTTTGCAGAAAGGAGTGAGATCAGACCAAAAACATAAATGTTAAAAAAAGAGCCAAGTTATTCTATATAAAAACCTTTGTGTAACAAGTCAGCCGTGAAAAGTACTGAGATCTAAAAGTACGCCAAGTTCTTACTTCATGAAGGTTTAATCACGAATATTTAAAGTAGAATAATATTGAAACAGCTACAATAGTCGTTTTTTATTGGTAAATGTATAGGCAGCACAGTAAAATTTTACACAGTAAACAACAACAAAGTATAAACTAGGCAGTAATAAGAGTGTACATAATAGTGCTGATAAAGTTTTGGAGCATCTGGATTACAGTGACATTCAAATTGTTTGCAAAAGTTTTATTTTTCGTGAGGCTGGCAGGTTTTGATTATTCGAGAATGTGTTCGGTGATATTTGTTCATTTTATGGTAAATTTTCACAAGAGCCAAAATTATGTGGTTTAAAATATTAATTTACAATTAGACGGTAAACGTTAATAGTCAATAGTCAAAATGGTTCCTCTTAATGCGTGTGCATGTTCCCTATCTGTCACGTGAGAGTATAAAATTCATCGAAGGATGGCTGCGATGCCAAACGATTAAAAAGGACATGAAAATGATTTTTTTCTGACACCGAGGCTTTATTTGACTTTGTGTACATATGTACATTAGACTGGGCCAAAAAAATTGACTATTTTTTTTTTGAAAGATATATCGAGAATATCATTCAGAATGACAAAAAAAAATTTTCGTAAAAGTTTGAGCCCTTAATATCAATTTTAAGAGGGCTATCATCGCTAATTTTGATTTTTAGTCATAATTTCATGTTTTGCGTCAGAACTGACAAAACATTGAAGTAAAAAAAATTCATTTTGACTTACTTTTATATAAAATTAAATTCCCTACAAAAAAGGTCTGATTGAAAATTTTCGTCAGACAAGCCGTTTTTGAGTAATTAAACTTAATAAATTGTTATTTTTCGTTAGTTACAAAATTCCAAATTAAAAAAGTAAAATCGAAGAAAAATAACAACGAAGCGTTCCATGCTTCCACCAATATCAATAATAAATCATTGGTTCAACCACGATTCCGCACCCGCAGCAACGGCCGACGACACCATACCACGCAGCAACTACCGACCAACCGACGACACCAGTCACTTCGGCAAGATAAGGGATTTTATACCTTGCCTTAATATAGTGTACAGTCACTATAAGATCATGACGTCACAGCCGGTTGAACACATTGGGTGATTTGCATTCGACCAGTATATAGTTCACACACAGTTTATACGAAAAATATAACAAGAGGACCTCCTTTTGGGAAGGAAAGTCACTTGTTTGCTACGGTCGAAGCTGACGAGCTTGATTTTAGTTTACAAGTCATCTGAAATTGTCCAGCTATTTCGTTCCATCAGTTTGGTTCGAAGAATAAAAACGTCCTAATTGCCACCAAGGGCTTTGGTACCTGCTGATCTGTCGGTGTTTATACATTGGCCGTGCCTACCAGAGGCCTAAAACCTGTTGATCTAGTGCCTACCAGAGGCCTTAAACCTGTTGATCTAGTGCCTACCAGAGGCCTAAAACCTGCTGATCTAGTGCTTACCAGAGGCCTAAAACCTGTTGATCTAGTGCCTACCAGAGGCCTAAAACATGCTGATCTAGTGCCTACCCGAGGCCTTAAACCTGTTGATCTAGTGCCGTATTGTTTAAGGGGAGGAATGCAAGTGGCTATTTCACTATAACAATGTTTATAAAAATAACGGTAATATAATGAAAGACAAGAAACATTGCGGCGGTGCTCGAGAGATTCAAATGTTTCTGTTATAGTCCTATCACCTATCAATTTTAAAGCTCTTTTTTGGATTCTATCCAAAAGACTCAACTGGGTTATTGGAGCACCTGCCCAAATATGGGAATTATACTCGAGTTTTGGACGAATATAGGCTTTATAGATTACAGCCAGATCAGAAGGGGTGACAAATTTCTTGCATCGTCGAAGGAAACCTAAACACTTAGCAGCGTTTTTGGCAACGTCGAATATGTGGTCATTCCAAGCAATGTGGTGTGTGATGCACATACCGAGAACTGAGAGCTGTTCGGTTTCCTCAATGCAAGTGCCACTCATGGATTGCGGAATGGGGGGTGGATTCCGCTTTAACGACAGGAGACAGCATTGAGTTTTTGAAGCATTAAATTCTACGCGGTTTTTCGTTCCCCATTTGACAATGCTGTCAAGATCAGAATTTAATGAGCTTTTCATACGCTGCCGTTCCAAATCTACATCCGAAGGACAAGGACGTGTATCTGGAAACGAATATGAGAAGCTGAGAGTACTGTCGTCAGCAAAACAATTTAATGGATTAGAAGTTTCAGACAAAATATCGTTGATGAATATCAGAAAGAGAGTCGGTGACAAAACGGAGCCCTGTGGCACACCAGCATTTATTTCATGAACTTTAGACTTAAATCCGTCCAACACAACTTGTATTGAGCGGTTCGAAAGGAAGTTTCTAATCCAACGAAGAAGAGATTCATCAATACCAAATTCACGCATTTTCGATAAAAGAGCTTGATGCCAAACTCTATCAAATGCCTTTGACATATCAAATGCAATAATATTACTTTCTCCAAAACGATGTAAAGATTTGTGCCACTGTTCGGTGAGATATACCATCAGATCACCAGTGGACCTATTGCTACGAAAGCCATACTGCCGGTCATTAAGAAGCTTTCGTTCTTCGAGATATTTCTTAAGCTGATAATTTATAAGCGTTTCCATGACTATGGAAAGAAGGGACGTAATTGCAATTGGACGATAGTTTGAGGGGGAAGAAGATTCGCCTTTTTTAGAGACAGGTTGGACAAATGCTGTTTTCCATCCACTCGGAAAGAGAGCTGTGGAGTAGGACAGATGGAAAAGCTTACGCAATGGCTTTGCTAGAGTTGAAGAACACCTCTTCAGAACAATGGGAGGAATACTATCCGGGCCAGCGGATTTGTGTATGTCAAGATCCTTTAGGACTCTGTACGAGTACGAAAAAAGATTCGTCCCATGGATAAGTTTGTGTTCTCAAGTACAGGAGGAGTCAAAACACTCTCTGTAATCATATCTGCACTGGAGTCCACGTCACTATCGAGGAAGCATAGTGACCAGTTAAAGCGTCTGAAGAATTCATTGAGACCGTTCCAGTTGGCTTTCTCGTATTGCCAAACGGTTCTCTTAGGAATGTTTTCTCTAATTGGGTTTTGTTGGCACGAGAAATTTGCAGATATGATACAATGGTCTGAGGTGCGTAGGGGCGATAGTACGCTAATAGTGTATTTATCAGGATCAGAGGTAAGAAACAAGTCTAGGGTGTTCGCGGATTGACCTGCAATGTCAGGAATCCGAGTAGGCTCGTTAACTAGCTGAGTCAGGTTGTTTAACTCAGAAAAAATCTCGGCATACCTTCCTTCGGGTGTTGTCTGACCAGAATAGCGCAGCCACGAAGAATTGTGTACATTGAAATCGCCCGTAACAACGATTTCACTGTGCGGATAATGGGAAACAATTCTCTGGATAGAGTCGGATAGCGCATCGAGTTCATTAGAAGTCGAGTTACTATCCAAACTTGGACTGCGATAAATAAAACATGTATGAATGATGCGCTTTTGTACGGTGAATTTAAACCACATGAAATTAAAGTTTGTATTAAAACACAAGCCATATTGTGGTTGAAGCGACATCATTTCGTACATATATGGCGAGTCCATGGTGAGGGAAAAACAAGGGCACCAAGCTATAACCATGTAGGTTGAATCCCGAGAGATCAGAATTTTCACCCACCTGGGTTTCACTAAGTGCCAAAACTGCTGGCCTGTGTTTCACAGTATGGAAATATGCGGCACAGAAATTCTTTCTAAGCCCCCGAATGTTGCAGTAATCGACCCTAAACTCACTAACCATTACGAAAAACAAAACACATAAAAACCAAATCAGACAATTAACTATGCTATTATCAGGTGGTTTGAGCCTCAAAAACTTCACAACAATTTACTATTAGAGTTATGCCTTAACAGAAAATTATTGATCCGCCCCTGGATTCCCAAAAACCTGATAACAATTTATCCGATATTGCCTTGATTTAATCAATTACACACAATGCATGGTATACCAAGACATTGTATGCAATGACAAACTCAAAGCAACTGTGGGTGATGAACGAAAGAGAGATGGGAAATTTACCGCTCACTGTAATTTGTTTTTGATGGGGCATCAGTGGTGTGATTTTTTTTTTATTATTACTTTTTTTTTTTCACTTTTTCAATATATGTACTCGTATGTAGGTATATTAATAACAACAACACAGGCACTGGCACTTAATTTAAAATACATGGGCTATTTATTTTATTTTGACAAAGCGATTTGATAAATAATTAATGAAATGATTAATTGTTTTTTCTTTTATTTTTGATTTTGAAGGAATTAGAACTATTGGCTTAATTATTATATTATGTGAGTACGGTGAGAGGCAACTTAGCTGCTCTCTATCGCGTGTCATCACTAGGAAGTTTTTAATAAAGATTTTGTATAAGGTTTTAAAGACTTTCCTACTGAAGTTTCGTATTTTTCTTCAGAGCGACCCTGGAAATCCGGCGAGCAAAACCTCGGCTGGAAAGCAAAAAGCACAAAAGCAAAGGCATCATTGAGGCTGATAAATGTCATTACTGAATACACAAAGGTACTCGTAGAGCAGAGTGGACAAACAAATTAATTCCGCTGTGATTGAGTGTGATATCACCGATCATTATCAAACTTTATACTTCATAGACTCTTTTCAAACATCAGACAGTAACAAAGTTATTTTTACTTATATACTTGCATCGTCGAAGGAAACCTAAACACTTAGCAGCGTTTTTGGCAACGTCGAATATGTGGTCCATTGACTTATTATACATGGACTGCCAGAGCCCAACTTCACGATGGTTCAACTTAAAACTATACGGAACTAGCGCTCTTGGTGCAAACTCGGAAAACATGGTGTAACTTTTGGTTTTGGTATTTGATATATCAATTTTTGACATAATTGAGTTTGTAAAGGGTGTTGAGCGGGAATTGTTTAAGTTTATTTTTAAATAAAAACTTGAGGGCTATTTTCATGCTTTATTTGCCGATTTAAGAGTCATAATAGCATTTATCATAGACAGGAGAAGAGCATTACTTACATATATATCGATACGTAAACACCTTATTGTTTAACACAAATCAAAATTTCAACTTTTCATTTCAATTTATTGTAAACATTGTGTTCAAATCATGATGAAAAGTATCTAGTAAAAAATGGATGCGATTCAACATGAAAAGATAAATTAAAAAGTTCATATTGTTCTACTTATGTAGATAGGAGATTTTTTTGAAATAAAAGCAAATTCACTTATAGTTAGATAAATATAATGACAAAAATGCCATTTCCATTTTAAAATATAAATATAAATTTATGAAGAACCAGTTCTACTTTTTTATTAGATTACCTGTCAAAACCTTACAGCAACAATGGCCAAGCAATTCAGGCCCTAGAAGACAATATCCGCCGTAAAGCAGTTTTCATTAAACTAAATGCTTTGCTCTCGCGTGTTCACACATTTCGCTGAACACCCTTTATATTAATGTTATTATTTTATCTTGGATAACGTTAAAATGTAAAGTTCAAATTGAGATAGATGGAAATAGTTTCTATGGCAAAAATCGTAGTTCAAGCCAGGAGCCAAGAGATGGCCTCTGGAATTAATATTTATTTTTACCACTTTTGCACCAAGAGCTCTAATGTCGGTAGGGAGAGGTGGAACCATTTCATTGAAATGTTTGTATAGAAATTTCATACGACTAGCAGTCCATATATAATACGTCAATGATGTGGTCATTCCAAGCAATGTGGTGTGTGATGCACATACCGAGAACTGAGAGCTGTTCGGTTTCCTCAATGCAAGTGCCACTCATGGATTGCGGAATGGGGGGTGGATTCCGCTTTAACGACAGGAGACAGCATTGAGTTTTTGAAGCATTAAATTCTACGCGGTTTTTCGTTCCCCATTTGACAATGCTGTCAAGATCAGAATTTAATGAGCTTTTCATACGCTGCCGTTCCAAATCTACATCCGAAGGACAAGGACGTGTATCTGGAAACGAATATGAGAAGCTGAGAGTACTGTCGTCAGAAAAACAATTTAATGGATTAGAAGTTTCAGACAAAATATCGTTGATGAATATCAGAAAGAGAGTCGGTGACAAAACGGAGCCCTGTGGCACACCAGCATTTATTTCATGAACTTTAGACTTAAATCCGTCCAACACAACTTGTATTGAGCGGTTCGAAAGGAAGTTTCTAATCCAACGAAGAAGAGATTCATCAATACCAAATTCACGCATTTTCGATAAAAGAGCTTGATGCCAAACTCTATCAAATGCCTTTGACATATCAAATGCAATAATATTACTTTCTCCAAAACGATGTAAAGATTTGTGCCACTGTTCGGTGAGATATACCATCAGATCACCAGTGGACCTATTGCTACGAAAGCCATACTGCCGGTCATTAAGAAGCTTTCGTTCTTCGAGATATTTCTTAAACTGATAATTTATAAGCGTTTCCATGACTATGGAAAGAAGGGACGTAATTGCAATTGGACGATAGTTTGAGGGGGAAGAAGATTCGCCTTTTTTAGAGACAGGTTGGACAAATGCTGTTTTCCATCCACTCGGAAAGAGAGCTGTGGAGTAGGACAGATGGAAAAGCTTACGCAATGGCTTTGCTAGAGTTGAAGAACACCTCTTCAGAACAATGGGAGGAATACTATCCGGGCCAGCGGATTTGTGTATGTCAAGATCCTTTAGGACTCTGTACGAGTACGAAAAAAGATTCGTCCCACGGATAAGTTTGTGTTCTCAAGTACAGGAGGAGTCAAAACACTCTCTGTAATCATATCTGCACTGGAGTCCACGTCACTATCGAGGAAGCATAGTGACCAGTTAAAGCGTCTGAAGAATTCATTGAGACCGTTCCAGTTGGCTTTCTCGTATTGCCAAACGGTTCTCTTAGGAATGTTTTCTCTAATTGGGTTTTGTTGGCACGAGAAATTTGCAGATATGATACAATGGTCTGAGGTGCGTAGGGGCGATAGTACGCTAATAGTGTATTTATCAGGATCAGAGGTAAGAAACAAGTCTAGGGTGTTCGCGGATTGACCTGCAATGTCAGGAATCCGAGTAGGCTCGTTAACTAGCTGAGTCAGGTTGTTTAACTCAGAAAAAATCTCGGCATACCTTCCTTCGGGTGTTGTCTGACCAGAATAGCGCAGCCACGAAGAATTGTGTACATTGAAATCGCCCGTAACAACGATTTCACTGTGCGGATAATGGGAAACAATTCTCTGGATAGAGTCGGATAGCGCATCGAGTTCATTAGAAGTCGAGTTACTATCCAAACTTGGACTGCGATAAATAAAACATGTATGAATGATGCGCTTTTGTACGGTGAATTTAAACCACATGAAATTAAAGTTTGTATTAAAACACAAGCCATATTGTGGTTGAAGCGACATCATTTCGTACATATATGGCGAGTCCATGGTGAGGGAAAAACAAGGGCACCAAGCTATAACCATGTAGGTTGAATCCCGAGAGATCAGAATTTTCACCCACCTGGGTTTCACTAAGTGCCAAAACTGCTGGCCTGTGTTTCACAGTATGGAAATATGCGGCACAGAAATTCTTTCTAAGCCCCCGAATGTTGCAGTAATCGACCCTAAACTCACTAACCATTACGAAAAACAAAACACATAAAAACCAAATCAGACAATTAACTATGCTATTATCAGGTGGTTTGAGCCTCAAAAACTTCACAACAATTTACTATTAGAGTTATGCCTTAACAGAAAATTATTGATCCGCCCCTGGATTCCCAAAAACCTGATAACAATTTATCCGATATTGCCTTGATTTAATCAATTACACACAATGCATGGTATACCAAGACATTGTATGCAATGACAAACTCAAAGCAACTGTGGGTGATGAGCGAAAGAGAGATGGGAAATTTACCGCTCACTGTAATTTGTTTTTGATGGGGCATCAGTGGTGTGATTTTTTTTTTATTATTACTTTTTTTTTTCACTTTTTCAATATACTCGTATGTAGGTATATTAATAACAACAACACAGGCACTGGCACTTAATTTAAAATACATGGGCTATTTATTTTATTTTGACAAAGCGATTTGATAAATAATTAATGAAATGATTAATTGTTTTTTCTTTTATTTTTGATTTTGAAGGAATTAGAACTATTGGCTTAATTATTATATTATGTGAGTACGGTGAGAGGCAACTTAGCTGCTCTCTATCGCGTGTCATCACTAGGAAGTTTTTAATAAAGATTTTGTATAAGGTTTTAAAGACTTTCCTACTGAAGTTTCGTATTTTTCTTCAGAGCGACCCTGGAAATCCGGCGAGCAAAACCTCGGCTGGAAAGCAAAAAGCACAAAAGCAAAGGCATCATTGAGGCTGATAAATGTCATTACTGAATACACAAAGGTACTCGTAGAGCAGAGTGGACAAACAAATTAATTCCGCTGTGATTGAGTGTGATATCACCGATCATTATCAAACTTTATACTTCATAGACTCTTTTCAAACATCAGACAGTAACAAAGTTATTTTTACTTATATACTTGCATCGTCGAAGGAAACCTAAACACTTAGCAGCGTTTTTGGCAACGTCGAATATGTGGTCCATTGACTTATTATACATGGACTGCCAGAGCCCAACTTCACGATGGTTCAACTTAAAACTATACGGAACTAGCGCTCTTGGTGCAAACTCGGAAAACATGGTGTAACTTTTGGTTTTGGTATTTGATATATCAATTTTTGACATTATTGAGTTTGTAAAGGGTGTTGAGCGGGAATTGTTTAAGTTTATTTTTAAATAAAAACTTGAGGGCTATTTTCATGCTTTATTTGCCGATTTAAGAGTCATAATAGCATTTATCATAGACAGGAGAAGAGCATTACTTACATATATATCGATACGTAAACACCTTATTGTTTAACACAAATCAAAATTTCAACTTTTCATTTCAATTTATTGTAAACATTGTGTTCAAATCATGATGAAAAGTATCTAGTAAAAAATGGATGCGATTCAACATGAAAAGATAAATTAAAAAGTTCATATTGTTCTACTTATGTAGATAGGAGATTTTTTTGAAATAAAAGCAAATTCACTTATAGTTAGATAAATATAATGACAAAAATGCCATTTCCATTTTAAAATATAAATATAAATTTATGAAGAACCAGTTCTACTTTTTTATTAGGTTACCTGTCAAAACCTTACAGCAACAATGGCCAAGCAATTCAGGCCCTAGAAGACAATATCCGCCGTAAAGCAGTTTTCATTAAACTAAATGCTTTGCTCTCGCGTGTTCACACATTTCGCTGAACACCCTTTATATTAATGTTATTATTTTATCTTGGATAACGTTAAAATGTAAAGTTCAAATTGAGATAGATGGAAATAGTTTCTATGGCAAAAATCGTAGTTCAAGCCAGGAGCCAAGAGATGGCCTCTGGAATTAATATTTATTTTTACCACTTTTGCACCAAGAGCTCTAATGTCGGTAGGGAGAGGTGGAACCATTTCATTGAAATGTTTGTATAGAAATTTCATACGACTAGCAGTCCATATATAATACGTCAATGATGTGGTCATTCCAAGCAATGTGGTGTGTGATGCACATACCGAGAACTGAGAGCTGTTCGGTTTCCTCAATGCAAGTGCCACTCATGGATTGCGGAATGGGGGGTGGATTCCGCTTTAACGACAGGAGACAGCATTGAGTTTTTGAAGCATTAAATTCTACGTGGTTTTTCGTTCCCCATTTGACAATGCTGTCAAGATCAGAATTTAATGAGCTTTTCATACGCTGCCGTTCCAAATCTACATCCGAAGGACAAGGACGTGTATCTGGAAACGAATATGAGAAGCTGAGAGTACTGTCGTCAGAAAAACAATTTAATGGATTAGAAGTTTCAGACAAAATATCGTTGATGAATATCAGAAAGAGAGTCGGTGACAAAACGGAGCCCTATGGCACACCAGCATTTATTTCATGAACTTTAGACTTAAATCCGTCCAACACAACTTGTATTGAGCGGTTCGAAAGGAAGTTTCTAATCCAACGAAGAAGAGATTCATCAATACCAAATTCGCGCAT
Organism: Chrysotoxum bicinctum; assembly: GCA_911387755.1. Taxonomy (NCBI): domain Eukaryota; kingdom Metazoa; phylum Arthropoda; class Insecta; order Diptera; family Syrphidae; genus Chrysotoxum; species Chrysotoxum bicinctum. Next base: position 114,174,725 of record OU426988.1, read on the forward strand.
TTTCGATAAAAGAGCTTGATGCCAAACTCTATCAAATGCCTTTGACATATCAAATGCAATAATATTACTTTCTCCAAAACGATGTAAAGATTTGTGCCACTGTTCGGTGAGATATACCATCAGATCACCAGTGGACCTATTGCTACGAAAGCCATACTGCCGGTCATTAAGAAGCTTTCGTTCTTCGAGATATTTCTTAAGCTGATAATTTATAAGCGTTTCCATGACTATGGAAAGAAGGGACGTAATTGCAATTGGACGATAGTTTGAGGGGGAAGAAGATTCGCCTTTTTTAGAGACAGGTTGGACAAATGCTGTTTTCCATCCACTCGGAAAGAGAGCTGTGGAGTAGGACAGATGGAAAAGCTTACGCAATGGCTTTGCTAGAGTTGAAGAACACCTCTTCAGAACAATGGGAGGAATACTATCCGGGCCAGCGGATTTGTGTATGTCAAGATCCTTTAGGACTCTGTACGAGTACGAAAAAAGATTCGTCCCACGGATAAGTTTGTGTTCTCAAGTACAGGAGGAGTCAAAACACTCTCTGTAATCATATCTGCACTGGAGTCCACGTCACTATCGAGGAAGCATAGTGACCAGTTAAAGCGTCTGAAGAATTCATTGAGACCGTTCCAGTTGGCTTTCTCGTATTGCCAAACGGTTCTCTTAGGAATGTTTTCTCTAATTGGGTTTTGTTGGCACGAGAAATTTGCAGATATGATACAATGGTCTGAGGTGCGTAGGGGCGATAGTACGCTAATAGTGTATTTATCAGGATCAGAGGTAAGAAACAAGTCTAGGGTGTTCGCGGATTGACCTGCAATGTCAGGAATCCGAGTAGGCTCGTTAACTAGCTGAGTCAGGTTGTTTAACTCAGAAAAAATCTCGGCATACCTTCCTTCGGGTGTTGTCTGACCAGAATAGCGCAGCCACGAAGAATTGTGTACATTGAAATCGCCCGTAACAACGATTTCACTGTGCGGATAATGGGAAACAATTCTCTGGATAGAGTCGGATAGCGCATCGAGTTCATTAGAAGTCGAGTTACTATCCAAACTTGGACTGCGATAAATAAAACATGTATGAATGATGCGCTTTTGTACGGTGAATTTAAACCACATGAAATTAAAGTTTGTATTAAAACACAAGCCATATTGTGGTTGAAGCGACATCATTTCGTACATATATGGCGAGTCCATGGTGAGGGAAAAACAAGGGCACCAAGCTATAACCATGTAGGTTGAATCCCGAGAGATCAGAATTTTCACCCACCTGGGTTTCACTAAGTGCCAAAACTGCTGGCCTGTGTTTCACAGTATGGAAATATGCGGCACAGAAATTCTTTCTAAGCCCCCGAATGTTGCAGTAATCGACCCTAAACTCACTAACCATTACGAAAAACAAAACACATAAAAACCAAATCAGACAATTAACTATGCTATTATCAGGTGGTTTGAGCCTCAAAAACTTCACAACAATTTACTATTAGAGTTATGCCTTAACAGAAAATTATTGATCCGCCCCTGGATTCCCAAAAACCTGATAACAATTTATCCGATATTGCCTTGATTTAATCAATTACACACAATGCATGGTATACCAAGACATTGTATGCAATGACAAACTCAAAGCAACTGTGGGTGATGAGCGAAAGAGAGATGGGAAATTTACCGCTCACTGTAATTTGTTTTTGATGGGGCATCAGTGGTGTGATTTTTTTTTTATTATTACTTTTTTTTTTCACTTTTTCAATATACTCGTATGTAGGTATATTAATAACAACAACACAGGCACTGGCACTTAATTTAAAATACATGGGCTATTTATTTTATTTTGACAAAGCGATTTGATAAATAATTAATGAAATGATTAATTGTTTTTTCTTTTATTTTTGATTTTGAAGGAATTAGAACTATTGGCTTAATTATTATATTATGTGAGTACGGTGAGAGGCAACTTAGCTGCTCTCTATCGCGTGTCATCACTAGGAAGTTTTTAATAAAGATTTTGTATAAGGTTTTAAAGACTTTCCTACTGAAGTTTCGTATTTTTCTTCAGAGCGACCCTGGAAATCCGGCGAGCAAAACCTCGGCTGGAAAGCAAAAAGCACAAAAGCAAAGGCATCATTGAGGCTGATAAATGTCATTACTGAATACACAAAGGTACTCGTAGAGCAGAGTGGACAAACAAATTAATTCCGCTGTGATTGAGTGTGATATCACCGATCATTATCAAACTTTATACTTCATAGACTCTTTTCAAACATCAGACAGTAACAAAGTTATTTTTACTTATATACTTGCATCGTCGAAGGAAACCTAAACACTTAGCAGCGTTTTTGGCAACGTCGAATATGTGGTCCATTGACTTATTATACATGGACTGCCAGAGCCCAACTTCACGATGGTTCAACTTAAAACTATACGGAACTAGCGCTCTTGGTGCAAACTCGGAAAACATGGTGTAACTTTTGGTTTTGGTATTTGATATATCAATTTTTGACATTATTGAGTTTGTAAAGGGTGTTGAGCGGGAATTGTTTAAGTTTATTTTTAAATAAAAACTTGAGGGCTATTTTCATGCTTTATTTGCCGATTTAAGAGTCATAATAGCATTTATCATAGACAGGAGAAGAGCATTACTTACATATATATCGATACGTAAACACCTTATTGTTTAACACAAATCAAAATTTCAACTTTTCATTTCAATTTATTGTAAACATTGTGTTCAAATCATGATGAAAAGTATCTAGTAAAAAATGGATGCGATTCAACATGAAAAGATAAATTAAAAAGTTCATATTGTTCTACTTATGTAGATAGGAGATTTTTTTGAAATAAAAGCAAATTCACTTATAGTTAGATAAATATAATGACAAAAATGCCATTTCCATTTTAAAATATAAATATAAATTTATGAAGAACCAGTTCTACTTTTTTATTAGGTTACCTGTCAAAACCTTACAGCAACAATGGCCAAGCAATTCAGGCCCTAGAAGACAATATCCGCCGTAAAGCAGTTTTCATTAAACTAAATGCTTTGCTCTCGCGTGTTCACACATTTCGCTGAACACCCTTTATATTAATGTTATTATTTTATCTTGGATAACGTTAAAATGTAAAGTTCAAATTGAGATAGATGGAAATAGTTTCTATGGCAAAAATCGTAGTTCAAGCCAGGAGCCAAGAGATGGCCTCTGGAATTAATATTTATTTTTACCACTTTTGCACCAAGAGCTCTAATGTCGGTAGGGAGAGGTGGAACCATTTCATTGAAATGTTTGTATAGAAATTTCATACGACTAGCAGTCCATATATAATACGTCAATGATGTGGTCATTCCAAGCAATGTGGTGTGTGATGCACATACCGAGAACTGAGAGCTGTTCGGTTTCCTCAATGCAAGTGCCACTCATGGATTGCGGAATGGGGGGTGGATTCCGCTTTAACGACAGGAGACAGCATTGAGTTTTTGAAGCATTAAATTCTACGCGGTTTTTCGTTCCCCATTTGACAATGCTGTCAAGATCAGAATTTAATGAGCTTTTCATACGCTGCCGTTCCAAATCTACATCCGAAGGACAAGGACGTGTATCTGGAAACGAATATGAGAAGCTGAGAGTACTGTCGTCAGAAAAACAATTTAATGGATTAGAAGTTTCAGACAAAATATCGTTGATGAATATCAGAAAGAGAGTCGGTGACAAAACGGAGCCCTATGGCACACCAGCATTTATTTCATGAACTTTAGACTTAAATCCGTCCAACACAACTTGTATTGAGCGGTTCGAAAGGAAGTTTCTAATCCAACGAAGAAGAGATTCATCAATACCAAATTCGCGCATTTTCGATAAAAGAGCTTGATGCCAAACTCTATCAAATGCCTTTGACATATCAAATGCAATAATATTACTTTCTCCAAAACGATGTAAAGATTTGTGCCACTGTTCGGTGAGATATACCATCAGATCACCAGTGGACCTATTGCTACGAAAGCCATACTGCCGGTCATTAAGAAGCTTTCGTTCTTCGAGATATTTCTTAAGCTGATAATTTATAAGCGTTTCCATGACTATGGAAAGAAGGGACGTAATTGCAATTGGACGATAGTTTGAGGGGGAAGAAGATTCGCCTTTTTTAGAGACAGGTTGGACAAATGCTGTTTTCCATCCACTCGGAAAGAGAGCTGTGGAGTAGGACAGATGGAAAAGCTTACGCAATGGCTTTGCTAGAGTTGAAGAACACCTCTTCAGAACAATGGGAGGAATACTATCCGGGCCAGCGGATTTGTGTATGTCAAGATCCTTTAGGACTCTGTACGAGTACGAAAAAAGATTCGTCCCACGGATAAGTTTGTGTTCTCAAGTACAGGAGGAGTCAAAACACTCTCTGTAATCATATCTGCACTGGAGTCCACGTCACTATCGAGGAAGCATAGTGACCAGTTAAAGCGTCTGAAGAATTCATTGAGACCGTTCCAGTTGGCTTTCTCGTATTGCCAAACGGTTCTCTTAGGAATGTTTTCTCTAATTGGGTTTTGTTGGCACGAGAAATTTGCAGATATGATACAATGGTCTGAGGTGCGTAGGGGCGATAGTACGCTAATAGTGTATTTATCAGGATCAGAGGTAAGAAACAAGTCTAGGGTGTTCGCGGATTGACCTGCAATGTCAGGAATCCGAGTAGGCTCGTTAACTAGCTGAGTCAGGTTGTTTAACTCAGAAAAAATCTCGGCATACCTTCCTTCGGGTGTTGTCTGACCAGAATAGCGCAGCCACGAAGAATTGTGTACATTGAAATCGCCCGTAACAACGATTTCACTGTGCGGATAATGGGAAACAATTCTCTGGATAGAGTCGGATAGCGCATCGAGTTCATTAGAAGTCGAGTTACTATCCAAACTTGGACTGCGATAAATAAAACATGTATGAATGATGCGCTTTTGTACGGTGAATTTAAACCACATGAAATTAAAGTTTGTATTAAAACACAAGCCATATTGTGGTTGAAGCGACATCATTTCGTACATATATGGCGAGTCCATGGTGAGGGAAAAACAAGGGCACCAAGCTATAACCATGTAGGTTGAATCCCGAGAGATCAGAATTTTCACCCACCTGGGTTTCACTAAGTGCCAAAACTGCTGGCCTGTGTTTCACAGTATGGAAATATGCGGCACAGAAATTCTTTCTAAGCCCCCGAATGTTGCAGTAATCGACCCTAAACTCACTAACCATTACGAAAAACAAAACACATAAAAACCAAATCAGACAATTAACTATGCTATTATCAGGTGGTTTGAGCCTCAAAAACTTCACAACAATTTACTATTAGAGTTATGCCTTAACAGAAAATTATTGATCCGCCCCTGGATTCCCAAAAACCTGATAACAATTTATCCGATATTGCCTTGATTTAATCAATTACACACAATGCATGGTATACCAAGACATTGTATGCAATGACAAACTCAAAGCAACTGTGGGTGATGAGCGAAAGAGAGATGGGAAATTTACCGCTCACTGTAATTTGTTTTTGATGGGGCATCAGTGGTGTGATTTTTTTTTTATTATTACTTTTTTTTTTCACTTTTTCAATATACTCGTATGTAGGTATATTAATAACAACAACACAGGCACTGGCACTTAATTTAAAATACATGGGCTATTTATTTTATTTTGACAAAGCGATTTGATAAATAATTAATGAAATGATTAATTGTTTTTTCTTTTATTTTTGATTTTGAAGGAATTAGAACTATTGGCTTAATTATTATATTATGTGAGTACGGTGAGAGGCAACTTAGCTGCTCTCTATCGCGTGTCATCACTAGGAAGTTTTTAATAAAGATTTTGTATAAGGTTTTAAAGACTTTCCTACTGAAGTTTCGTATTTTTCTTCAGAGCGACCCTGGAAATCCGGCGAGCAAAACCTCGGCTGGAAAGCAAAAAGCACAAAAGCAAAGGCATCATTGAGGCTGATAAATGTCATTACTGAATACACAAAGGTACTCGTAGAGCAGAGTGGACAAACAAATTAATTCCGCTGTGATTGAGTGTGATATCACCGATCATTATCAAACTTTATACTTCATAGACTCTTTTCAAACATCAGACAGTAACAAAGTTATTTTTACTTATATACGTATCACCAGAGTAAATAAGCTAATTTGTGAAGAAACTTGTTTTTTTTAACTTATTTTAGGATCTTTAAGCCGCGAGAGAGTTCCAAAAGCTATGTCCAAATCAAAAAGTAAGTACGACTCGTTAATACGCAACTTTTGATACCCCTTTCAATAAAAAAAATTCGAGAATTTTTTTTTCTTCATACAACGGCGGGACAGCCTAGAGCTCATGCCTACAACAATCAATCCAAAAACTTTCTAAGTCCGTTCATGGAAATGAAAATGCGTAATAAAAATAACGTTTTACTATTTTTTTCTTTTGCTTGTACCAATAATACAAATAAAAGTCAGCAAGTATCAGGTGACAAGACCTGATGCAAAGACCGACAGTAGATTAGTTTGTTTTTGAGTATATATTATATATGTATGTATTTTAAAAAAAGTACTTACCTATTTCTTTATCCCAAATGGTATCGTCTCTGGCAAACCACCGACGTTGTCCGTAACATTGTCTATCTCTCCACCTGCTAAATGAATCGGCATTTACTGTTGGTATTGTTCCGGAAATATTGCTTCCGCAAGAGAGTGTGTTTCCTGAATTTGACGCATTGCTTCCTCTTATAGAATTTCCAGAACTGTCCATATTTCCAGAATTTACTTGGTTTCTCTCACTGCGTATACGGTTAAACAACAAACTTGTTGCAAAAGTATGAAATAATTATTGAAATTCATTAGATTTGCACATTTAAATTGTAGATAAGTAAGCTAATGAAAAAATAACTATCTTACTTCCTTATACTGGAATAGTTGCTAAAAATTTCTTCTGAAAACAAACCATCTGCAGGATCAACTATGACGTTACTACTATCCGTTTGAAAACCGTTATCCAGCAACGAAATTAAATCATCTGGAGCATAATTATCTCCTGCTTGATCTGCATCATCTGCTTCTTCGTCATCGCGTGAAAGTAAATTGTTTACGGCTAAGTTTACATCAAGATTTGTACGCTATAAAAATAAATAATTTTTTAATTAGAAAATACTCGTAAGAATTGAAAATTCATAAATTTCTTGATTACAATATCTATTAAATTAAATATGTTAAACATTAAAGTGTCATTTATTTCCGACAGTTTCAAGGGTAAGTTTCCTTCTAAATTTTAATTGTGAAACAGGTAATTATAAAGAAAAAAAGAAGAATTTAGAAATAAGTTTTTAATAGTCTGACGATGCGGATCTTGAAATTGAACTAAGCTTAGCATTTAATCTACAAACACAAACAATTTAATTAATGCAGAGTTTGCAAGATAGTGTATTTATTTTTATTTATTTACTTACTTTATAACAAATAATGAATTACACAATTTATAGAAATTTGTATGCGGCGATAGCTATCAAGACTTCCTACCGATAGTAAAAGTTTATTAGAGTGTACATTTTTTTCTTTTGAATTTTACTTATTTGTAGTTATATTTAATACTTAAGTTAAATGAGGTTTCCAAGTTTTTGTATGTTTTATGACCTTTATGAATTAGTGTAATTTGTTGTTGGCTTTTGGGCTGTAGGTCAGATTTATTCCTTTTCAAATTAAATTAAACACAATAATTGTTTTTAAACGACGTTTCGTTTATAATTATGAACATCATCAGGTTTTTATTTATGTATTTTTACAATGAACATTTAAAATGTACATATATAATAGCTGACATCACTATACATTTATATTGCACTTGTTTAAACATTCATATTGCTTTATATACATATATATTGCACTTAAATTTAAACTTAAACAATTGAAAAATTGAAAAACAAAATTACATTTTACTTGCGCACAATAAAAAATGTAAAGTATAGTATTGTGCGCAAGTAAAATGTAATTTTGTTTTTCAATTTTTCAATTGTTTAAGTTTAAATTTAAGTGCAATATATATGTATATAAAGCAATATGAATGTTTAAACAAGTGCAATATAAATGTATAGTGATGTCAGCTATTATATATGTACATTTTAAATGTTCATTGTAAAAATACATAAATAAAAACCTGATGATGTTCATAATCATGAACGAAACGTCGTTTAAAAACAATTATTGTGTTTAATTTAATTTGAAAAGGAATAAATCTGACCTACAGCCCAAAAGCCAACAACAAAGTTTCCAAGTTTAATTAAATTTAATATCTTGAAAATATCTAATTTTTTTTGTTAGAGGGAACGTCTTTTTTATTGAAAATATTGGATTGCAGTAGTGGTTCTTCCAAGGCTGGTTTGGGTACCGAATATTCCAGCTTGTCGTGGCACCTACATATATTATTTTAAGATTTTTATTTCCGACTATTTTATCTCTCAGGCGATCGATTATATCCGTCTTGTTTTTAAGGTTCTTTAGTGCAGTATTTTTGTTCTTTGTAAATATTGTATCTTTGAGGATAGCAAAGTGTTTTGTAGTATATATGGAGACGGAGTCTGCTAGACCTTTGATTTGTATGTTTTTGAATTGGTCAACTCCTGCAAACAAAGCCTGTGTTCAATTTTAAAACAATCTGTATAGAGTAAATTCCATTGCGACCTTTTTTAAATTAAATATTGTTTCCATAAACATTTTCTTGCACATTTTATTAGTTGTTGTTGCATTTGTGATAGCTTTGTAGCTCTGTGTTTATAGAGTCAGTTGGCATTTTCCGTGGTGGAAATATTATATTTTATTGAGTTGTGATGATGTATAGTTTACCATAACCAACCATACGATGTTAATTGTGAGTCACACCTTAACGTTTTTTCCCAAACTTAACTTGACATATATATATATATATACAAATAAAGCATTATTTAATGGACTGACCATATATCATCATCATCGGCTCGACAACCGGGTTCCGGTCCTGGCCTCTTTCAACAAGTCTCTCCACCTATCCCGGCCTCTAGCCGACGCCATCCAGTTGCGCACCCCAAGGCTTCGGGCGTCCTGGTCTACGCCATCTCTCCAGCGCAAGCATGGTCTACCACGCTGTCGTCTACCATAGAATGTACCACAAAGAACTTTCCGAGCACGTTCCTGCCCACCGGAGTCTACCGAGCTTAATTTTTGTCACGATATCTGCTTCTAGGTACATTGCGTACAGTTCATGATTGTACCGTCTCCAGAATCGTCCTTCCTCACATATGGGGCCAACAATTCTCCTTAAGACTTTTCTCTCGAACGCAGCTAAGAGGTCGGAGTGTCTTTTGCTAAGCACCCAAGTCTCGGATCCATATGTGAGTACTGGCAGGACCATGGTCCTGTACAGCAGCAGTTTTGAAGTTATGGTGAGATTTCTGGATTTGAAGAGCTTTGACAGACTATAGTAGGCTCTGTTGGATTTGAGAAGCCGCCCGCGTATTTCTTCATCTATAATTGTTATCGGCTGCTACTATTGACCCAAGGTATTTAAAGGATTGCACCACTTCAAATTCGTGCTCCGTAACCTTGATTGTTTGACCAACTGTTCCTCTCGCATTCGACGCCACCATGTACTTTGTTTTACCTTCACTAATGTGCAGCCCCAGGTTTTGTGCCGCCAACTGACCATATATGCTGCATTTTATTTTGTAGGTTCCGTACACTGAGATAACTGTACTATGAGTTATTTAAATAGAAACATTTTTAATTATATGTTTAAATAGACAAATAGAATTCGTTTATTTAACTCAAATCTGTTTAGATTCGAAAATACTATTATTTTACAGTAAAATATGTTTAAATCAAACTCATTCATGTTTAAACTGCAATAGGATCTGATCTTCATTTTTTATATGTATTCAAATTAGTTTGAGTTTGATTTTTAAAATACATGTTTAATTATTTTACTTACTTAAAAATTTTAACATACAATAAACAAGAACGAGTTTGTTTTAGAAATAAACGGAGTTAAAATATTTACAAGAGTAAGAGATTAAACATAAATGTTTAATTTAAGCCCGAACGAGTTTGAACTGAATTAAAATTAAGTAGCTAAATACATAACTTTTCTTATTTTTGGTATCGAAAGACATAGAGTGTGTTTATGTTCCGGGGGTGCTTGTAATCTAACAAAAGTGAGTAATTTATAAAAAAAAATCAAGAAATATTTAATAAATACCATTAAAATGGTAGATACCTGAAGTTCTGCTTCAAGGGAGAATATAAAGGATAAGATTACTCGATACTCGAGTGGAAGTTAATATCATTGTTCCCTGTTCTCTATTGTAAGTGTAAAAAAAATATTTGTTTCAAGAACTGTTTATTTATATATGTAGTTTTATTTAAAAACATACTGATTAATTCTATATTCTTCCCAAAGGATGACTAGAAGGCGACGAAGGAAGTAACAAAAGAAGCAAATTCCAGAAGACGAATTATAGGAACCAGAATTTCACGAAGATGTTCTCATAGATCTTAAACAGAAATCATGTGCGGCTAAGTTCACCTGGTACTTTTGACAAAAATGAGATCTCAAAACGCTCCACAACAATTTAAATACTTTTTGGAAAAATGTAATCACAAAATTTCGCTTAAAATAAAAATATAGATATGTACTTATTAATTTTTATTATTTTTATTTGTGTTGAGTAATTTTCTTAATTTCTGAATTTCTGAAAAATCTGAAGTCAAATATATCTGTCTTAAACAAAATACGTATTTGACTAAAACACGGAAATATTCAAAAAAAATCAATATGATTCTATTTGAAACAACATCAAATAAAGTTATTAAAAACAAAGATAAGCATGATTAAATCAAATAGAAAACGAGGTAAATTTAAACAAAATCATGTTCAAATTGGGTTAAACATGGGTAAATACGTTTCTATTAAAATTAAATAGATATCGATTTCACGCCAAATCGTATGTGTTGGAGTTTGATTTAAATATAAATATGTTTGATATTTCCTCAGTGTACAATAAATCGTTCATAATTTAGAGTTCACATAAATATTAAGTTCATAACATGTATGGTTAACTTTATAGAGCTCTTTAAATAATGGTCCATTTCGCTCAAATAATTAAGTCGTCTCTTAATTTGATAGTTGGTACGGCCCTCTGTTTCAATTGAGCAGCGCGTTAAGATTGTTGAAGTCTTTTACGAAAATGGGCGTTCAAATAAAAATGCATTTCGTGCACTTCGTGATTTTTTTGTTCAGCAGAATCGTGAAAACACCTGTACACCTGAGAATTTTGAATAAAGATTTGAATTTACACGCTTACAAGATTCAATTGACTCAAGAGCTGAAGCCTACTGACCATTTCAAGCGTCGGCAATACGCCGAATGGTTGGTTGAACAGACAAAAATGAATGGTAACTTTACAAAGAAAATCATCTTCAGCGACGAGGCACACGTTCACCTCAGTGTATTCGTTAACAAGCAGAATTGCCACATTTGAGCAAATGAGAATCTACGAGTGATTGCTGAAGAGCCGATGCATCCAAAACGAGTGACTGTTTGGTGCGGTTTATGGGCTGGCGGCGTCAACGGGCCGTACTTCTTCGAAAATGAGGTCGGCCCTCAGTTACCGAATGGTGTTCGCTATCGCGAGATGATAACGGACTTCTGGTGGCCAGAAATTGAGGATATGGATCTGAACGATATGTACTTCCAACAGGATGGTGCCATTGCCACACAGCCAACGAAACAATAGCTCTTTTGCTCGAGAAATTCAATGGCCGTGTTATCTCACGTCGAGGCGATGTTAATTGACCGCCACGATCATGGGATTTGACACCTTTGCACTTCTTTCTTTGGGGATATTTAAAAGAAAAAGTGTACCTCAATAAGCCAAGAACAATTTAAGAGCTAAAGGATGAGATTATTCGGCACATTAACGACATTGAACCTCAATTAAGTCTCAGTCATTGAAAATATGAACCATCGGATAGAGGTATGCCACCGAAGCCGTGGCGAGCATTTGGCCGATATTTTGTTTCATTGATTATTGAAAATCAGTATTTAATATTGACCTAAAGCCCACTTAAGAACACATTATTATTGTTTTGGTGTTTAGTTCTCCGTACAATTTTTGGGATTAGAGGCTGAATAGGTGATTTTTTACAGGCATTGATTTTGAGAAGGTTGGAGGCGGTTTGGAATTCAATCCGTTCCAGAATTGATAGAAGGCCGGCGTCTGTTAAAACATGTTTGAGTTCTAACTGCGATGTGGTATAATGGCGTGATTAATTTTGAGCATTTACTGTAGATGGCGAGTTAAACTTCTATTTTTGCAAGCAAAACTGATTTTATTACATTAATAAGAGAGTTTAAATTATAGAAACTATGTTTTGGAGCTAATTATCTTTTTGTGGGGGTGGCCGTGGCGCGATGGTTGTGTGCTCGCCTGTCAATCTCAATATAACAGGTTCGATTCCTGCCGTCGTCTATGTCGTCTTTAATTCCATTAAAAAACCTTCTATAAATTGTCATCAATGGGATGCTGGTTTACTCATTACATGTTGTTTAGGCATAACACTAACAACATGTGATTGAGTTAAACTAGTATGCCCAACAAAGATGGAAAACGAATAAAATAATGCGAATTATAAGGGACATAGAAATAAGACACGGCAATTCTCCGCTTTAGTTCAGCCGCCATCCCTGGAAATAAAAAATTTGAGACAACCACCTTCAGTCTCAGAACATCGTGCCACACATCTTTCCTATCCTTCTTTCTCTTCCGTAACTTCACGCCCACGCTGTGTTGAAACATTTGAAGGGTATTCATATTCCCTTGAGCGTGAGTAAATTATAAAAAAAAAAAAAAAAAATCATATTGATTCTGGTAGCAAAATTCTTTTTTATATGTCGCTTAGAGTAAAATTTTGTATCAAAAAAATCCTATTATTTTTCGGTTACTTGTATTTTCTATTGTTTTATTATTAAGAGCTACTGTAATAGTTTTGAGCAGCTGTTTTTTTGTCGATATTTTTGTTCCCAAGTATTCCACCCAATTAGTTATATCTATATTGGACATTTTATAAAAGTATAATTGAAAAATCAGCTGCTGCATGGTTTAAGTCTTTGCATTATGATTTTTCAACGGCTTTACTTGTCATCAAAAACATGTATTATGTGTATGTACATACATATAAGAAGAATGAAGTCGTATTTATACAAATATAATTTAATGTATATTTATAAACTGACATAAATAATGGCAGAACAAAAGACTGCATTACATTGCATAGAAGAAGGAAAGAAAGAAATTATCCTAATTATGAGAATGTTGCAATTCTACAATCTGAGAAAAATTATAATAAAAGAATGTTACTTGAGATGTTACATATTAAGAACACCAAAATAATACTAATAGATGATCAGATTGTGAAAGCCTTAGTATTTACATACGTGCAGTTTATAAATAGACATTAAATTATATTTGTATAAATATTACTCCATTTTTTTTCCTTTATAGACATACTTACACATAACACATGTTCAGAATTTTTTTTTTGAATGCAGCTGCAGTTAAGAGAGTGATGTTTTGTTATGATGTTTTTTTTATCAGTTTGTGTAATGGCGCCCAAACAAAAAGTGCATCGATTTTTATCGATAAAGAGGAACTGGAAAAATGTTCCAGTAATGTGAATCCCTCTAAAATCCGAAATAGCCTTGTTTTAATTAGTTTACATTATCGAGGGACTACTGCACTTTCAAAAAATTTTCATGAATTTTTGAATAAAAATTAATCAAATGGACAACTGGATCCCACGTACTTGCTCTTATGTAAAAGTACTTTGGAATTTAAAAATTGTAAAATTGTTTTTTTTTTTTTAAATCCAAAAACTGTTTCCCCGAAAATTTTAATAAACAATATTTTTTTTAAATTCAAAGGAGGTCATGTATAAAAATTTTGGTTAAAATAGCCCTTAATGAGAAAGTCGAAAACAAAAAAAAAACGGTTCAATGACAGGTACTGTGAAGAAGATTTTTCCCAAAATATTTGATGACCAAAATGTTGACCCAAAAGTTATGTCAAAGTTAAAAAGTAAGTACATATTCGGAATCTACGCGTTAATACGCAACTTTTGATACCCCTTTCGATAAAAAAAATTCGAGATTTTTTTTTTCATACAACGACGGGACAGCCTAGTGTGTACTGATGTATGCGCGCTAGAAGCAAAACTTATTTCCCTCAAGCAAAGCTTCTGTAAGATTCTAACCTATAAACATACAAACATTTTGTAAAAAATAACATATCAACTAATTGTTGATTGAGATTATAACCAATTTACAAATTGGTTATATGGGCTTATCCGTGCAAATTTTAACTTTTGCCATGCGTCGAAATATATAGACATTATTATTAAATATTCAGGTTTTGGAACTTATAATATTATATATATCATTGAGTTTTAACTATTCAATTTATAAAATGAACCATCGAGATAGTGCGAAAGTGTTTGAAATCGAAAAAATCATCGAATATTGAGACTTTTGGCTGCGTGCGTGGATAATTAACGTTTTGTATTATTGCAAAAATAATGTTTAACATAAGATTAATTAGTACAAGTTTTGTTTTTTTCAGATAAATGAAGGTCAAATTTAATTGAAATCATTCATTTTGAGTGCGTGCCTTCCTTATAAATAATCCTATATGATATAAATTTTAGAAAAAAACTGCCATGCGTGATTTTTCGTAAATCTTTAATTGTCACAAATTTTCGTGTCTATTTTTTTTTAACATTGATCATGGGGCATTTTTTTATGGTCTGCATCATTATTTAAGCTATCTAGAGTAAAAAAACTTTGGTTTCAATGCGTGCTTCATTATGTACAAATTTTATGAAGTTAACAAAACGAACGTAAAAAACGTAACTGTTTTAAAAAAAGGCACATTTTTACTAGCACACCAAAGCATTGTTTGATTATACCCTTACAATGAGCGTAATTTAAACTGTAGAAACTATAAAAAAAATGGTAAAAGTGTTAAACAAATAAGTTTTAAAAAAGAAGCTGTGAAGATTAAAAATAAAAACCAAATCAATTAACTCGGTTCTTAAAATAAATTATTTTAAATTCATTTTTCTATACTTTATACCTTTATATTCTTCAACAAACAATACATGAGTTATTTTGAAGTTTTTTTATTCATTCGTGGTCTATAATTGAAGAAAAACTCAAATTTACATGCGTGCCTTAATTTTTTTTTTTTTTGTTTTTTTTTTCAAACTCAAGAAGTTAAATTTTACAGGGATAAGCTCATATAGCCGATTACTTTTCGAATCGTCAAAAAATGGAACAATTCATTCTTCACTTATCGTCGCTAGAAAAAAATGAGTTTTGTGTTCCCCTTTTGACGATACGGAAATTAACTTTTTGTTGGTTTTTGACATTACCTTTCAGCGCTTTTCAGAAACATAAAAAAATTCAATGTATACCTAGTCCTGCCATAAGTTCTGTCCCTGACAAAAACACGTTTTATTTAAAAAATAAAAAAGCAATCAAAATTCTTTTTACGCCATTTATTAAGTATTAAATTTACAATATAAATATATAAGAAATTATTCAAAATGCCGCCCCTTACCCTTCAAACACTTTCTTAAACGATCCGGCCACTCGTCTACGCCGCACGCGCGACTTCCAGTGGAAACGAAGCTACTGTCTTCAACAACAGCTTTGAGAGACTCAATATTTCGGTGAGGCTTACAGCAAGCCCTCTCCTCCAAAATGTTCAGCGGATTAAGATCGGGGCTGCCCGGCTGGCAAGCACTGGATATTTCAGCAAGATTCTGTGCCGGCCAACAAAGCAAAAACAACACAACAATGGCTTAAGGACAATTTACCAGAGTTTATTGCCGCAGAAGATTGGCCCTCGGGCAGCCCCGATCTTAATCCGCTGAACTACCGGTTGTGGAACACTTTGGAGAAGAAGTCTTGCTGTAAGCCTCACCGAAATATTGAGCTTTCAAAGGTGATTTGTTGAAGACAGTAGTTTCGTTTGCACTGGAAGTCGTGCGTGCGGCGATAGACGCTAGGCGGTCGTTTAAGGAATTGTTTGAAGGCTAAGGGGGGGCATTTTGAATAATTTCTTATATATTTATATTGTAAATTTAATACTTAATAAATGGCGTAAAAAGAATTTTGATTGCTTTTTTATTTTTTAAATAAAACGTGTTTTTGTCAGGGACAGAACTTATGGCAGGACTAGGTATATAGTTTTGCAATTTTTTTTTTTAAATATTTGTTCGAATTGAAAATGGTTTGCAAGATAATTTAGGAAGCTTAAATTGGAACTCAAATCTGTTTCAATTATACAAATGATGCAATTGGTTTTGGAATGACAGCTTGGGCACGAGTACGATAACTTGGCCGCCAAGATTTGATGACGGATTTTTGTAGAGGGGTCAAAAATAAGCACTTTTTACTATGGGTGGGGGGGGTCTATCTCCCCCCGTTTAGGAGGTAGGGGCACTTTTAGAAAAAATGGTTTAAATTGAAAAAAAAATATTAAAAAACAACGGCAACACCTACAATAAAGTGCTATACTGCGTTTGAAAGCCAGAAGATTGTTCTATAATCCTGCATTTAAATTTTATTACTCATATCAATAGTTTTTGAGAAATTTGCATTTAAAGTCCAAATTTTGATAAAAAAACGTGAAAAAAAAAGTTTAGACCGGTTGTTTTCAAAATTGAGAAATGAAATTGTAAATTAGCTTATATGTGTTTCATGTATCTATCAGTTCTTAATCGAACACAAAAAACGGCATGGTTCTATGTCTTCTGGTTTTTGAGAAAACCTCCGTTTAGGAGGTAGGGGCACTTTTAGAAAAAATGGTTTAAATTGAAAAAAAAAAAATATTAAAAAAACAACGGCAACACCTACAATAAAGTGCTATACTGCGTTTGAAAGCCAGAAGATTGTTCTATAATCCTGCATTTAAATTAAATTACTCATGTCAATGGTTTTTGAGAAATTCGCATTTAAAGTCCAAATTTTGATAAAATAACGTGAAAAAAAAAGTTTAGAGCAATTGTTTTCAAAATTGTGAAATTAAATTGTAAATTAGCTTACATGTGTTTCATGTATCTATCAGTTCTTAATCGAACACAAAAAACCGCATGGTTCTATGTCTTCTGGTTTTTGAGAAAATCGAAAATAACTAAAACTACTTTTCTACAAAATGTTTGATATTTTTTGCTTCCTTACATAAATAAATCAGTGCTAGCTTCCAACATTACAATATATAAACAGTAAAGTATGTATGGGGGGGCATGCTGCCCCCCTGCAACCCCCCTGCTTGGGCACACTATAGGATTTGGGGTAGGTGCGAGGTTGGGTGCATGCAAAGTTTCTTTTGCATTCACAGAATCTGTATTTAAAAAAATTCAAATTTATTCTATTTATCCAATGTCCACTAAATACATATAAAATACAATAAACGATCTTGAAAACCAAAACAAACTTCTGACCATGTTCACCAATACATGGCACTATTTTTTTATCGAAAATACTGCCTAGAAAGGAAATATAAGGACGACTGGGGTTCGCAAATAATAGAGTTTTTATCAGATGTAAAAAAAGTTTACCCTTGTTATACCGATGGTGATATATGTGAGGGTTTACAGTTAAAAGACATCGATCCTCCCACCCTTCAGAGCGAAAATTTAGAAAGCGTTTTACCGCCAAAACATCCTCGGCTTCCCACCATAAAAGAGTAACTCAACGAACTCGACAGTTATAGTACGGACGATGGCTTTATTGACGAGACTTACACACCGTTTTAATACATTTTGACCATTTTTAACTAACTATGACTGACTAACTCCTGACTAACTGACAAAATAACTGACCCAGATGCAATTATACCTCCTCATGGTGCATTCTGGGTAACGCTAAATGAATTGCGGTACTGAACTAACAAAGATTCATTATGTTTATTAACATTAATCCTTAAAATGGAATCACCGTCACCACCAAAAATCAAAAAAAGTAGTTTTGGTAATTTCGATTTTCTCAAAAACTAGAGGACATAGAACCATGCGGTTTTTTGTGGTCGATTAAGAACTGATAGATACATGGATCACATATAAGTTAATTTACAATTTCATTTCAAAATTTTGAATACAATCGGTCTAAACTTTTTTTTTCACGTTATTTTGTCAAAATTTGGACTTTAAATGCGAATTTCTCAAAAACCATTGACATGAGTAATTTAATTTAAATGCAGGATTATAGAACAATCTTCTGGCTTTCAAACGCAGTATAGCACTTTATTGTAAGTGTTGCCGTTGTTTTTTAATATTTTTTTTTTTTTCAATTTAAACCATTTTTTTCTAAAAGTGCCCCTACCTCTTAAACGGAGGTTTTCTCAAAAACCAGAAAACATAGAACCATGCGGTTTTTTGTGTTCGATTAAGAACTGATAGATACATGAAACACATATCAGCTAATTTACAATTTCATTTCACAATTTTGAAAACAACCGGTCTAAACATTTTTTTTAACGTTTTTTTTATCAAAATTTGGACTTTAAATGCGAATTTCTCAAAAATTATTGATATGAGTAATAAAATTTAAATGCAGGATTATAGAACAATCTTCTGGCTTTCAAACGCAGTATAGCGTTTTATTGTAGGTGTTGCCGTTGTTTTTTAATATTTTTTTTTTTCAATTTAAACCATTTTTTCTAAAAGTGCCCCTACCTCCTAAACGGGGGGAGATAGACCCCCCCTCCCATAGTAAAAAGTGCTTGTTTTTGACCCCCCTACAAAAACCCGTTATCAAATCTTGGCGGCCAAGTTATCGTACTCTCCCCACAGCTTGGTCTATTTGACACTTTCTTGAATTTATTGAGAAAATTATCTTTTTGACTCAAATATGGCGCTCTTTAAGATGCAGAGATGGCGCTTTTTTTAACGCACATGGTTACTAAGCTGTGTGCACATCCTAAATAGTGAAACGACACTGACGTCTAAGATATCAAAATTTCAATACTATACTCTGTACAACAAAAATATGCAGTTTGGGCAAGATAGGACGTTTGCCTCGCATTCTGGCTACAGTGGATTGCATAAATCTGTCCTTCATTAAAGCTCTCACAAGGTTGTCGTAGTGTTGATTTTAAATGGACCCTTTTTTTAAAGCTCTAAAATC
This sequence comes from Chrysotoxum bicinctum, assembly GCA_911387755.1. Classification (NCBI taxonomy): domain Eukaryota; kingdom Metazoa; phylum Arthropoda; class Insecta; order Diptera; family Syrphidae; genus Chrysotoxum; species Chrysotoxum bicinctum. The sequence continues at coordinate 114,193,953 of OU426988.1, forward strand.
AAAAGCACCTCAACAGAAACCCAAGGAAAAAAAACTGAACAAGTTACCAAATGAACAAGGGTAACTCTGAATGCACATCAATATTTAATGGGGGTTGAAATTGAATATCACCAACAGCCATAGGCCACAGCAATTCGCAATTCAGTGCACACTCAGATGTGCGGTCAATAGGACGTCGTCGGGTCTGCGTCAGTTGCAATCAAAAATTTACGGGCGCACAATCATTTTTTTATGTTGGAGTTCTTTCAGTTTAGTATGGTGCAAAAATATAGCACGCTACTGAATTTGAAAAAGCTCTCCCATAAGACGTGTACTGCATATTTTTGTTGGATGAAGTATAGCCGTTTTTTAATGCATTTTTATCTCCGCTTAAATTTGTCAGATGGTGACATTAAAATCCAAATGAAAACAATGACCGACAAAAGCTTTTATAATTATTCCTGATGCATAAAGCGATGAGAACACAGGACGAGAGCGAGACATGATTCACTGTAGAGCTGTGCCAATCGTTCATTTTGAAAGATCGAATCAATCATTGACTGATTGGTTCAAGCATTTGATCTTTTCAATCAATCGTTCATTCAATCAAAATCATTTTTATCCAGCCGTTTTGATTCAAACGAGACCAAGATCGATACGAAATGTTTTCAATCGTTCATTTAACTTTTTTATACTTATTTGGTTCCAATAGTATCGTTCTGACCGAGACAATGTGAAAATGAATGAACGTTTGGCTTTATCTACTTCTTTTCGACTTTTATTGTACATAAAATGAAGAATACACATTCCGTTTCATTTCCATTCACATTTGGTATTGTGAAATGACTGAAAACAAGTTGAATGAACGAATCATAACTTTTTTCGTTCATTTCGTTCACTTTATGTTCATCGGTATCAGTGGCAAGAGATTGACATTGGGATCGATTGATTTGGTCTATTTTGATTGCAATCAATCAATCTTTTTGGTGAACGGGTCACAAAGACTGAATCAATCCCGATTGACACAGCTAAATTCACTGTCACCTTTTCGTTGTTATAAAATAGTTATGCAATTCCTTAGGCCTGGAGCGGTAATTCAATTTTTATTTTCGCAACTGTTTGGTTGGTAAAATGAAACATATTATAAATATATAGAAAAATGAAAGATAAGCCCATGTTTTATTTCAGCAACCAAACTAATTGTGAAACCAAAACTTGAATTTACGCGAATATGTTCCTACTTCATTTATTAATTTCATTTAACGTGACGACGGGAAGTGCTTAATTACGTTTATCCTCGTCTGCTTTCATAATTTGAGACTGATTTTACAACAACGGCGTATCGTCCCGGCGATCTCACATGGATTATTCAGTTGACTATGAGGACCTTGTCAATACGCAATTTTTGTTAAATTCAGTTCATTTTACATCGATTTTTTGACAAAAATCCAGTGTGAACTATACCACGGGCAAAATCTTCAAACGTTATTGATTACAATTTTAATCTTGGTTGGGTATCATCGTTTTCTGAACTTTTTTCAAATGCAGAACTTGTCCTATGTATATAACAAGTAAATAAAATGCACGACTGGATCGCACGAACTTGCTCTTATGTAAAAGTACTTTGGAATTTCATATACATTTTATATACATATATAAATCATGGATTTAATGAGATAGAAATGTTAAAATGCATGGAATTGTCGTCTGATTTTCGGAAAAGTATGAATTTATGCAAATAAAAAACAAAATTTGGGGTATGCCAATTTTAAGTATTTAGTAGTATAGATTTTAGGAAATAATTTCAAAATATAATCGTTCACACGTTTAGATACTATTTAAAAAAAAAAAAAAAAAAAAAAAAAAAAAAAAAAAAAAAAAAAACCCAAAAAATATTTTTTCCAATATTTGTACATACAATATTATTTTAAACTTAAAATTTTTGGTTTGAGAAAGTCGAAAATCAAAAAGCGGTTCTATGACAGGTACCGTTAATAACATTTTGCCCCAAAATTTTGTTTGACTAAAATGTAGTCCATGTCCATAATATCACACCTATTTTTTTATCAAAATCGTTAAAGCGTTTGAAGAAAATAGCTCGAGTGGCTTAGGCTGTAGATCGAGGTACAGACATACAGACAGACAGACGGAATTGTCGGACCCACTTCGTTCGTCTTCGCTATCATCGTAATGTCAACTTTGATCAAAATCTCGAGTTCAATTTTTTTTTTAAATGGAGAACTTGCCCTATAGTACCTACATACTCGTACATATATCGCAAGTAAAAAGGTCACGAAAACAGGGGTGGAATCGCGTAAGGTGATAGTTGACTATCAATTCGTTTATTGTCGTTTTTAACTATAGCTGTCTCTATCATATCAATTAAGAATTATAGAGAGAGCGATGGTCAAAACGACAATCAACAAATTGATAATCAACTATCACCTTACGCGATTCCACCCAGGAAACACTTGTTTAGTTTGGGTATAGGGACTTCTTCTGTAGCAATTTTCCATATTTGTGGTATAACACCTTGCGATCTCATTTGTATCGATTTAATATACTCTTTTTGGGGAAATTGGACCTTTTTTGATCATGGCGTATGAATATTTGATCGAAGCCAAGCGTTTTGCGTTTGCATGAACTAATGCAGCTTCCAAATTCGATAAAGTTTATGGTCTCTTCGATTTGTTTTTCTATTTCACTGATTGGTTCTATTTGAATTCTTTGTATACTTTTTCTGAGTGCTAAATTCGGAATGAAACTTAGCATCTTTGGAAGCGGTTGACCATGTCTGAGCGAAAATTTGGGCAATTTCTATGGAAGTTGTTAACATTTGATTAGATTGATCTATTATGGCTCTATTTGAAGTTGTTTTGTAATTGCCTATGAGAGAGTGCATATCAGACCAGAGCTTCTTGGACGGGGAATTTGCATTGATATTGAAAGTGAATTTCCCAAATGAATAGGTATGGTTGTTGAGTTAATTTTGACTTTGCTGCCTAAATGTTAAGACATTCAGTCGACTTGAAGGATTCAATATACTACTTCGTCTTCGGTTCCTACGCTCGCTTTCAATGACACTCCTTATGCCATCTCAGAAAGAAAAGGCGAATTTGCGTGCTTCCTCCTGTAATTGAGAGCGTAAATGATTTTATGGGACAAAATCTTCTTCGTACTCGTACACTTGCAAGAGTACTGGAAGCATAAGCTTTTTCATCGTCCTACTCTACGATCTCTTTCCGAGTGGATGGAAAACAGCAATTGTACAGCCTGTCCCTAAAAAGGCGAATCTTCTTCCCCTCTAACTATCGTCCGATTTCACTTACGTCCCTTCTTTCTAAGGTCATGAAAAGGCTGATAAAGCACCAATCTTTACATCGTTTTAGAGAAAGTAAGATTATTGCACTTGATATTTCAAAAGCATTTGAGAGTTTGGCATCAAGCTCTCTTATCGAAAATGCGTGCATTTGATATAAATGAATCTGTTCTTTGATGGAATAAAACAAGTTTTATTGGACGGTTTTAATTTTCAAATCATAAAATAAATGCTGCCGTATTGTCAATTTCATCAATGATCGCTTTTCTGAATCTAATAATCCATTAAATTGTTTTGACGATGGCAGCACTCACAGCATATGATAAGCTCGTTAAATTTTGATCTCGATAGCATTGTCAAATGGATAACTATAAATCACGCAGAGTTCAGTGCTTCAAAAATTCAATGCTCTCTTGTCGTTAAAGCGAAATCCAGCCCCCACGCCGCTACCCAAGATGTTTTTTGTCTTTCATTATTTTACCGTTATTTTTGTAAACAGTATTCTAGTGAAATATCCAGTTGCATTCCTCCCCTTGAACAATTTAACCGTAATAGTCACGCTTCAGGGTATACGCATCAGTTTACGTTTAAGTCCATCTTAGGACGTATTGATTAATTCAGAGATTCTTTCTAAGGACGCTCTTCATGAATGCGGAATGCTTTAGCGATTCTATATTTGCCTCCCATTATAATATTCAGACATTCAGAACCAATGTGCATTGCTATCTGCTTTTAAATCCTACCCATACGCTCTTGAATAATCATCGCAAAAAAATCAAACGTAAGGCCGTGACCCGAACTTGCCAACGACCCGAATCATTCCCACCAACGACGACAATATTCTTCGATATTTAGTTATATCTGATCTAGAAAAAGTTTCTAAAATGCGACAAAAAAGCTGAAAAATCACGACGGTTCAGAAAAGGTGTGGTGTAGAGGGGGAAGAAATGGAAGAGAGAATCACGGTGACAGTGGTTGATAGTATTTGCGGGCTATGGTACGTAAATATGGGTTGGTAAACGATGGTGTGGAATGAAGCAATTGGTAGTAGCAGCAGAGTAGATGTAATTTGTTGAATTGTTGTTTTTGTGTGTGTTATTAGGCAGAAAAGTAACTATACACTAGGGTGTGTCCGCCATTAATAAAAATTCTCTTTTCTTTCCTATCTTTCAGGAAATTTTTCGTTCAAGTAGATAACAGCAAGTCAAACATGAAAACCATCAGAGCTGGAGTCGCCCAAGGCTCAAAACTAGGCCCCTTCCTCTACAACTTGATGACTTCAGACCAACCTTCACCAATTGGATCCGAGAACCTTCTGTATGCTGATGACTCGCTCACCTACGCCACATCAATGTCACCTCTAATCGCTGTCCAAAAAGTAGAAAACCACATTAACAGACTCTTCCAATTCTACCAGAAATGGGGCATCCGAATCAATACTTCCAAATCGGAAATTGTCTGCTTCAAGAGACCTTCAACTGGTAGAGGCCTTCGCACCGCAACAATTTGCAGAAATCTGGTCCTAAAACTCCCTGACGGATCCTCCATAGTGGCAAAGCCAAATGTCAATTACCTGGGAGTACACTTCAACGAGTTGCTAAGGTTTAACCTGCACTCAAGAAATGTTCTGAAAAAGGCCAGCTGGGCCTTCAGTCGTTTGCACCCATTGCTGAAAAGAAGATCAGGTCTTAGCCAACCGACAAAGATATTAATCTACAAGCAGCTCCTGCGTCCAGTGATTAGCTATTCCTTCCCAGTCTGATTTTCCATCTCCAAGACAGCTATGAAGGAACTTCAACTATTGAAGATACTGAGGATCTGCACTGGATTCCACTTACCGTCAACGACAGAAACACTACAGGAACGAGCATCTCTACACAGAAGCGAATTTAATCCCACTGGACAAATATCTAGTTAATTCAACGAAGAAACTAATGGGGAACATCATCGACCACCCGAATCAGCTTATGAGAAGGATGACCACAGAACAACGACATCCCGAGCCGAGATACCTCAGTGTGATGGAAACTCTGGATGTCAACGTAATCATGGACAACGAGGAAGTAGTCTCGTTCTACGCTGACATTGGGTCAGCCTACCACCGCGGCTAAAACGCCATCCCTGCCCACAACCCACAAAAATCACCACTGACAACCAGGAATGAACACCCTGAGGACAATACAACCGACATTTTAAATTTAATTTTTTTTCGTCATGTAAATTTTATATAAAAATAATTAAACTTAAGTCACTGTATATAGTTAGGCCCCCTATGAGCCAACAAATGTAAACTTTCATACATATGTAGTATCTTATTAGTTGTAAGCCAAATTGTAAATTGTATGTTCAATAAAATAAAATTGAAAAATTGAATTGTGTCACTTTTGTATGGCCGCAAAAAAGTACTCTAATTTTTAAATGTAATAGTGTTTAAAAGTTGTATTAGGGTCTGAGGTTTAAGAACATGTACAAAAAAAATAAGATATCGTTCGTCTTTGGCTCGCTCAAATCGGATGAAGTTGAAAAAAAAGGTTAATTTTCAGTTAATTTTTTTTTTATTTTTTTACGTATACTAAACAAAAACTAAACAAAATACAGAAAAATGTTTGTCTTTACAAAAAGATAAACCATGATATTGTAGGTGGTTCTGTTAGTTTTTAAGAATTTTTTTTTGTAAACAAAAAAAAACGATTTTACATAAAAAAATGATTTTTCTTGATTCTTTTATTATTTCATAGCTTCTTTATCAAGTGTTCAATTTAAACAAATGTAAGCGTAAAAGTATTTCCTTGGAATTATCTTTCACTTGAAAGCCTAAAAATATTTTATATAAATTTGTTTGTATCCACACGGTGCAATTTAAAACAACACATATTTCAAAAATCTCGAAAAATCAAAATTTTTTGGATTTCATCCTATTTTTGAGCGAGCCAAAGATATTAATTAAAATGAAAATTGTAAACGCAGGATTTAATTTTGATAAGCAATGCAACTTTTAAAAGCTATTACATTTGAAAATACCATAGTTGAGCACTTTGACACACCCTACAATACATATTGGCTGCAATGCGAAAGCATAATCTTAACGTGAAATTGGTTCGGTTAGACCATAATTTGCACGATTAAAATATTCAAGTAATAAATTTGATTCGCGAAAATCTCTTTGACGAACGCCAAAGCTTACAAAATTATGTAGCAAGTAATTAAGGACATTTTTTGTGTTTCAATAAAATATCTCTAATGAGCATTACAAAAGGCAAGTACGCCGATTTTAAAAAGTTATGATATCAAACAGTAAACACCTAGTTTCGTAAGTTGGCATGTCCATACGACATTTGATGATCAAATATCTAGTAAAATTTGTTTGAACTTTTTATAAAAGAGATTTCCCAACTGTACTAGAGTATTCCAACACAGTTCTGACCAGAGAATAAATAGCCACCAAAAGATTTTCATTAGCGAGTTTCAATTGAAGATCTGTGTTATAAAAAATAGACTTCAAAATAAAAAAAATGCACGACTGAATCGCACGTACTTACTTTCATGTTTAAATTACTTTGGAATTTAAAAAATGTTTATAAATAAATATAAAATAATAATAATAAGATAAAAATCTCGTCTGTTTTCTAGAAAAGTATGAATTTATGCAAACTTATAAACTTTTTTTTATATAATCATACAAATGAAAAATTCCTTCTAATGCAACATGATGCATAGAACTATTAACTATAAATTTATTTATCGACAAATATTTAATCCAATATTTTTGATAAATTATGTTTACAAGAATTTATTTGAGTTCAATTAAATTGGGTGTAAGTCAATATCTTTTTTTGTATTGCTTTTTTGCTTTTATTTTCGAACGGGTCATATCGTTTTAAATGATATTGTGATAATAAATATTTACCTAGTATTGAATTGTAACTTTTTGGGTGTGATTAACAAATAAGAAATAGACTAAGAGCCCACCGCAATTTTTGGATGTGATTGATAACAAAAAATAATTAGTATAATTATGTAGATAGGCCTTAAGTAGTTATTTACAAATGTGAGCGTCTTGCATGCTCTAGTGGGAGCAATAGTGAGTAAAACTGCATCATTTGGTTAAAAACTTTCAGTTATCTAGTTAAACAAAGAATGTTCTGAAGGAAAGAAAGGAAACATTGATTTTCTTTAAAGATGAAGGTAGTCCAGGTATTCGAACTTTAATAAGGGTTTATATCATACACTGTCGAATGCTTTCTCGACAAACAGAAAACAGCCAGTGATGGCACGATACCTGTTGAGTGGAGTCGTCCTATTGGAGCTGCAGTAAGGAACTCAGTGTTGTTATTATCGTTTTAATACTTCTTGAGTCTCCTGAGCATGACTTCTTCCAGAATTTTGCAGTTGTTAATGAAGTTATTTATGACTATTGAAAGAGGAATAATTACTGCCTTTAGAAGGCTCTTGCAAACAAAGTTGGAGACTCCATCCGGTCCAGCTCACATTTTTGGCCTTGAATTGGCGATGACCTCCGGTATCTCCTCTGGATTGCACAATTGATGGTTGTGCATTGGGCCACTAATCAGATAAGTGTCACCAAATTGCACTGCTTCTAAATTTCTCTGCAATATCTGTTGGATGGATGCCTTGACTTCGTCCAAAAACACCGGAACCACTTTGTCGGCATTTGATGTCACCTGTTGTTAATAGGTTTAATTTTAATTATAAAGCGATTAATTTCATAGAAAGCGTCGGGTCCTGCTTTAATGTCTTGTAACCTCTTCTATAGGCAACTAGGTTGATACATTGGAGTTCACTTCATTGTTGTCGTTGTTGACTATGATGAGCGCTTTTTGATGGATCCTCTGCAGTCGTTTCCTCAGGAAAGGATTGGAACTGGCTATTTCACTAGAGCACTGTTTATGAAAATAATGATAGACATGAATTCTTTTGAATTCTGTACAAAAGACTCAAGTGGGTTTTTGGGGCACCTGCCCAGATATCGGAATTGTACTCGAGCTTCGGAAGAATAAGGCTTTATATATAACAACCAGATCAGATCGGGTAAAAAACTTCTTGCATCAGTGGAGAAAGCTTTAACACTTAGCAGCGTTTTTGGTGACGTCAAATATGTGATCACTTCACAAAAGCACATGCCTAGAACTGAAAGCTGTTCAGTCTCCTCGATGCAAGTGCCACTGCTAGAAAGTGGCATTGGGGGAGGGTTGCACTTTAGCCACAGTAAACAGCATTGAGTTTTCGAAGCATTCAATCATACACTGTTTTTGATTCCCCATTGGACAATGCTATCAAGATCACAATTTGATGAGTTGAAAGTCCACATCCGAAGGACAAGGATGTGAATCTAGAAACGAATAAGAAAAGCTGAGAGCACTGTCGTCAGCGAAACAATTAAGTGGATTGGAAGCATCAGAAAAAGATCATTTATGAATATAAGCCCTGGGGACAAATGCCTTTGAAATATCAAGTGCAATAATCTTATTTTCTTCAAATGATGTAAAGATTTGTTCCACTGTTCGGTGAGATAAACCGTGAGATCATCAGTGGACTTAGTGCTAAGACAGCCATACTGCCGGTCATTAAGGAGCTTTCGTTCTTCAAGATATTTCTTAAGTTGAAAATTGATTAGCGTTTCCAGAAGGGACGTATGTAAGCGCAATTGTACATATGTAGTTATAGGGGAAGGAGGATTCGCTTTTTTAGGGACAGGCTGGGCAAACGCTGTTTTCCATCGACTCGGAAATAGACCTGTACAGAAGAACAGATGGAGAAGATTACGCAGTGGTTTTGCCAGCGTTGAAGAACACCTTTTCAGAACAGTAGGAGGGATACTATCCGGACCAGCAGATTTTTCAATGCCAAGATCTTTTAGTACTTTAGCAATTGCACGAGTGCGAAAGAAGATTCGTCCCATAAAATCGTTTACGCTCTCAAGTACAGGAGGAGTCATGTCACTCTCTGGTATCGTCTAATTGACAACAAATTGTTGGTCTTTTAGAAATTTAGTTCGCCGGATATGAACATTACCGGTCTTGCTAGCTTGTTTGTACTTATTCCGGTTTTCCTCAGATGGGTTGGCTTTAAAACTACGGAAACTTACTTCTTTAACGCTGATAGCCTCCAGGAGTTTTCTTTCGGTTTGATAGATTTTAACCTATTCGGAATAAAATATCTGCACTGAAGTGTACGTCACTATCGAGGAATCATAGTGAAAAGTTAAATTTCCGGAAGAAATCATTGAGACCGTCCCAGTTGGCTTTTTCGTACAGCCAAACGGTTCTTACAGGTTTTTCTTTCTTTAACCGACACAATGGTCGGATGTGCTTAGAGGCGATAATACACTTATGGTGTATTTATCACGGTAAGAGATGAGGAACAAGTATAGAGTGTTGTCGGATTGAACTGCAACATCAGGAAACCGCGTTGGCTTGTCAACAAGCTGAGTATGGTTGTTTAACTCAACAAACATCTTGACATACTTTCCTCGGAGTGTTGTTTGACCAGAATAGCGCAGCCACGAGGAATGGTGTACATTCTAATCGCCAGTAACAACGATCTTACTGTGCGGTAAATGGGAACACATTTTTTGGATAGAGTCGGACAGGGCATTGAATTCATTAGAAGTTGCGACACAACAACCAGCGAGTGTTCTTCATTATTTAGATTTTGATACAGTCAATGATCACTTTTCTTTCATCCAACCATTGATGATGCCTAGAAGTTACAAGGGGCTACATTATACTACGGGTTTGGTGAAGGGATGATTTCTCAAGTGGTAGTAAAGGAAAGGATCACGCACTTAAAAGGCGTCTAACTCTCTTCAACCAGGTAATTTTGTGATGTCAGACATTTCTTCAATGACATAAAAGTACCCTCCGACATTTCAGGCTATAGCTTGCTGAAACACATCATCACCTTAAACGGCCTTGAATGACATAGGATGTATAATGGATTTCACTACTTGGGAGTCACAATCTCTAGGGTATTAGGTAGGAATCTACATTGATATTAAGATCAACTGTCGTCCATTAATCTAACCTAAATTTCTCAGCTAGGACCTTGTTTGTTTCACTCTGCTTTGTTGTGAGGGTTATGCAACCCTTAAAGTTTGCTGGTTTCCAGGAAGCTGCTTCAGGAGGATGTTGATTTGGTTCCCATATCCAGGTCCTGGATCAGGAATCATCCTTAACAGGAGCACTTCAAGAGCGGCGTATGCTGTTTCACGAACAAATTTCTCCATTTTGCCGACGGATTAAAGCTATTAGGTATTCGATATTTAAAAAAAAAAATGCTTATACATTCTTCCCTTTGGTGGTGAATTAGGATTATTATTTCGGGAAAATACGTTTTTTAATTACCACAGTTATTAATCCGTGTTTGGAAAATCCCTTTGTCTAATTACCACAGGGTAGTACAAATTGGTCCTCCTTTAGGTTATTACCCTTCCCTGGATTAAATTGTTAGTTTTTCCTGGAACTTGATTTTCTGTTTACGTCCATACATGTCTATTTAGTGTTGATGACCAAACGGCTCACTTGTGAATTTAAGAATTCTGTATTTTGGTTATTCACATTGGAATCTATGGGAATGAATGTTATTAATGCGCTGTCGCTTTAGTAGATAGTGAAACGACGGGAGATATTTTTTTTTTAAATTGAATTTTTGATAGCCCAATAATAATAACTTAAGCTTGGCGTACCAAAATGTTTTCTTAAAAATGTTATAAAAATTGTCTACATGCAATTTTTTTCTTGTTTAAATTCATATTGGCTTGAAATCAAATAACATTCTTTTTCAAGCTCTATCTATTAAAGGAACTGTTTAACTCTTTAAAAAATAAAATGTATCCATCTGAAAATTATTCTCTAACATGAACATCCATTTTTAAAACTCTATGTCTCTTAAAAGAGCAAGGGTCCCAGTCGTGCAATTTATGTCTTATATATTTATTTCTCTTCCGTTTTCACTTGATAAACGATTCGTGTTCATGGCCTCGATTTTCTTATTTGGAACAAACGATACAAATTTAAATACTTATCATATATACTAAAAGGAATCTAACAATTTGTTTAGCTCCTTATACTTAGGAAAGTATCCGTTTTTCAATACAAGTATGTAGTTATTTAATTTTTACCGCACATGTTAACATGTTTTATATTTTATTAATTCTTTTTTATTTTGGGGATTTGTTGTTTAATTAATTTAGCGAAATTTTCAATATATTTTCAATTTTCTTGTCCATCAATTTATATGTAAATGTAAATTCTCGAAATGGTGTTATTAAACGGTAAAGCTAATGATTTTGCATCAATAATGTTAACTTCAGAAATGTTTTGCCTTCATCATTCACGAAGACAGTATGCTGCACTGCATATAAATACACACACGCTGATTTCAATTGTACCAGTTACGTGGAAATAAAACAAAGGGTGGTTAGATGTTGAAATGGAATAAAACGAGCTGTGTGAGGTACATACCAACAAAATTCTTATTTTATTTGAAAGGCCCAGGTACAGGTCGAGCCATATAGTGGTTTCTTTTTAAATCATAGTTTATTTTGACACTCACAGCAGTTTTCCGCTCGAAATCTTGACAGAAAGTCAGGATTATACCTCCTCGTCATCTCTCTCAACAGCTCAACATTTCACGCACTAGCCTGAGGAGAATTCTGCACAAACATCTTGGATTGTTCGCCAATTGACTTGAACAACGTTATGTTCCATACTTAATGGGAATGCTGGTTCTTACTAATAAAACCATAATATATGGACAAAATTTAGTTTTGTTAATTTTATTGCATTTTTAAAAAGAAACTTGTATTTGGCTGTATGTATGAAGAGTTACGGAATATGATATCGTTCAAACGCCTGCCTCGGATTCTCGCGGTGGTATCGAATGTCTCGGGTTCTGTTGTACATTTTCATGAAACGCGGTGACGTTCTCAACCGATCTGGCGTTCCTTTGGCGTACGAATGTTGGCTGGTTGACGACCAAAACTGTCGTCTCAAATTTGGCCATCAAACATTGAAGAGTCGACTGTGAAGGGCTATCACATCTACCGCAAAATGAACGGAATGCACTCAACGTTTGAACTAACGAACACTCATTTCTATAATAAACTTTCATCACATGGACTTGTTCAATCGTGTTAATTGCCACTGTTATATGGAATCAGTAACTGAATAATAACCAGATTTGACAGATGATGTAAACGGCCGTTATAACAATTTATTGAAATAATTTCAATTTCCATTATATATTTTTTTAAGGTCTTGAACTTACTTTATGTGTTCATAGACATAAATAAATGCCTGACAATGTTCATTATCATGAAAGCAACATCGTTAATAACAATATTATTACACACTAAATGTATTATGTGTTGAACGTACCTACATATATGAGATTTCATAATTCACATTATTGCTAATATTAAGATGAGAAAAGTTTTTCTTGAAAACGTTCTTTAAAAACAATAAAGAAACTTGTATGAGAATAAGAAGTTTTTCCTGTTAGTATTATAACTATAGTAAGTTTATATATAGTTTGTTTTACCTTATTTTAAGATCTTTAAGTCGTGGTAGAACCCCAAAAGTTATGTCCAAATCAAAAAGTAAGTACATATTCCGAATCTACTCGTTAATACGCCACTTTTGATACCCCTTTCGATAAAAAATTCGAGAATTTTTTTTTCTTCTCGAATTTTTTTTTTTCTTCATACAACGACGGGAAAGTCTAATGAAGATGGCCTAGACACCTAGAATTTACCAGTTCATCCAAGGTGAACATCCAAAACGGTTAATGAAAATAAAACATTACGAAATTTTACCATTATTGCTGTTAGTCCAGTCAAAGCGTCATTTGACCTTGCGCGCAGAGGCATGGTCTATTTTTTTTTCATGGATCGATAGGTGCTTATGAGAAAAGCTTAAAACCAAATTTGCACCACATGACAACTTTTTTTACCAAAGTTATTGGTAAAAATGTGTTTTGTGTCATTTTTTGGTCATTTGCGAATATCTCGGCTCCACTATCTCCTACAAACAAAAATTAAACATGCATTTATTCCTAATAACATTATCTATTATGTTATAAAAAAAATCATTTGTTTAAACAAATGAAAAAAAAGTTATATTAAGTTAAAATAATTTTTTGTTGTTTAAAAATCACTTTTTCGTTATTATTAAGAAAAAAGCTCATTTAACGATGGAGTTTTTATTTTTTATTATTAAAGTTCTAGTAATTTCCTACAATTTAAAAAAGAAATCAAAGCTCTACAATGAACGAAAGCCGAGTAATAAATTATTGAACATAGGTAAGTCAGCGCACCCACGCATTTTATGATTTTATGTTTTAATTAATATCTCAGCCCCAGTATGTCGCAAAATGAAAATAAAAAACTTTATTGCTAATAACAATATTTTCTATCAATTTGCATTTAATTTAATATGTTTGAGCAAAAACATAAAAAGTTACCGTTGGTTTCAACGTTTTTTTTCTTGTTTTTACTACCTTTTTCTCATAGTTATTGAGAAAAAAACTGTATTTCACGGTAAATATTTTTCAGTTTTGGATTTTTGTTTTATAGTCCTGCTAATTTTCTTCAAAGTAAAAAAAAAATTAGTCCATTACGACAAACGGGAGCCAAGATGTTCATGATTTAAAAACTTAGGAAAGCTTACAATTCAGTATCTTAACCTTGTAGCTTGTAATTTTGGTGTCGCCAGCAACAAGATATAGTGGTATCCTTCAAACACCCCACACATACTTCCACATATGTACACATATTTGTTGCTTATTGTTGCTGGCGACACCAAAATTACAAGCTACAAGGTTAAGATACTGAATTGTAAGCTTTCCTAAGTTTTTAAATCATGAACATCTTGGCTCCCGTTTGTCGTAATGGGCTAATTTTTTTTTTACTTTGAAGAAAATTAGCAGGACTATAAAACAAAAATCCAAAACTGAAAAATATTTACCGTGAAATACAGTTTTTTTCTCAATAACTAGAGAAAAAGGTAGTAAAAACAAGAAAAAAAACGTTGAAACCAACGGTAACTTTTTATGTTTTTGCTCAAACATATTAAATTAAATGCAAATTGATAGAAAATATTGTTATTAGCAATAAAGTTTTTTATTTTCATTTTGCGACATACTGGGGCTAAGATATTAATTAAAACATAAAATCATAAAATGCGTGGGTGCGCTGACTTACCTATGTTCAATAATTTATTACTCGGCTTTCGTTCATTGTAGAGCTTTGATTTTTTTTTAAATTGTAGGGAATTACTAGAACTTTAATAATAAAAAATAAAAATTCCATCGTTAAATGAGCTTTTTTCTTAATAATAACGAAAAAGTGATTTTTAAACAACAAAAAATTATTTTAACTTAATATAACTTTTTTTTTCATTTGTTTAAACAAATGATTTTTTTATAACATAATAGATAATGTTATTAGGAATAAATGCATGTTTAATTTTGGTTTGTAGGAGATAGTGGAGCCGAGATATTCGCAAATGACCAAAAAATAACACAAAACACATTTTTACCAATAACTTTGGTAAAAAAAGTTGTCATGTGGTGCAAATTTGGTTTTAAGCTTTTCTCATAAGCACCTATCGATCCATGAAAAAAAAATAGACCATGCCTCTGCGCGCAAGGTCAGGCCCTTTTTCATGACGCTTTGACTGGACTATGTATAATGATAGATAAGATTGACCGGTTCGGTTACTAGTTTTCTTACAATTCGCGAATTTACAGTAACTTAATTTACTATTTAAAAATATTTCTATTACTAAATTTAAACATGGCGGAATATGAAACGCTGATGAAAATGTTTGTTTTTTTAGTAGAATATAATTATATTTTTTAGAATAAAAAAATATTAGATACATAAGAAATACCCAAAGAGATAAATTTAGCTACCTGTAGTTCGCGGACGATAAGACTTCTACTCTTTCCTTGTAAAACGACTTCAGCTTGTGAAATTAATTCTTCTGGTACAAAAGGAGCTGGGACCGTTACTAGTGGACGAGTTGAACTTCCGCCAATTATAACGCCAGAACTTCTTGATCCTTGTCCATTTGGAGTTGAACGGCTGCCTGATCTTAAGAGTTTCGATTTTGACCTCGAAATTTGACGTGAAGAAATGTTTACTGTACTTTTTGGATTTCCGATTGAACAGTTGGTAGAACTATGAGCAGAACTGGAATGAATAAATGATTTCGATTATTTGCTTGAAATTAAAACAAAAAATAAACTAAAAAGCTTGATACAGGTAATATGTATATTATATACATTATCCTATTTGTTAAATATGCTCCATCTACAAAAATGCCGATCCTTATCGAAACACATTACTGCTAAGCACCAAAGCACCACATTAGAATCCTATGCAATGAATTATGTAAGCGTCTTATGGCCCATTCCACACTTATTTCTTTTTTTTTCGGTGCGACCTGTATTATTCATTCGACCTTCTCAATTTATGAGACCTTCTCAAACACACTTAGTTCATGTGAAGTTTGAATTCAAGTATCCGACATCCTAACCCATCGGCTACTCACCTTTAGAATCGCAAATGTGTGAACTCCAAGTTTTGTGTGCCAAAGGCTAATTAGACTCAAATTTTGCGTGGACACATTTTTCGTGTGTCGCGATTAAATTCCTTATTAAATAGATTGATTCGAAGCCCTGGATTGGTTTATATAATAAATTATGTATTTATGTACCAAAATATATTTTTAACTTAACTTAACCCCAAATAACACTAGTTTACACAAAAAAAGTACCTCCACAAAAAAGTATTTTCTAATTTTGACTCTCTGAACACGAAAATGGCACTCATTTATTTTTCCAAAGAAGCGTTTTCGAGATACATATGAGCAAAAAACCGTTTTTTTTGCTCCTTTTCCATGTATGAGCCTTATTCCCAAAAACGGTCAAACTAATTTACATATACTTTATGCTTTTGAACAGATATTTTGTTTGTCTTTCCAAAAGTATACGACTTGTGTAAATCGGCCTAACAATCATCAAGAAAAAGCCGTTCAAAGTTTCAAAAAAACACAATTTTTCGCCGTTTTTTGAAAATCGCTTGTTTTAAGTCATTCCGTAAGGATAGAAAAAAAAAATATTTAAAATACTTTTAAGATCTCAGGTGGAAGATATTGTTTTTACAAAGCTAAAACGCACAAGATCAATGAAATAGAATAATAAATGTGGAAAATATGAAACATTACGTGAAGGCAGATCATTTCAGTTTTTTTTTTTTTTTTTTTTTTTTTTCAAAAAAATTATATTTTTTTAGTTTTATCTAACTGTTTAAGATTTGTTGGAAAAAATATACAAATTCAGAGCATTTACTGTAGTGCTTTATAGTAAAGTAATGCTATATTATTTGGATTCCAAGCCAGATTTGTGGATGAGGCATGGACTCCAAAATCAGTATGTGCTACGTGCTTTGTGAGGTTAATTGCACTTGGAAACGGAAATAGGAAGTATTTATCGTTTGGAAAGCCAGTTGAATGGAGAAACCCAATTGATCATGTGACTGCCTGCTACTTCTGCTTTACTAAAATACAAGGAGGGAAATTTCGGAAAGCTTTTTATCCCGAAGTGCAATCAGTAACAAAGACGGCGCCACATTTTTCTCGGTATCCAAAACAAGAACCACCAGGAACAAAAATAATAGCCGGAGAAGTATCAGATTTGAATTCCAGTATCATCAGATTTTCAGATTCGTTAAAATAAAATTAACGTCAGGTAATCCACATACCTGTTAAGAAACTCATAAAACAGATCGTGATATTGCAGCTTATTTGGTTGTTGATCTAAGTTGCCCACACTCACTCTATTGATGTTGGCTTGTTTTTTGTTTCTTTTCTAATGATGAGGTTGTTTTTTTTTTCTTTTATCTTATATTATAGATGAGAACAAGAAACTATTTTACTGCACGAATGTATACATATATTTATTTGGATATAGTATCTCGGAATATTGAAAAAAAAATATTTTTTTATTTTTGCCGACAGTTTCTTATTTTTTTTTAGTAATTTGCTAAAATGACAGAAAAAAGAAAACAAATCGACATTTTTACAAGAAAACTTATAGTAAACTTGCATTCCAAAGGAAAATCTTTGCGAGAAATTGATGAACACATTCGACTGTTCAAAAGATCGTTAACAAATATTTTTTGAAGATATTCTACTTAACAGCGTTGGCAGAGGTCGAAAAAAAAAATTTTGTCGCAATACGATGAATGGCTTATTGTGTGGAAAATTAAAGAAAATCTTAAAACAAGTGTTGCAGGTTTAGCGTCGGAAATCGCGGAAGTCATAAAAAGATCGAAATTATAAAAAGAAACGAAACCATTCGATTCGGCGCGTCCCAAGCAAACAAAACTTGAACGGAAGAGTTGATCGCCAAAAACCTTTCATTTCATTGAGTAATCGAAGTAAACGATAAAAGTTCGCTACAAAGCATATAAATAAACCACAAAGCGTTTGGGAGAATGTTTTGTTTACTAAAGAAACGAAAATAAACTTGTTAGGTTCTGATGGCATTCAGATCATTTAGAGACAGCCAAACACAGAATTAAAAAAAAAAAAAAATGTGTGCCCCACCGTTAAACATGGTGGTAGTTTTGGTATGTTATGGAGCTCAATAGCTGCTAGTGGTACACTAACTTTGGAGTTTATAGAAATAATTATGGATAAATGGAAGTTTCTTGACATCCTCAAAGGAAACATGCGCCAATGAGCCGAAAAGCTGAGTCTACTATCAGAGTTCTATTTCCAAAGGACAACAACCCCAAGCACACATTGTGTGTTGTAAGTTAATGGTGGCTTTTTAACGCCAAGAATCAGCTTAGCACTCTAACTGAATCAACGGACCACAATCCCATTGATAATTTGTGGAAGAAATAAAAACAAAACTTAAAAATGTTAATCCAAAAAATTAAAACGAGTTGAAAGCAAAGGTGAAGGATGTGTGGGAAAATATTCCTCCACCCTTCACTAAAAAAAAATAAATGGTAAAATCAACACCTCGTCACTTAGGAGCAGTGATAGATGCCAAAGGCAGTCACACAAAATATTGATAATTTAGATACTCCCCCAATCCAGAAGCTACCTTATATAAGTAGAGTAGTAAATATCGACTCTTTAGTTTTTAGTTCATTTGAAATTTAATAAAAGTGAAGGGCCCGACGGGATTCCTGCTATTTTGTTAAGGAAATGTTTTATTGCATTAGCTTAACCACTTTCGTCGATTTTTAATCTTTCATTAGCCAAAGGGTAATTCTTGGATTGCTGGAAGGTTTCTTTTCTATCTCCAATTTTTAAATCTGGATCAAAACTGGATATAACTAATTATAGACTCATTTGCAAAATTTCTTGTATTCCGAAACTATTTGAAAAGCTAGTATGCAAAAAGTTAACTGATTTCTTTCAGAATCATATTTCAGTTTCTCAACATGGGTTCGCAGCAGGAAAATCAACGGCAAAAAACTAAGCATTAATAAGCAATAATATCATAACAAATATGAAAAAATGGTTTCAAAACAGATGTTATTTTTACAGATTTTGCAAAGGCATTTAAGGCACTCCGACCTCTTAGCTGCGTTCGAGAGAAAAGTCTTAAGGAGAATTGTTGGCCCCATATGTGAGGAAGGACGATTCCGGAGACGGTACAATCATGAATTGTACGCAATCTACCTAGAAGCAGATATCGTGACAAAAATTAAGCTCGGTAGACTCCGGTGGGCAGGGCACCTAGCTCGCATGAGCGAAGAGGAACCTGCTCGGAAAGTTCTTTGTGGTACATTCTATGGTAGACGACAGTGTGGTAGACCATGCTTGCGCTGGAGAGATGGCGTAGACCAGGACGCCCGAAGCCTTGGGGTGCGCAACTGGATGGCGTCGGCTAGAGACCGGGATAGGTGGAGAGACTTGTTGAAAGAGGCCAGGACCGGAACCCGGTTGTCGAGCCGATGATGATGATGAAGCTGCGACATAGGATTTATGACAAAAAGTTAAGGGATTATTGTTTATTTCTATGTTTTATGATTTGTGGCTTAGTAACAGAAAGGTTCCGGAGGCGTTGTGTTTATATTTATTTTTTGGCGTTAGTGTATATTGGTTGTTTTAAAAAAATTACATTTTTAGCGTTATAGCTTCTATTTTGTTTGCATTTCAATTTAAAGACTTGAAATTCGGCATGGAACTGTGTTTATATGACAGCATTATAAGAACAAATTTGCAGATCGATTGATGGTAACGAATAGCCATGGTAATTAATAATGTGTAATCTCCGTGGCCTTTTTGGGATGTGATTTTCATGCTTAATCAGTTTTATTAATATTTTTAATGATGAAAATGATTTTTTATTTAATTTTGGGCCTTGTCGTTTGAAAGGCCTTCTCTCAAACTTCAATTTTATGATATGCCAAAAAAAAAAAAAATTGTTTTGTTGTCCGAATACTTAATTGAACGAGTGTGACAAGATTTGGAAAAAAAAAAACCTAATTAAACTTTTTCGATTTTTCACACAACTAAACAATTTTTAATAATTTTTTACGATGCATTATCCTATAGTACGTCAAAAAACCTTCAATTTCATGTTTTATTATAATTTAATTATTGCAGTTAATTCCTTTAAAATTTACATACAAAATAATTTTTTCATCCGAGTAAAAATTCAGTGTAATCTCCGTGGCCTTGTTATCTTTGTACCGTATAAATATTTTTTAGTCTAACCACCGCCAAAAGAAAGGTATTTACTCATACTTGAACCTAATATAATTTGGATGACATTGAATTACATTTACTATCTTAAAATTAAGAAATAGTCGATTTTGTAATCTGCGTGGCCTGTAATCTCCGTGGCCATTTTCGTATTTGTTTTTTAATAAATGTTCTTTTAGTTTATAATGGCTCATATCATTATTTATTTTTTTATATTCTAGATAAATATACTGAATTTCATCATTCCTTACAATATTGGTACCGTAAAAGTTCCAAGAAAGTTATGTGCCGTTATTTGAAATTATTTTTTTTTGTCTTTCATGCTTTTAAACAAAATCATTTCGTAAACAAACAACTTTTTTATTAATTATCTTATTAAATTTAGTTGCTTTCCACAAAATTTCAACTATTTATTGTTACTATTTTTTTCGTGGATTATTGTTATTTTATGCAAGAAAAGAACATTTTTAGTACATTCGAAATTTAAAATTTAAATTTTTATCAAAAAATACTCTTAAAATGGAAAATATTTGAAATTATTTTTGCGCAACTCGGAGAACTCCTTTTCTACTTGTTTACTATAGATTTAGGAACTAAAACCCAAGAAAAACTGAAAAAAAAATTTTTTTTCAAACGATCAAAAAAAAAATGTCAATTTTTAAAAAATGACCCATATTTGATATATTTTTTTTTTTACCTGTGGGGTTGGGATTAATGGTAGATTATTGTTAATTAGTTAGATTAGTGTTTACGAGTTTGAACAATTTTTACCTACGAGTTTTTAAGAATGAATTTTTGCATCAGAGGTAATTAACGTATTTAAATGATATTTGCTTTGATTTGCAATTCAGTTTAAAAAAAAAAAAACAAGAATAATACATTGAAATACATTTAAAAGAAATTTTAATGGATCCATTTAGAAAAGAAAAACCTATTGAAAGCCAGGCGCGTAAGATAATTGTTAAGATATATAATGACAAACTGGAAGAAGCAAAGAATTCGTTTCTTGAAAATCCTGTGAGTTACGCAACCACGCAAACAGCATACGAAGTGGAAAACTGGACTAGACGAATTAGTCATCGCAGCTATTCAGCGTATAATGCACAACTTCCACCAGGAGGAAAAAATGATGACATCCTTAAAAATGTTGAGACAACGAGTACAGAAAGATCTGGAGTTTAGATACAAAAAAACTCAAAACCACCGGAAACTTCTCTGTGAAAGAAATGATATTAAACTCATGAGAGTGAAGTATCTGAGAAAAATCCGGGAATACAGAACAAAAGGATATGATATCATTTATTTGGACGAAAGCTATATACATAGCTCACATACAAGACCATGGGCTTGGACTGATGACAGTAGCAGTGGGTTGAAGACGCCAATTCCAAAGGATCAGAGGCTGATAATGGCGCATAGAGGTGGTGCAAAGGTTTCGTGAAAAACTCCTTACTTTTATTCAAATGTGAAACGAAAACGTGAGACTATATCGACGACATGAACTTCGAAAATTTCTGCAAATGGATCCAAGAACAAGTTTTGAATAACTTGGAGGAACCTTCAGTTATTGTAATGGACAACGCCTCGTACCACAATAAATTAGAAGAAAAACAAATTACTTCTGCTAGCAAGAAATCCGAGATGATACAATGGCTAACCGAAAACAATATTCCGCATACTATACAGATGTTGAAACTTGAACTGTATGAGCTAATAAAAGGACATCGAGCTACACACAGCCCAAAGCATAAGATTGACAATATCTCACGGCATGGGACATGAGTTTCACGTTTACACCCTATCATCCAGATCTCAATCCCATTGAAAATATTTGGGCAAATGTCAAGGCAAGAGTAGGTTTACGAAACACAACATTCAATTTATTAGATGTTCAAAAATTAGCAGAGGAAAATTTTTCAAAAATAACGGCCGAAGACTGGCGAAAAGTGTGTGAAAAAGCCATAATACTGAGGAAAAATACTTTTCTCACGACCTGACGTGGGACACAATTTCGGATTCAATTATAATTAATCCAGGTGACGATTCTTCAATCGACTATGAAAGCGACATTAGTTCTTAAAACTAAGTGTATGTAAATGAACATTTATTATTTAAATTATATTATTCTTATTTATATTGTTTTTATTTTATTATTATGTTTTATATTTATTTCTGAAGTACAAATTTATAATAAATATTTTAAGGTAAAATAAATTCTTAAAAACTCGAAGGTAAAAATTATTCAAACTCGTAAACATTAATCTAACTAATTAACATTAATCTACAATTAATCCCAAAACCCCACAGGTCAAAAAATAATAAATACATATATCAAATAAACCCTAACACCATAAAATAAATATAAACATAACGCCCCCGGAACCTTTCTGTTGCTAAGCCACAAATCATAAAACATAGAAATAAACAATAATCCCTAAACTATTTGTCAAAGCAAAGCTGTGTTAGGCACTGTCAGCCTTATTTATTATTTTTCACTAATACTGGGTTCAACCTCGAAATAGTTAAACCGAGCCGAAGCACTTACTTCGGGTTTACGCCACGTCAAACAAATCCTTTAATATATATTTTCTTAGCCGTATTAGCTACGCCTTCCTTATGTCAAATATACTGGGAAAAAAAGTCACCAATCTAAAACTCTGGTTATTATACACAAACAAAAACCCCAGCAAACCCCAGCTGTTTTCCATTATTATTCATTTTATTATCATTGTATGCATATTGGAAATTGGATACATTTAAAATTGGATTGTATAAAGTTAATATCCAATAAATGAATGTACCAACCAAACCACATTGTGTTCCCAATACCCAATAAAATTATGCAAAATATCTATCCTTTTTGTCTTAGTAAGAAACGAAAAAAGATAAATTGCTTACACTCCTTTTTGTAAATTTCACAAGATGTCATCTCAAAATGACATTTAGATACTAAAACGGCCTTAAACATCCTATGAACCAGTTTTAGCTTATTCCACCACTATTCCTCGTGCATTTTCATTATAAATAAGGTTTTCAGGATTAGAGCCATTGTAAAGTCGAAGTAACTTTACTCCGTCGCTAAAACGAGTTAGTAAATAAGGCTGTGTAAGAATTTAAGGAAAAATCTTTACTCATTAAATATCTTGCGCACCATTTTTGTTCTCTTAAATCCTCTCTCTGCGCAACCGACCGTTGGCCAACTGAATTGGTTCAAGCTATACCCCTTATTGATGAATGTTTAGAGAAGTTGAGTAAAAAAAAAATATTTTACTACCTTAGATTTAAAAAAGGGATTTCATCAATTTCGCATGGATGAAGATTCGGTTAAATATACTGCTTACCGCAGATGCACAGTATGAGTATTTATAGTTATGCTTTTGGTTTAAAAAACGGCCTACCTGTTATAAACTACGCTTTATAAACTACGTTTTGCGTCCATTTTTAAAAGAAGGATCCGTTGTTGTTTATTTAGATGATATAACCTTGGCTTCTGATAGTATTGAAGAACATTTTATTTTACTTAAACGTGTTTTACGGCGACTTGCTGGATTTCGCCTCGAACTTAAATTTAAAAAATGTCAATTTTGTTATACGGAAATAGAATATTTGGGATTCACTGTGAGTCAAAAAGGAATAAGACCTAACAATCAACATTTAAGTGTCATTAAGCATCTTCCGTTTCCTTCTAATGTTTCCGAACTACAAAAATGTCTTGGACTATTTTCATATTTCCGTAGATTTTTAAAAGGATATTCTACGGTCTCGTTTCCTTTACAATTGATGAAATCAAATGTTCCGTTCAATTTTGATGATAGATAGATAGATAAGATAGATAATTTGATTTATTTTTTTTTCAATCATATTTTTTTACAATTTAACAATTCATAAATCATATAAGCATGACTTTTAAAAGTCGTCTGCCATATGATTTATGATTATATGATTTATGAATTGTTAAATTGTAAAAAAATATGATTGAAAAAAAAAATAAATCAAATTATCTATCAATTTTGATGAAACTTGTAAAAAAGTTTTTATTTTTTTGTGTGAACAATTAGTAACTAGTCCAGTCTTAGCTCTTTACGATCCAATACGTGAAACCAAATCGCATTGCGATGCTAGTTCATTGGGATATGGTGGTATTCTTCTTCAAAAACAAGACTATGAAAAATTTCACCCGGTTGGATATTTTTCAAAAGCTACTTCTGATAGAGAGTCTCGTTACCATAGCTATGAATTAGAAACGTTAGACATAATCTATTCTCTTGAAAAATTCCATACTTATGTTGATGGTATTCCGTTTCGAATTGTTACTGACTGTAACTCATTAGCTCAAATATTTGATAAACAGACCATAAATCCACGTATTGCTCGTTGGGCTCTTGCTTTGGAAAAGTAAATTACACGATCAAATATAGAACTGGCTCATTGATGGGTCACGTAGATACTTTGAGTCCATATTTTCCAGTATTGTTTATAAAAAAGACAAAAATGATCGTTTGTTGTTAATGTTAATAATGTTATTCGTGCAGCACGTGAAAAAATTTGTCATTTAGGTACTGCTAAATGTATTGACCAAATTAAAATGAATTATTGGTTTCCGGCTATGAAAGATACTTTACATATTGACCATTTTGGCCCGCTCCCATCTATTCGTTCAAAACGAAAACATATTTTAGTCATGGTGGATGCTTTTATAAAACATGTAAAGCTTTATCCAGTCAATTCTAATAGCAGCAAAGAAGTACGTGCTTGTTTAAGTAAATATTTTGAATATTTTAGTCGACCTAGAAGAATTATTACTGATCGAGGTCCGTGTTTTACTTCCTTAGAGTATAGTTCTTTTCTTATTGATCATAATATTGAACATGTTAAAATAGCGACATCTTCCGCTCAAGCTAATGACCAAGTAGAGCGTGTTAATCGTATTTTGAAATCTATGCTTGCTAAACTTTCAGATCCCTTTCAACATTCTGATTGGACTAGAATGTTAACGCAAGTTGAATTTGTTATTAATAATTCCATCCACTGTAGTAGAGGTGAAATACCCTTTAAACTTTTGTGTGGAGTAGTTCAGCGGGGTCCTAGGATTGATGTTCTTGCCGAATATGTAGATGAAAAATTTGAAAATTGTAATCGTGATTTAGATATAATGCGGGAAAAAGCTTTGGAGCAAATCGAAAAATCTCAGCAACGAAATTCAGATCTAATTTAAAAGAAGTTTCGGCCAGCAAAAATATTTACCAAAGGCGAGTTTGTTGTAATTAGAAATTTTGATAAAACAGTTGGAACAAATAAAAAATTTATAAACAATTTTAAAGGACCGTATAAAGTTTATAAGGTACTCCCTAATGACAGATATGTTATCAGGAATATTGAGAACTGTCAACTTACTCAATTACCATACGATGGCGTTATTGAATCTAGAAATATCCGCAGCTGGGCTGATTGGCACTTAATGGATGTCAATTTTGATTTTGAGTGTGAAGAGTAACATCATTTTATTTATGCATATTTTCCAATTTTAATATCAATCATTTAACTTATCATTAAAGATTTTTTATTATATTTGTAAACCTATTAAATTTAATGTAAAGATATAAAAAAAAATCAATATTAGATTCCTTATAATTTATAAGTCGTTATGATCGGGATGATCATTTGTCAGGTTATAAGGACAAGTACTCGTAATATGTACATAACTATTTAAAAATACCTACTCTGAACTTTATACAGGGTGATTTGCATAAGGTGTGACAAAAAGCTAGGGCGTGTAGGTTAAACTTAGACAAGAAAAAAATCGTATTTACCATGCACCGTAAACGTATGAGTAGTAGTGCTCTGAACTGTTTGTTGGAGAATATACCGTCGGATGATAACAGTTACTTGTCAATAAGCAAATTTTGTTAAATTCAGTTCATCTTACATACATTTTTTACCAAAAATCAAATGTGAACTATACATAACAAAGATTTAAATTGTAATCATTAACGTTGGAAGATTTTGCCCGTGGCCTGGCATTGGTTAAAGTTCACATTGGATTCTTGTCAAAAAATGTATATAACAAAACTTGCGTATTGACAAGGTCCCCACATGTCAACTGATGAATCCATGTGAGATCACCGGGACGAAAGACGAAACACCAATTTTTGTTTATCAGTGGCCAAAAAAAGCTAATTTGAATCAATAATTCAACTAGTCCAATAATAGTCTTCTACTTGGTCGATTTATGTCAGTAGTAGTTATATAGAGTTCGTATTATAAAAACCTTCAGATAACAGTTACTGTGATCAAGAGTCAGGTGAAGAACCACATGATGATGATCATCCTTTTAGTACTCGTATGTTATTGAATGACGTAATCAAGAAATCGAATCTGATAGTTTCAATTCAGACGATAATTTGATTTCTAAAGCAGCTCCCAGGCCAGCAAGCCAACAGTTTCAAGAGAAATCCGCTTAGCCACCATCAGCCACAACCATCAACATCAAGAAGATGCTGCAAATGCAGTACTAAAAAAGATCCAGTTCAAACTATTTGACAGTGCAAAACGTGCTAAGTTCCACTTTGCTTGCGAAAAAGAAAAAAAACTGCTTGAGGTATTCTATAGAGCTTAATTACATTTTTCTAAGCGTACGAATTAATTATTAAGTTTTGGAATTTATAAAAATAAACAATTATTTATGGTTTATTGCATTAGAATTATTTGTTAAGTTTTGAACATTATGAAAATAAAAATTAAAAATGGTTTATCTGATTTTTTTTTAATTCCGATAGTCACGGTGGTCACCGTTGCTAACCACCCTTTTTCTCATAAGCCTAACAAGGTAAAAAAAAATGGTTTATATTTTTACAATCTACTTAACATAACTAATGTATTTATAGACAAAATTTCTAAATTTAATATTTCATTTTAAAGCGTGACTGAAAGAGTTAAAACAGAAAAAAAATTATTAAAAAATAACAGTGATACCTTAATAGTAATGCTATAGCATTTTGAAAAGCCAGAAATACATTCTTTAATTTTGTTTTCAAATAAAGTTGTTCGAGTGAATAGTTTTTGAAAAATTAATTTTCAAAATCAAAATTTTGAAAAAAAGAAATGAAAATTTTGTTTTTAAACAATTTTTTTTCAAAATTTTACGTAATTAAGTATCATTTTTGTATTCAATATTCAATGCTCTTATTAATTTTTGATCAAACACAAAAAACCGGATGTCAAAATGTTTTGTAGTTTTTGAGAAAATCAAAAATAACAAAAATTACTTTTGTTCTAAGAAAAGCCTTTTATTTTAGTTTATACGTTTTTAGATTCTTAGGTGAATTTACGATTGAAAGGATTAACTTTCTTTTTACTATTTTTTAATTATCAGTTTTTAAACAATTTTTTTTCAAAATTTTACGTAATTAAGTATTATTTTTGTATTCAATATTCAATGCTCTTATTAATTTTTGATCAAACACAAAAAACCGAATGTCAAAATGTTTTGTAGTTTTTGAGAAAATCAAAAATAACAAAAACTACTTTTGTTCTAAGAAAAGCCTTTTATTTTAGTTTTTACGTTTTTAGATTCTTAGGTGAATTTACGATTGAAAGGATTAACTTTCTTTTTACTATTTTTTTAATTATCAGTTTTTAAACATTTTTTTTTTCAAAATTTTACGTAATTAAGTATTATTTTTGTATTCAATATTCAATGCTCTTATTAATTTTTGATCAAACACAAAAAACCGGATGTCAAAATGTTTTGTAGTTTTTGAGAAAATCAAAAATAACAAAAACTACTTTTGTTCTAAGAAAAGCCTTTTATTTTAGTTTTTACGTTTTTAGATTTTTAGGTGAATTTACGATTGAAAGGATTAACTTTCTTTTTACTATTTTTTTAATTATCAGTCCTATAAGCATACATTAAAGTGACAAAGTACTGGATTAACACATTTTTTCATTGAGAACACCTGCGTGAGAGCATTGGATTAATATTGACCTGCGAATGTTTTTTAAATAATGCAACGTTACACGCCCTAACTAGTAACAGAAAAATGCAATTGCGAAATAAGAACAAAAATGTTCCTGAATCTTGAAATCAATTAAAATAAGAAATACATGCATATTTAGATAAAATACATAATTACTGTTTATTTAAATTTTTAACCATTTTTTAACTAAAGCTTATTACAAATATGATATGATCCTCATTTAGTAGAAGGCAAAGATTATAGCGCCTTCTTATTGCTGCACATAAATTTATACTTGATAAATTTTCCTGTAATTTGACTCCAGCCACTTCAATCCGTTGTTTCAGTTGTTCCAAAGATTCTATTTCCACTTCGTACACATAGTTCTTCATGAATCCCCAAGCATAAAAATCGCAGATGTTCTCAATTAAAAAATGTGTTAATCCAGTACTTTGTCACTTTATTGTATGCTTATAAGACTGATAATAAAAAAATTGTACAAAAAAAGTTAATCCTTTCTTTCGTAAATGCACCTAAGCCAAGCCGACAACACCATAATAAAAAAGTGGCAGGTCAATTTTAAACCAATGCTCTCACGCAGGTGTTCTCAATGAAAAAATGTGTGAAATATGGTTAATCCAGTACTTTGTCACATTATTTTAATTTATTTTGTGATGCTTTTTCTTCGTGGCTGAGGTAAAACTCGTCGGTGTCCAGGGTTCTTCCCAAAGAAGCAACAAACTTGGGTTTGGAGGGTCTAAAGCTCCGAATGAAATAATGATTTTAATACTCCAAAACTTTCAATTACTTTATTTGGCTTCGTATTTTTAACACGGTATTTCATATACTTTTAACAATATTTCTTTTCTTAAAATAAATAACAAGGTACTTCATATACTACAGTATTCATAAGCTTAAATAAATAACACGGTATTTCATATAATGTGTCCCTAGCACACAACCTAGGGAAATAAACGGGTGGAACTCTAAAAAGAGAACCTGTCCAGTGAGCTACCTTGAAGAGGAGATCAAAGGAAAGAAACGGATTCGGGAACCTTATCGGAAGCCCTGTGTCCCTAGCACGCAACCTAGGGAAATAAACGGGTGGAACTCTAAAGAGAGAACCTGTCCAGTGAGCTTCCTTGAAGAGGAACCCAAAGGAAATAAACGGTCGAGAATTCTTATAGAAAACTCTTGTCCCTAGCACGCAACCTAGGGAAATAAACGGGTGGAACTCTATAAAGAGAACCTGTCCAATGAGCTGCCTTGAAGAGGAGATCAAAGGAAAGAAACGGATTCGGGAACCTTATCGGAAGCCCTGTGTCCCTAGCACGCAACCTAGGGAAATAAACGGGTGGAACTCTAACGAGAGATCCTGTCCAATGAGCTTCCTTGAAGAGGAACCCAAAGGAAATAAACGGTCGAGAATTCTTAAAGAAAACTCTTGTCCCTAGCACGCAACCTAGGGAAATAAACGGGTGGAACTCTAACGAGAACCTGTCCAATGAGCTGCCTTGAAGAGGAGATCAAAGGAAAGAAACGGATTCGGGAACCTTATCGGAAGCCCTGTGTCCCTAGCACGCAACCTAGGGAAATAAACGGGTGGAACTCTAAAGAGAGAACCTGTCCAGTGAGCTTCCTTGAAGAGGAACCCAAAGGAAATAAACGGTCGAGAATTCTTATAGAAAACTCTTGTCCCTAGCACGCAACCTAGGGAAATAAACGGGTGGAACTCTATAAAGAGAACCTGTCCAATGAGCTGCCTTGAAGAGGAGATCAAAGGAAAGAAACGGGTTCGGGAACCTTATCGGAAGCCCTGTGTCCCTAGCACGCAACCTAGGGAAATAAACGGGTGGAACTCTAACGAGAGAACCTGTCCAGTGAGCTTCCTTGAAGAGGAACCCAAAGGAAATAAACGGTCGAGAATTCTTATAGAAAACTCTTGTCCCTAGCACGCAACCTAGGGAAATAAACGGGTGGAACTCTATAAAGAGAACCTGTCCAATGAGCTGCCTTGAAGAGGAGATCAAAGGAAAGAAACGGGTTGGTTTAGTAACTAGTAATACTCTTAATAATAACAATAATAATACTTATAATAACTATTCCCCCACTCTAGCTAATACTCCTAATAATTCTAAAACTTGCCCTATTCTAGCTAATGAAACCCTACTATTTTATAAAAAAAATTAGATTAGCTTCACCAATGCGGCAATGCCTATCTGTCACCGAAACGCTTTATACAAGGTTTTTGTTTGCGGCCCGATCTAAAATTCTCTATACTCTAGATTGGTATCCAACACCGGACGAGAATAAAAGACGATTTTGTCATTTTTCCAACGTCCACTTATTAAATCTACGGCTAAGAGTCAGTGTGAATTACAAGAAACGAAACTGCAAAATTCTATGCGTATGAAAATGGGTATTGATCACATGACTCCAGATACACACTGAATACGTGTAATATGATTATAAGTATTATAAGGCGGCATGTAGGCGTCGTAGCGTTTTGCTCGGTAATATGATTAGGGGTCGTTGGTGTCGTAGCATTTTGCTCGGTAATGTGATTAAATTGTTTAATAATTGTAACGCTTCGTTACAGTCCCCCCTTACTTTACTAGACGAGAACCCTCTCGGCTAAACTACTTAATAATATATATTTTTTTTTTTTTTTTAATTTTGTGTTTTTTTTTTTTTTTTTTTTTTTTTTTACAATCGGAACTTAAATATATTCATTACAAACTAAAAAAAAATATATAAACATGGAATCTTATAATATAGTGACTTCTTCTGCTGCTGCGGTCTTCATTATATCATTATATCGGCGGGTGCGGTAGCGGTTTGCTTAAATTTATGCATCGTTTTCGGCTTAATTGCGAGCTGCAGGATGGCTTCTTGGCGTTAAAATAGGGTGTGGCCATGTCGGAAGCTCTGGCAAATGCGGCGGTCGGCTTAATCGGCTTAAGTTCCATGCCTGTCAATCTGACGTCCGGCAATATCCTCGGCTTATTTCTAATCCTATACTGCGAAGTATTTCCTGGCCGGAGGATTGGACTTGCCCACTTCTTTTCAGCTTCGTGGGGGCGGTGGCGGCGGCGGCGGCGTCTCACTTCAGCCGTTTGTGACACAATGGGTTGCGGAGGCTTTGATTCTGGTCGGACGGGGTGTGTCACTTTTGAGGGCGTGATCTTATGACGTTTGCATGGTGCGTAGCTTCTTGTACGTTTACCCTTGTACTGGTCGTCAGTGGTGGATGGTTGCTGTCTGGTGCGAACTGATGACCTGCCATGTTCTGGGAATTCTTCCTTAATTTCCTTCGGTATTTTGTGGGTACAAGTAGGTGCTTTATGCGTACTACTTGCTGCGATCGAATCATTTACCAGTGATGATGTGTGTACGTTGAAGGTCGGCGGCGGCGGACTGGTAATCTGGCGGTCAGCTTGACATTCTTTTAAATTTTTTCTTTCGGTGATTCGTTTTCCTTCCACAAATAGTTGTATTCCTACCTTGCCTAGTGTATCCATTCCCAAAATTACATGTTCACTTAACCCTGGTAAGTATGACACTTCCTCGGTGACGGGTGTCTCGCCTATATAGAAAGTCACTGTATAGTGTTCTGATGTGAGGATTGGTTTTCCATTAGCCATATGGATGGTCTTATGGTACTCCCGCATAGGCGTCTTCAATAGCCGGAATTTATATCTTAAAACGTCTCCTACAAACGTCTTCGTAGATCCGGTATCGACTAAGGCTTGGTACATCTGGTCGTTCAATTTAATTGGAACGAAAAATCGGGGATCTAATGCTGGTGGAGTACTCACATTCGCAAGGGGGACTTGGTGACAATGGCAATCTTTCGTTAGAGTCCCGTTCTGGCCACAATATGAACAAAATAAATGGAACGGTCGGCGGCAATTTTGTTTTCGGTGTCCTCGTTGCTTGCAGTTCCAACAATGTGTGGATCGGTCGTACGGCGGCGGTGTGGTAACTGCTAGTGCTCTGGGCGCTTGGCCATTAAGTTGTGGCACTCTGCTTATCGGAGCGGAATGATTCTGAGCAGGTGCAGGGCGATATCCTCGTTCCTCGTTTCTGATCGCTTCGAATTCCTCTGCTAGTGTAATCAACTCCTCTAGCGTTTCGAAGTCTCTTCGTCGTACGTAGTATCGATATTCTGGTCGTAGGTTCTCATATATTCTATCGATGGAGTCGGCGGCGGTAATGCGAGGATGCTGGCGAATCAGGTACTGTACTGCCATAATAAAGTCCTTCGCTCGTTCTCGGGGGCCTTGGCGCTTCCTAAAGATTTCATCCTCGAGACGGTATACGTACCGGGCTGGCAAAAAGTGTTGTAGGAACAAGCTGCGGAATTCTGTCCAGGTTGATAAGCTTTCTCTCTTAATACGTAACCATTCCAGTGCGGTTCCTCGGAATATTTCTGGTAACGATCTTAGTATGTCGTTCGGGGGTATGTTGTAGCAACTGGTTAGTTCTTCTATCCTCTCAAGAAATTCTAAGGGATTCCCATTGGAATCATACCTTAAGCCCCATTTACGGACTGTGTTCATTACTTCGGCTTCGTAACTTAAAGTGAGGTAGGCAAAAGGCTGCGGGCGATTTTCTGGTTTAGGCGGCGGTATTGGTTTGGTGGCTAATCTCGGCAGTGTCTCTTCGTGGTTTGCTGTTGGCGGCTTAGTGGGAGTCATCGCTTCGTCAGCAGGATCTATGTTATTCCTGACTTCTACGGTGCTTTCCCATTCCTCGCAGAGGTTCTGGGTTGATTTATGCGTTCGGAGCTCCTTAAGATGCTGGCTTAGCCTTTTGCGAAGGGTCTGCATATTGCCACTCGTGTCCAACTTTCTCGTCAATAATATTTCAATTAGTTCGGGTTTCTTCAGGAAATATATGAATCCGAGTTTTTTGTACGGATTATATTCGCTCGTTTCTGCTTCATGTAAGTCGGTCATGTTGAAGCTGGGTACTGCTGAGTTGGGAGATGCGGAGCTGAGTGGGCGGCGGATCGGTTATACGGTGGAACTTTTCGAAGGGTCGCAGGTAAATCGGAGGTCGGAGTACGGATAAATTTTTCAACGGCTAATCGGAGCTAAACGGCGTTCGGTATTGCCTTGAAAAATTTCGGGTCGGTCGGAGTGCGGTTGATCCTTCAAAATGTCCCTGCTCGGGCGCCAATTTGTGATGCTTTTTCTTCGTGGCTGAGGTAAAACTCGTCGGTGTCCAGGGTTCTTCCCAAAGAAGCAACAAACTTGGGTTTGGAGGGTCTAAAGCTCCGAATGAAATAATGATTTTAATACTCCAAAACTTTCAATTACTTTATTTGGCTTCGTATTTTTAACACGGTATTTCATATACTTTTAACAATATTTATTTTCTTAAAATAAATAACAAGGTACTTCATATACTACAGTATTCATAAGCTTAAATAAATAACACGGTATTTCATATAATGTGTCCCTAGCACACAACCTAGGGAAATAAACGGGTGGAACTCTAAAAAGAGAACCTGTCCAGTGAGCTACCTTGAAGAGGAGATCAAAGGAAAGAAACGGATTCGGGAACCTTATCGGAAGCCCTGTGTCCCTAGCACGCAACCTAGGGAAATAAACGGGTGGAACTCTAAAGAGAGAACCTGTCCAGTGAGCTTCCTTGAAGAGGAACCCAAAGGAAATAAACGGTCGAGAATTCTTATAGAAAACTCTTGTCCCTAGCACGCAACCTAGGGAAATAAACGGGTGGAACTCTATAAAGAGAACCTGTCCAATGAGCTGCCTTGAAGAGGAGATCAAAGGAAAGAAACGGATTCGGGAACCTTATCGGAAGCCCTGTGTCCCTAGCACGCAACCTAGGGAAATAAACGGGTGGAACTCTAACGAGAGATCCTGTCCAATGAGCTTCCTTGAAGAGGAACCCAAAGGAAATAAACGGTCGAGAATTCTTAAAGAAAACTCTTGTCCCTAGCACGCAACCTAGGGAAATAAACGGGTGGAACTCTAACGAGAACCTGTCCAATGAGCTGCCTTGAAGAGGAGATCAAAGGAAAGAAACGGATTCGGGAACCTTATCGGAAGCCCTGTGTCCCTAGCACGCAACCTAGGGAAATAAACGGGTGGAACTCTAAAGAGAGAACCTGTCCAGTGAGCTTCCTTGAAGAGGAACCCAAAGGAAATAAACGGTCGAGAATTCTTATAGAAAACTCTTGTCCCTAGCACGCAACCTAGGGAAATAAACGGGTGGAACTCTATAAAGAGAACCTGTCCAATGAGCTGCCTTGAAGAGGAGATCAAAGGAAAGAAACGGGTTCGGGAACCTTATCGGAAGCCCTGTGTCCCTAGCACGCAACCTAGGGAAATAAACGGGTGGAACTCTAACGAGAGAACCTGTCCAGTGAGCTTCCTTGAAGAGGAACCCAAAGGAAATAAACGGTCGAGAATTCTTATAGAAAACTCTTGTCCCTAGCACGCAACCTAGGGAAATAAACGGGTGGAACTCTATAAAGAGAACCTGTCCAATGAGCTGCCTTGAAGAGGAGATCAAAGGAAAGAAACGGGTTGGTTTAGTAACTAGTAATACTCTTAATAATAACAATAATAATACTTATAATAACTATTCCCCCACTCTAGCTAATACTCCTAATAATTCTAAAACTTGCCCTATTCTAGCTAATGAAACCCTACTATTTTATAAAAAAAATTAGATTAGCTTAGATATGCCTATCTGTCACCGAAACGCTTTATACAAGGTTTTTGTTTGCGGCCCGATCTAAAATTCTCTATACTCTAGATTGGTATCCAACACCGGACGAGAATAAAAGACGATTTTGTCATTTTTCCAACGTCCACTTATTAAATCTACGGCTAAGAGTCAGTGTGAATTACAAGAAACGAAACTGCAAAATTCTATGCGTATGAAAATGGGTATTGATCACATGACTCCAGATACACACTGAATACGTGTAATATGATTATAAGTATTATAAGGCGGCATGTAGGCGTCGTAGCGTTTTGCTCGGTAATATGATTAGGGGTCGTTGGTGTCGTAGCATTTTGCTCGGTAATGTGATTAAATTGTTTAATAATTGTAACGCTTCGTTACAATTTTAATCCAATGCTCTCACGCAGGTGTTCTCAATGAAAAAATGTGTTAATCCAACACTTTGTCACTTTATTGTATGCTTATAAGACGATAATTAAAAAATAATTATAAGATAATTATAAGACGATGATTAAAAAAATAGTAAAATTAAAGTTAATCCTTCCAATTCACCTAAGAATCCAAAAACGTAAAAACTAAAATAAAAGGCTTTTCTTAGAACAAAAGTTATTTTTGTTATTTTTGATTTTCTCAAAAACTACAAAACATTTTGACATCCGGTTTTTTTGTGTTTGATCAAAAATCAATAAGAGCATTAAATATTAAATAAAAAAATAATACTTAATTATGTAAAATTTTGAAAAAAAAATTGTTTAAAAACAAAATTTTCATTTTTTTTTTCAAAATTTTGATTTTGAAAATTAATTTTTCAAAAACTATTCACTCGAACAACTTTATTTAAAAACAAAATTAAAGAATGTATTTCTGGCTTTTCAAAATGCTATAGCATTACTCTTAAGGTATCACTGTTATTTTTTAATAATTTTTTTTCTGTTTTAAGTGATTTTTTTCTTAAATTGCCCTTCCCGCCTAAACGGGGGGAAATAGACCCCCCCTCCCATACGATTTTTTTTCTTGTCTAAGTCTAACCTACACGCCCTAGCTTTTTGTCACACCTTATGCAAATCACCCTGTATATATAACAATAAAAACAAAAAGGAAGTAAAGTGCGCGAATTAAAGAGGGTGGGTTTGAACAAGGGGAATAAAGCGTAGAGTTAAATATAGTAAAGAAAAAAAAAGAGGATTTGAAATCCCAAACTTAGTAATAAATCGAAGACGTGTTAATTGAAATTGAATTGAAATTTTGATTATCTTCGCGAAGGTTACCAACTTGCAATTTGTATATTTTTAGTAAGTTAAAATTTTGAATGATAATGATAGTAAATTTGAAGTAATTTTTTTGGTACAAAATAAAGATTTATTTATAACGTGAAAATGAAATTTACTTTTTATTTCATATGAGATTCATCAAGATCTGAAATGTGTTGGGAATAAATTTTTTTGAAAGGATGAGAGGGATAAGGAGAGAAGGATGAAGATGAGATGGAGAAAGGAGCCTAGTTATGGGGTTGCATTGGCGAGAAATGCGACCAAGGTAGGGAGGGTAAAAGAAAAATATCTCGTAGTATCCCAAACACCCTGGATACCTAAAATAAAGACTGGCTGAATTTATTTTTTTGTAAGGAGCTATGGGTCCAAAAACCACGCACCGTTGAGCTAGGGGTTTTGGAAGGCCAGTTAGGACCAAACGGTAAAGGCTCGTTTTCCAAAATATTTAAATTATAAAGCAAAAAACAAACGATATTTTACAATTTTGGTAGTTTTGAATGATTTAAATCTTACAGGTAACAAAGTGATTTGAACCCTAAACAATTTATTTAAATTGAAAAAACAAAAAATAAAAAAATGACAACTAATAAAAAGTAGATATACAGCTATGGACAAAGAAATAGCACACTTTTGATGTTTTGTATGAATATTAGTTTTATTTTATACTTATGAACTGAAACATTTTCATTTTTATTTCAGGCCCTCTTATAACAAATAAAGCTTCATCTCAATATTAATTTAAAATTATAAGCTATTAAGGAGATTTTTAAAAATTATTTTAATTTGTGGTGACGTTATTTCTTGTGGACAAAGAAATAGCACACATTCCTAGAATTGTAAAAAAATCAACCTTTTAGCGAAAAATTCCTAGAATTTCAAATCTTACAATATTACCAAGTTAGTACTTTGTTGGGTGACCACGATTTTTCAAAGTTTCCTCTGGCATCTTCTTGGTAAACTCTCAACTGATTTTTGGCATCTACTTTGTGGGATAGAATACCACGTTTCCTTGATAACGGCCCAAACCTTAAATCTTAACCATAACATCAATTCGTAGATGTTCTATGGGGTTAAGATCAATACTTTGAGCTGGCCAGGTCAGTATATCAATTTGTTCGTCCAAAAGCCAATCTTTGACTATGTTTGATGCATGTTTGGGATCATTGTCAAGCATAAATATCCAATTTACTGGCATAGACTCAAAGGAAAATGGTTCCATGGTATTCTTAAGAATATTGAGATAAGAAAATTTATCCATTCTGCCATCAATCCTCATCAGTGGACCCACTCCATGCCATGAAAATGCTCCCCAGACCATCAAGTTGCCCCCTCCGTGTTTCACAGTCTTAAGGGTATACCTGTCGTTGTATGCTTGGCACTTTGGGCGATGGACAAATGTTTTCCCATCTGGACCAATTCGATTAACTTTGGTTTCGTCACTCCAAAGCACCCTCTTCCAAAACTGCTCGTTTTTTGTTTTTATGAGTCTTAGCAAAAGCCAAACGAGCTTTGATGTTCTTCTTGGAAAGTAACGGTTTTTTCCTGCTCACACGTCCAAACAACCCAGCATCGTTGAGTCTTCTTCTTATCAATCTGCTTGAGACATCAACACCAAATTAAAAGGGTCACATTTGCACTTTCTAGCAATGGCTCTGTCAATTCGTAACGAAGTTCTGCGGGGTGGTGGCTTACGAATTTTATTTTCTGTTGTCATATCTCGATTTGCTCTCACTAAACCAATGGCATTATAAACCATTTTACGGGAACAATTTAGTGTTTTGGCTATTTGGGTAGGATTTTTACCTTGTGTATGAAGATCGAAAATAATTTTCCTCTTTTCGGGAGTACAATGCGTTCCTCGGCCCATTTTGTTAAAAACTTTTTTTATGAAACTATAAACAACACAAAATAAGCACAACCTCTCATAAATTTCGATCGCGAAATAAAAATTCAACGGTTAAAATAATATGTGCTATTTCTGTGTCCAGGAGTAAAAGAGAAAAGAATATAATCAAAAGGCAAATGCAAGAATCTATCAAAGGTAACGGGACTATTAAGACTTTTTTGTTTACATCAATTAATGTAGACCATTATACCTGGAGAACACACTTGCCACAAACATTGGACATAACGGACATTTTAATCGCGAGATTTTTCTCATAAGTGTGCTATTTCTCTGTCCATAACTGTACGTATGTAAGTAACTAAATTACTTATAAAACAATTGATATTTGAAAAAGTTTTCCATTAAATATACGTATGTAAATAGATATTTTTCCTATGCGATTCGAGTGATGAAGTGAGAAATTTTAAATTATTTGAAACATACTCGTATAATAAACAGAATGAAAATTAACAGGCTTGTAAAAACAGCTGTCATTTCAAAAGCTAATACGATATGAGTGCATAGGTTACAATTTTGCTGAAGATCAGATATATGTGGTATGAAATTTAAATTTAATAGTTCTACCGTTGTTCCAAAAATGGTGCTTATAAATTGAGAAGTGTAGTTATTATTGAAATAAGTTTGCTCAGATAGCATTTCATGGTTAAGTTTTCTGTAGATCAATCTGGAAGCTGAATATGATACTTTAGTTAAGTGTTGGCCATATATTTTGTCATCGACGTTAGGATATTATTAGTTCGAATATATCTTGCCAATCGTTAATGTTATTTTCGGATAAGGATATAGTGAGCTCATGAGATAAGGTCAGCTGGTTTCATATCACGATAGATCTATGAACATTGTTCTCATTTCTCTTCATTATTCTTGATAAGTAGTCTGGCTGAGTTTTCAGATTCGACGTGTATAGCATAGGTCGGCAAACGGAAAAGTCGCTTAAAGAAATATCTTGGACAACTTCAAATTTTTCAAAAGGACTGACTCAAAAAGCCTGCACTCCACATCACATGTGATCTATAATTGAAGAACCAGAACGAAAGTCTACTTGAAAAATGCTGAGCCAGTTGGTGTTTTCTATGCAAAAGGAAAGTCTCTAATACAAATAGTAGCGAAAATCATTCTAAGTGAATTAAGAACTGAAATCCCCTTATAATTTTCGGACTTGCATCTCCCTTTTTAAATATAGCAAATACAAGAGCTTTGGTTGGCAACCCTGGTTTTTTAAAGGCAATACAAGTAAAGTTTTTCTCCTATTTTCTTTTTTCTTTTTCTCAAGTTTAATACCACTGATCAGCATAAAAGTAATTTCTAAGTGTAGACCAAGTATATTTTACACACGGGCAATTGAAATAAATTGGTGAGTTGAATCGAAATATAAATTATTTGAGAAATTTCAATCGACAAAACTGTCAGTATAATGAAGCGAACCCCGCCAAATAATTACAACAACAATAACAACAGTTTGACTGAGTCAAACAAACGTAAACATTCAAAAATATCATACGAAATAAGGGATGAAACTGCACCTTCGACATCGTCGTCTGTAGGTAAAATGTCAACCGTTGACTTAGAAAGCCTCATCGTTAATGCTGTAGCTACTTTACTCGACGATAAACTAAGAAATATGGCAACAAAATCAGACGTAGAAGGAATATGTGGCGAGGTTCAGGCTCTGAAGGAGGATAATCTGGCACTTAGAAATCAGTTGGAGCATATGGAAACATGCTACTCGTCACTGGAGCGTAAAGTTGAAAATCTTGAACGCAAGGCTATAGAAACTAATATAGTTATTCATATGCCCGTGGTAGACGAGTCCAATCCAGAGGTGAAGGCAAAGGAAATATGCCAGAAGCTGATCGGAAACACAGATCCCATGCTAGTTACTGAGTCGCGCTCGATGAGACCCAAGAACAACGTAGCAAGTGTCATCCTGAAGCTACGACAAAAAGATGACGTAGAGCGCATACTGAAGGAATCATCACAACTTGGACAACTTCGCAACACAGGAATTTCTATACACAGGGACTACACGGAAGCTGCAAGAGATAGAAGGAAGCGAATGTTGAACATTAAAACAGAAATTTTGAGGAAAAACAAAAAAAACATCAAAGTGGAACTGCGTGGACAAAAACTCAAGGTTAATGAAAAAATATTTTATTTGGATAAAAACAACAATCTTAGATGTGAAGAAAATGTAAACATGTGCGGCAGTTTAATTCTCAACCAGATGATAGATGACAGTGACAGATCGAATGCAACAGCCGAAGGTGTTAACACAAGGAATCAGACCAGTTTACACGGGAGGAGTTTACAAGGGCAAGATCCCGAAAAAGAAGTCATGAATCATGTCTTATCGACAACTGATAATAATTTTTTGTGTAAATTTTAATATTAATGCCGTCTGCTCTGTTAATGTAAAAAATGTCCAAGTAAAAGTAATTAATAATGTAAAAGAAATTAAAAAATATAGAATATTAGCGTATAATGTATCAGGCTTGAAAAATAAGGATCTTTTTACAGAGTTTTTTAATTTTATAAATCAATATGAGTTTATCTTTTTATTTGAAACATATGTCGAAGAATCTTATTATAACAACTTCCGGGGAAAATTTAAGAATTTCGAATATAAATGGGTTCCAGCAGTGCGTACACACACCAGAGGACGTGCTAGTGGAGGATGCTATATTGGTTTCAAACAGAACTTAGAGGGAATTCGTTGTGAGATTAAGGTTTTTGAAGAGCTGTCGTACCTGGAAATCGACGTTGATGGAGAAGGCCAGTATTGTATACTCCCGTCCTATATAAACTGTAATACATGGGAACATGATTTTGAAAAATTACAAGAATTTATAGCGCAATCAAAAAACACCAAGTTGATGGTAATTGGAGATTTAAATGCGAGAGTAGGCAACGAAAGTGGAACAGAAAACAACCTAGCGGGGATCACACGTTTTTCAATGGATACATCGTGCAATGCAAGGGGGAAAAAACTTCTTGAACTTTGTAATTCATTTGGACTGCGTATAGTAAATGGAACTACTAACAGTGATAGATGTGGAAATTTTACCTTTGTGGGAAAGCAAGGGACTTCAGTTATCGACTACTGTCTTATAGGAACCGAATGGAATTCATTAATCTTCGATCTTGAGGTCAAACTTGTTCCCTACTCGGATCACCTGCCTATCATAGTTTCCATGTGGCAATATTGCACTCCCGATGAGTCGAAAAAAACTATGAAATTGGTTCCCAAACTACAGTGGATCTCTTCAAAGGCAGATCGATACAGAAATATTTTGAATGAAAAACTTTTAGGCCAACAACATGGTTGTTTTAATGATATTGAAGCTAGCATCAGGGAAGCCTATCCGGAAATCAAAAAGAGCCCTGGCAATAAGAAGCTATATAAAAAACCATGGTTTGACGAAGAATGTGAGAGAGCCAGACAGCGCTCGTTTGCGTGGCTGAAAGTATTGAGAAGAGAAAACGGAGTGGTGTTACGAGATTTATATATTGAGGCCAACAAAAAATTCAAGCTGATATGTATACAAAAGGAAAAAATGTATTTTGAAGGCGAAGCTGAAAAGGTAGCACACTGCAGGAATACATCTGAATTTTAAAAAAAAATAAGGAATTTGAACGGCACTAAATACGTTATAGGCAACGAACTAAATTCCAATTTGCTTAAAGAATTTTTTGAGAAGCTTCGTAATCCAGTATCAAGTAGTGTTTGCTTCCAATATGCGCCCCCGGGTTTGAATAATGATACGCTTGATAGCCCAATCACTTTTCAGGAGGTGAAGGAAGTGATATATACTTTAAAAGACGGAAAAGCAGCTAGTTCAGACGGAATTCCTGTGGAGTTCTATAAATATGGCACAAGTGAACTTATTGTCGAACTCAATGCCCAGTTTAATAAGATTATGGAATCTGGAAACGTACCGCAGCGATTTGAGGAAGCCTTGATTTTTCCCATTCATAAAAAAGGTGCAACATCGGATCCACAAAACTACCGTGGAATTTCGTTTCTTAATGCATCATATAAAATTTTTACTGGTATTCTACAGAGACGACTTAATGAATGGATTAGAGTCAACAACATGTTTAAGGAGTTCCAAGCCGGGTTTAGATCAGGCTATTCAACTATCGACCACATCTTTGTGCTAACCAGTAT
This sequence comes from Chrysotoxum bicinctum, assembly GCA_911387755.1. Lineage (NCBI taxonomy): Eukaryota > Metazoa > Arthropoda > Insecta > Diptera > Syrphidae > Chrysotoxum > Chrysotoxum bicinctum. The sequence goes on from OU426988.1 coordinate 114,236,028, forward strand.
TGCTAAGACATTCATTGCAAAGGGTAGAAAGCTATATGCTTTCTTTGTTGATTTCAAGGCGGCTTTCGATTCCATAGACAGAAAGGCCTTGCTATACAAGCTATACAATATGGGAATATCATGGAGATTTGGAAGGATAATTGAAGGCCTTTATGTGAAAACAGTATCAGCAGTGTGGGATGGTGAGGAATTGTCAGAGTGGTTTAATACTTCATCGGGCGTAAGACAGGGATGCTCCTTAAGCCCCATCTTATTTGCCCTTTTCATCGAAGATTTAGTGGATTATTTACCAGGAGGAATTGAGTATGCGGGTACGTTAATCAAGTTACTGATGTTTGCGGATGATGTAGTGTTATTAGCGTATTCACCCGAAACCCTACAGCTAATGATAAATCGCCTAACTGATTACACTAGCCTCTGGAATCTCAATGTTAATCTTGACAAATCAAAAATAATAATCTTCAAACAAGGTGGTGGTAGAAATTGTGCTAACGAAAACTGGAACTACAATAATGAAAACATTGAAGTAGTAAAGGAGTACAAGTACCTTGGGGTCTACATAACCAAAAATCTAAATATGGAGCGTCATCTCCAAGCGAAGCTTTTAAAGTCGAAAACTGCCATCAATACAGCATGGAAGAACTGCTTCCAGAATAGATTATTACCGCATAGCAGTAAATATAAGGTTTTTGAAGCGGTTTCAGAAGCCATTATGTTCTATGCCGCGCAAGTATGGGGAGGAAAACAGTATGACTGCGTTGAAAAACTCTTGAGATTTTACCTAAAACGAATTTTCCATCTACCATCGAACACGCCCAACTATATGCTAATGCTCGAAACGGGTCTATCACCACTTTTCATAAAGACTCTCAAGCTCCAAATCGACTATATACTAAAAGTCATAAACATGCCAGCAGAACGGCTTCCAAGGAAAGTTGTCCTTTATACAATTCAAACAAAGACAGGCTGGTACAGAGATTGGCTTGAATTAGCAGAATCTTGCGACATCACACTGCACGAGCGGGACATTAGTAATTTTAAGCCGACATTATACAATCTTATTGAAAAGCTTGACGAGAAAGCTAGACAACAATATCTCGAAGAAGCTGGAAGTTCCATACATAGGGTAATATACAGCCAGCTGAATCATAACCTAATTCCAAATAATTACTTCAAGGATCAAAATAAATGCGAAGAAATTTCCATGATGCTTAGGTTACGTGGAGAGCTGCTCAGGCTGAACTATATTCCCCATCGGAATGACTTGCCCATCACATGCAGTTTGTGTAATCTTGGAGAAAGAGAGGATATATTTTATTTTTTGGGAAAATGTCCGATATACAGAGAAACAAGAAGAGATGTTTTTGGATGCGAGGCTCTAACGGATAATCAAATGGTTCAACTCCTCAATGAAGCAGATGTAAAGAAATTGTTTAACTACTCCAAAATAGCACTGTGTTATAGACAAAATATTATAAACGAAAGTTTCTAGAATCAAACTCATATGGTTTAATTTATGTTTAAAGATGTATGTATGTATATAATTAAAAAGAAAAAGGAAAATTAAGACAAATAATTAATTGTAAAGTATAAGTACTATCGTTAATTTTAAAAGTCAATCAGGCAGACGGCAAATGCCATGCAAAATGATTTAAAAAAAAACATTGTAATATTTATAATTTCGTTGTAAAATAAAATCTTTCTTAATCTTAAATCTTAAATCTACAAGAGCTTTGGTGGCAAACAAGCATTGGTATCTCATTGAAAAAAATTCACAATGTAATTTTTAAATTGTTCAGATGAATTTTTATAAAATTCCACTGGTATGCCATCAAAACCTTTAGCTTTGCTGTTTTTCATAGTCATCAGAGATTTTTCAAGTTCGATAAAAAAAGGGAATCAAGTTCTGGCACATGTGCATTTTGTAAGGCATAAGCAAAAGTATGAATATTGTCCTCCGCTGTCAATAGTTTTAAAATGTGCTGCTAGAGTATCAGCTTCAAGAGAAATCTTATATACTATACTATATATATTGTATATACATACGTACAGTGGCATGTAAACTGTGAGAATGAAGACCAGCTGTTTGTGTCTCTTAATCTATACCACGATCCAAAAGATTGGCAATTATTTTTTGATGGCTCTTGTAAAAATGTCTCATTCACAAAAAATATATTAGGCCTGATAACTGTGTTACTGAACAACAAAATCAATTTCGATCAGTTCCAATAGCATATGCTACCGAAATGAAATAAATATATGGAACGATAGAAAATATTTTACGCTTAAGAAACTATAAGAATTATCAATGACAAGTCTTAAATCTACAATGAATGACAAGTTTTATCTGCTCCTTAAGTAATCACAAAAGTCCGTGTTATTTGGCGAATCAGACAGTCGCGCTTAGATCCTTACATGCGAACATACTGGCCTTTAAGAAATTATTTTCAAATAGGAAAAAACAACATTGTTGATATTTTACTGGTGCAAATCGAAAAAATAATTTTGCTTCCGCCGCCGCCTGCCTTAATAAAAAAAATTGGCAGATGAATTTTAACTTGATGTGAGTTATTAGGTGTTCTCAATAGAAAAAAGGTAAAATAGGATATGTAAAACATAATAAAAAGGAAGGTTAATCCTTTTATTATATTATACGTAAGAACTAAAAAAAATTTGTTTCAAAAAGTACAAGGCCCAAATGGGCATCCGCCGAAGTTGAGAAAAACAATAATTTAAATGATAATTATTATAGTTTTTCCCAACATGAACAAGTCATTTAAAGCAATTTCTTCACACAATTTAATTAATTTTGTTTTTTTTTTTTTTTGCTTGTTCTTGGCATCTTTAAATCAACAGAATCACTTTTTAAGCTAAAGTATCGAATGAAATAAATTTTTGATGAGCAGATTTTATGAGTTGACTTTAACATTTAACGAACAGATGAATATTTCCCACATTTATGGCAGTTTATTAAGGGGGTGTTCATGCAAACATGTTGCGGAAAGTTATGTCTTCCTGCGAAGCGGAAAATTATCTCGTGTCATGAATACCCTTAATGAGAGTATCGAATTTTTGAAACAAAAATAATACTAAATTCCGTAAAATTTCGAGTTTAAAAATACGAGTATTTTTTTTCGAAACTGTTCACCAAAACATATTTATTTAAAAATAAAATAAAAAGATCTCTGGCTTTACAAAAAGGTATCCCATGGCATTGTAAGTGTTACCATTGTTTTTTACACAATTTTTTTCTGCTAAAATCAATTTAGAAAAAAAAACTCCCCCCCCAGCTAAACGGCGAGAATTGACATTCCATACGTTTTTTACTTACGATAATTGAAGTGCTCGAGATTTTGATCAAAGTTGAGATTACGATACACGAAAAAACTAAGTCCGGCAATTACGTCTGTCTGTCTGTATGTCAGTACCTCGACCTACTGCCTAAACTAGAGCTTCGAGTATTTTCTTCAAACTCGGTACTCAATGGTCTTCGCATGGACTATATTTTTCTCCAAAAAGAAATTTGGAAAAAAATTTTATTAACGGTACGTGTCATAGAACTGTTTTTTTGACATTCGACTTTCTCATTAACGGCTCTAATGATTTTGACCAAAATTTTTGAACAGGAGCTTCTTTAAGTTTAAAATAAAATTGTATATAAAAATATTCTAAGAAAATATTTTTTTTTGTTTTAAAAAATCAATATCTTCAAAACGTGTGAACGATTATTTTTTGAAATTATTTCTACTAAAAGTTATTTATTTAATTCGTTAAAATCTAACGTTAACAATATTAAAAATAGTTCTTATAATCTAATATAATCTAATATCATAATTTATATTTATTATTCAGTAGTGTTGAAAAACATAAGTTTAATTTTTTTACATTTTATATTATCATTTACAGATTCTAAACAAAAATGAAATTCGTTATAAATTGTTATTAATTGATTTAAAGGGCTACATACACCATAGTTTGATCTGCAAAATATTTGAATAATAGGTTGCTGTCGCCTTAAACATGAACGGCTGAAACTGAAATTTAATTTACTTAGAACTGATGGCAATGATATCGAACCATTAATAATCGCAACAATAAAACAAAATTGTATAAACTTTCTGTGGTTAGTCAAAGAAGGAAGGCTGATGAAAGCTAGTCTTTGAGAATAAGGGTGAAGTACATTTTCCCTTGATCATGGAAGAGACCGAAGACAGAAACGCAGAAACCTTTTTTGGATCGCTTCAATTCTTGTAATACTCGTATGTGTTGAGTAATAAGGTGACTATACCACACAGCCGTATTCTAGAATTGGTCTAACAAACGAAATAAATAGAAGTTTAAGAACATAAGGGTCCTGAAAATCACGACCGAATCTTTTAATGAATCCAAGAACCCTATTGGATTTTTTAATTATATAATTTAAATGATCATTAAATGCTAATTTGGAATCTAGAATAAAAATAATACCTAAGTCAGAAAACATAGAAACCTTACATAACGGACAAGAATCAAACGTATAGTTGTACAAAAACGGAAATTTTTTACGTGTAAAACTCATGGTTTTACATTTGTCAACATTTAAAACAAGTCGTTTTTTATTGCACCATTCCCTAAATATTGTTAAGTCTTCTTGTAGTAATAAAAAGTCAGAGGAGGATTTTATACTTTTGAAAAGCTTAATGTCATCAGCATAAACAAGGACAGACGAGTTTTTTTTAAGTTTGAAACCAAGTCATTAATAAATAAAACAAATAAAATAGGACCTAAGTGGCTGCGCTGAGGGACGCCAGAATTGACAACAAATTGACTTGAACTTTTATTACGAAACAAGACAGAATAACGACGATTTTTTAAGTATGAAGAAATCCAATTTATAAAATTGTTGTTAAATCCTAGATGGTATAATTTTAAAATTAGTGTATTGTGACATTACTTGTCAAAGGCTTTACTAAAGTCAGTAAATACACAATCAACTTGCCCGTATTTTTCAAAAACATGTAGACAAAAGGACACGAAGTTAAATAAATTAGTAACAGTGGATTTCTTTTTGACAAAGCCATGCTGGCTATCACAAATAATAGAACTACAATGAAAAGAAAGAACATTACTCACAATTGACTCAAACAGTTTAGGTATAACATAGTTTAGCAATTGGTCTATAGTTCATTATTTCATTATTTGGGCCTTTTTTATGTATAGGAATAATAAATGAACTTTTCCAGATAATAGGAAAAATTGAACTTTTTAAGGATGCATTAAAGAGAATATATAATGGATATGACAAATAAGAAGCACATTTTTTTAATATATAAGATGAAACACCATCGGGGCCTGGAATAAAGCACTCATCGAGATTTAATATATGTTGAGCGACTGTATCTTCATTTATTTCAAAATTAATTGTTTTTAAATGAGTAAAACTGTCAAAAGAAGAAGAAAAGAAGAGGAATGATTAAAGTCTGATTCTTCAAATGCTTATTTGAATTGGTTTGCAAACATGTTTGCAATAACCTTTGGATCATGACTAGTTGATGAATTATTTGACATCGAATTCGGATAGCCACACGTTTTCCTTTTATTATTAACGAAATTCCAGAAACTATCTGGATTAGATTTAATACCATGTTCTATTTTACAAATGTAATCGTCATATATCAATGAAAAGTTTTTTTAGAATTAGGAAAGTTCTGTAATCATCGTCAGTTCTAGTTATATTATAATTTACCCAAGCTTTGTTACTTTTATTTTTTAAGTTTTTAATACGCGTATCAAACCATGGTGGCGCATTTGAAGCAAAACGTGTTCTTTTTAAAGGAATAGTTTCGTAAAAGCAGTTAAAAAGAGTTCTATAAAAATTATTACACATATCATCAATATTGCAATTACAAAATAATTGATTCCAATTTACAGTTATTAACATATCAAAAAGATCTACAAAATTACATTTAGAAAAGTCAAATTCAAGTTTGTTGTTATTATTGTTATTGTAAGGAGAAAACATGTTTAAACCTAGTGAAATATCTAACGCAGGATGATGTCGATCTTCGTCAATTAGTTTTACAGTAGCAGTTAAAACAGCAATTTCGTTGGTAATTTTATCGGCGGAAAACAGTAAGTCAAGAATTTTTCCAAAAAGATTTCTCAATCCATTGAATTGACTCAAACCACACGAAGATATACCATCTATAAATGTTAGTTCATTAAGACTTGACACATTTTTCGGAACATGGAAGTTTTCGTCATCAATTTTTGTCCAATTAAGGTTTGGTAGATTAAACTCACCTACGATAAGTTCCGCCAGATATACAATAAAATAATTATGTAGACGAAATGGGAGACCTAAGATTAGCTTTTCCGAGTACACTTTTCTATTAATCGTTTCATTGATTTTTCATCCTTCAGCGAGTAGATAAACCGTCAATATTATTTATTTATGTATTAAATGGAAAAACGAAAAATGTTCTTTATGAAAAAGCGTTTGAATAATGCAAATGATACATATATTTTATAACAAAAAAATGTTAAATAAGTTAATAAACTATAGAGAATGTACAACTTGAAAACAAAAGAAGTATTTGTTTTGTTAAAAACTATTTCTTCTATTAGTTTGAACTGTAATTATGAAAGTTGGCCTAGCGAAAAGCGAAGGGGGTCCGCTATTTTTATAACATGTATAAACCCAATAAATACCTAAATATGTATCATAAACTTTTTTTCGTCCCCCAGCGCAGATAGGCGGGTCACCTAGTGTTTTATAAAATGTACTTTTTTAAGTTTTTTATGTTTAAGTTGTTTATCTCTCAAGTTGTTTACTTTAAATTTACTTACGAAACCTTCAATAGTATGACGAGTTGTTCGGTGTGTTTAAAATTATGAAACAGTTAGACAAAGTCTTGCAGCTAAGCAACTTCATTTATTAGAGCCAGTTTTATTCCTTAAACCTGCAATTAATATCCATTTTTCAAAAATTCTTTTTTCAATTTCGAACAAAATTTGTATGGCAGGCACCGTAGGAAAACAACTGTGTCGGAGGAATAATTAAAAAAATTCTATCTGTTGCATCTGGAAGAATGATAAATTATTTTTCGACACAACCAACATCACAAAAAATAAACACAGTTAAAAATTTAATCAACAAAATGAACAATATAAGTGACGAACGATTTCAAAAAGAAAATATTAAAATCATAAAAAACATTTTACACATGAACAATTACCCAACACACATAGCAAATAACTTAATAAAAACTACTATCGAAAAAGAAAAACCAGAAACCAAAACAACAAAAAAATCGACAGATGGTAACACCAAATATTGCAGTTTGCAATATATACCTAATTTAACTGACAGTAAAAGCCTACATAGAACTATTAACAACAACAAAGTAAACTATGCATACAAATCAAATAGAACACTGAGAAACCTTTTTACTAACAAAAAAAATACCGATCGAAAAGGAACAACAACACAATGTAATATACCAGATTGGTTGCAATGGAAAAGAGGGGGAGAGTTGCAATCGAATATACATTGGGACAACAAAAAGACAATTGGGAAAGAGAATTTCTGAACATAGAGCAGACGTAAAGAAAGGAAAGGAGACAACGGGGTTATAACAACACATGATTGAAAGTGGACACACACCAGATTTTGACAACACCATAATACTTGACAAAGAAAAGAGAACAAACGCAAGGTACACACTTGAAAGCTTACGAATACAACAAAACCTTTCAAGAACAATGAACACAATGGAAGACAGAGACAACACAATAGTGAGCTATGCTTTAGCAATAAAAAAAACCCACCCTCAATCAGCTGTGATAATACTGTGACGTTTTTTCTGTTTGTTTTTAGATAAAATTTGTTATTTTCTTGTTTTTCTTCCTTTTTTAAAAAAAAGTCTTTTGTTTAAAAATTTTTATCTAGTGTTAAAAAATTTTTTATGTCGTTTTTAAAATGTATTAGAGTCAATAAACCAGAACATTTTGTAAGTTATTTAATATACCATTACATATTCATATAAAAAAATTGCAAATTAAATGTAATAGTTTTTATATATTAAAAAAATTAATATTTCTTATTAAAGACATTCCCCTGAAGAAGTCGTGGAACACCGACGAAACGTTGGGATAAGATGAAATAATTTTGTTTTATTTGCATCGATAAAAGATTTTTGACCAAAAAAGCCTGCTTTTTTAAAAATAAAATCATTATAAAAAAGAATTGGTCACATAAAAAGAAAAATACATAAAATTCTATCTATTAAGTATAGTACACAATATAGACTGTAGTCAAATAGTCATACAAACATTAGATTTATACCTTAACTAGCTTAAATACACCCGCTTCGCCGGGTGCTATAAAATAACTGATTCAATACAACATACAAAAAAATTTTATTTGTATTGTGTTCAATTTTTAATACATTTTATTCTAGTGCTTTTTGATATACTATATTTTTCGTTTTTCCATCTGTTAAAATTATTAAGGCAGATGGCTTGCCTGCACGTGAAGATGCAACATAAAGTTGCCCATGCGCAAATACTGGAACCTCTAAGTTAATACCGCATATTCCCAAAGATTGGCATTATGCCTTATTAATCGTAACGGCAAAAGCAAGTCGTATAGGAAACTGCAGACGTTTGAAATCGAATGAATAAGTTGGAATCATTGGAATTCTCGGAATTAAGACAACTTCACCTTTGTATTTCCTTTTTAAAATTGTTGCTTCGATCACATTGTTAAACCACCTTTTTATTGCAAGTCTTGTACTCGTATCATTGCAAAGCCGAGATTGATTAATATTGCGTAGCATTACTATAGGCGCGCCAACTTTTAATGGTAGAGTGGCAAACCAGGCAAATCAAGAGAATTTAAAAATTCAGTGGGATAATTCACAACATCATCTTGATTCATAACTGTGTAGATGGACTTGTATGCAAAAAATTGAGTTGGTATTTTAGTCAGAATGTCTGCATTGATATCATTTACGTCTTTATTTTTTCCAGCCAAAATTGCCCTTTGACTCAACCAATTATGATTATTGAGTTGTTGTGCTATATTTGGAAATACACTATTAATAAATTCTTGTTTTGATTGAGTCATTCGACAGAAATTGGTTGGTAGTGTTACTAAGCCAGTTGAATTATCAACATGTAATTTTCCATCTCCAATATCCAATAACTGTTTAGAAAATTCGGCTGCCGTTTGATCATTCTCTAATTCAACGCGAATATTTTTAGTTAGGATTAGTTTTTTTACATGCCTCCACAAATACGATGATTTCAAACACGCTTTCAATTCATCAGCAGCTGTAGATCGAGGAAGAACAGACAATGTTTGGAGAAAACCACCTGCTAACAATATCAAGGCACCACCAAAAATCCGTTGATTCCCACGTAAATCTTGCAACGTTCTATCTAACGCTTCCAAAGAATTTTTGGTAGCCATCGTACATTCATCCCAAATGATTATACTACATTTCTGCAAAACTTTTGCCATGCCTGAATTCTTAGAAATTTTACATGTAGGTGTTTCAGTAGCATGCATGTTCAATGGTAATTTAAGTGCAGAATGTGCAGTTCGACCGCCTTCCAATAAAGTGGCTGCAATTCCAGAAGAAGCGAGTGCCAATCCAATTTGGGATACTGATCGTATGGTCGCTAGAAGTAATGAAATCAAAAATGTTTTTCCGGTTCCACCAGGTGCATCTATAAAAATTATTGCACCTCTTTCATTACGAACAGCATGCAAGATTGTATCATATACACGCTTCTGCTCAATATTTAATTTTGGAACATTTGACCGCACAAATGCCTCCAATTCAACACAATCATAACATAATTCATACCGCATTTCCATGTTGAATAAATCTTGCGCCGAACGATTAGGTGCTACCATTCCCAACTGAGATAAAGCTTTATTTGCAATAATTGACATAGAAATATCTTCAATCAAAATAAGAGCTTCGTTGTGGATTTCCGGATTAATAAGTAAATTTGGATTTGAATTAATGGTACGTAATCTACGTAAAATATCATCTGACAATTCATCTTGATGGTTGTGCCATAACTCAAGCGAGTTTCAAGGTGAAAATGTTGAAATTATTATTGCGAGAGCCAATGATCGATTTGATGATGGATCCTTTAAAAGAGAAGCACTGACATTTTAATATGGTTCATTTGACAAATCTGCAAATGAAAGACATCGAATTCAAAGAATAATGTAATCGATCGAATCATTTAAGCCAAACATTAATTGTACCTATCGAAATAGAACTTGTGTATTTGATTTTGTTAAATGACGAAGCAGTAGCATTCTTCTCTTTCTCATTTTTTTTTTAAGTCATATTTTCCAGACATAAGTTAATCAGATATCAAACTTAAATCCAAATTATCTTCATCCCAATCTATACATTGAAAAACTCCCGTCAATTTTTTTTTAAATCACAGGCATATAAAATATATATACCAAGCACAGCGGTGTCACTTTTTTTATTTGCGAAGATATTTTGATTGATGTCCTAGAAGCAGTTTCAAGGCCAACAATTTTAAAAATTTCACTTATGGGCATTTCTTCACGATCATCATCAACTTTCTTAAATTGACCTTTAGATGTAGATGGTTTATCCGTTGAAGGCAGTACACTACCACCATCCTTTGATTCAATATTTCTTTTTCAAAGCATCCCTCTCTTTAACTAACTTTACAACAATTTCTTTAATATGGTCTTCCATCCTTTTTTCGATTGTTTCAAGTATTTTTCTTGTTCTATGTGATGCTTCTCGAACTGTTCCTTTTGGTCCTTTTTCTTTTTTAAGCTGTTCTTTTTTGCACTGCCATTGCTTGATAACTCCATCTGATTCTTCCTTATAATAACTTTTTTTGCCTTCCATTCTTCGCTATACTAAATCAAATACATATTAAATTATTGGATATATCTACACACCTTAAAAAATAAATGCAATAAACTACTCAAGAAAAATTCACAATCCACGATTTTTAAAAATAATTTAGAAAACCATTTTACTTACCTTAAACAAATCTAATTAAGCTGAAAATTGAAACTTAAAAAAACTTAACGAAAAAAACACTTGCTGCTAGAACGTTGCACCAATTAAAAAGAAAGTTTTTTCCGAGCCTCACTTTCACGAAAGAAAAACAAATTACAAACAGACATAGATATGCCTTAAAAAAAATTATAATTAAATAATTTTTTCCACAGTCAAAGTGCCGAAAAATCAATTCGAAAGTCTTATATATTTAATTTATTTTATAGTGTGGGTTGTGTTGGTGTATTTTGATAGAGTTTCGCTCATTTTAGATAGTTGTACGAAATCGAAAGGTATTTAGATTAAGTCTGCTAATAACTTCGTTTATAATTATCTAATCTTCACGATTGAGGTATTATTTTAAATGTTAAATGTAGCTCGGATTACAAAACTTCGGCTGGACCAATTTTCAAAAAGTTTGTTTCTAAACCATCTCCAAATAGTCCCCTTTCATTTAAAAAAAAATTATAAAAATCCATCCAGCCGTATTCTAGTTATAAGGTCACACACAAAAGTTAAACTCGTTTTTATATATATAGAATAGATATACATAATTCTTGTTAAAGTTAACTTCAAAATCAGTTTTTTTTTTTTAATTTAGCATAGTTTTTCTTGGTACTTTCTTGGCGCGAATTAAGTTTGTTGACCATATGTATCATTTAGTTTTAACCAGAGCACAAACACTTACCTTTTGTTAATATCTGTGTTGCTTAAGTCAAGTTGATCTGAATTTATGTAAAAGGCAACACGAAAAGCTCTGCCATCTTCCAGTAAAATTCCTATGTGGGATGGTCCAATTACAATTTCCTTTACTTGTGTTTTTAATCCTGCGAAGACTTGAGGGTTTGCACACCCGACTTTATTAATTTTATCAGAGGCTTCACGCAATCTAGTGAAAGAAAAGGTAGAGCGTTAATCAAAAATTATGAAGAATAACAACAAACTACTAAAAAGAAAAATAAGTTGTTTTTTATTAACTCGCATAGGAATGGTTCAGAGTTGTAAGTCACTAGGTGAAGGCATTGTATATAAATATTAATAGTTCTCTCATCAAGATACCAAACCACGCGCCACCTAAAGAGATGAGATGACATTTTTGCGGTAGAGTTGTGGAGAGTTAAGGAATATTGAGAAATTAAAATAGAAAATAATAATAATGAAGGTTAAAGCAAATTAGAAGATAGAGACAAAGCGAAAAAAAGCTATTATATGCTTTCTATACGAATAAATTTTTTTCAAATTAATGTTTTTTTTTCGCTGCGACGCACGTATGTACATATGTGATTTCGCAAATGTTTAATTTGTATTTAAATATACGAACTTTTAGGGGTACAACTCAGAACAATTATTTTGTATAGGTAAGAATTTAATTTTATTAGAAGTTGAGCATTCTTAAATCTTTTCGGGAAATAGAAATATGAAGATATGGAATGGGTTGTGCAGGTTGAAATAATGGTTTGATGTATTAAAAAAAATAATACTAAATATCTAAATTACATTCTAATACTAATAAAATAACACAACATTTATAAAATAAAGCATTTGAAGTAAATACAAATAAAATGCACGACTGGGTGGCACGAACTTGCTCCTATATAAAAGACTAGGAATTTTGAAAACGAATGTTATTAGAGAAAACTGTTCATAAGGATAAAATTAATTTTTTTAAATTCTTTTAGTAGTAAGAGATAAAAACAGAATGCTATGCAAGTATGAACTTATGCTAGAACAAAAATTATAAGTCGTTGTAGTGGTTTCCTTAAAAAATAAGCTTTTACAATATACAAAATTTTTAAAACATTTATAAAAAAAAAATTTGGTACTCGAACTTTAAGTTCTTATTATTGTACCAATGAAAATTAAATTTCCAAAAAAAATATTGAGCCGTTTTTGAGATATCAAATTTCCAAAAAAAAAAAATGACTTTTTTTTCAAAAATTCAAAAATATTTTTCTTAAGTTTTGAAATGCTGTTTTTTAAACTTTTTAGAAGCATCTCTCGATAGTGAGAAATTCAAAATTGGAAAAAATTGGTTCTATGGTAGGTACAACCTGTAATAGCTTAATTTTAATATTTTTATTAAATTAAAGATCATAAGAATAAATTGAAAGAAAAAATTTTTTTATCAAAATTCTAGGCGCCGCACAGTGGAACGAAAACATGAAAAAGTGGTCATCTGGCTGTAACTTTCGAAATAATGGATGGATTTTGAAACGATTTACACTATTTTGTATTTGAAAAATTATAGTTTCATACTTTATTTCAAAAAATCTGAAAATTAAGCAATTTTCCAAAACTAAGAATTTTTCAAATTTTAGCTTTAGGCAAATAAAATTTATTTTATGGAGGAAAAACAATTAATCACCCCTGTTCCGATTTTCGTACCGAATTGAATTCGTTACCGAAATTGATTTTCGTACGGATTTGAAAACGACGTTCTTAATTTCGTACGAATTTGTCTTGCAGTGGTACCAACCTTCAGACAGGCTTTCTGTTACACATGTGTCTTTCCCTTCATAAAAGACAAAAAAAAATAGTTTTTTAAGATATATTTTTAAAAATACATACATATATGTTTAGATTTGCAAATTCAAATTCTCCAGACAAAATCGAAACGAAATGAAAACGAAAGTATTACTTTCGTAAACGAAAATCAGAACAGGGGTGAATATTTATTGCTCCTAATTCGTATTACAAGTTCGATGTGCATTTTTGCACTTTTTTTTTAAATATGTATTTCTGGACATCGTTCACAATTTAATTTGAATGTTATTTATATTGAATATTGTTCTAGTTAATTTATGTTTATACAAAATTTCTAAAAAAATCTATTACTTTTGAAGCATCAAGCTTAACTTCACCTTTCAGCTTCATTTTTTCGACAAAAAGAAGCGTAGTGCTCCCTTTACTTTGACGTAAAGCTTGATATTTTTAAGCCATTTGATAGAGTTTGGCACCAGGCTCTCTTATCGAAAATGGTTGCGTTTGGCATCAACGAAACCCTTATTCTTTGGATTAGAAATTACCTTCTAGATCGTGCAATACAAATTGTATTGGATGGTTTTGTCTAATCTTCACAAAATAAATGCTGGTGTTCCCCAAGGCTCCGTTTTGTCTCCGACTCTCTTCCTCATTTTTATAAATGATCTCTTGTCTGAAACTTCTAATCCACTTCATTGTTTTGCCGACGACTCCACTCTCAGCTTTTCATACTCGTTCCCAAACTCACGTCCATCTCCTTCGGAAGTGAATTTGCAACGGTACCGTATGATAAGTTCATTAAACTCCGATCTTTACAGCATTGTTAAATGGGGTACAGAAAACCGTGTGGAGTTCAATGCTTCGAAAACTCAATGCTGTCTATTGTCGTTGAAGCAAAATATACCCCCTATGCCATTGTCCTTAAATAGCACTTGCATCGAAGAAACCGAAAAGCTCTCAATACTCGGTATGTGTGTTAACGACGATCTTCGATGGAATGATCACATTATCGAGACCGCCAAAAATGCTGCTAAATGCTTAGGATTTCTATATCGATGTAAGAAATTTTTCACCCCTTCTGATCTGGCTACAATCTATAAGGCCTTTATACGTCCAAAACTCGAGTATAACTCACACCTTTGGGCAGGTGCAGCACAATCTTCTCTCTATTTATTATTTATTTATTTATTGGATAGAATTCAGAACAGAGCGTTAAAACTGATAGGAAACAGAGCTATCATGGATTCATTCCCAACCCTTGAACACCGTCGGAATGTTTCATGTATTTCCCTGTTTTATCGCTTCTTTCACAAGCAATGCTCACTCGAAGTAGCCAGTTGCATTCCTCCCCTTTATCAATTCACCCGTAATACCCGCTTCGCTAGGAATCCTCATCAGTTCACCCTTGAGCCAAACTTTAGTCGTACCGTCAACTATAGATATTCCTTTTTAAGTCGCACAACACGATTATGAAATAACTTACCCGGCACAGTTTTCCCTCGCCATTTCAATTTGCAAACATTCAAAACCAATGTTCATCGTCACCTCCTTTCTCTCCCTCCCTAATTTTAACACTATAAGGGTCGATAAACATACCCTTGAGCGCGTTTGCAGCTGCTCATAATGCTGCCCTCGTTGTTCTACCTGTTGGTCCTCTTGCTGCTGCTGCTGGTGCTACTGCTCCTGCTGATGTAGCTTCCGATATCTTCTCTTGGGATATGTTTGAACAGAAACTGGGTAATATACTTGATAGGAAACTAGAAGACGTTGCTAAAAAAGATGACCTCACACCTCTTCGTCTGGAAATCGAACAACTCCGAACTGAGAATGCAATTCTCAAGGATGACCCAAATGTTATGAGAAAAAGACTTGAAATCATCGATAGAACATCTCAGCGTGCCAAAATTGTTGTAAGTGGATTGCAAAGTACAAACATAAAGCTTGCTGTCAATGAATTCACTGAGATCTGTTCTAATGTGCTCAAAACAAATGGTCTTATTGTTGAATCTAGACAGATAAAAACAAATAATAGATTGTCTTTTCTATTCACAATGGAATCTGCACTCCAAGTCAACAATATTTTATCTAATAAGAAAAAACTTCATGGGTCAGCTATATTCGTCCAAAAAGACTGCACTGCAGATGAAAAAGAGAAGAGATTTAATCTACGTCAATTAGGTAAAATTGCTTCAAAATTGGATAAAAAAATCAAAGTTCGCTTTGGCGAGTCATCAATTTATATAAATGATAAGGCTTTCTTCTGGAGTAATGGGAGTTACGTAGCCAAACACAATAAAGATGCTGAGTTTTTACGAGGTTTAGCCAAAAAAGGGAATTTCATTTGCAATGTAATTGTCAACGATTATCCAACTTCAACTTTAAAAGACACGGAGGCTGCGTCTACGTCCAGGATTACAAGTCAACATTACTCGTAGCAACGAGATGTCTGTCAGTTGGTAGCTTATAATGTGGCAAATTTAAAAAGTAAGCTAAGTTTTTGTAATTTTTTTACTTATATAAATAAGTTTGATATTTTCTTTTTGTTTGAAACAAATGTATTAAAGGATAAAAAAATTGAATTTGCACATTTCTTTGATATGTTGTATTGGGAAGATGCTGAAAAGTTTCACAGTGCTGGCTGCGCGAGTGGTGGTTATTTGTTTGGGTTTAGAAAATCTATTCAAAATAAATATAATCTTAGATTCGGGTAATTTTACCCTCTCGGCTAAGTTTGGTGATATACATTTTTGTTTATTCCTCGTTATTTAAATTGCACTAGGTGGTCGAGTGATTTCAAAAAATTTGAAGAGTTTTTATATGACATGGGATTTGAATCCTTTTGCATCGTCGGTGATTTGAATGCTCGAACGTCTAATGGTCAATTTATTGATAGAAATTTAATCAGAGGTTTACCTTTTATATCACGAGAGAAATTCAAAAGATAAAATATCAGATTCGAAAGGGAAAAAATGTCTAGAATTATTTGAAAATATAGGTGGTGTTATTTTAAATGAAAGAGTAATTGGTGATGAAGATTGAGAACTAACGTTTTGTGGGGCTATGGGTAGCTCAACTATTGACAACTGTATATGCTCGTATGATTTCCTTGGGTTTATTAACAAATTTTCGGTTCAGAGTAAGCCATATTCAGATCATATGCCTTTAAACATATGTTTTTCTCCACCTTTATCAAAAACAGCAAAAGGAAACCATTTATCACTTGGTAAAAAATTAAATTGGTACCCCAATATTGCTTTTGGGTACACCAACACATTAATTTGTCTAGCTAATTATGAGTACATCCAAGCTGATATCTCAATTGAAGAAAAAGTAACTATATTGATTAATAAAATAAGGGTAGCTGCAGGTGGAAGTGGTAAAAGAATACAATTTGTACCTAAATAGAAGTGGTTTGACTATCAATGTCTACGCGCAAGAAAAAAAAAATGTTGAAACTTTTTCGCCTCTTTCGAGTACATAATCTGAGTCGTTACAAAAAGCTATATATTCACTCTAGATCTCAGTACATACAAATTTGTAAACGGAAAAAGTTACTTCATAAAGACGATAATATTATAAAACTTAACAGTGTTAGAAATGCTAGTGATTGGTGGAGACTGACAAATAATTTAAAACAGATATCTCCAAAGAAACGAAGCTCTCTCCTGATTGAAGATTTTTATGAGTATTTTAAGGTTTTACTGTCACCCACAGAAGATGAGCAATCCGTTTCTTGGGCTATACCAGCATTAACAGATCTTTTTCTTGACTCACCTTTTGAAATGTGGGAACTATTGCATTGTACTTCAGAGAGCAAAGCTTAAAAAAGCTCCAGGTAAAGATAGAATCAGTTATGAATTCTACAAAAATGCTCCATCGTGTTTTTTAGAAGAAGTTCTCATTTTGCTTAACAAAATATTCTTATCTGGCGAGATTCCAGTTTCGTTTCGAACTTCTATAATTACGCTACTGTTTAAGAAAGGGGATCCCAATAATTGTGTCAATTACAGAGGCCTCTCTTTATCAGATACGCTGTACAAGGTTTTCACTGGCTTAATTTTGAATAGAATCTATGGTTGGATAGAATGTCATGACATTCTTTGCAAGTTTCAATCTGGATTTAGAGCTGGTTACTCCACAATCGACAATGGCGCAAAATTTTAAACATTTAAAACCTACTCTAAATCAATTTTAGAACGGGAGTCGACTCTAAATATTGAGTATAAAACGAGAACCGACTTTTTGTTAATTTTAAAGGACATAAACTATACTTTAACGTTAAAGAGCTCGTCTTACTTTAACAGCAGCAAATAGCTAGTTTATCTTTTAAAAGTATACTTTATCCATATTGACAATGGTCATTTCATACCAAAGCAAATCGAAGAAAAAATGTTTACTGATGTTTTATTCGATTTTGTAAAGATGTTTTTTGTAGACTGAATAACTGAATATTATAAATTCGAAATAATCGTACGAAAGTGCTCTACGATGAACAAATCTGTAAATACAAATGTATGTAGGTACATACATAACTTATGTATGCACGCGCGCCGCCGCCGCCGGCCGAGACGAGTATAGCTAAATGAATCTGCACCTTGCAACAAGAAATTAAGTTTTTATGCTGTGAATTTGCGATTTATACTTTATTTTCATCTAAAATAATGTAAATAACTTATAAACTATCAAAATCTGTACCGAGGTAGTATATAAAATGTACTTTTTTCGGCGAAAAATTATTTGGTTTAGAGTTGTCTGTTCTTTTTACTTTTTATTTGTGTTTTTGTAGTTGTGTGAGTTATGTATCTGTCAAATTAAGGGTTGTTCAACGCAAATTCGCTTAGGTTCTGTTGTAAGACCCACATCAGTTAGAAGAGTTGTCTAACGTGTTTAAAATTATGCAAAAGTTAGACCAAGTCTCTAAGCTAAACGACTGCGTTAAGTAGAGCCGGTTTTATTCCTTAAACGAGAACTGTTTAAAATTTTGCGCCAATATTTTTAACTTAACCAGTATCGTTCACTTAAACAAAAGAAAAAAGAAAAATACTTATGCATTTTTCGTTGATTTTTCATGTGCTTTCGACCTGATTCCACGTAATTCGCTTTTTTTTAAACTTTCTTCCTTGGGGCTGTCAACAAAGTTAATAGAAATATTAAAAATACTCTACAAAGATACATCATGTCAAGTTTGGGATGGATATTCCTTGTCTGACTTCCTTGAGGTCAAAGTTGGTGTAAAACAAGGATGTTTGCTAAGCCCTATCTTATTTAGCCTATACTTGAACGACCTACATTCACATCTACCGGGAGGTATTAAAGTTGTCGATATAGTTGTGAAGGTACTTCTTTATGCCGATGACCTCGTTATTTTATCTGATAACCCGAGCGAACTTCAAAGTATGATTGACTCATTGCATTATGGGGTCTAAAAATAAACCTTAATAAATCCAAAATTTTGGTTTTCAGATCGGGTACAAGAATCTCTAACGACCTCAGCTGGAACTATGGTTCTGCTCAGATGGATGTGGTAAATTAATACAGGTATCTAGGGGTAACTCTCAATTATAACCTTTCATTTAATAAACACTTGGACTTAAAGCTAACAACATCTAAAAGTGCAATAATCTCAACATGGGCAATTAATCTATTATGCTTTACGGTGTACAAATTTGGGGATCCAAAAAGTATGAGCAAGTTGAAAAACTTTTCAGATTTTTTACGAAGAAAATGTTAAATCTGCCGAGTAATACCACAAATTATATGCTATATTTAGAAACAGGTTTTAAATCTCAATATCTTCGAACTCTATCTCTTCACTTCGAATACATAAATAAAATATTGGAATATCCAAGCACTAGATTACCACGTAAATTAGCCCAAGAGACTATCGCTCTTAAAACTTTTTGGGTCGTTGATTGGGAAAATTTGGGCCAATTGCTTAATATGGACATTGACCTATCTGTGTCTTCTTTTAGGAATCTTCATAAAAATATGTTGATAGCATTGGAAACTAATGAGCATGAAAAATATACTTCAAATATACTTGAAGTTCTCAATTTCATGATTCTTATCCTCAATTAAACTATAATAATATGCCATATGTCACTGATGGAAATTCCTCACACTTGGTCAGTTTAATTTTTAAAGCAAGAGGTGATCTTTTAAATATAAACGCAAGAGAATTCAAAAAAGATACATTTGGTATTTGTACAATTTGTAACTTGGATGAAGCTGAAAATACGTATCACCTTATTGGTAGATGCCCAATCTATAATAGTATGAGAATTGCTTGTTTTGGTAAAGATGCACTGCCTATTGATGATCTACATAACATACTTAACGGAAACAACTTCGCTTCCCTTTACAACTATTTAGTAAATTGCCTTAAGTACAGAAATATGTTAATAAATGAATTTGCTTAAATTAATATGTAAATGTGTAATAAGGACTTATGTAATTTTTATGATATTTAACTTAACTTAGAAAGTAGGTAAACTAAATATACCATAAAAAAGTTGTATAATATTACATAATTCTTTATTTGCCATATTTTTAATTGTAATTTTAAATGAATATACAATATTTTAAATAATATTTTAAAACCGATGTATAGTATGAATACTAATGTAAATAAATAATTGTAAATAACTAGTTATTGATGTAAATTTGAAAAAATTATATTAGATGTGTAATGCCAATCTGACAGACAACATAAAATGTTATGTCATAATAATTTATTATTACATTAATAAGATTTTTTGATACGATTGTTAGCATCATTTATATGAACTTAAATAAAAAATCTTTTTCTATTCTATTCTATTCATCGTAAGTTCTAGACGATCGCTTTGTGAAAAAAAAAACTATACAAAAATGGCATTCATTATTATAAAATCACATGATTACTTTTTTTTTATTAAGAGAAAAAAAAATAACCATTAGCATGAGAGCCATACTTTGTTTTAGCATTTAGTCTATAACAAGTAATGATAACCTAAAGAAAAAATCTCTTTAATCAGACCAAATAAGATTTAATTGATAAAGGGATAATTCCCCACCCCTCCCCCTTTTTTTTCATGTCCATGCATGCACTGTTTCATACTTTTTGATTAATTAATGTTAGTTATTATTATTTATAATGCAAAGATGCCCCTACCCCCTTCTCTAGTTAAAAAACTTATTTTATTTAAGAGTTCTCAGTTCTAAGGGAGATTTTTAAAAACCCTCCAGGAAGCGGGGTCGGATGTGGTTTTGAAAATATGACTTCAAATAAGTGCACAATTCGTTTAAGACTACCCAAAAACCGAGCATTTTCGTTTAAGACTACCCAAAAACCGAGCATTTTTGAACATTTTTTTTAAAATCATCTTCAAACCTGAAATTAGGATTTTTGAAAAATACTCACAAAAACAGTTTTTTTTAAGGCTAAAACACAACTTTGTTTCAAAGATTTTTTTAATTGTTAAGCTTAAATGAACCAATTGCATGCCTACAAAATTTATTTCGAAAAGAAAACATAAAAAGGGTCTGAGAAAAATAAATTACAAAAATGCGTTAAAATTCCATTTTTTTGGTTTTAAAAATACTGCATCTTTGAGTCCCTATTATTTGAAAATTAAAGAGTGTACATAAAAAACTGTTTTATATGTAAAAGAGGCGACAATTTTCTATGCATATCAAACAAAAAATATTTCCAAGAATGAAAACAAAAAATCACCAAATGTCCGGAATTTTGTACTAGACGTTCCGCTGTGCACTGTTTTCGACAAAAATACGATTTTTGAAAACCAATTTTTAACATTTGTATTGGGGGTACCTTTATTTTTCAGTAAAAAAAAATTGTTTTTCTCACATCTTGTAGATTATATTGAGAAACTTTTATTTATCAAGTTTAAAAAAAATTTAGCATGGGGTTTTGAGTTTTCAGAAATAAAATTTGAATTTTTTTTTAAATCCAAAAATTGTTTTTAATACACAATACTATTTAAATTTTTGGGGAGCTTTAGCAGAAAAAAAATGATCAAAACCGGTTGTACCGTTTCTGAGAAATTAAAAACAAAAAAATGGTTCCATGAGGGGAGTACCCTCAATAACCATTTTTCGGAAAAATTTTTTTCAACTATTACGTAGTTTTAACTGAAAGAATTTTTTTGTATTTTTATTTTTTAAATTTGTCGAACAGTTTTTGATAAAAAAATATTCATAAAATTTCGAAAAATTTTCGTATGGCAGGTACCGTTATTTTTGGTCTTAAAACAAAAAAAAAAAATGTGTGGGAGGAAAAATAAAAAAATTATATTTACCAAGTTTAAAGAAAATCGGCTGAGCCGTTTAGGCTGTAGTCGAACAGACAGACAGACAGAATTGTGAGACCCACTTTTTTAGTCTTCGCTATCATCGTAATATCAACTTTGATCAAAATCTCGAGTTCGATTATATTCAATATATTTGGTTTTTTTTTTGTCAAAATTTACTTTTTTCAATTTTTTTAATTTAACAGTTTTTGAACACATCAATGTGACAAGTAATTCAGGAATTCTTTGTGATAGCTGTAAAAAATATTTTAATCGTAAATGTGGAAAAATAGATAAGAAGTTATTCCATAAACTCGAATCTGGTGAAATTTCAGTTTGGAAGTGTGGATCTTGTCGGAGTCAATCAATAACTCATAACATCAACAATGCCAGCATAAATATGGGGGACACAGGCTCTGATTCAGAGATCGATTTCCACCAATCAATTAAAAACATACACGATGAACTAGTTAAAATAAAGGTCGCTCAATTGGCATTTACCAATTCAGTTTATGTGGGTAAACTCGAGAACATGGCAAAAACAATTTATGACAACAAGAAGGGAATCGATGATCTCGAGTCTGAAAATGCACAACTTAAGCATCAGATTACTTCAGAACAGTATCGCTTACACCATCTGGAGCAAAAAGAAGCAAAGAAGCAGATTATAATCTACAACATTCCGACTCTGGAACCAAACGTTCACTCAGTTCTGTCTAATATTCCCCAGCCAGGCCCAAAATTATTTGAAATGAAGAACACACATATCTGGGTCGTTTTAAAAAAATTACATTTTTAGCGTTATAGCTTCTATTTTTTTTTGCATTTCAATTTAAAGACTTGAAATTTGGCATGGAACTGTGTTTATATGTCAGCATTATAAGAAAAAAATTTCAGATCGATTGATGGTAACGAATATCCATGGTAATTAATAATGTGTAATCTCCGTGGCCTTTTTGGGATGTGATTTTGATGCTTAATCAGTTTTATTAATATTTTTAATGATGAAAATGATTTTTTTTTAAATTTTGGGCCTTGTCGTTTGAAAGGCCTTCTCTTAAACTTCAATTTTATGATATGCAAAAAAAAAATTTTTTTTTGTTGTCTCAATACTTAGTTGAATGAGTGTGACAAGATTTTGAAAAAAAAACATAATTAAACATTTTCGCTTTTTCACACAACTAAACAATTTTTAATAATTTTTAACGATGCATCATCTTATAGTACGTCAAAAAACCTTCAATTTCATGTTTTATTATTATTTAATTAGTGCAGTTAATTCCTTTAAAATTTACATACAAAATAATTTTTTCATCCGAGTAAAAATTCAGTGTAATCTCCGTGGCCTTGTTATCTTTGTACCATATTAATATTTTTTAGTCTAACCACCGCCAAAAGAAAGTATTCAATCATACTTGGACCTTATATAATTTGGATGACATTAAATTACATTGACTATATTAAAATTAAGAAATAGTCGATTTTGTAATCTCCGTGGCCTGTAATCTCCGTGGCCATTTTCGTATTTGTTCTTAAATATGTTCTTTTAGTTTATAATGGTTCATATTATTATTAATTTTTTTTTATATTCTAGATAAATATACTGAATTTCATCATTCCTTACAGTATTGGTACCGTAAAAGTTCCAAGAAAGTTATGTGTCGTTATTTAAAAATATTTTTTTGACTCTTTCATGCTTTTAAACAAAATCATTTCGTAAACAAACAACTTCATAAACAAAATATGTACATATGTGTTACACAAAATTTCAACTATTTATTGTTACTATTTATTTCGTGGATTATTGTTATTTTATGCAAGAAAAGAACATTTTTAATACATTCGAAATTTTCAATTTTAATTTTTATCGAAAAATACTCGTAAAATGAAAAATATTTGAAATTATTTTTGCGCAACTCGGAAAACTCCTTTTCTACTTGTTTACTATAGATTTAGAAACTAAAACCCAAGAAAAACTGAAAAAAAATTTTTTTGAAACGATCAATAAAAAATGTCAATTTTTAAAAAATGACCCATCTGCAAACGAGTTCTGAATACAGCTAAACTACACGGAATTAGGATATCACAAGATCAAAATATTATTTCATTTCAATCAACTTATTTATATTAATGAATACATTCCTATTTCAGATCAAATATTGTACAAGAAAGCAAAGGCACACAAGAATGAACACACCTTCAAGTATTTATGAAGAAACAATGGCAATATTTTCATGGGGAAGGATGATGAAAGTAAAATTTTTTGCACGAGTACGATAACTTGGGCACCGGAAATTGATAACGGATTTTTGTAGAGGGGTCAGATACAAACATTTTTTAATATTGCCTCTGTTACAATTTAGAAAAAAAATTGTTTAGACATTTTATACGGCTTTTTTTCTCTCTTTTTTGTTTATATTTCCGTGAGTTTTATTCTTGATGCTGATAAAAATACGTTTTTATTTTCTACTGACCTTGATGATAACATATTATTAGTTTGTGGAATTCACGGCGAATTTTTTTTTTACTTTAAATTGACCGACTAAATCACAACAGAAACTCTTACAGTAAACATTGGAAAACGTGAACCCCCCAAAACGTGAACTATCCCAAAACGTGAACACTGTAATTTTTACATTGACTGCTATAAAACGTGAACAAATCGAAAAGCTCTAAAACGTGAACAGAAATTTTTTCAACTTCGGGGGTCCCCGTAATATTGAAATTTTTAAAAAGGCTTTGGAATGGTGTTCAGATGAAGGCTTTGACCAAAGCGATATAAACGCCTAAGAGAAATTGTAGTTGTTAAAGTCTTGGCAAAAACAGAACAGACAAAAATTAAAAACTTTGCTTATTAAATAAAACTTTTATTTGTAAAACATTCTGATTTAAAAATGAAATCTAATCAATTTTAATAACCCCTAGCAGTATGTGTAAATATGTAAAAATATTCAATAATCTATACTACTGCAAGCAAAAAGAAGATAAAATGAAAGAAAATATGTTTTATTTTAAGAGCAGTAGTAAGACAATACGGTAGGAATACTATTTTAATCATAAAATGTTACATTCCAAAACATGAACAATCTCAATAACATGAACACCCTCGGTTTTAATTAGTTCACATTTTCCAATGTTCACAGTATTTACGTAAAACACAACTTTCACAACTTATTTTCTTTTAACCTACAGCCTCTCCTGTTGAAAATAAAAGATAAACATATTCAATGTGAGTCTTTGTACATCCCTACATCCGTACTACTTTCTTTTTACTTCTTATTCAAATGTCAAAGAGTCAGTCGTCTTTAACTACTTGAACAGAACACACGTTTAATAAATAACCGAAAATTATTTCTCACACATAAGCGAACTGTTTTTTTCTTTCTCAATTCCTCTTTTTTTCATCAGGTTATGGGCCCAGACCTAACAGTTACATGGTTAACAAAAAAGTAGAGTAATTTTTCGGTAAATTAAATAACGTGATTCACTAGGTGTTCTACGCGGTCAACATGAGTTCCATGTATGCGATCGAGAAGTTGGATGAAGGAAACTATGATTCCTGGAGCATCCAAATGCGTAGCGTGTTGGTGCATGCAGAGGTGTGGAAGGTGATAGTTGGACAGCGGCCAGAAAACGAACCGGCGAGCTGGGATGCATACGATGAAAAGGCATTGGCAATGATGACACTAAGCGTGAAGCCATCACAAATGTGTTATCTCAAGAACTACCAGACTGCAGGGAGTGCTTGGCAAAAGCTCAAAGATGTACATCAACCAAGTGGGCCGGTAAGAAAAGTGTCTCTTTATAAAAAGCAGCTTGGTTTGCGGATGGCAGATGGTGAAGTAATGTGTAATTATATCAACACATTTTGCTCAACAATTGACAAGCTTTCTGAGGTAGATATTAAGCTAGGCGAGGAGCTGGCAGTAATAATACTGCTATCGAGTTTACCTAAGCCATATGAGAATTTCGTCATCGCCATGGAAACTCGTGACAGTTTACCGTCTCTAGAAATATTAAAGATTAAATTGCTAGAGGAAGAGGTAATGAAGTTAAACCGCTACATTGCAGTGAGCAGCAAGCATTTCATGTACATGCAAAACCGATTCGTAAAAAGAGGAAAGGTAAAAAAGATATTGAGTGTTACAGATGCGGACAACGGGGTCACTATAAAAATCAGTGCAAAAGTAGAGGAAAAGAAGCATCGAAAGCGCAGCAGGAGAATCGCTCGTTTACTGTTCTGGCGGCAACAGATGTTTATGAACTTGACTCTTCGAGCTGGTGCCTGGATAGCGGAGCGACAATGCATATGTGTTGCGAGCGAAGCCTTTTTTCTAAATACGTTGCACAAGAAGAAGACGTTGTGCTAGCTGACAACAACGTCATACGTGCAGTAGGCAAAGGTGACGTCATACATCAAACTGATTTGGGCGAGTTGAAATTAGAGAGCGTTTTGTATATTCCTGGTATGAAATCCAATTTTGTATCAGTCAGTCGAGCCGTAGAACGTGGTTGTACAGTGCTTTTCAATAACAAGTGTGCGGTCGTAAGCCAGCAAGGCGCGCAGATATTTAAAGCACAGAAAATATATAATTTATTTGTTTTTAAAAGCAGCAACAATGTATGTTTAGCAGCGTCGCAGTGGCGTAGTGCGGAATTGTGGCACAACAGATATTAGCATTTGAATTATGCCAGTTTAATGAATCTTGCAAAAAATACAATGGTACTCGGTTTAGAAAATGTAGATTTCTCCGATAAGGTACAATGTAGAACATGTATGAAAAGCAAAATTCACACACAACCGTTTCCATTAGTATCGAAGAATAGAGCAAAACATCTGCTGGAGCTTGTACATACAGATGTATGTGGGCCGTTTGAGAAGCGATCACTTGGTGGCTCTGCCTATTTTTTAACATTCATCGATGACATGTCTCGGCGCATATTCACATACTTTTTGAAGTCAAAGGACGAGGTATTTGAAAAGTTTGTAGAGTTCAAGACTATGGCAGAACGTCAGACTGGTCGCAAGATTAAGGCAATACGCAGCGACAACGGCGGCGAGTACGTCAACAAACGTTTTGACAATTTTCTGAAGCAGAATGGCATACAACGTCAACTCACGGTTCCGTATAGCCCACAGCAGAACGGCGTAGCAGAACGGGCAAAACGAACCCTGGTTGAGATGTTATATACGTAACAGATGGCCAACTACAGCCTTGGTTGGCATGACACCGTTTGAAGCGTGGTGTGGCAAGAAACCCGATGTGAATAATATGCGTACATTTGGATCAGTGGCTGTTGGCTTAGAAAAAACACGCCACAACACATCGTTTAGTGGGGTACTCATTGGTATCGAAAGCCTACAGATTGTACGATAAGGAAAAACACCAGATTGTTGAAAAACGTGACGTTTTGTTTGATGAGTCATATGTGACAGCACCAATTCAAGACCAGATAACGTTTGATATACCAGAAGATAGATCGTCAATCAAAGCGTCAAGCAATGATGCCATAAAGCTTAGTCCACGCAGTGATGACGATGAAAAAAAGGATGGTGAGTTCAGCGACAACAGTATTGGGAGCGAAGAATACGCAAGCGCAGAGGAGCCAGAGCAGAAACACGAACCGGTGATGTCTTCATCACCTCCAGGTAAGCCAAAAATAATCCGGACTGGCAAGCCAGGGCGTCCAAAGAAGAACCACAATACTTTAAACGCTTGTGGCAAACGGTACGTGGACACTGGTAGACCTACCCAAGGGCCAACAGGCGATTGGTTGTAAGTGGGTATACACCATCAAGAGGGATATCAATGGTAGCGTTGAGCGCCACAAGTCACGCTTGGTAGCCAAAGGTTGGTCACAGAGGTTCGGCATAAACTATTCCGAAACTTTTTCGCCTGTGTGCCTGTGCGATGTATCGATGAACCAGACGTTGTATATCAAAGATATGCTACAGAAACATGGCATGGAACAGTGCCGACCTGTGGCGACGCCATTAGATGCAGGCTTTCAAGTGGCTTGCGATAATAAGAGTTGTATGTCTGAAGATCCAAAGGCATATCAGTCAGTTATTGGAGAGTTGATGTGGCTGGCATTAACGTCGAGGCCTGATATTTACCATTCAGTTGCGAAACTGGCGCAAAGAAACAACAACCCGCATAGTGAACATGTGGCAGGTGTGAAGCATGTTATGCGTTATCTTGCAACTACGTTAGACAAGAAGCTAAACTATCGTGCATGCGGTCAGGCACTTGAAGGCTACGTGGACGCAGACTGGGTTACGATTTATGTAATCGCAGATCATACACCGGGTACGTGTTTTTCTTGGCTAGTGGTCCAATCTCTTGGAAGTCAGAGAAGCAGAGATGTGTAGCCTTGAGTAGTACAGAGGCTGAATACATGGCACTATCTTCAGCTGCGAAAGAGACAATCACAGCGCTCAAAATCTGGCAAAGAACCCAGTCTACCATGCCAGGTCAAAACACATTGACATCAGGCACCATTTCATCCGTGAGGTTATCCAGAGCGGTGACATCGAGTTAAAATTTGTTTCCACTGATAATATGATAGCAGATGTGTTAACGAAGAATTTGTCAAAACAAAAGCATTATCATTTCATGAAACTAATGAATTTAAATTAATAAGCTTTATTGATAGCAATGCATGCAGATCCACATTGAGGAAGGGTGTTGAAAATAAAAGATAAACATATTCAATGTGAGTCTTTATACATCCCTACATCCGTACTACTTTCTTTTTACTTCTTATTAAAATGTCAAAGAGTCAGTCGTCTTTAACTACTTGAACAGAACACACGTTTATTAAATAACCGAAAATTATTTCTCACACATAACCGAACAGTTTTTTTCTTTCTCAATTCCTCTTTTTTTTCATCATCTCCGACCTTCAAAATTTTACCAGTTGACAGACAATTATGTCAACTCCGCAACAAAATATTTGTTTTGGAAGAAACCGTCAATCTCAATTTTGCATTTGAGCACGCTCTCCATACAATGGGTCCCAGTATGCGTCACTGCCAATGCTTCTAATGAAACAGAAGTTGTGTCTCCTTTTCCTTCATCGGAAAAGTATGATGTTGCTGCTGCTGTAATTTTGAATGTTGACAATACCGTTGATGCTGGTGTAGCTGGTGATGTTGTCGATGCCGATGCGACTGGTGCTGATGTTGAATAGACTTATGATGCTTGTCAAAATGTTGTAGTTGGCTGCCCAACTAATGTTGCTGATGAACTTCCTTGATCTGGCGTTCGCAACAAAAAACATAAACAGCTGATTGGCATTGATGCCAATGCTGTAGTTTATGCTATGCTGCTCTTCCATCTGTACCACGGCTTCGTTTTTTATATATCTCTCGAATAAGTAAAACAGTCACCGAAGTGAATTTTATAAATTACATTTCTGGTAGACTCAATTTGCCAACGACAAACTTGGTTTGCCACAAACTAGTTAAAAAGGATAAAGATATTTCATCCCTACATTTTATAAATTGCAAACTGGGTATCCCAACTGCATCATTTAATCATGCTCTTCAAACATCCATCTGGCCAGTTGGAGTTCAAATTAAACAATTCGTAAGCCGTCCAAAAAACGAGTTGCATCCAAACCAACAGAGTGTTTTAACGTAAACAATATTTTTAATGGTGCTTTTTTAAATGGACATGGACACTTACTTACTTACTTACTTAAGGTGGCGCTACAGTCCGGGGTGGACCAGGGCCTCAACCAACAAGCTTCTCCAGCTAGCTCGGTCGCTAGCTAGCTGTCTCCAGTTTCGCACGCCAAGTTGGTTGATGTCCTCCCCCACTTGTGTGCGCCACCTGAGTCGCGGTCTTCCTCTACTTCGCTGTCCCTCGGGGTTTGATTCGAAGACTTTCCGGGCCGGAGCATTCGGGTCCATTCGCTCTACATGACCAAGCCATCTCAGTCGCTGGACTTTTATACGTTTGACTAGGTCAGTTTCACTGTACAGCCCGTACAGTTCGTGGTTAAAACTTCTCCTCCACTCCCCATCTATGCAGACGGGACCAAAGATCACACGAAGAATTTTCCTCTCGAAACAGCCTAAAGCGCTCTCTGCACCATAGACAAGGACCGGGATGATAAGGGTCTTATAGAGGGACACTTTAGTTGCTCGAGAGAGGACTTTGCTACTCAATTGTCTTCTTAGTCCAAAGAAACAGCGATTGGCAAGAGTTATTCTCCGTTTGATTTCAGCACTGCTGTTGTTTTCAGAATTTATAGCGGCGCCTAGGTATATGAAGTTCTTCACTACCTCAAAGTTATAGCTGTCTATAATGACGTTTTGCCCAAGACGTCGGTGTTGTGTGTACATTCTTGATGACAGCATACACTTGGTCTTACCCTCATTTACCGCTAAACCCATCTTCTTCGCTTCCGTCTCAATGTTCACAAAAGCGCCACTGACATCACGCTTTGTTTTTCCAATAATTTCAATGTCGTCGGCGTATCCGAGTAATTGGACGGACTTTTGAAAGATTGTGCCTCTTGTGTTGACGCATGAGTTTTGCACTATTTTTTCAAGAACTATGTTGAAGAAGTCGTACGATAGAGCATCGCCTTGCCTAAAACCTTTTTTGATATCAAATGCATCGGTGAGATCTTTTCCGACCCTAATGGAGCAGCGTGCATTATCCATCGTCATCCTGCACAAGCGGACAAGTTTGTCAGGGATGCCAAAACTAGACATTGCTCTATATAGTTCGTTCCTATAGATGCTATCATACGCGGCTTTGAAATCGATGAAAAGTTGGTATGTGTCGATTTGTAGCTCCTGGGTTTTTTCCAAGATCTGCCGTAATGTGAATATTTGATCGATGGTGGACTTTCCTGGTCTAAAGACGCACTGATATAGACCTATCAGGTTGTTGACGAAAGGCTTCAGACGTTCACATAATATGGCAGAAAGGATCTTGTACGCAATGTTCAGGAGACTTATGCCTCTGTAGTTGGCGCAGTTCAGAGGGTCTCCTTTCTTGAGGATCGGACAGACAATACTGAGGTTTCATTCATCGGGCATGCTTTCTTCCGACCATATTTTGCAGATGAACTGGTGCATACTCCCAACCAAGTCATTGCCTGCCGCTTTGAACAGTTCGGCTCCAGCGGCTTTGTTGGACTTGAGATTCGATATAGCTATCTTCACTTCGTCCAGGTCGGATGGGCGGTATTGTTGGTCTGCGTCGCCTAGGTTGAATGGTGCTATCTCTATAGCAGAGGCATTTTCTTCTTCATCGCTGTTATAAAGATTGGAGAAATGTTTTTTCCATATTCTCAGCATGGACTGCGGTTCTACTACGATGTTCTCGTGATTATCCGTGCAGGCTTCGGCTAGGGGATTGTATCCTTGTGATGTTTTTTTACCTTTTGGTAAAACTTCCGAATCTCATTCCTGCTATGGCATCCTTCTATTTCCTCGATCAAGCGCTTCTCATGCTCCTTCTTTTTCTTTCTTAGAAGCCGGTGTTCTTCTCTCCTCTTCTGCTCGTAGAGCTCGCGAGCAGCTCTAGTCCTTCTTTGCAGCGCCGCTTTATATGCGTTTTGTTTTGCTGCATGTGCTTGCCGGCACTCATCGTCAAACCAGGGGTTTCGTTGGGGTGGTCGTGTAAAACCCAGCACATCAGAGGCGGCATCTCTGATGGCTGCTTGGCAATGTTGCCACTGGTCTTCAATACTTGATGCTGGCGGCAAAGGACTTCTTAAGAGGTTGTTAGAAACTCGATCGGAAAAGGACCTTGCGATCTCTTGCGATTGTAAGCGTCCAACGTCGAACTTCCTCGCAGTACTTCCTTGTTTTGGCTTGGGTCGGGATATCCGCAGCCGAACCTTGGCTACAACGAGGTAGTGGTCCGAGTCGATATTAATCCCTCGGAACGTGCGGACATCCTCTATACTGGAGAAGTGCCTTGAATCGATCGCAATGTGGTCAATCTGGTTTATGGTTGATTGATCAGGAGATCGCCATGTCCCTTTGTGAATATCCAGATGTTTGAACTGCGTACTGGCTACAAGAATGTCTCGCCCCACAGCGAAGTCGATCAACCTGAATCCGTTATCGGAGGTACTGTCGTGCAGGCTACATATATCTTCCAATTGTGTCACCAAAGATGTCTTCTCTTCCTAGCTTGGCATTAAAATCTCCAAGTGCTATTTTAATGTCATAACTAGGGCACTGCTCGTATGTTTTGTCCAGGAGCTCGTAGAATATGTCTTTGGTGTCTTCATCTTTCTCCTCTGTTGGGGCATGCGCGCAAATCAGGCTAATGTTGGCGAATTTGGCCTTGATGCCGATTGTCGTGAGGCGCTCGTTCACACAGTTGAAACTTAAGACTTTTTGCCTGAGCCTAGTTCCAACAACAAATCCGCATCCAAATAAACTCTGCTTTTGTTCTCTGTAGCAGTCGCCGTAGTAAATATCGCAGTCTTTTAATTTTCGTCTCCCCGGTCCGTCCCATAGCATCTCTTGGATGGCGGTAATATCTGCTTTGTAGCATTTTAGGGCTTCCGCTAATTGTTCGGCTGCACGTGGTCTATTAAGGGGCCTAACATTCCACGTACAGAGCCGAAGTTCGTTATCCTTATTTCGTTTGCATGGTTCGTCAACAGTCAATCCGTCCGTATCCGAGGCTAGTTTTTGCTTCGCAACTACGTCGTATTTTATGTGGCCGGGAAGTCACCCCGACGGCACAACCCCCAACCTGGAGGGCCAGGTCCTTAGTATGACTCCAAGAACGAGGAGCCGGATAAACCGCTCCTTACAGGCCTGAGCTCAGAATACGTCGGAGTAGCCCTGTAAGGTGTTCACTAAGTAGTTCAGTCTCACTGGCACTGTAGACGCCACCGTTGATTCCATCTGGGGAATTCCTCCGCTGTCGCCTGGATGAAAGGAGAGATGCCTTAGTGGAAACACCTCTCCCCCCCTCTCTCGTTTGCTACCCCCAACAACCTTCCATTGGGGTTGTGACCCAATCTCCAGTTGAGGTACTAGGCACCCGATGTTCACCGCGAGGAGGTGAGAGTAGGAGTCGATAGACAGAGGTGGGTTTTAAGAAAAACCTGTGGACGCTTGTGTCCTCTTGGGTGCACGTGTCTACCATTCGAACATGGACACTTATCTACGTTTTATCATAATGCTGGAGGTATGAGGACAAAATCAAATGAATTTTTTATTGCTGCTGCCTATTGTTCATAGGACATTATCGCTCTCACTGAAACTTGGTTAAATAATTACCCTTATTACAGAATTCGGCGAATGAGCTAAAGTGACAATTTCAATTAATTTCCAAAATTTTGCTATTACTGAATCCGACGAATGAAAGTTGAACGAATGTCGGTAAAAATCCCTGCACCACCGACATTTTGTTCAACTTATATAGTATTACAGAATTCGCACTCCATACAATTTCTATCATTTTACATTCGCATAATTTCGAGACGAATCTCAAGTGAATTTTTGATTAAACGAAAATAAACAGTGGAAAGCACAAAAATGTAAGTCAAAAGCTTATTATACTGAATGTTAAAGTGTTTGTTTAAAAAATTTTATTTGAAAACGGTCAACTAACAACACAATAGACCGAGAGCCCACAGCAATTTTTGGGTGTGACTGATAACAAAAAATAATTAGCATAATTAGATAGGCCTTTTATAGTTATTTACAAATGTGAAAGTCTTACATACTCTAGTGGGAGCAATAGTGCATAATAGTAGATTGAAAATATCTAGGTCCAAGACCTTTTACAGACAGTCTTCTGCCTGCCAGACGCGATAAGAATAGGCTACTTCTTGCACTAAGGCCACTTTCAAAACGTCTTGGACCTCGATATTTGCAACCAGGGCACTTAGCTCTTCATTTTGAAGTTATGCCAAATTTTGTATCCCAATTTTTTAGACTTTGGAAAGAACTGCATACTTGATGCACTATAATGCACTATTCCGCCCACTACAGTATGCAAGACCTTCACATTTATAAATAACTATAAAAGGCTTATCTAATTGTGCTAATTATTTTTTGTTATCAATCACACCCAAAAATTGCTGTGGGCTCTCGGTCTATTATGACTTGCCTATATTGCTTATTCAGAGAGCTGTCTTACAGATATTTGAAAAGATGAAATCATATCAATCAAATAAGACCATCAAGTCTTATTTTTTGCAGATATTTTCGAATTCTGAAAAAAACGTCCTGTCGTGCTTGCATCATTTGTTGACCCAAATCCTAGCTTAGGCTTGTCAACAATGAGACCCAAATAACCTTTGAACAATTTATTCAGAAGATGAAGCATTTTCAAAAAAATTAAAAATGCTATTTAGATGAATAAAAGAAGTTGTCTACCAGACTACAAGCCAACTAAGTTCAAGATTTTTGAAAAGAAGTCATACTTTTTCCATCAAATTGTTCTTAGTTGTAACAGGACAGCCTTTTATTTTTAAATCTTTCAATATAAATTCAATAACAACTTCAACTTTCGTGTTTTTACCAAAAAGGAATCCATTTTTCGATTTTTTTTTATTTTGTATGGTTTGACCTTAGCCTGCAAAAAGTCAAATATTTTGAAGGTTAGCAAGAAGTAGCAAGAAAAGTAAACATTTTCTCAAAGCACAGCAACAACAGAACATAATGGTGCTTATTTTGACATTCTCTTTCGTTAGAAAGTGAGTCGAATTCGTTGAAACTTAATTTTGAGACTCGGCGATTAGAATGTTAATCGAACAAATCGAAAGTTCACCCAATCCATAGAAAGTTCATTCATTTGCGAAAGCTAATTCAATTTTGACATTCGAAAGAATAGAATTAAATGTCATTTTTGTGTCGTTTGAATTTTTCTGTCGAGTAAACAACAAAACATGTAAGTTTTTAATTATTTCATGGAAAATAAATTACTTTTATTATTTTTTTGTTGTTTTATGTTAAAAGGTCGCATTCCAACTGGAAAAACCACGAACAAAAGGAAAAGTTAATTAAAATAATGGAAGAAAATCCGGCGGTAGCAAAGGGTTTGTTTTACCACCCGCGTTGATACGGAAAGAAAGAAAGCATCCACTATCCTTCTCCTCTGCACTTCTTCAACACCATCTTAATTTATAAACAACACAAATGCCATATTTTTATTTATTATTTTATGTTTTTATCCAAGAAATTTAAATTATTAAACAATAAACAAAACAATTACAAATAAACAAATATTTCACTTTTTGGTTTTGACATTTCACAAACACTTCTCTTTTGTTTTTGATATTTTAGTGTGACCAAGTGTATACGAAAAAAAATAAAAATTTAGAACGCGTCATGAACAACTTATTTTTTTTTAAGAATAGTTTCGAAACAGCTGAGTTGACACAAAAAATGTAATAAATATGTAATTCTTTATGGTTAAACTTTACTTTATAATGAAAAAGTGTATTATTTATTTTGTTTCTTGATTATTTATCCAACATCTATAAAATGTTTAGAAACAAAAAAAATGTAAAACGGTCATACTAATTCAAATAGAAATATAGTAAATGTCAAGCAGCTGACAAGGAAAATGAATCTTTTTTGAAGTTAATTTTATGCTATCTTTCGCAAATGAATGTTATTCGTTCGTATCTCAAAATTAAGAAAGTTCATTCGAAGGAATAGAATCATTCTAACGAATAGACTATTCATGAGAATGTCAAAATAAGCATGAATGATGACATAAGATATTTTGCTACAGTTTGCTAACATTTTTTTAAAAGCTAACTTTATAGAATTTGTAACCCTCAAAAAAGAGTTGTTTTTTTTTTTCAAAAAATCACAAAAATTCAAATTTATAAGAAAAATTTGATAAAACAATAACTCATACATACCTGCGGTCAAAGTATTCGTTATTAATATTCAAATAAAAAAATGTATATAGCCAAAATATTTTTCTTACGCGAGCAAAACTAATTCGCACAAAATTGCAACTTTCAATTACATTGCAGCTTAAAGTATATTAATTGCTCACAAAAGTCCCGCTAATCCAGGAAGAAGAAAGAAATAAAAATAAAACAAAATTAAATTTAGTAGTTCAAGATGTTCTAAAACAGGTTTAGAGCATAAACATAGAAATTGCATTTTTATGTTTTTTTATTTCTGTCCACTAGTCGACGCACTGTGCGGAGGTGCGATTTGTCTTATTTAATTTGTTTTCAGATAGGTGTTGATATTGAGTAATTGTCGCGCTCAGGATTCTCTTGAATAGGATTAGATTCCTTCACAGATATCGAATTGATGGTTCCCCAAAATATGTGCTACAGTTGAAATAATTTTCATATATATTTTCTTTTTAATTATTTTAATGAACAACAAACATTTGTAAATAAAAAATTTATTTAAAAAATATATAATGTTCATTTATTTGCAACTCCGTGTTATTTTCGTATTCATTTTTAATTACTTTATTTCTGAAAAAAAAAAACAACTCCACCCTAATAACAAACTCAAATCAAACTAGTAATAAGTTGTTTAGAAGACAGTATTTTACACACAAAAAAGGGAATATAACCAATTTGCAGGCTTACATGTATACATTGTAAGAATGAAGCAGTTTTCATAAGGCTGAAAATACACCGGATAAAGCAAAACGTTTTTGATTCGAATCAAAAGAAAAACATTTTTTATTTGAACACACACCAAGCGAAATACAACAAAACAAAACGTTTTGTTTCGTTTGGTGTGCAAAACAAAATACGAACTATCGTAAAAGCTTAACTCCGGTTGAAAGATTATAACTCTACGGCAAGTAAACACAAATATCAATTTTGTGTTTACAAAATAGACATTATGTGTTTATTTATAAGAAAAGAGAAAAGCTTTTAATCTTGCCCATCTTCAAAAATGTCATAGTAGGAAGTAGCAATCCACAGCTTATCAATAACAAGTTTATGTCCTTTATTTTTATAACTATAGATAGGGGGTCTTGTCTCAATTAAAAAAAAAATGAACTTTTCTCCATCTACGTTCATATTTATTTGAAATTTGCGCACAGAGTAAGCGTAGAACAGAAGCAAATAAATCTGTAAAGTGTAAGTGCAAAAAACAATACGTTAGCTTTCGACAACGAAACATGTTTTTCTGTTTTGCTTTTGTTTTTGTTTTGTTTCATGGTGTGCGTTGCGCAAGAAAGTATGCAATTATCGTCAACGACCCTTGTTCGAAACAGTTTTGTTGCATTCGGTGTTGCTCGTATACAATAGCATGTATTTTCGACAACCGCCATCGAAACACTTCAAAACAAAAACGTGTGTTTTGTTTCGTTTTCTTTTGTTTAGTCTCATAAGAAACAAAGTTTAAGGTACGGTACAAACTTGTTTGTAACTTTTTGTTAATAATTTCCGCAACAAAAAAATGTTTATTTTAAGTCCTGCATAATGGTTAGTTTTATAAAGCTGACTTTAAACTGAAATCCAGATAATATGTTCCCCATTTGGCGAAAAGTAAGTTTCTGAAATTAGAAACACGTTATTGTTCCAACCAACCTATTATACAAATGCGAATCGGACGTATAGCAGTTAGGATAGTAATAAAACAATTAATATTGTTTTGAAACATTGTATTCTTTTGAACATTTGGTCAAATTACAATATTTTTGAAGCAATATATCTATCGTTCACCTAACAAAATGCAGATCGTGTGGTAAGATAATTTGGACCAAGACGCCGACAGATATAGTCGGGCGGCCTTTTCGACGTTCATTGCATTAGCCCTAAATGTGTTTGTATTTCCCATTAAAATAGTATATTTCCAAGCCACTTTTCCAAATGACATGTTTATCGGAACGTTGTGACAACCATTGCTTTGTAGACATTGTTTGTTTTCGGAAGTATATACATACGTATGAATACGAAGAAATATACATTACATAGGTATTTCACATACGTTTATTAATCTAAATAAAAATTAATTATTTAAATGAAATATATTAAAAATTGATATATCAAATTCCACTAAAATAGTAAATAGTTTTATATAGCATGTTATTCATTTACCTTTCTATAAATTGTTCGTCAGTTCCAGGGAGTGGATGCAATATATATTGAATGTCTGTCATAGTCATACAATATTGATTTATTGCTTTGTCAAATGATGGATATTTGATTGTTAACTAGTTTTTAATTAATTACAATCCGTTAAAGTTTTACGAGTTAGAAAGCGTTCACAAAATACAAAATAAAATTACAATATTTTCTTCAACAATTTGCCCGAAGAGAATCAATAAGGAGATAAAAGAATTTAACCACAGATATTCAATTATAAGGATAAGAATTCTTCGTACGTCATGATCAAAAAATTTTTTTTCTTAACTTATAGTTAGGTACATAACTGTCAAAAAAACAAGAAAATAGCAATTCTTTAGCTCAAAGCTCGATAGCGGCTCGGTGAGCGTGGCTATTTTTAATCACTTTTTTTTTCATTTTACATTTACGCCTAGTACGCAGATCGGGAAAAATTTTGTCTCTCATACATTTTTTGTCCTAGGACAAATTTTGTCAGGGATATTTTTCCGAGCAGTGCGCAGTTCGCGCGCAGAATTCATACTTTTATGCATTGCTCTACTAAATTTTTTCACTAAATTTTGTCAGGAAAAAGAATGATACAAGCATTATTTTGCGGGAAAAATTCCGAAAGTGATTTTCGTCAATACTGGTCTTATGTTAAAGGTGCTGATGCTTGTCTTGAGCATCAAGAGGAAATTTCAAAAAGGTATGAACAACTTTTGTAAGGCCTCAGCCACGCACTGAGCGACGAGCGACTGAGCGACTGAGCGATTGAGCGTCGCTCTGTCGCTTAAAACAATGACAAGTCGCTCAGGGTGTACCTGGCCACCTCCATACAATTTCATGTGTTTTAATTTTTTTGCGTCGCTCAGCGACTCGTCGCTCAATCGCTCAGTCGCTCAGTGCGTGCCCGAAGCCTAAGGCTAGTCGCACCCTGGCAACTCTTTACTCACGCTCACACTCTTTTCTCTCTTGCGCTTATAGAAAACAGCTCAACTGTTTCGGAGGCAATCGTTTAATTCGCGTCAAAACACAAACTTTTTAATTGCTCGAATCGAGTTGCTCTAAGTGCGCGGTGTCCCATATAAGCCCATAT
Source organism: Chrysotoxum bicinctum (assembly GCA_911387755.1). Taxonomy (NCBI): domain Eukaryota; kingdom Metazoa; phylum Arthropoda; class Insecta; order Diptera; family Syrphidae; genus Chrysotoxum; species Chrysotoxum bicinctum. Next base: position 114,274,991 of record OU426988.1, read on the forward strand.
GTTTCAGTTTAAGCCTAGTACGCAGATCGCGATAAATTTTATCTCCCAAATTTTTCTCCAAACATCAGCTAAAATCCAAGCTAAATTTTGACATAAGAACTTCGTGGAGAATATGTCACAGAATACAGCTGTTCTCTAAATGATTTTTTTTCAAAGATTTAAAAGAATTCGTTTTAAAGTATGATTTTTTAAGAATTATGAATGAGAACGAATGAGAATTATGAATTATGAGTGATTTTTGTTGTCAAAAATCTTGTAAGACTCCCGTCACCAAATATTCTTCTAAATATTATTCAAATAGTATTCCATTTCAAATTGAAATTGAAATTTAGCTCGAGAACAAATGTGCCAGACAATTATTTCGTGCGCTAAATTTTGACAGATAAGTTATGTACAGTTCGAAGAGAAATTTTGATTTTTTAGCTGGAGCAGCGTACCTCTCGGCTAAAATGCTTGACATAATTTTAGCTTGGCTAAATTTTGGATAGAATTTTGTATGGAAGATAAAATTTAGCGCGATCTGCGTACTAGGTTTTAGCAACTAAAGAGTTGCGAAACTAAAAATTGAATGTGCGCGCCTGGCCTAAGACAACCCGTTCCAGAGATACACTAAAAACACATTAAATTAGATTTCATATCTCCAGCTTCAAACTTTTGCGCGAGATTTGGACAATTTTTGTAGAGATTAAAATTGTAGAGATAAAATTTGTCTCGTCTCGATCTGCGTACTAGGCTCTAACAGAAATTAATAAAGAAGCAAAAAATTTTGAAAACACCAATTTCCCAAGCAAAGCTGACAATTTGAATAGTTTGTTAAAAAAAGATACAATGGGCCTTACCAACAATCAAATTAAGAGACGACTTTAATATTTGAGCGAAATGACGCATTATTTAATGGACTCTATATAACTGACAATATACAGTGCCCTACATAAGTATAACCGCACCTTTAAAAATGCGTTTTGTAGAAAATTAAAGTGGGAATGACACCTGACTATTTTTTTTATTGACGTGTCAGCTTCTGCGAACGCCCGGGTCTTATTTTTGTCGCATAAGATTCTGGGTCTTGTAAGAAATTTCGGACGACACGATCGGGTCTTGAAATTTTCCTACCAATAGCCCTTAGGCTAGCCGCGCACTAGCAATTTTTAGTTGCGAAACTGTTTGGTTACTTATAGAAAACAGATGAACTGTTTGCTTGAATTTTGCCTTTTACCCTATCGCTTAAATTTATACCACGCGGCATTGTTGTTTGCCATTTCAAAGCACATAACAGAGAGGTTTGCATTGTGCGGTTATACCTTTGAGTATATATAATATGGAGGGCTCGTTTCTATTCCAAATGCGTGACTATCATAGGGGGCGCTACTCAAATTTGTGTAAGACAAAGTTATTGCCGAGTGCTTCATACTCGTATCACATCTTTGAGTATATATAATATGGAGGGCTCGTTTCTATTCCAAATGCGTGACTATCATATTGGGCGCTGCTCAAATTTGTGTAAGACAAAGTTTTTTGACAGCGGCAACCAAAAAAAAGTTTTTGGCAGGATTGATTGCCTTGCCGTAAGATACTAAGTTAGAACAAAAGAATAGCATACAAATTAACAAACAAAAAAACATTTTATTATGCAATATATATATATATACCACCAAATAAACACTAACACCCATATTAATAAAAAACGCTTATTCCTTCTATAGTCCACTGTCTTACTAAACCATAGAATAGGAGTTTAGTCCTGGATTAAATATTTACATTAATAAAAACAAAATGTTCCCGGAATAGTAAAATGACGTTTATCAAAAATCCTTTTAAGAAAATCTTCTACAAAAGTAAGCAATCTCTTTTTTATATTCTGTGGCTACCTAAATTGATTGTCAATTGCTTTTGTTGTGTCTGATTGTGGATATTGCTTGTTGCTGTTGCTTGTTTTTTTTTATAAATTCTATCAAAAAATCCATCATGAACAATATTACCAAAAAAAGAAAAAGGAGTAGGCTGACTAAAGCCGTGGATATCAGCACAATCGTCTTGAACCTTTTTTAAATGAGTAATGTTATTTAAGATTATGTTTATATACATCGAGTCAATCATTTTACCTCATTACAACCCCAGTATCTAATAGAAGCCATTACTTGTAAATCCACAGGAATATGTCCACCTCTTTTGTCTGCATTTAGGTCTGCTTCAACGATAGCTATAAGTTTTTCCATGTTTTTTTTGGAAAACCTATATTTCTTTCGGAATTCCTCTTCGCTTAGCTCTTTAATCGGATCATATCGCGGTTTATAGATTTTTGATCTTCTTATAGAAAAATTAGGATTATCCAGCAAATCCAAACGGTTCAAGAAATCGTTAAAACTTTGTGCCATTTTTATTATTACTATTTCTTTTCAAAATTAATTTAGAAACTTCTCACTTTTGTTTAATTTTTTGATTAAAAAAAACGAATTTGACATTTCTATTTCTTATTCCTTCGCTAAACCACCTACTTCGGTGGTTTAACTTAATCATACTTAGTAAACGTCACTTAACAGAAAATTTGTTTTATTAATGAAATTTCGCACTTAGTCCAGGGCTTAACGATAAACCTTCACTAAACCATATTTATTAATATGGGTGTAAGACTTTTTCAAGCTAAATATTTCTACAAATTTTAAAAAAATTAAAAAAAAAAATATTTAAAATACAGCAGTCGAGATGTTGAAAGATCTCCCGATATTGTAGTCGCCATCCTTGGTAAATCCATTGTATTGGTCACATTGTGGGAAAGCTATTCGCCTCCAAGTAGGGAACTTTAATATTTTGAATACAAAATAGCAATTAACAGACACTTTAAAGTTTGATCTTATTTTTACGTATAATTTGTAAAGAATTAAAACAGTTACAAAGCTTATTGATATGCGGTTTTTTGCAAACAAGACTGAAAATTTACCGAGTGCATATTACATGTGACGGAGAACAATGTGCGAGGAGAAAATAAACACAAACTGACAGCATACAGCTGTATCCTTAACTTACAGAAAGTGAGACAGCGACCCCTATCACAACTGCAAGTACTACAATGCATTAGGGATAGGAACGAGCCCTCCATATTATATATACTCAGGCCGGTATTCACCGAGCGCTCATAACTTAAGAAGCTCATAAACGTATTCACCAAGCAATATTAGTGAAGATCTACGAGCGCTCTTAAAAGTTAGGAGTGGTCCCGACCACTCCTAACTTACGAGCGCTCTCTTCAAAAATTTGTTCGCTTGTGCGTGTGCCACGCACGCATTTGACTCGAATCCATGTGAACAATGCCAAGTAGAAGAGTATCCATTTGCTGTGAAGAGAAGACCAACATTACACAACATTTCACAGTTTGGGTATGCCTGAACAAGAGAGACTGGCTCTCATTTTCGAACTTCGAAAAACACTTGCGAGTGGTTGGTGAATACCGCATAGAAATTTCAAGTTAAGAGCCTCGTAAAGTTAAGAGCCGTTTAGGAGCGCTCGGCGAATACGAACCTCAAAGTATCACATGTGACGGAGAACTATATGCGAGGAGAAGGTAAGCACAAATCGGAGGATACACGGCTGTATCCTTAACTTACAGAAAATGAGACAGCGACCCCTATCACAACTTCAAGTACTACAATGCATTAGGGATAGGAACGAGCCCTCCATATTATATATATATACTCAAAGGGTTATACTTTTGCAATATACATACAAATCTGTTTTTAATTTTTAAACACCAGAAGAGAAAATAACGGAACTTTTTTTTCTTCTCAATTTACTTGATCAGTGAAGCCATTCAATAAAAAAAATAGTAAGGTGTCATTCCCATTTTAGTTTTCTGCAAAACGCATTTTTAAGGTGCGGTTACTTATGCGATGCACTGTATGCTGCATTTTATTTTTTAGGTTCCGTACAATAAATGGTTCATAATTTAGAGTTCACATAAATGTTAAGTTCATAACATGTATGGTTAACTTTATAGAGCTCTTTAAATAATGGTTCATTTCGCTCAAATATTAAAATCGTCTCTTAATTTGAATGTTGGTACGGCCCAATGACTGTTCAATGCTTAATTCTGTTTCTCAAATAGATCGAAGCGCCCGATCACCAGGTCAAGCTTAGTTCAGAGGGAGCTCTTATTGCTCAGAACACACTCGGTGCTAAGAATGCAAAACTTCTTTTTGAATCCAAAATTTTCATTTCAAGATATATGTATTTCGTGTCCAGGAATGAATTAATATGCGTTAACAAGAAAAGCCAATTTCATGCATAAATTGCCAAAAATATGATTCAAGCTTCATGGCCATTGTCTACTACTTACATGATTTGATTTCAGCAGACTTTCAAGTTAGCTGAATTGCGATCTTTTTCTGTACAAATAAAAAGTTAACTATCTATTGGTATTTTCTTTTTAACTAGATGCACACAATGGAAACGGTGCTGGGGCCTCAACTGCAACTAGAATAGGTGTTCAAATATTCTTATATTTATAAACTCTTAGCGAGGACATGATTATACAGCCCTAATACTGCCTTTAAAATGTTATTTATAAAACGTATGTAAGTTAAATAGAGGCAATATAAGCTTAATGCGTTTGGAGGTTGAATAGTGCTAGGATATTTTAGTATTGAACTGTCACTTTTAATGTGACATCACATCAAAATATTATAATTACAAAAAATAAAATGCCTTTTCGTTTTTATTAAAAACTTACAGCCATATTTATAAACCCATTATAGTGAGTACATAAGGCTATACAGCCCTTATAATGCCTCTAAGCGCAAAATTGTTATTTATAAAACGTATTTGACGTTGAATAGAGGCTTTATAAGCTAAAAGCGTTTGGATGTTGAATAGTGCCTACATAAGAACATTTTTTTTTAAGAGAGAAAAGTGCGTTATACACGTAGTTCACAAGTGCTCTAGTTTATTTCTAATTAAATATATTGTTGTGAACAGAGCTTTATACTACTACAGCGCCATCTGTTGGAAAACTGCATATCTAATTTATGGAAGAAACAAAAAGCTCTTTTCCAATGTCAAATGTATTCCCCTTATTCCAAACATCTAGAACATTCCAAGACAAGAACTTTCGAGAACAACTAATTCGAGTATATAAGGGAGTGTTCACGGTGAGCGAAACACAGTTGGTTTTGGATTATGAAAATGTGCAAAAGTATTGCTTATTGGATTGTGTTATTAAACGAGTGTGATTTAAATTTGAATAAAAGTATTTGAGTTGTTTATAAATTGAGATTTACTGTTTTGAATTGGAAAGTGTGAATAAAGAAGAAATACTAAAAAGAGTAATAAGTTTTATTGAACGAACCTTAGCAAAAATATTACATTGGTGTCAGAAAAGTAAAAAAAAATGAGCAAGTTACTGAAAGAGCTCAACTGTAATGAGCTGAAAAGTGAATTAGGCAAGCGAGAACTTTCTAGAGCAGGATCGAAAAATGAGCTTGTTCTGCGTTTGGCCGAATATTTGAAACAACAAAATGAAGACCCGGACATTTTCGTCTTTGAAGCTGACGCTGAGGAAGCAGACGTAAGTAAAAATGTAGATGTTTCAAATATGATTAGTCTTCTGCTTGAGCGTCTCGAAGAGCAACGAAATGAACAAAAGAAAGAACAGGAAAATGTACAAAAGAATGTTCTCGAACGTCTCGAAGAGCAATGAAATGAACAAAAGAAAGAACAGGAGAATGTACAAAAGAATGTTCTCGAACGTTTCGAAGAGCAACAGAAGAATGTTCTCGAACGCCTGGAGAAACAGCATAGTGAACAAAAAGACCTTCTCGAAGAACAGAGAAACATGCTAGAAGGCAAGCTTGTTAACATCGAAAAGAATGTATCTGCACTTGATGAACGTGTTTCATTTTTGGAGAATCTAGCCGAACGTGTTTTATTATTACAGAATCAAGTCGACAACAAAATGGAGACGCTTTTAAAAGAGCTAGATCGCATTCGAAATATAAAGATTCGGGAAAGTTCTGGAGAAACCTTGAGGAAAAAGGAGATGCAACCTCCAACCTTTGATGGACAAACTTCTTGGTCTATATACAAGAAGCAATTCGAGGCAGCCTCCACAACAAATGGCTGGGATAAGGGCTGACAAGTATATAGCCTTAACTCTTGCTCTTAGAGGAGCAGCTGCTGAGTTGTTGCAAACCATACCAGCAGATAAGAGCGGCGACTTCAATTCCTTGGTTTTGGCTATAGACAAACGCTTTGGTAACAGCCACATGAAAGAAGTCTTCAAAGTGTAACTCAATTCCAGAGTTCAGAAGAGGGGCGAAACTCTACAACAACTGCAAGCGGACATTGAAAGGTTTGTTCATCTTGCATATCCAGATGTTGGAGAGGAAATCTGTAACCAGTTTGCAGTTGAGGCATTTGTTCGCGCCATTTCTGACATACATCTTCAAAGGGCCGTGCGAACTGCTGGAAAACGAACTCTTTCAGAAACATTAGCATTTGCCTTGACAATGGAAGCAGCTGAGCAAGCTTCTCACGGAGTACATCGACTTAAAGAAGCCATCGTCGAAGAATGCTCATGCCAAAGAACTGATGTCCAAAGGAACCAACGAAACGGACCTGCAAAGTGCTGGAATTGCAACAAGACCGGACATTTACAGCGTCAATGTCGATTACCACTAAGAAGAGCTTGTCAACATTCTGGTATCGATGGCCCCAGAAACACCATCCAGGTCTCCCAGACTAAGCGAGACAATAGAAGTCTGACTGTCGAGGCAACTTTAAATGGCAACAAACGTGTGGTCACCATCGATACCGGTGCCACAGCCTCCATTGTGCGTCAAGACCTAGTTCACCTGAATTGGCTACACAACATCAATAGTTACCGTCTAAGAACTGCCACAGGAGAAGCAGCTAGGGTTCATGGTGAAATCCGACTTAGAATTCGAATTGCAGATCTAGAATTCTCACAAAAATTTTTGGTGGTAGATATATGTGACGAATGCATCATAGGCATGGACTTCATGAAAGAACATCGAGTAATTTTGGATATTGGCAACCAGGTACTCAAATACCAGAATACAGAGATTCCAATGATCTATGGGCACGAAGAAACAACAACTCTAAGGACTGTCATCAAAGAAGACGTGATTATTCCTACTTCTTCTGAGGTATTCGTTTGGACAAAAGTAGAAGGTGAGTGTGGACGCCATCGATACCTAATGGTGGAACCAGGCCCAGATTGTTCTTCCCAAAACGTCATCATTGGGAAGACACTTGTGGCTCCGAAAAACAATATGGTCCCCGTACGGATACTCAACACCAAACCGTACGATGTGAAGTTAGTGAATGGAGAAGTTATCGGTAAGTGCGAATCTGCCATAACACGAATTGACGCTGAAACACCGAGAACGACATTAAACCCTGAGGAGCTCAATAGCATCAAGGCAAAGATACTCAATTCATCTAACCTAGACCAACATCAGGTTAAAACGTCAGAAAGCCTTCTGAACGTGTATGCTGACATTTTCGCTTCACCAAACGGAAAATATGGAAGGACACAAATGGTGCAGCATCGAATAAATACAGGAGATGCAAGACCCATTCGTCAGCCCGCAAGACGTCTGCCACTGGCCAAACAAGGTGAAGCTGAGGAAATGATTACCACCATGAAGAAGGATGGTTTGATTGAGAACTCCAAGAGTCCTTGGGCGTCACCAGTAGTCCTAGTCAAAAAGAATGACGGAAGTACACGGTTTTGTGTAGACTACCGAAGGTTGAATGACGTGACCAAGAAAGATAGCTATCCCCTGCCAAGAATTAGCGACACCTTAGATGCGATGGAAGGAGCACAATGCTTTTCAACACTGGACTTGAAAAGTGGATATTGGCAAGTTGAAATTCACCCTGAAGATCGAGAAAAGACAGCGTCCTCCAAAGGTAATGGGCTCTGGCAGTTCAAGGTGATGCCGTTTGGTCTTTGCAACGCTCCGGCAACATTTGAGCATTTGATGGAGTGCGTCCTTCAAGGCCTGACGTGGAAAACTTGTCTTGTCTACTTGGATGATGTTATCGTTTATGGAAAAACATACGACCAACACTGTAAAACCTAAGGGGTGTGTTCCAGAGACTTCGAGAGGCTAACCTTAAACTGTCGAAGACCGAAAGGAACTACTGTGTGACGAGAAGAGAACCATTGACACTCATCGTAGCAACGAAACACTTCCACAAATACATCTATGGACAGAAGTTTCTTCTACGAACCGATCGTGGTGCTCTTAACTGGTTGTTGAACTTCAAGAACCCAGAAGGACAAGTCGCAAGGTGGATAGAAAGACTGCAGACTTACGATTACGAAATTCAACACCGAAGTTGAAAGCTGCACTCAAATGCCGACGCACTATCCCGAAGACCTTGTAAAATAGATTGCAAGCATTGCAGGCGACAAGAAGAAAAGGAATCCATCACCATTCTGCGAATAAGGGCTGACCCCATTTGTGGATGGAGCAATGAAAAAATAAGATCTGCTCAACAAGAAGACCCCGACATTGAACCTCTTCTCGCATGGAAGGAACATGAAGAAAAACCCGCATGGAATGACGTTTCCGATAGGAGTCCAGTTTTAAAGGCCTATTGGGCACAATGGGACTCACTTCATGTGCAAGAAGGTGTTATTCGGCGAAAATGGGAGTCCGCTGATGGTAAATCCTATGTGATGCAGCTTGTGTTACCTCAATCGAAAATCAAAGAGGTTCTTCGAGAGATCCATGATGGACCTTCAGGAGGCCATTTGGGAGTCAATAAGACTTTAGAAAAGGTGAGGCAACGATTCTATTGGTTGCATGCAAGAGACGACGTTGAAAAGTGGTGCCGAAATTGTGACGCTTGTGCTGCAACCAAAGGACCTGGTAGAAAACTGCAAGGAAAAATGATGCAATATAATGTCGGCTCACCGTTTGAAAGGATTGCTGTTGATGTGGCTGGCCCATTTCCGGAAACAAATGCTGGAAACAAATACATTCTGGTGGTAATGGATTACTTCAGAAAATGGCCTGAGGTATACGCTATCCCGAACTAAGAAGCCAAGACTGTGGCCGACCAGATTGTGTCTAACTGGGTAAGCAGGTTCGGTGTGCCTATGGAACTTCATTCCGACCAAGGAAGGAACTTCGAGTCGAACATATTACAAGAGGTCTGCGCGTTCCTTGGCATTAAGAAAACGCGAACCACACCACTTTACCCGCAATCTGATGGAATGGTCGAGAGATTCAACAGGACCTTAAAAGAACACCTCACTAAAGTCGTAGGCGACTACCAAAGAAATTGGGATAGGCACATACCACTATTTTTGATGGCCTACCGAAGTGCAATACATAGCTCAACAGGACAAACGCCATCTGAAATCCTGTTTGGAAGAAGCATACGGCTACCTAGTGAGATAAGGTTTGGACATCCATCACAAGAGTCTAAGGAAACAAGGGATTACGTGAGTGACCTACAAGAGAGGCTAATCGACATCCACGAAAGGACCAGGACTAGAATGAGCGCTTACAGCGATCGAATGAAGACAAGGTATGGCACAAGAGCAAACACGACAGGATTTCAAGTAGGAGATCGTGTATGGCCGAAGCTTCAACAAAACTGGGAAGGCCCTTATACTTTTGCACGAAAATCAAAGATGTAGTTTACCGAATTCAAAGAGGGTCAAGAGGAAAGTTAAAAGTTGTGCATAGTGATCGACTGCACCGATACAGTGGCGAATCTGGAGATAGAATTGTTCGGGACGAACAATCTTAAGAAGGGGGCAATGTTGTGAACAAAGCTTTAAACTACTACAGCGCCATCTGTTGGAAAACTGCATATCTAATTTATGGAAGAAACAAAAAGCTCTTTTCCAATGTCAAATGTATTCCCCTCATTCCAAACATCTAGAACATTCCAAGACAAGAACTTTCGAGAACAACTAATTCGAGTATATAAGGGAGTGTTCACGGTGAGCGAGACACAGTTGATTTTGTATTATGAAAGTGTGCAAAAGTATTGCTTATTGGATTGTGTTATTAAACGAGTGTGATTTAAATTTGAATAAAAGTATTTGAGTTGTTTATAAATTGAGATTTACTGTTTTGAATTGGAAAGTGTGAGTAAAGAAGAAATACTAAAAAGAGTAATAAGTTTTATTGAACGAACCTTAGCAAAAATATTACAATATATTAAAAGTTAAAAAAAAGTCAAATTATTAAAAATTTAAATTCTAAATTAAAAAAGTTAAAAACAGCCGACAGTCGAAGTAAGGTAGGATTAATTTAAGTTTTAAAATCCCATCAAGAAAACCGATATTTTTTTTGTAGACTGCTATATGCAACCCAAAAGAAAATCAACGGAAATATCTCCAATTAGCACTCCAAAAAGTAAAAAAAACTCTAAGTCAATCAAAAATGTATTTTACTTCTTTAAATCCTGAAAGAACATCTTAAAAATATTGCAACGAAAGATGACGTCTCCGCTGTTTCGAAGGATATACAGCTACTTCGCATACAAAATACTCACTTTGCAGAACGACTTTCCGTCCTTGAGAACTACTGCCAGACCCTGGAGAAACAACTCGAAATTGTGACACAAAAAACAAATGAAAACACAGTCGTCATGCATGTTCCTTCAGACAAGATGGAAAACAAGCTTAATTTTGTAACACAAACTTGTCTAAGCCTTCTTAATCTCAATAAAAATGCGGAATTATCACTAAGCAAATCACAGGATTCAGTAACCGGCAAACAAAAAAACCAACAATGGTTCTTAATTTTGACAACGCCGGCACTGTCAACAAAATCATGGGAGCCGCTTCAAAACTGAAAAAGACAGGTGTCTTTATTCATCGCGAAGAATCTTTAATTTATCGCAATAAAAGAAGACGTCTATTTGAGATAAAGAGCAAACTAGTTTCGATGAATCCGAATATAAAAATCTTTGTAAAAGGAGCAAAGATGCAAGTAGACAATATTACTTTTACATACGACACTTTCCGAGGTCTAAAGATAATAGCAAATAAAGAACTGGAATATATTAAAACCAATTTCGGTGATGTGCAGCGTCTTTCTTCGACATAAATGACATAAACAACATTAACATCAACCCGAGCCGTCAACATAGAAACTATACAACAAAAGAGACACCTGTTGTTCAGCACGTTTATGAAGTAGGTGGTGCAGGACCTAGCTACAGATAGGATAGTGTTGCCGTCTGCCAAACTACTAACTTTTTTAACCCACTACTTTAAATTAATTATTTTTTTACAATATAACAGGTTTAAAAAACAAATTAATAATGCCTGAATTTTTTTTCCTTACTGCGAATTATGATGTATTTATTCTTTTAGAAACTTTTATAGAAGAAGAAAAGGAACTGCAATATCTGAAATATTTTAAGAACTTTAATATAAAATGTATACCCGCTATTAAAAACAATAGACTTGGTAGAGCAAGTGGCTACAAGTATCAATAACAATATTAAGTTTAAAAATAGTGAGAACAATAGTCAGTTAGTTAGTTAGTTTTTATCGACTTAATTAAAATTCGTGTATATATAAACCAATCATACAAAATAACTTAAAGTGTAATTGGTTTGGTATAATGCCGTCTACCAGATTGACATATTTGTTTTAACAATGTTATTAGAGGCTTGCTTTACGTTTAATTTAAGAAATGTAGATTTATTTTCAAAATTCTCCTTCAATAATACGTTTTCTATAACACTGAGCGTTAACTGTATATTTATATAAAAGGTCCCATCCGCGATCTCCATTCAAAATGCATAAGACTTCCTCCATCTCCAACTTTTTAGTTCCAAAGTAAATCCTTCGTAATTCACACAAAATAGGACATTAATTTTTCGATAAAATGGTACACATCTTCTCTTTCTTTAAGATTACAAATGCTGCACTCAATTGGAAGCTCAATGCGGTATATAATTAAAGTTTATTGGTTCTCCTCTTATTTTGAATATTGTGCTAATTTTGTCTGTTGAGTTCGTGTTAAAAAATATGTTTTTTCCTGAAGGTTGTAGTTGAGTTTGCTGAAGTACGTTCGATATTGCGATGATTGAGCTTCATTGACATATGAATCGTATAAAAAGTTACCTTTTTTTCGATTATTTTTGAAAATTTACATTTTAAATTAAAGACATTTTCCTTATTTTCAAAATTCGTATTTAATCCACATTCGCGGGCTATATTTTCCCATTCTTGCACACAATTACTTTTTGTCAACATCAGGTATGAAAGTATTATTTTTGGTAGTCGCCCTCATCCATCACCATGACTTTGCTTACATAATTGAAGTGTAGATTTAACGTATCTAAAAAGAGTGGGGACATTCCAGTCTCCAGATGGATCATTTATTTGGGGGTGTTATTTGGGAGCTTAAATACTCTTTTGACGCAGTAACGCTGAAAATCCTCAACAGAAGCAAAAGAATAGTATCCCCATGCTTGTGCTCCATATAACATAATGGATGTTGCCGTTGCACGAATAATTTTTTGCTTTGCACAGTGGCTTAAATATTTGTTTCCAATACACTTTCCCCAAAAAGAACCGATCGCACGTTTTGCTTCCGATAGTTTAGCTTCAAAATGTTTTTTCATATTAAAGTTGGCTGTGATAAGAACTCCTAAATATTTGTATTGTCTTATTTCCTCTATTCTCTCGCCTTCATAGTTCCACTGCTCATTTCTAGAATATCTTCCTCCGCCATTTCTAAAAATCATCATTTTTGTCTTCGACAAGTTAACAGACAAATTCCATTTCTTACAATAATTTGCAAGTCTGTTTATCATTAGCTGCATGCTGTTAATGGTTTCGGCAAGTAAAGCAATATCATCTGCAAATATTAATTTATAATATAGTTTTATTGTACACTTATTACAAGTAAGCAAAACTAATCTTAATACTAATACATCATATTTAAAATAAATAAAAATTTAGTAAAAATACACGAGTGTAAGAAAAAACTAAATTATAAAAAAAAAAAACTTATCCAAATTATAATAATATATTTTAAATTATAATAGTACAACTAACAATAAAAAGTTTGGGTGGGTGAGAAAGTTATTGGGGTGGGTTGGAGAGGAGAGAATTTCGGAGGACTGATTTAGATATATTAAAATCAAAAATATTTGAGGAGTTGTTGGAATTACGCAGCATACGAGACATAGGATTATAGTAGCTATAATTAGTACGGTGAAAAGGAATGCGGAATAGGGGTATACTGACCTGAAATTTCGTCGGTTGGTATTAATGGGAATCAGACTTATTAGACCCGGACAGTCTATATTACCAGTTAGTATGTCGTGTATAAAATCCACATCTGCGGCTTCACGCCGTTTTTCAAGCGACTGAAGGTTAATTAGCAGTAAGCGATTCGAATAGAGCAGGAATATATGTTGAATTTATTCTGATCCCACCTCCAATATTTTCTGTCAAATCATTGATAAATAAGACAAATAACAATGAACTTAGGATACATCTCCGTTTAACACCCATCGTTGTTGAAAATTTATCTTAAACGCACTTTCCATCCCAGACCATCGCTAAGTTGTTATCGTATAAAGCTTTCAAAATTGTAATCATTTTATTTGAAATTCCAATCGTATATAACTTATATATCAGTGCCTCTCTAGGTACGGAATCAAAAGCGGCACGAAAGTCAACGAACAGAGTACATAACTTTTTATTCCTCCTCATTTATATTTCAGCGATGTTAACAAGTGAAAAAAGCCTTTCCTAAATCCTGGCTGAAATTCATATAGTATTCTCTTTTCTTTTACCCAATGCGTAAGCCTGTTAAAAAGTAAGATTGCAAACAGTTTTGATGAAGTATTTAGGAAAGAAATTCCTCTGTAGTTCTGGGGTTCTTTATAATCTCCGTTTTTGTGCAGAGGAAATATTATTGCTTTTCTAAAACTCATTGGTATATTTCCAGTTTCGTATATTTTGTTGTACTCATCAGTAAGAGCAATAGCAAATTCTGTTGTGCAGTTTTTGTAGAACTCGGACGTAATTCTATCTTCTCCTGGGGCCTTGTTATCTTTCGCTTTTTTAATTACGTTAAGGACTTCATCAATACTGAATGGTGCATCTAAGACATCATCTAAGTAGAGAGGTGCCGCATATTGATGTACTTAAGACATTTGCTCCTCATTAAGAAGGTTCCTAAAATGGTCTCTTAACTGATCAACATGTAGATTTGGTGCAATGACTAGTTTTCTTCCATTTAAATGTCTTACCGCCTTCCAAAACTCCGATGAGGAACTAGCTGAGCTTATTGCATTTACTTTCGTTTGCTCAAAAGCTAACTTTTTTGTATAACAAAGTTTCTTGAATTCTCCGTTTGCTTCCGCATACAGACATTTAAAAGTTTGAGTATTATGTATCCTCAGTAGTTTCAGGAAAGTAAACGATTTCTGCCTGGCTTTCTGGCATTCATTATCGAACCACTCTTGTTTAATCTTTCTTAGCATTTTTCCTGTATTTCGTTTCGATGGAAGTCCAATTTTAAAATCATTGATCATTGAGTTCCAGTTTCCAGAAACAAAACAATAGTCAATCACAGAGTATGCTGCTCCACGTAAGAATGTAAGCTCACCATCCAAATCCCCCTTACAACTTCCATTTAATACTCTACAAACAAAAGCATCTGCCATATCCATAATTAATGCACCTTTTCTTTCACAAGTCTCATCTTTTGATCTACGCCTTGAATTAATAGTTGTGTGTGAGTAACCGCTCGCAAAGTTGTTTTGTGACAAACCTATCCTTTCATTAAGGTCTCCAATGATCATTAAGTCTGATGAGTTCACATTATTTAGTAAATCGTTATGTTTATCGAAATGTCGTTCCCAGTGGCTGCAGTTCAAATATGTAGGTACTATGTACAGATTCATACTGTTTTTCTCTAATATAATGATACAATCTTCTCCAATTTGTTTCATTTCAATATCTACTTCTTTAATGTTTTTTCTATAGGCAAGAAGCTCCCCACCACTACCTCTTCCAAATATACTTGTTTTTCCATTTTACTTCATAATTAGCAAATACATTTTTAAACAATTTTTCTTCCTTATTTAATACATAAGTTTCAAATAACAAAATAATATCATAATCATAAATATAATTAAAAAAATCATCTAATTCTATCTTATTTTTAAGTCCAGAGACATTATAGCTTAATATTCTAAGGCTCTTATTCACCGAGCGCTCCTAAACGGCTCTTACCTTTACGAGGCTCTTAATTTGAAATTTCTGTGGGGTATTCACCAACCACTCGCAAGTGTTTTTCGAAGTTCGAAAATGAGAGCCACTCTCTCTTGTTCAGGCATACCCAAACTGTGAAATATTGTGGAATGTTGGTCTTGACAGCAAATGGATACTCTTCTACCTGGCATTGCTCGCATGGATTCGAGTCAAATGCGTGCGTGGCACGTCAAAGCGAACAAAGTTTCGAAGAGAGCGCTCGTAAGTTAGGAGTGGTCGGGGCCACACCTAACTTTTAAGAGCGCTCGTAGATCTTCACTAATATTGCTTGGTGAATAGGTTTATGAGCTTCTTAAGTTATGAGTGCTCGGTGAATACCGGCCTAAGATTAAAAAAAACTACTTCATTTCTTTCTTTCTGATAGACGTTTAAATCTCAATTAGAATGTTCGTGTAAGCACTCATGTTTCTCCCTACAGCGCCAACGGATTAATTTGGTAGCTGCCAAGATGTTGTTGGTTCTGAACTTGGTTCTTTTGACATTTGAGTTTGATTTCTTTTTGATACATGATACACATTTTTTGGTTTCAGTAGTTCATTCATTAATTTTTCCATCTCTTTAGGGAAAGGGCATAATATTTTAGATAGAACATCTAATCCATTCTCGTTACCACATTTAGGCTAGCCGCGCACTAGCAACTTTTAGTTGCGAAACTGTTTGGTTTCTTATAGAAAACAGATGAACTGTTTGGTTGAATGTCCGTGAATTTGCAGATAATTATATGTTCAATAAAATGGCGAACTTATTTTAGGCAATCGTTAAGTTTGTGTCAAAACACAAACTTTTTAGTTGCTCGAACTAAGCATAGTTTCGCAACTAAAAGTTGCTAGTGCGCGGCTAGCCTTAAGGTCTTCTAAAGTGTCCCAAGTGAATGTTTTGTCTTCTACAATAAGCTTGTCGTCCCTGATAACAATTTTATTATTCGGGTTTCCTTCGCGTAGTGCTTTTCTAATCACCATTAGTTTGGTTCTCCTTTTGCGCATGTTGTAAGGCAGATCTTTGGTAATCCTAATGTTCGACGTTCTAAGTTTCGATGTGTTACGGAGTACTGTTCAAACGGATTCGCGATTTCTCATTTTAACAATCACTGTTTTCAAACGCGGTTCTCGACTAGGAATGCTATAA
Source organism: Chrysotoxum bicinctum (assembly GCA_911387755.1). Classification (NCBI taxonomy): domain Eukaryota; kingdom Metazoa; phylum Arthropoda; class Insecta; order Diptera; family Syrphidae; genus Chrysotoxum; species Chrysotoxum bicinctum. The sequence continues at coordinate 114,291,408 of OU426988.1, forward strand.
GCAGTTTCGATGGCATTTGTATTGTGTACTCCAAGAAGATCTGCACATATAGACGTTGCCCTCTCATTCATGTCAACGTTTTGCTTCTCCGGAAGGTGGACTATGAGATTTGTTTCGGTGTTTTTTTTGCATGATTTTGTCCATCTGCAATTCCAAAAGCTTGTTGCGATCTTCTAGTTTTTCAACTTTGCTACTAATTTCTTCGTATTTTGACTTGATGCCAGATATTTCGTTAACGAGAAACTGTAGATCGGACTTCGATGCGAGTTCCTTGAAAAGTTCTTTATTTTTCTCATCTAGCATTTGCTTAAACATTGTTGCGGGGCAATAGGATGATCAAGGAGGATGGGTAGAGGGAAGCAGGATCCAGGATAACGTAAGGAAGAGGATCAGGTATGAATCGAAATAGTGCTTAGCCAGGGGAACGCGGCCTGTTTACGTGGCTCGACTTGAACTCGCCGGAATGGGGGGGGATCTTGTCCCCCGAACTAAGCCTCACCCCTCAACAATACATATATCAGGCCTATAAAAACAAAAAAAAAACCGCGGACCGACTTCACCACACCTTGGGTGCTGCTGATGTTGCTGCAGCTTGGCCTATACCCACCCTACCTGGAAATTCGATGGCCCAGTTGGAACTTCCCCAATAACTCTTACACAAACTTGTCACTGTTAGTTCCTCACTCGTTCATCACCTCCGGCTTCACTTCCACACCCCTGAAAAGGATTGATCTTCAATCGGTCATGTTTCGCTCAAATCGAAACAGGAAAACACCACAATATTTTTTTTTTCCATTAGGCATTCGAAGTTTTATTTTATAACCAAAAAAAAACAATTGACAGGATATCATTACGTAATATTAATAAGAAAAAAAAAGAACAATTAAAGCGACTGGCGACTATGAAGCGTTTCCCTAGTTGATAAACAAAAAGTATGTGCCCTTTTTGGCACCTCTTCTAAGACTACACGGTTCTTCACTGTTAGCTTCCCTACCTCGATAGAGCTCTTTAGAGGAGTACTAGCTTTTATAACAATCTTTAAAGGTCTACGATACGCGGCAATAGGTCCCCGGGAAACACTCATTTACACTTAAATTTGAACGCCAAACCAAAAAAAATGAATAAATAAAAACTTTAGCAACAACAAAACTTCAACGCCAATTAAAGAATAATTATACAAAATTCATGATATCACCCTTTTACGGATATAAGATCGATTATTCGGAACACTTTTACTTTTATTCAATTACATAAAACTTGGAATAATAGCTTCTGTCTCGTTTCAAATTCATTTTCTTCTTTCTGGAGGCACGACACGCAAGGACATACATATATGTAGCTACCTTTTTAGATGAGGGCTTCCCCTGATGTTCAGTTTTCCTTGTTGAAAGTTGAGGCTACGATTTTTTTATTTATCACCCTCTCGGGGCGCTCAAGTAAGGCCTTTAGTTAATCTGGAGGCTTCCTCGAGACTGCTTTAGTCCAACCAGTGGTAGGCGAGTGCCTCTGTGAATTCTTGCCGAATGGATCTCAAGATCCCGGTCACCTGTTTCTAATGGGGTTGATTCCTCCTAAGACCTCAGGTTTGATGCCTCGTCTCTACCCCCAGATACTCCTCAGAAGAAAAGAAACGATGGGGCGGCTCAGTCGTGATTCGTCGACTAAGACCGCCAAAAACACACCTATTAAATGTTCAATACCCTTAGAAGAAGTACTTTCTATATATTTTTTTCTATTCTTACTCACCGTTCTACCAAGCAAAAAAAAGGTTTTTAAATGGTCAGGGGATCCTATAAAATTTCCTCTATCCTCTTTTCACGCTGGCTTTCGGAATTTTTTTTCTTTTTGTTTAATTATTTAATTTGATTTTCGTTCTGCTTTTACTCTTAACCGAACAAAGTTTGATGATTGAATGACCTGATTAACCCGTTTTCTGATTTGACAAACATTCTGATCCAGTATATAGGCATCACCCCACCTCTCACCTCATCTCAAACCACACAACCCATGTAAAGATGACCAAGGCGCGTTAGATCAAATTCATAAATTGAAACTCACTTCCAATAAGGAAGTCTCCAAACCAATTCCCTTACCTTCCAGAGTCTCCAACTTAAGCTACCACGCTACTACTAATCTCGTCCCTTTTTTTTTCCTTTTTCTTTTTTTTTTTTGTTATTATTGTTATCATCTACCCTTTTTCTAATTCAACACTAAGGCAATGATCCGGTAGCTAGTCTCCGAGTTATGTTTTCAGATTGTGTTTAAATTTCATTCATGGTTCTTTTACCTCATTAGCTTACCTCACCTATATTCACCACCGGTGAGTTATATCTTCAACCTTACCGTCCCTGGAAACTTCCCTCTTAATTAAAATTTCCCTTCCAGATTGCCGAAGGGGAATTCGTTTTCTCTTACCTACAAATTGAGGTGTCTATGACCAGCTGTCATCGAGAAACAACAAAATATAACCCGAAAATTAATACGACAGACATGGTAAGTAGCCTTTTTTTTTTTCTTTTCTTAATTAATTAACTTAATTAACTACTCGTACTTTTCCTTTTCTTCTTTATTATAGGTTTTTTCTCTAATATTCTTAAAGTTATTTTAACGTTTTTTTATTTTTTTTCTTTCCATCTTTTATTTTTCTCAATCCCCCTTTCGGAATGGCAAACTGCGCAGGGATGAACAGGAGCATATGCATGTAAGTGATCCCATTATGGATTTTCAACTTCGATTTAATTTGAGTTTTTCTTTTAGACGGATTGCTTTGAGACGTCCTTGCCAGGGATCCGCAACAAAATTTCGGCTAGGGAGGTTTCTATCCAACTCCATGGTCGAAACAAAAAGGCTTCCTGGCTTTAGTGGTGGGGAAAAACCCACGTTAATAGCCGGGCACCTGTACCTTACAGTTCCAGCACACTAGCGTTGTAACGTCAGCATATCTACGCGGAGGGTATGTTGGTCTTGCTCCTCCTAACTGATAAGCTGCCAATTGTTCGTCCGATGAATGATACTCTTCTTCATATTCTAACTCATTTGCCGAGTATTTAGCTAAAGGCTTAACAAATGGTCTGGGGACGTCACGATCTCTCCTCGGAAACGCTGCCTCTGCTTCCTTGCACGCGGTCCTCAGCTGGTCTAGCGAGAAGATTGGCTGTGGATATACATATCTTCCGATTTTTTCATTCAAGTTCCGCTTCAGAATCCTCACGATTTCTACCTCCGACAGGGGCATCCTCAGCTGGAATCTCATTTTGTTGATGGCTGCCAGGAATTCTTCACTCGTTTCCGAAGCATTCTGCCTTCGTTCCATAATGTCATGGATAATCTCCAGATCCGTTCTGGTGTTTTTGTATCGGCGTAACAACGCATCTTTCAAAGTTGGCCAATCGAGTTGATGATTATCCCTCTGGAACTGCCAGAACCAATCGTAAGCTGAATCTTTGAGAAAAAGGTGGAAATCTCTTAGTATTTCGTTCCAAGGGCAAGCATACTGGTACTGTAGTCTCTCTAGTCGAAAGACAAAATCTTCAACTGTCAGTGTCGTTGATAAGCCATCAAATTTCAGACCCCACTTGTCCACTTTAATCGGCGCTCTGTATCCTGAAGGCATGAATGGATAGGCTGGATAATTACCGTACGGATTTGGAGTAGAGAAGGGAGTTCTATAATTCCTGTTAGGATCTTGTTGACTTTCTGGGTAGTGCCGAGGCTGGTGCGGTCTCTCTGAGGCTCTCATTGCGTCTGGTAGTCGTCTACGCTGTTGTCCCAAGGGTACGAAAGCACTTCTCCCGGAATCCACGGGAGGATTCATTGGCAATGGGAGTGGCTCTGGCTCTGGGTGAGATGTTTTACCAGCTGGTCTAACCATCGGGTCTTCAGTGGCTTGTTGAGAGGGACCACCCAAGGTTAAGTTCCTCAGTAAACCACCGATTTGATTTTGGATCTCTTCTTTCAATGCGTCGGTTACTTCTCGTTGTATTGCGTCTTTACATGATGATAATCCATTAACCATGGCCAGATTTATATATGCTTTCAGATCTTCAGGTAAGATTCTTTTTTCTCTCGACTTAGGTGGAGGTGGTGGTGAGGCTTGACCAGCAGGTCCCCTATTTGATAAATTCCTACCACCTGGTAGCCTAATGTCCAAGTCACCACCGGCTCCTTGCTGTAACGTATTGTTGTGAGACCCGAAGACTTCCGGTCGCGAATGCGAAGATTCATTTCCCACCCCACTGAGACTACTATAGGAAGGCGCCGAGATTGACGAATTTGCATCGAAATTGAGGTCCAACGGAGGAGGAAGACCAGAGCTAGCTACATTTTGGGAAGTTGACCTTGTGAGTCGATCCGAAATGAGAGGTGAGTGTACGACCCGCTGTCTAGTTTCAGGATCTAAACCTTGAGTAGCGGACCTAGTTACTCTCGACTTTTCAACAATTTCCGCGTCTCTAATTAATCGATTAACGCGATCATGATCTTCTGCATTTGAACGCGCCATATTGACTCTCGTTTATACGCCAAATGAAGACAACTAAATTAAATAGCCACAATCAGTATGACAGAAATAAGGCGAGTTGACGAAACACAAATCAAAACTAAAGACTCAACCGTTTGGCTCAGTTGATATTACTAATTAAATATAGCCTAACCAAACAAAGATATATATATTTCGCTACAAAAACTATTGAAATTAACAAACACTATTGATGAAAACTTGGATTACAGAATTTTCTCTTTTTTTTTTCTAAAACAAACCTAAACCTAGCTGACCTTCAAAAAAAAACTTAAAGTACGAAACTAAACCTAAAAGTTATTGAAAGTAAATTTAAGGATAATATAATAAATAAACGTAACCAACTAACCAAAAAGATTGACCTAAACAACTAAAAAATAAGAAAAATGACCTAAACCTACCAATTACCAATAAAATCGGGTTGAACCCAAGAAAACTAAAACCTAAAAAAAAACTTCTTCAAACGAAGAACCAAAACCAAATATCAGGAAAAAAGTAATTATAACTCTGTTACCATAGGTAACTAATAATGATGCCGATGAATTTCAAAAAAAAATTTATATATCACTTTTGAATCTATATTCGAATACCATTTGTTACTTTCTTTATGAGAAAGGAGTTTTTATTTATTGTTCGGTTGTAATTTACATAGGTTTCCGGGGTGCTTCGGTGAGCTTTTCGGTGATGATATTTTGTTGACGACGATTTGGAGTGACTAGTGATACCTAAGCTTGAAATTTAATGACTGCAGACGGACTATTTAATACTTCCCTCGGTGTGGTGAAATTAAAAGGAATTAAACAATTCGACAAAGTTACGTTACAAAGTTACTCTTCCAATCCCGCTATTCAAGGCTGTCGTTTAGACTTTCGATGAAGACATGGCGTTGCAAGATGTAACAACACAAAAAGAAATTTAAGTTATACGAAATAACTCTAGATGGATTTGATAGATCGTGCAGCGGTGTTCGACTCTGCCAGACACGGTCACGATCACCAAACAAAATAAGCTTTAAGGAAGTATACTAAAGGATTTGAAATCAAAATTTGATAGTAAAGTAAAAAAAGAATAGGAAGTGGGAAAAGGAAAACTATATAACTTACATACACTGGTGATAACCGGAACCAACCTCAAATCCCCAAAGTCAGTCGCAATTCATCCTAATATGTCAAAGACTTTTTAGGTGAAGACTTACTTACTCTGCAGAAATCGCGGCAAGTCCCAATTAAACACCAGAACACTCATGAACCGTAGTCACTGAAGATTTCCAAAAGCCTGTCGCAATTCATCGTAGTACATCAAAGATCTTCTAGATGAAGACTTACAAATCATTAAAAATCTTCAGTAAGTTTGGTTGCGAACTATAACGACAAAAAAACAGAAACGAGGACTATAGATATCTAAGACCGATGCCTTAGACGTTGGGCGCCAATTGTTGCGGGGCAATAGGATGATCAAGGAGGATGGGTAGAGGGAAGCAGGATCCAGGATAACGTAAGGAAGAGGATCAGGTATGAAACGAAATAGTGCTTAGCCAGGGGAGCGCGGCCTGTTTACGTGGCTCGACTTGAACTCGCCGGAATGGGGGGGGATCTTGTCCCCCGAACTAAGCCTCACCCCTCAACAATACATATATCAGGCCTATAAAAACAAAAAAAAAACCGCGGACCGACTTCACCACACCTTGGGTGCTGCTGATGTTGCTGCAGCTTGGCCTATACCCACCCTACCTGGAAATTCGATGGCCCAGTTGGAACTTCCCCAATAACTCTTACACAAACTTGTCACTGTTAGTTCCTCACTCGTTCATCACCTCCGGCTTCACTTCCACACCCCTGAAAAGGATTGATCTTCAATCGGTCATGTTTCGCTCAAATCGAAACAGGAAAACACCACAATATTTTTTTTTTCCATTAGGCATTCGAAGTTTTATTTTATAACCAAAAAAAAAAACAATTGACAGGATATCATTACGTAATATTAATAAGAAAAAAAAAGAACAATTAAAGCGACTGGCGACTATGAAGCGTTTCCCTAGTTGATAAACAAAAAGTATGTGCCCTTTTTGGCACCTCTTCTATGACTACACGGTTCTTCACTGTTAGCTTCCCTACCTCGATAGAGCTCTTTAGAGGAGTACTAGCTTTTATAACAATCTTTAAAGGTCTACGATACGCGGCAATAGGTCCCCGGGAAACACTCATTTACACTTAAATTTGAACGCCAAACCAAAAAAAATGAATAAATAAAAACTTTAGCAACAACAAAACTTCAACGCCAATTAAAGAATAATTATACAAAATTCATGATATCACCCTTTTACGGATATAAGATCGATTATTCGGAACACTTTTACTTTTATTCAATTACATAAAACTTGGAATAATAGCTTCTGTCTCGTTTCAAATTCATTTTCTTCTTTCTGGAGGCACGACACGCAAGGACATACATATATGTAGCTACCTTTTTAGATGAGGGCTTCCCCTGATGTTCAGTTTTCCTTGTTGAAAGTTGAGGCTACGATTTTTTTATTTATCACCCTCTCGGGGCGCTCAAGTAAGGCCTTTAGTTAATCTGGAGGCTTCCTCGAGACTGCTTTAGTCCAACCAGTGGTAGGCGAGTGCCTCTGTGAATTCTTGCCGAATGGATCTCAAGATCCCGGTCACCTGTTTCTAATGGGGTTGATTCCTCCTAAGACCTCAGGTTTGATGCCTCGTCTCTACCCCCAGATACTCCTCAGAAGAAAAGAAACGATGGGGCGGCTCAGTCGTGATTCGTCGACTAAGACCGCCAAAAACACACCTATTAAATGTTCAATACCCTTAGAAGAAGTACTTTCTATATATTTTTTTCTATTCTTACTCACCGTTCTACCAAGCAAAAAAAAGGTTTTTAAATGGTCAGGGGATCCTATAAAATTTCCTCTATCCTCTTTTCACGCTGGCTTTCGGAATTTTTTTTCTTTTTGTTTAATTATTTAATTTGATTTTCGTTCTGCTTTTACTCTTAACCGAACAAAGTTTGATGATTGAATGACCTGATTAACCCGTTTTCTGATTTGACAAACATTCTGATCCAGTATATAGGCATCACCCCACCTCTCACCTCATCTCAAACCACACAACCCATGTAAAGATGACCAAGGCGCGTTAGATCAAATTCATAAATTGAAACTCACTTCCAATAAGGAAGTCTCCAAACCAATTCCCTTACCTTCCAGAGTCTCCAACTTAAGCTACCACGCTACTACTAATCTCGTCCCTTTTTTTTTCCTTTTTCTTTTTTTTTTTTGTTATTATTGTTATCATCTACCCTTTTTCTAATTCAACACTAAGGCAATGATCCGGTAGCTAGTCTCCGAGTTATGTTTTCAGATTGTGTTTAAATTTCATTCATGGTTCTTTTACCTCATTAGCTTACCTCACCTATATTCACCACCGGTGAGTTATATCTTCAACCTTACCGTCCCTGGAAACTTCCCTCTTAATTAAAATTTCCCTTCCAGATTGCCGAAGGGGAATTCGTTTTCTCTTACCTACAAATTGAGGTGTCTATGACCAGCTGTCATCGAGAAACAACAAAATATAACCCGAAAATTAATACGACAGACATGGTAAGTAGCCTTTTTTTTTTCTGTTTAACTTAACTTAATTAACTACTCGTACTTTTCCTTTTCTTCTTTATTATAGGTTTTTTCTCTAATATTCTTAAAGTTATTTTAACGTTTTTTTATTTTTTTTCTTTCCATCTTTTATTTTTCTCAATCCCCCTTTCGGAATGGCAAACTGCGCAGGGATGAACAGGAGCATATGCATGTAAGTGATCCCATTATGGATTTTCAACTTCGATTTAATTTGAGTTTTTCTTTTAGACGGATTGCTTTGAGACGTCCTTGCCAGGGATCCGCAACAACATTTCAATGCTCATCCCGGTAATGCAATCAGTTGTCATTTTATTTGAACTAACACTTGAGTGATATTTTTTGGTGTTTTTTTGTTCAGGGAAGGTTTCAATGATTCCTCTTTTTTGTTTGTTCATTAGTTAGGTTATCTTTTGGTGCTACAGCTTTGATATTCGATTCTGAATCTTAATTTCTACAACTTACTCAGAACGTTATTTTCGTATTTATAAGCAGCTTTTTTTGTTTCGAATGAAGCCACATTTTGAGTTATCTATGGGCGATTTCGCTATAGACGATTTTTGACACAAATTTTTCAATTACAATATTTTTTACTTTTTTGATAAATATTCAAAGTAAAAATACTATATTTAATAATAAAAAAAAACTGAGACCTAACTTATAGAAAACATTTTTGTTTGCGCTTGGCAACATTATCATTACGAAGAGTCGGTACGAACTGCAATTATTACAACTGGTAACATAATCTGAAAATAGCTATTTCCGACAGTTTTAAGTTATACTTTACTCAATAGACGTATAAAGCAACATGCCATTTAATCGTTTGCATAAAAACATGTTTGCATAAAACATGCAAATAGCCATTGTAAGTTTGTTGCACCCGCGACATAAAAGATATAAAAGTTTACTTTTTTTGCAGAAAAAAAGTGCTAGCGTTTTAAAACTTTCAAAAAGTAAGAAGAAAACAAAACTAAAATTAAATCAGTCGTTATTAGGAATATATTGTACGTTGAACGACAGAAAACGTTGATTTAAATTGGTTGCACCCGCGATCGCAATATTAAGATCGCGGGCGCAACTTATTGACTACACTAGCATTATAACTTGATTTATTATATTTCATTAATAAAATATGCTTTGAATAATAATTTCTACTGTTCAAGTTATTTTTTTAATTATGTAACATAATAAAATTTGTTCTTTTTTATATAAAAATATATGGTTAAATGGAAATGAAACAAGGAAAAGAGACTGCTTTACAGAAAATTGACAAAAACTTAACAAAAACGCTGAGCTTCATGCAGAAAAAGGACTCTTGGTTTAATGTGGAGAGATGTATTGAAAGAGAAAATGAAGGCAGATACAAATTTTAAAATTCTGACCAGAATCAGACAAAATGAAAAAATGCAGGCAACAAAAAAAAAGGCAGGCACTCATTACATCAGTCCCTGTAGACTGAAAAAGTCGCACAACTGAAACGTAGTTGAAGAGGTTAAAAAAGTATCTAAAATAAAAACAGATTCCACCAAAGCAATGCCTAAAAAACTGAAGGATGACAGGCGATTTCTATAAAAGGAATAATATTAGTAGACAAGTGCCGGGTATAAAAGATGTGAGATCTATTAAGTCGGAAGTTAAGAATTGAGAAGAGCACAATGACCATGAGCATTCATTAAGTTAAGTTTTCGATGTTTTTATAGAGTCAGAAGACCCCAACAGGGTCTTTTGAACCCCCTATATTACCAGTAGATCCATGCTCTAAAATACCGTTCTGTTGTTACAGCAGCAGTATTGCCAAAAGTTATTTCCGCAGGTTTTCCGTTCTTGTACAGGTAGGCTGCATAATATCACAATATCATTATGTGGGGTTATCCTTAACCGATATAGATAAAGATGGAGTACTTCTAACATACATATATTATGTATTTTTGAAAAAATATTGAAGTATTTGAAAAAAACAAAGTTTTTTAAATCAGTTTACTAAATTAAGTTAGACGCGTTGCACCCTCGATAGTTTGATGTTGCACCCGCGATTGATTTAAAAGTTAATATTTCGTTGCTTACTTTTGTTTTCTATCTTTATTTTTATTTATTAAGTTAATTGAATCAACGTCGTTCAATTTATGTAAGAATAGCCTGATAAATGTTTCACAATTAACAGAATTTGTGTTTTTTGTACTATGATCTATAAAATTCGTGCCAATTCTGTTGCACCCGCGATCGCACTTTGAAACCATTCTTCTGCCAAATTATTTATTATATTTTAGAATTCTAAATGGATTAAAAATAAATAGGTGAAAATGTATCCCTTCAAGTAATAATGTCATTAAATATTTTACTTATTTTATTGTTAAGTCTACTTCAAATGAGTCTAAATGTTGCACCCGTTATAATGGAATCACCCAATAGTTACAGGAAGGAATTATGTTAATAAGAACCTAGGAACATTTATATACTCTGTATCTATTTATTAATGTCCAAATTTTTACATTATCAAACAAAAAAAAGAAGTTATTATTTATTTTTGTTTAATAATAATTTAAGTAAAAATGTATCAAGGCATAGCCCTACTTAAGTATACAATTATTTAAAAGACCATCTAATACAAAAAGTTCTTAATTGATAAATGATTGTATTCAAACTATTTAAATGCTTATCTTCCTACATACAAACATATTTATGTATATATATATGTACATATGTACTGTACATAAGTAAAAAATTTCCAAACTAGGTATACCTACATATGTACTAAACAAGCTCTTGTCCAAAATCTTGAAATTTATAATAATAAGCCCAAAAAAAGACCTACAAATACATAAATACCCACGACACACTTTATTGAAAAAATTTTTCTAATTATCAACCAACTTAAATATATCCATCGGCCAAACCCATGAACCACACATTTTATATTTATCCCAAACCTCAGACAACCCAAAAAAAATCTTGAAAGTATAAAAAAATCAACTGTCTGCGGCTTGATCGTTACAAAGGGGTGATCGAATATTGCAAATATAAACAAAAATTGCAGGAAAGGGTAAACAAAAGAGAAGCAACACATAATTGAGAGAAAATAAATCATATCCTACAAAATCCTGCGAAAAGAACTTTGATTCTCGTAGAAAAAATGCTTTTTAAAAAGCGCTTTATAGAATAAAGCTTTTTAAATTTCATAGGTCACTCTGCTCCATAGGCGTAAGACATCTGTATATGATTATTTGTGGTGGTAGTATTAGGTTTCTAACTTTAAACATTTTTTAACTAATATCATCCTAAGGCTAGGAGCGCACATTCAATTTTTAGTTGCACAACTGTTTGGATACTTATACAAATCAGATGAACTATTTGGTTGAATGTCCGCGCAGGTGCATATAATTATATGTTACACAAAATAGCGAACTCATTTTAGGCAATCGTTTAGTTTGTGTTAAAACACAAACTTTTTAGTTTCTTGAACCAAACAGTTAAGAAACCGCGTAGGATAAGGCAATTTCTTTTAATAAATTGATTCTGAGCAACCTTAAAACAGTGGTAGTTCGTGCAAAAAACTAAGCAAAAAGACCTATTTTGACGTTTTTAAATGTTAAAGAGTCATATGAAGTCAGAGCGATACTAACAAATTAAAATAGGTATTCTGCGAGTTTAACTTCAATAAAAGTGCAAAGAAAGTATGATGCTGTGTCCGATTGAAATTTTGCAAAATCGATGTCTTAACCTAGCTTCATACTAAAACAGCCTTAACATCGTATTAATTCAACTAAAATGTGCAATTTTTTCAGTTGTCATATAAATTCAACATAATGCCGCAATTACACGACATTTTTGAACAAATGCCAGTGAACTGATAAAATATATCAATCGAAACCAATCGCCTTCGCGTAAATTGATTCAGTATTTTATGATAAAATAAATGGCAGTAGTGCAAAGCCGGAATTATGGTATGAATTAAAGTTTTGCATTTGAAAAAATATTTGTTCTGTAAATTTCGAAGCGATCACACTTTGGATTAGTAAAGACAAAGTATAACAAAATAAATACCAACGAATACACCCTCAAGTATGCCACATATATTTTTTCGGACACCACCTAAACACCTCCTACATGTCAACATCCGAAACTCTATCTTCACTAAATTATCCATTTCAATTACTAGCTTATTTTTATTCACTAATCGTTTGTTGTTGTTTTCCATGTTAAATTTTGCGATGTAGTGTATTCACTAACCAATAAAACACGGCTATTTAAAAGTCATCGATGAAAGTAATCATATGTAATTTAATAGCCCAAAGTAATAAACAAATGTTTATTAATGATATTTTTAACCAAACCTTTTTGACACTAAGGCTGGTATTCACCGAACGCTCATAACTTAAGAAGCTCATAAACCTATTCACCAAGCAATATTAGTGAAGATCTACGAGCGCTCTTAAAAGTTAGGAGTGATCCCGACCACTCCTAACTTACGAGCGCTCTCTTCGAAACTTTGTTCGCTTTGACGTGCCACGCACGCATTTGACTCGAATCCATGCGAGCAATGCCAAGTAGAAGAGTATCCATTTGCTGTAAAAACCAACATTCCACAACATTTCACAGTTTGGGTATGCCTGAACAAGAGAGAGTGGCTCTCATTTTCGAACTTCGAAAAACACTTGGTTTCGAATAACGTAAGTGCAAAAGAGAAAAAAAAATCGAAAGATGAGACGGAAAAAAACTGCCCTGTGTCGCGTGGGTAAAATTTTCGGTGCAACAATTTGACGTTTCTCTTTTCTCTTATCCGTTTTTCTTCCATTCTGCTTCATATGATTTCGTTATCCGAGGAGTAAACTTCAATGTAATGCATAGAAATACTTCTTTCTGATTGCTTCTTTATTTTGAAGAGCACATACGCTCACCAACACCGAAATGAAAAATAAAGAGAACTGTCAAATTGGATTCATGAATCTGGTTTCAACGTGTAAAAGCGCTTGAATCAGTGGACGAAATATCAAAGCAGAATTCGAAGAAGGCGCATGCATCTAGATTCATCGTGTAATAGCAGACTTGTGAGTGGTTGGTGAATACCCCAAAGAAATTTCAAGTTAAGAGCCTCGTAAAGTTAAGAGCCGTTACCAGCCTAAAACAAACAATTGAAAAAGATAGATTTAAAATATTATATCAGTTTAATAATATAAAAAGGGAAACAGTTAAGTTCAATAATAAAATAATGTACTTAGAATTATTATTAAAAATAGGAATTATAAAAGACAATGTTGAACATATCCAAAATAACATGGCTTCTAGTAGAACGGGTATAATGGGAAATAATATTTTAAGTAGAAGAAATAATTAAATATGATATCACTTTCGAAAAGCTTAAGAATATAAAAATGGGAACTGCTTTATATGAAGAAGAAAAATAGTTTTTGTAATTAAAATTTCGAACGAAGTTATAGAAACAAGAAAATATCTAGTAACATCCTTCACAAATATGTATTACGAAGAACCAATAAAAAATGATGAAGAAATTGTAAAAATTAATGGAACTATTTACATATACGAAAGATATGTTGATTTTAAAAATCTAAAGAAATCTAATTTATGTATATACAATAATATTTGTACCAAAACAAAGAATTCCCAAATGAAAATTGTTGAAATAGAAAATAATTTGCTATTCCTAAAGAATGTAAAAAATATAACTCTAACCAGTACCTACTTGTGATGAAAGAATTACAAATTTAAATGGAAACTTTTTATTGAATTTTAACAATTGTAAAATAAATGTTCAAAATACCACATTCAGTAACAGAAAAGATATATTTGAACAGAGATTCATTACTTCTTACGAGGTAAATCTAAATCATGCAACAGAAACACTTAACTTGGATGATATAGTAATGAAACAAATAGAAAACATCGAAAATATAAATGAATTGAAATTTAATCATAAAAATCACATCTCTTTAAATGTATACATTGTAATATTTATAATTTTGTCAATCATAGCTATATTTATTTATGTTTATATTAAAGTTCAAAAAATGAAACGTACAATGTATGTAACTCAGGAGAGTTTTAAATTAAAGGAGGGAGAAGTTATGTCAAGCTCAGCAACCAAACGGAAATTCCCACAACCGTGGTTGGCAATAAAACAAAAAATATGATGACAACTCATAATCGAGTTCATTTGCCAATCATCTGGCCTTAATTCCAAGAACCAATATTTTGCTGACTTCAACAAATGAACTCAATTGTGGATTGCATGACATACATAGCTTCGCCTTCACCAAAAATAATAATGTAATGCAGTTGGATACAAAACACCATACAATAAAGTTTAAACAATATCTTTTTTTAAAAACGCTTTTTATTTCACAACGAACATAAGTCGCGCGCATATATTACATATGTATATACAATCGGATAATTATTTTCGCGATCGCGGTGTGTGTCTGGATTGTGTGAGTGCTTTTTATTGTTTATTTTATAATTATAATTGATTGGCTTTCGATGCCATTAATTATATGATAATATATTATATTATATTATATACAAGAAAACATTGATTTATGTGTTTCTTATTTAATTGTATACATAATCGGTGAGAGATTTCCAGTTGGAGATTGTTCAACTTCCAATCGGAGTAATTTGGAAGTTTGTTTACATTTTTTTGTTTTTTATTGAGTGAGTATTAAGTGCCAACAAATAAAAAAATATAAAATATTTGTTCCAAGTGTTTAAAATATGTTTTGTGAAGTAATTAAATTTTAAGTAAAAGCAGTGCGGTGTGTTTGTTGTAATAAAATTCGTGATATTGTCTTCGACGAATGTGTAGGTATGTTGACGTTTTATTGTGGTTGCTTTTCCTTACTTTCTTTCGGTTTTAAATTTTATTTTTGAATTGTGTATGTGTATTTCAATTGAATTATTTTAATTTGCTTAATCGCGCAATTTTGCGGTTGAACTATTATAATAATTCGGTTGACAAAAAATTAATTTTATTTTTCCGACGATGTTTTGAAGTTTGTTGTGCTTGTTTGTTGTTGGAATTTAGTGACATATTTTGTGGCTAGTGCTTGCTGAATTCCAACTTTGATTATTTAAAATTATTTATGTGAAATGTTTTGATAATTTTTTTTTTGAAGAAATATATGTTAAATGGTGATTGTGAAATTAATTCTATTTTCAATTTTGTATTGCGTTTGAAAATTTGTGTTTTGCCGACAGGAATTTTTATTAATTGTGCTTGTTTGCAACAAAATAATATTGACTTATTTGTGAACCGTGTTTTTTGTTTCAAATTGAAAATTTTATTTTATATTAATTGCAAGCATTGTTGCAGTTCAAATTAAAAAAAAAGAAAAGAACCATATGTTAATTGAATGAATTGTAGCAGTCCAATTTTATAATACTTTGAAATAATTTGTTATTTTCTGCAAGTAGTCTTAATGTGAAGATATTTGCCTTTTCAATAAATTGATTAAAACGAAGTTTTGTGTTTTATTTGATTGTTCTTCAATTTTAAATGTGAATTATTTATTGAATTATAATTTTATTAAACCTTAATACATTTGAAATATTTTAATCGAGTGTTGGTTTTATTTAAAATTTGATTGAAATCCTATTTTGTTTCATCTGCCGTGCATGTGTCGGCACAGTGCACTTTATATATTTTGTTTTGAATGATCCAAATATTTATTTAAAATATGATTTTTTTTATTATTATTATCCAAAACTGAATTAGTGAATACTATACGATGGTGGTTTGTTCATACGATTTGTTTGAAGGCCAAAGACAAATCTTCGCGAGTTTTTACGGTCACGACGACACGTATTAATCCGTCTGAACCGGCGTGAGTGCCTTCGATTCGCGCAAGATTCCAGTGCGTTGGTGGAAGTCGCTCATCCTTGAGCAGAACTAAGTCCCCTATTTTCGGCATTACTTGGATTTTTGTCCATTTTGGGCGCTGCTGAAGCCTGGATAGGTACTCTGAATTCCATTTTCTCCAGAATCCCTCTGCAAGTGCTTGAATTCGCTTCCATTGGTCAAGATGTGTGATGTTGCTGGTGATTTCACCTTGCGGTAGGCATGCAACGATTCGCCGATCAGAAAGTGTGCGGGTATTAATATATTCAAATCGTCGAGACTGTCGGAGAGAGGGTAAAGGGGCCTCGAATTCAGACACGCTTCTATCTGAGTTAGAAGCGTCGCGAGCTCCTAAAAGGTTAGCCTTTCAGATCCAACCACTCGTTTCAAGTGGTACTTGACTGATTTCACGCCCGCTTCCCATACACCTCCAAAGTATGGAGAAGCGGTTGGAATAAAATGCCAATTTGTACCATTATTCGCCAGGTTTTCCGCTACATCCTTCCAATCATGCTTTGCTGCTGACAACATCTTTGCTAATTCGTTATTAGCACCAACAAAATTTGTTCCGCAGTCGCTATAGATCTGCTTTACAGAGGGCCTTCCCAGTGACAGTGATTCCATGGTTCTTACTCCATGGGGGCTTTAATTAGCGGGGGATTCAGCAATCACTATCTCCGAGGTACCCAATTAGGGTATTTATTATTTTATAGATATAATATGGAATATCTTTAATTTTATTATTTTATCTTATAGATATTAATAAACAATATCCTTATTTTGTTCTTTTTCTTGTTACTTGTTACTAATATTATGGAGTTATTTTAAAAATACCACCAATAATATCACAGGCGCTTAATAAATTAAGCAAATGGAGTAGTCTTGCATTTTTCCCTACAACAAATAGGGATGGAGACACTACCTTTTGTCTTGGCCCGTGACCCCGACATCACATTGTTCAAGATTTGTATACACCAGTACCAGGGATCCATTACTCAGATAACTGAGATAAAATATAGCACATATAGACATAGCTTGAACTACAACTGATCTGATGTCCTTTCGCTTTCAAAATTTGTATCTTTATTATTTAGCAATCTTATTTTATTTTATTACGTCAATTCTATAGATTGCTATGCATACATCGAACGAAAGAGATGTCTCGATGGCAAGACACTAAGGTCTTGTTTGAGTTTTCTTTGTTAACTAATCTCCAGCAAGCCGGAGAAAAGCCACCCCACCACGACAAGGTGAAACTCGTCGGGGTGGACACTCTAGGAGCAACCGAATTTCGTTTAACGTGGACACCTGCCAATTAAAGGCTTAATTCCACGGCGGGCCTACCCACACTGGCGGAGTCAGATTAAGCGCTGACCAACGC
Source organism: Chrysotoxum bicinctum (assembly GCA_911387755.1). Taxonomy (NCBI): domain Eukaryota; kingdom Metazoa; phylum Arthropoda; class Insecta; order Diptera; family Syrphidae; genus Chrysotoxum; species Chrysotoxum bicinctum. The sequence continues at coordinate 114,308,794 of OU426988.1, forward strand.
CCTGAGTAGTTCGAGACCACCCAGTAGCAATTCTGCGAACATGTTGGGGCATGTCCACACACCTTGCTGAGGAGCGAGGTCTACCTAGCACCTCTTGAATCCAAGCAGAACTTGGAAACCATATGCTTCCGCGATTTGGGGCAACCACAGCCACCACGATGCTCCCACAAGGCGGCCTACCTCATAGATAGTCTGAAGCAGAGGAGCCAAGTGTCTTGCGACACGAGAAACCCCTCCACCTCCTGGGCACTATCTCCCGTGGTACCAGAATATAGCTTCCGGTGGAGCTTCGCGACCGTGAAGGTCACTTCTAGATAAGTTCCACAAAACTCGAGGCCTAGCAACCTCGGATGTGCACACCCAGCCACCAACCAAGGTAGAAGCCGATGACCAAACCCATTATTATTCTAGGTGTTTGAATTTATTCAAATTCCCCTAGAAAAATAAAATTCACAGTCTATTAAAGCTGTAAATTTTATAAGAGTCGGTAAACATCGACCAATATTTGCGTCTTAGAAGGCTACGGCAGCATCTAAGTGATGAGCCCACTGTCGTACCTGGGCGAAACGCACCTTGGAGTTGAGATCACTTGAGCTTTTAATTGAATTTAATTCAATCACTCCACTTAAACAGAAATTACTTTCTATCTTCATTGATATAATAACCAGAGTTTTAGATTAGTGACTTTTTTCCCCAGTATATTCTACATAAGGAAGGCGTAGCTATAATACGGCTAAGAAAATATATACATATTAAATAAGGATTTGTTTGACGTGGCGTAAACTCGAAGTAAGTGCTTCGTCTCGGTTTAACTATTCCGAGGTTTAACCCAGTATTAGTGAAAAATAATAAATAAGGCTGTCTTTATAAAACAACTTAAAAGTTTAATCACTCTATTAAATTTTCTTATAAACATCCGCACAAAATGACCTCCATGAAAGAAATGTGGCGTGTTGCATTTGTGGAAGCTTTAAAGCATGAAACTTATCTTACAGTCTTAACAGTAAAGAGTAGTAACACTTTCAACTATAAAGTAAACATGTAGAAAATTATCGAGCTATGTTACCGTTTAATTATTTTTTTTTCGCTGGGCCTAATAATATGGCAAGATACTTGACATTGAAGAAAATTACTGGCTTCTGCCAGTTGAAGGTCTCCTGAAGCACACAAGTTCCGATTTTGAAGTATTGATTTGGATGCCCCATTTCTGGTAGAATTGGAAGAGTGGGTTTCTACTTTTTGGACAGCGATTAGTGTTGACATTGATGTGGTGTAGGTGAGCGAGTCATTAGCATACAGAAGGTTCTCGTATCCAATTGGTGAAGGTTGGTCTGCCCAACTAACAATTTTACTTCTATATTCATCGAGAGAAGCTTCTTGTTACTGTCCATTGCACACATTTAAGGGTTAAATAAAACTCCATAGAGTTAAAAGGGCGACTTTTTTAACTCCTATTGGACCTTTATGGAGTAAATTGTGTTACTCCGAAGAACATACTTATCGTTATGTTAGAGAGGTAATATATGCTTTATTGCAGCAATTGCATCGATAGTGGCAATGAAAAGAACATTTACTGTCACAAGAATAAAATACTTATAGGAGTAAAAAAAAAAATATTTATTTTGTGCTTATTTGATTTCTCTTTTATTTTGATGCTTTTCTTGCATATGTTTTTCGGGTTTTTCCACATGATTTCTGTGAAGATCTTAAGAGCTGATTATTATTTATGATTTAATTTCTACTTTTAGTTTTAAAATTAAGTTAAAAATTACTTACATGAATAGGCAGACCTGGAATTTGAACTCTCACACCAAATCTCTTGCTCGCTAACCGCTCGGCCAAACTGGTATATGTCAGAGCCGGAGTTGAATTGGGATCGCTTTTATCGTGATTTATCTCCTATAAAGCCATATAGACTTTCTTTATAGATGCTTTCTAAGTTTTATATGAATGAAACTTTAATTTATTTTTTCAAATAAATTGCAATGTTGACTTTTTACTTGCGACATAGCTGCTATTTAGCAAGTTATGCATTCGTAAAAAAACACCATGCTTTAATTTTTTAAATCTTAATTACAAATGTTAAGAAATGGTTTTGAAAAATCGTATTTTTATCGGAAACGGCACCTAGAGAATTTTATTAATTTTTTTCTTTTCGATTAATTTTCATCATCATCATCATCGGCTCGACAACCGGGTTCCGGTCCTGGCCTCTTTCAACAAGTCTCTCCACCTATCCCGGTCTCTAGCCGACGCCATCCAGTTGTGCACCCCAAGGCTTCGGGCGTCCTGGTCTACGCCATCTCTCCAGCGCAAGCATGGTCTACCACGCTGTCGTCTACCATAGAATGTACCACAAAGAACTTTCCGAGCAGGTTCCTCTTCGCTCATGCGAGCTAGGTGCCCTGCCCACCGGAGTCTACCGAGCTTAATTTTTGTCACGATATCTGCTTCAAGGTAGATTGCGTACAGTTCATGATTGTACCGTCTCCGGAATCGTCCTTCCTCACATACGGGGCCAACAATTCTCCTTAAGACTTTTCTCTCGAACGCAGCTAAGAGGTCGGAGTGCCTTTTGCTAAGCACCCAAGTCTCGGATCCATATGTGAGTACTGGCAGGACCATGGTCCTGTACAGCAGCAGTTTTGAAGTTATGGTGAGATTTCTGGATTTGAAGAGCTTTGACAGACTATAGTAGGCTCTGTTGGATTTGAGAAGCCGCCCGCGTATTTCTTCTTCTATATTGTTATCGGCTGCTACTATTGACCCAAGGTATTTAAAGGATTGCACCACTTCAAATTCGTGCTCCGCAACCTTGATTGTTTGACCAACTGTTCCTCTCGCATTCGACGCCACCATGTACTTTGTTTTACCTTCACTAATGTGCAGCCCCAGATTTTGTGCCGCCTGCTCGATCTGGATGAAGGAATCGTGTACAGCTTGTTCGGTTCTTCCGATGATGTCGATGTCGTCTGCGTAAGCCAGTAACTGGCTGGACCTGTTGACGATGGTCCCTCTTGTTGCCGTGCCAGAGTCACGGATTGCTTTCTCCAACGCCAGGTTGAAGAGGAGGCAGGCCAAACCGTCCCCTTGTCGGAGTCCATTAAAGATGTTGATTGGTCTGGATAGCAATCCGGCTATTTTTACTTGGCTTGTTACGTTGGTCATGGTCAACCTACATAATCGTGTCAATTTATTTGGGATGCCGAATTCTCTCATGGCTTTGTAAAGTTCTACCCTGGCTATGCTATCATAGGCGGCCTTAAAGTCTATAAACAGATGGTATGTTGGGATGTTAAATTCTAGACATTTTTCCATCGCCTGCCTAAGGGTAAATATCTGATCAGTTGTTGATTTGCCTGGAATGAAACCACACTGATATTGTCCGATAACGGTTTTAGCGTATGGGGTTATCCGGTCTTGTAGGATAGAGGAGAGTATCTTATAGGCGGTACTCAACAACGTGATACCTCTATAATTGCTGCACGTTGTGACATCTCCCTTTTTATGTATGGGGCATATTAAACCTTTTCGCCAGTCTTCTGGCATTTCTTCCTGCTCCCATACGTGTACTATAATATCATGAATTGCTTGACGTAAGGCTGGCCCGCCGTGATGGAATAATTCGGCTGGTATGCCATCGGCTCCCGGGGCTTTGTTCTGTTTAAGCCGGCCTATAGCCTTCTCAACCTCTTCTATGCTTGGTGGCGGCAACATAGAGTATTCTTCTTGAAGTAGTGGAGCCTCCACTTCTGCAGTGAGCTGACCATTTAGCAATTCATTAAAGTACACTTCCCATCGCTCCAGTATGCTTTCAGGATCGGTGATCAGATTTCCCTCTCCGTCCTTGCAGTATGTGCAGCGTGGTGTGTACTGTGTCATGTTTCGGACGGATTGGTAGAACTTCCGCGCCTGGTGCGGACCTCGCTCTCGGCTATTTTCTATTTCACAGATTAGGTTCTTCTCCCAGGCTGATTTTTTTTGTCTGTGTAGCCGTTTTTCTATTCTTCTGAGCTCTTTATATTCCTCTTCGCGTGCCCGCGTTCTATGAGATTGTTGCATTGCTCGGTACGCAACATTCTTACGTTCAGTCGCTAGCTTGCATTCATCATCAAACCAGTCGTTCCGATTTTTACGACTGCTGCCTAAGATGGAGTTGGCAGTACTAATGACAATATTCTTAAGGCGTGTCCACTTCTCATTTACGCCCAGCATACTGGCTCCAGGACTTACTCTCCCTAAATCAAGTGATTCTAGGGCGAGTCCTAACGCATTACCAAAGGTGTTACTGGTGTTTTCATTGCGCAGGGCAGCCGTGTTGATTCGAACCTGATCGGCGGATGCAATGCGTCTTCGCAAGGCAATCCGCCCTCGGAGAACCATACCAACAAGATAGTGATCCGAGTCGATATTGGCACCTCGGTACGTTCGTACCGTCATCAAGTTCGAGTAGTGGCGACGGTCTATCAACACGTGGTCTATTTGGTTACGAGTGACTCCATCAGGTGATACCCAGGTGGCTTTGTAGATATCTTTACGCGGGTACCTGGTACTCGCAACGACCATGTTTTTCGATGCTGCCAATTCTAAGACTCGAAGTCCATTGTCATTAGTGTTCTCATGCAAACTATGGGTGCCTGCGTAATGCCTGAATACCGGCTCCCGACCTATTTTTGCGTTCAAATCCCCAAGGATGATTTTAACATCATACCTTGGACAGGCATTGAGGGCCCTCTCGACTTGTTCGTAGTAAGTCTCTTTTTCTTCGTCTGAGGACTCCTCCGTAGGTCGGTGAACGTTAATGAGGCTGATGTTCGTAAATTTGCCTCGCACGCGAAGGGTGCATAGCCTTTCGCTTATAGCGTTAAAGCCGATGATGGTAGACTTCATTTTTTCGCTGACTAGGAAGCCTACCCCGAGCACATGGTGTTTTGTATGACAGCTATAGTATATGTCATATTCTTTCTTCTGTAGAACACCATTCCCTGTCCATCTGATTTCTTGAAGAGCTGTTATGTCAGCTTTATATTTTGACAGGGCATCGGCTAGCTGCTGAGCAGCTCGAGCTCTATAGAGCGATCGTACGTTCCATAAGAAAATTCGTAAATCGTTTTTCAGTTTTCGTTGCATTGGTTGTCGTCGTGTGATCAGTCCGTTTCCGAGGCTTGTTGTCGGTCTCGTAATTCAAAAGTTTTACGGGACAGGGAATTAACCTGTCGCCAACCTGAGGAACCAGCCTGATCATATTAGCCAAACCTTTTTAAAGGCTTGTTTCTAGCGGCCGCCACGGAGAGGCTATGATCAGACTTCCACCAGTCCCGAATAGTTACGGCACGTGCATGTTTTCGTATGCTACATGTTATTCCCCCTATTCGTCTGATGGCTGACCGCCTTTCGATTAATTTTAACGATGTATAATTCGATAAAAGGTTTTAATTAAGATTTTACTGGCTACCTACCACATATTTTTTTTTTTCTAATTTTGAATTTCTCAGTAACAGCTTGTTGGATTTTAATAATAGTTCTTTTTAGAAAAGCTTGTTAAAAGCTAAAAAAAATTCTATCCAATCTTTAAAAAAAATATTTTTTTGAATTAAAAAAAACAGGTCAATATTTTTTTTAGATTTAATTTTTATCCGGAAAATTATAAACACTGAAAGTAGATAAACCAAATGTTTTTCGTATATGAGCACTATAGCTACGAATGATTCTTTAATTTCAGAAATCGGAAGCAAAATTGTTAGTTGGGGAAGTCATCAAGTTGTAGAAAAAGGGGCCTAGTTTTGAGCCTTGGGCGACTCCTGCTCTGATGGTCTTCATGTTTGGCTTGCAGTTATCTACTTGAACGAAAACTTTCCTGAAAGATAGGAAAGAAAAGAGCATTTTTATTATTTGCGGAGGTACTTGCATAAGATGAAGTTTGTGGATTAGACCGGCGTCTATCCACACGCTATCTAATGCTTTCTCGACATCCAGCAAGCATCCAGTGGATGCAAGGTTGAGTGTTTTTCTCGAAAGTCGAATTGCATGTCAGGGATGATTGAATTTTCACAGCATAATTTCTTCAGTCTTCGTAAGATTAATTCTTCCAGTAATTTGCTGATGCTGTTGAGAAGTGATATTGGCATGTAGTTGGAAACTAAGTTGGAAGCACCTTTCTTCGGAATTGGCACAATCTTCGCTGTTTTCCACTTCTGGGGGAAGTAACAGTTGTTGATGCAGTTTTTTAAAAGGATTGTGAGGAAAACCATTACTGCATGTGGCAGCCTTTTCAGGATGTAGTAGGAGACACCATCTGGCCCAGCAGACTTTTTTGGCTTAGAATTGTCGCTGATTTCTCTACAACCTCCTCTAGATTGCATAAATGTGGACTATCGGTGGGATCATTTGCTGGATTGATGATATTAAAATTTATTTTATCTGTTGCTTCAACTTCTTGTAAGAAAGTTGGGTCGAGCCGAGGGAGCTTCAGTATCATTGTTGATTATGGTTTCCGGTATTTGTGGCTGTTTTCCAATGATCCTATTGATGTTTTTGAAAGCATCTGGGCCTGGCTTGATTGCTTGTAACCTTTTCAGGTATTGATAATATTGTGGAATTGAATGGAGTTCCGGAACATGATTTTGACTTGCTCATTCCAAACTATGTGGTAGTTTCTGTTGGTTGTATTCAGTTCATTTTGATGGATCTGCTGGGGACGTTTTCTTAGACGTCGTCTGTGAGCATACCTTTGAGTATATATAATATGGAGGGCTCGTTTCCATTCCAAATGCGTGACTATCATAGGGGGCGCTACTCAAATTTGTGTAAGACAAAGTTATTGCCGAGTGCTTCATATCACATGTGACGGAGAACTATATGCGAGGAGAAGGTAAGCACAAATCGGAGGATACGGCTGTATCCTTAACTTACAGAAAGTGAGACAGCGACCCCTATCACAACTTCAAGTACTACAATGCATTAGGGATAGGAACGAGACCTCCATATTATATATACTCAAAGGAGCATACAGACTTTGAACGTACTTGGAAAGGTGCTGTTACCTATGTTTTGACGTTTTAGACTGTTTTTGCTTGTCCAGGGCATCAGATAGGGCATGTTCATAGTTGACAATTGCTGCATCGATTTCGATATCCAGAAGATTCTTGTCTGAAGGTGGGAGAGTTAAGCTGTCTTCGATGTCTCTGTGAAGTCTATCAATATCCAGCCGTCTGAAATTAATGTAATTCTCAATAGCTTCTGTTGTAGGGAGTATGGGCTGGTTGAGGTTAATCGATAGTTGAACAGCTTCATGATCCGAGTCACTATGCAATAATGTACAGACATAATTCCGGATTTCCGGAGAGTGATGGTGTTCTGGGAAAGGTGGGTTTGTGTTGTGAAACAACCACTAAGGATTACTGGTGCTTGTTGGCGTCCAGCCAGTCAACAATCACCTTGCTCTTAGGTGAAACCGTAGTATCCAGCCACATGTGATGCCTGGCATTGAAATCATCAACAATGACTCCATATGTGCTTCACTCAAGGACACCTTTGAGAATTTGAAGGTCATTGTGAATATTTCTCATGATGTATTGGCATTTGAAATAGACACTGATGATGATAAGGGTTTCATCTCTTCCAAGTTTAATATTGACAGCAGTGGCTTCGCAGGTTCTGAGACCCGTGATAATGGTTTCGGTGGTGTTGGGGCAAATCTTCTTTTTTACTTAGATTGCCGTTCCTCTACGGCCCTCATCTTTGTGCTTTCGGAAGGTTTTAAAGCCGGCCATGTCGATGTTGTTACGTCTGGTGACGTTGGTCTCATTGATGAGAGCGATGTCCGGGTTGTTGTTTTTTATCCATAAATTAAATGTCGTTCTCTTCTCAAGGCTGTACAATGAATTGACATTGTACGTCAGGATGCGGAGCTTCTTTAATTGCATATTTGGAATATGAAGGTGGCCAGCGCCACGGACTTCTCACCTTCACTAAGCTGAGCATAGTTCGATGGAACTGCACTCCGAGCTTTTCCAATGACTGTGAGTAGGTCGGATCCAAAAATCCTTTGGACCTCGGTGTTCGGGTTCGTTGGTGCGGTTGATGTTGGTTTGGTTGGTCCACTCCTTGGTGTTATTGCCTGGGGTGTGATCACCTTTGCTGGTGTCGTTTTCTGTTGTTGCTGTTGGCTCCTGGAATTGGTTGGTTTCTGCAAAGCCGAGTGCAGGGCGGGCAACCAAACATGCTGATTTTGCAGCAAATACCTTTTGTGAATTTTTTTGGGCTGACATTTTGTTTTTCTCGGTGAGTTTTACCTTAAGTGTTGGGCAGCCCTTGAAACTGGCTGGATAACCTTCCTTTCGCAGTTGGCACACCCTACATCCAACCCAGTATTCTCCTTACGTTGGCATTATCCGGATTCATAATCCCTTTACACTTGATGCACACGTACTGTCGTCCGCAGTTGGTAACAACGTGTCCAAAATGCTGGCAGTTCCGGCACTCTCTGGTTCATTATTAGAGTCTTCGTGTAGACTTCGTTAATGTCACATGTCTTCGATAGCTCTACTACGAAATTGTTATAGGTTTTCCCTTGGGCCTTCTTGGCCTTAAAATGGGATACCTTGACCACTGGAAGTCTTTCTATCCGTAGTTTGTCCTCAACTTCGATAGCAGCATAGGTATGGTGTATTCCTTTAAGAAAAAGTAGATTCTTCCTATCCTCGCGTGGTGTGAAAGAGTTGAACTGGATTTCCTGGGGCCATGGTTGGGTTCACTGTGGATTTATTCGATGTCTTTGTAGGCTGGGCTGGTATGGGCTTAGTGGCTGCTGATGTTGAAGATGATGAAGCTGGAAAGGGCTTGGTGGCTGCTGATGTTAAAGCTGTTGAGGATGATGAAGCTGGTGGTAGTGTCTTTTTGACCGACTTCTCGGTTTCGGTTTGAATCGGATTCTTTGAGCAGTCCTTTTCCAGCTGAATGCGCTAAGTACCTTTGTCCTTTAGCGCCTTGCTTGAATTCTTGTGTCCAGGTAGGGGAAAATCACTAGTGATCTCACTAGGCTCCTCGTTAATGTCCTCTTCGGTTTCCATGTTGTTGTCACTGGTTTCATTGGGCTGAACAATGCTATTAAAAGGAATTGCTAATCTGCCACAGTATTCAGCACCGAGGTCCTTCACTATCCTCGCCTAAGCAAAGCTTCAAATGAAGCGATTGTCGAGGCTGGATTAAGAGGTTCCATATTACTGGATTAACCTTTTTCACTTTTATTGATTAAAACGGCTTAAACACGCACAACAATATTTTGGGAAAAACTTCTGTTTAACACCCTTAATCCTCATTAATCTTTAAGTTAATCTCTGGGAGAATCCCTTTTTTAATTACTTTGTAGGCAATAAAATCTGGTAGCCCGTAGGTATATCAGAATTTTTTACCTTTTTTTTTCACTTAGGGGTGGATTTTTAAATTAAATTTAATTCGTCAGCTGTATGACTCTTTTTTTATATTATACGCGCACTCAAGGGGTTATGACTACAATTAAAATGTTAAATACACAGTACGAGCAATTAAGAAATTAGGATAGGATTAGAAAGGAGATACCGATGCACATTGGTTTTGAATGTCTGCACATTGAAATGATTGGGAAATACTGAGCCAGGTAAACCATTCCACATTCTTGTAGTGCGACTAAAAAAAGAATCTCAGTATTCGACTGTACATCCGAAGTTGGGCTCAAGGGTAAACTGATGGGCATTCCTAGAAGTTCGGGTTTTTTTTTTGCTGTTCAATGAGAAATTTTCTGTTCTAAACTGTTCTGATTTGCTGTTCAATGAGTCTGTCTGGAACAGTTTCGAACAGTTTAGAACAAGATTTCTTGCCCTCGCTTTTTAGTTAGAGAAAGATAGAACAGATGACTGACGGTTCTAACTTGTTTGACATTTCTCATGGAAGCTGTTCTGTACTGCTCTGTCCTGCTCTATTCTGCTCTGTTCTGTTCTGTTCTGTTCTACTGTGTACTTTTATTCAGTGAACAAAACTAATGATAGACATAAAACATTGCGGCGGTGCTCGAGAGATACAAGTGTTTCGGTTAGGCAACGGTCACCTATCATTTTTATAGCTCTCTTTTGAATTATGTCCAAGAGACTCAAGTTTGTTTTTGCAGCACCTGCCCATATATGGGAATTGTACTCAAGCTTCGGAAGAATAAAGGCTTTATATATAACAACCAGATCAGAAGGGGTAAAATACTTCTTGCATCGGCGGAGAAAACCTAAACACTTAGCAGCGTTTTTGGTAACGTCAAATATGTGATCACTCCACAAAAGATGGTCTGTGATGCATATACCTAGAACTGAATGGTGATCAGTCTCCTCTCCTCGATGCAAGTGCCGTTCATAGAAAGTGGCATTAGGGGAGGATTAAACGACATTAAACAGCATTGAGTTTTTAAAGCATTGAATTCTACACGGTTTTTGATTCCCCATTTGACAATGCTGTCAAGATCAGAATTTAATGGGCTTATCATACGCTGTTGTTGGAAGTCCACATCTTAAGGACAAGGATGTGAATCTAAAACCGAATATGAAAAGCTGAGGGTACTGTCGTCAGCGAAACAATTAAGTGGATTAGAAGTTTCAGACAAAAGATCATTTATGAATATTAGGAAGAGTGTCGGAGACAAAACGGAGCCCTGTGGCACACCAGCGTTTATTTTGTGGATATTAGATTTGAAACCGTCCAATACTACTTGAAGAGAACGGTCCGAAAGGTAATTTCTAATCCAACGAAGAATAGATTCGTCGATACCAAATGCACGCATTTTCAATAAGAGAGCTTGATGCCAAACTCTATCAAATGCCTCTGAAATATCAAGTGCAATAAACTTACTTTCTCCAAAACGATGTAAAGATTTGTTCCACTCGAGAGACCATGGTGGGAAAAGAATAATGGCACTAAACAATACCCATGTAGGTTAAACTCCGTATGATCGGTGTTTTCACCAACCTGGGTTTCACTTAGTGCCAAAACAGCTGGGTTGTTAAAAACAGAGTGAACGTACAGTACAGAAATTTTTTCGGAGCCCCCGAATGTTACAATACTCGACACAAAACTTACCAGCCATTGTAATACATAAACACAAAAAAAAAACCAAAACTAGACAATTAACTATGCAGGTAATTAATTTTGGGCACCAAAAAACTTCACAATGTAATTTACCATTAGTGTTATGCCTAAATGGAAAATCACACTGACCCGCTCCTGTACAGCCAAAATCAACAACTGCAATCTATCCAATATTGCTATGTATAATCTAATGCAACACTGTATGGTGTTTACCATACAATGTATACAATAGCTACACTAAGCAACTGTGAGCGGCGATGGAACGGAGAGGGAGGGAGCATAGATGAAGCTTGGTGTGTTATAAATTTTATAATGCACTGTTTTTGTTTTTTTTTAAATTATTTTTTTTTTGTTATCACGGCGCACAGTGGTTTGGTTTGTATGGGAGAGCGGAAAAAAATCTGTAAAATCTGAACTACTTAACGGATTTAAATAAAATTTGGCACACATATTAAGATCTACCTTATACATACATATGTAGTCCAAATTTGGTTAAGAAATAGTTATTAGAAAAAAAGTTATTGACGTTTTTCTAAAATTTGCGCGTTTGGATTGGAGCGGAAAAAAGTCTCTAAAATCTGAACTGCTTAACGGATTTAAATAAAATTTGACGCACATGTTAAGATCTACCTTATACATATGTGGTTCAAATTTGGTTAAGAAATAGTTATTAGAAAAAAGTTATTGACGTTTTTCTAAAATTTGCGCGTTTGGATTGGAGCGGAAAAAAGTCTGTAAAATTTGAACTACTCAACGGATTTTAATGAAATTTGGCACAAATGTTAAGATCTATCTTATACATATATGAGAAATAATTATTAGAAAAAAAAGTTATTGACATTTTTCTAAAAGTTATTGGTTTTTGATGTTGTACTGAAATATATTTTTTTTTCTTTTTGGAAAATATGAACTTTTTATTTTGAATAAAGTAGAACAAACTATGTTTGTATATTATAAACATAAAAACAAATTCTTCAAAAATAATATTAAAAACATAAATAAAACATTTGCAATAAATTAATAAATAATAAAAAAAAAGTAGAAGCAGCTATTTTACTGTGCTAAAATGAGGTTTCTAGCATCTGCACTCATTGGTAGTATTTTTTTTTTTGCCTGTGGCCTCAATCCTGGTATTATTGGATCTGAGGATATGAGGATACGGTGCATCACATCTTCATTCGTTGCAATCCGACTGCATTTTCTCGAATTAAAACTGCGATAGATTTTATAGTCCTTATTTCGGCATTCTTGGGCTTTCTCGGAGAGTGATCCAAAAGGAAATGTACAATTTTTTATGATTTCTTCTCCGTGGATCAAAACCTTATGTACGGTCGCTGGCATATGGTACCATTTATAATTCTCTATAAAAAGTTGTGCGTTTCCCACGCGTACTCTGCATATTTTTTGAAATCTGTTTTTTCATTCGATGTAATTACTTCAAGAATAACATTAGTCATTAGTTCGGAACACAAAACCGAATAAAGAATTGCGATTGAATCCATTTTAATGGAGGGAAATTATCGCTCGAACAATTCAAAAACAACCGCTGATTAAACTCCCTCTTTATTTTTATTTTTATTTTTATTTTTATTTTTATTTTTATTTTTATTTCACTTCATTTTTGCTTATTGGTTGATAAAAGAGTTATTATTTTTCTACACACCTTGCACAAATGCACAATCAGTCTTTTTTTTTGTTTTTAATCCTTTATATCTATATATATAAAAATCAATGCCACTTTTCGTTGTAATTTTATAACTCAAGAACGGGCTCACCTATCCGAACCAAATGTTTAGGTTTGTTCGGACTATTTAGTAGATGGTTTATGTGAAGTTTGCACAAAATCGGTCGAGCGGTTCTTCATTTATCACATTTTTTGTAACAAATGAATTCAATAAATGTCGGATCATTTATGTCGTTTTCCTTTACTCACTAGGGATTTTGATCCCTTGTCAAATTTTTTCTTTTGGTGTGCGTATTTCGTATACATGTAAATCCCTCTTCAAATACGGATTCGAGGGATTTGATCTCTGTCACAAAAAAATCGATTTTTTTGGTGTAAAGGAACGTAAAATCTGTCGAGAGATCGAAATCTTCACACAGAAATTGATTTCTCATGTGTAAAGGAAATCGACATTAGTTAGTGGGGATTTTGCTGTCAAATTGAAACTTTTTTCATATATGGATTGCGCTGTCAAATTGAATTGTTCAAATGTACTATGTATATGTGTGCGTGTACTTTTCTCAGTTTTTTAGCGATACTGATACACCACTATTAATGTAGCAATTTGTTTTTAATTTGATTTATTCTTTTTTATATGAAGAAATAATGCCGTAATGCAAATGATGTGGCATTACTTAGACGATCACAGACTGCACATGAACGCGCACAAGCTAATGCATCGCAGCGTGAACGTAATGCACGAAATAGATCTGTTGACCCCGTACCTGTACTGAATCTTGCACGGCGATCACGAATACGTCGTGCTCCTTTGGCTGAAATGATGCGTGCTGCTTTTAATTACAACAGTCAAATTAATTATAGTATGTACGGATATATTGGAATGATGGACGCAATACGCCCGGCATCAGGGTTCGAACCTGAATCATGAAATTAATGTCGGAGCAAATTCGAAAAAAAATCGAGCAAATGCAAGATTTTCGGAGTAGATATGAAACAAAAAGAAAATCCTTACTTTTCAGGAAAATTAAAACATACATATGTATGATGTATGAACATAAAAAAAATAGTATTAGCAAAAAAGAAAAATAAATCACAGGTTTCATTGGAAAACTTAGTATTATTTTCAAAAATTGTTTTGTAAAAATAAACAAATTACCAATTCAGAAAGAATTTTTAACAAAGGTTTAATGGTTTTTTTTTTTTTAAATGTCATATTTATATATAAATTAGACAATTTGTCTGTGTGGAAAAAAGTGGAGTAAATCTCGAAAAATCGGAGAGTAGGAGTAGATTTAGGTTTGAACCCTACCCGGTATGTGTTGTGCTAATGGCAAAGTGAGATTGCCAGCATTAGAAACTCCACCCGAACCATTGTATTTACTTATTTTTGGGACATCTCAAACGTTGAATCACTTTTTGAGTCATATTAAACTATACAATTCGGAATTTCAAATGACTTCTCTTGGTGCTACTAAAATTATTAGAGATAATTTTATGCCGACGTTTAAAGTAAATACTTAATTTACTTCATTTTTATATCAATCTGCATCATAAAGTATTCGATAGTTTCAAAAATTCCGATCCAACATCTACCTAAAATTGCATACATGTTACAGATTCAGAGCCAGATTTATCATCAAGCTGGTTCGTTATTGCCATACCCCGACCCTGATAATCAATTTTTGCACACCCTACATTAAAATTGCCATTGAATGTACAGGTGATTGAAATTACAACTTGCAATATTTCGAGAAATTCTGCTATGGCAAAAGTTCTGCGATTAACGTCAATTATTTTATGGGATGAGTGTACAATGGCGAATAAAAAATCACTAGAAGCATTTAATCGAACAATGCAAGACGTACGTGGTAATCAACAGCTTTTTGGTGGTGCTTTGATAATACTGTCAGGGGATTTTCGTCAAACATTGCCTGTCATTCCTCGATCAACTCCTGCTGATGAAATAAATGCCTGTTTGAAGTCATCAATTCTTTGGAAATATGTATGTACAAAAATTGACACTGAACATTAATATGCGTATTCACCTACAAAATGATCCAGCTGCCCATGAATTTTCAAAACAATTGTTAGAAATTGGTGATGGCAAAATATAAATCGACAGTACCAACGGATTGATCGCTGTACCAAACAATTTTTGTACAATTACGCAATCGATAGATGAATTGATTGAATGTGTTTTTCCGAATATTCTTCAGAATTACAGAAATTATGATTGGTTGAGAAAACGCGCCATTTTAGCACCCAAGAACATTCATATCAATGCCATTAATTTTCAAATTTAAGCGAAACTGCCAGTTGCCAATTGACAGTGTTATGAATCAAGATGAATTATCCAACTGAATTTTTAAATTCATTGGAACCGGCTGGTATGCCACCGCATTGCTTGAATCTGAAAGTTGGTTCTTTGATTATATTATTGCGAAATACTAATTCACCAAAACTGTGTAATGGCACCAGATTGGCAGTGAAAAAGTTATTGCCAAATTTGATTGAAGCTACGATCCTAACTGCTAAATCAAAAGGAGAAGTTTGTTTGATACCGCGTATCCCTATGATTCCAAGTGATATGCCATTCGAGTTCAAACGATTACAATATCCTGTGCGTTTATCATTTGCGATGTCCATCAACAAGGCCCAAGGGCAAACATTTCACGTTTGTGGTGTGAATTCGGAGGAATCATGTTTTTCATATGGCCAACTTTATGTTGACTGTTCCAGAGTCGGCAACCCTAGCCGTTTGTTTATTCGTGCTCAAAATGGAAAAACAAAAAATATTGTTTATCCAAATGTTTTGGAATAAGTTTTAAAATAGCTAGCAATTAATAAAATATTTCTTTATTTGAATAAATGAATAATTTGATGTTACAATTAAATTGTTTTATTATTTCACTTTATACGTAGCGAAGCACGTACCGGGCCGCTAGTATTTATATAGTTTTAAGTAAGAACTTAAACATTCTTATGGGGCATTACTTATTTTTTTCTTAAGCTCTATCATATAATTCTAACTGTCATAAAATAATAAAATTTTTAACATAATTTTGCCAACAAAATTGGGTTGAAAGTTGAAAAATTTTCGAGGCAGAAATAAATTGTTTTGCAAAAAATCGTAGATGTTCAAATGGTGGACACGTGCACCCAAGAGGACACAAGCGTCCACAGGTTTTTTTTTTTCAAAACCCACCTCTGTCCACCGACTCCTACTCTCACCTCCCTGTGGTGAACATCGGGTACCTAGTACCTCAACTGGAGATTGGGTCTCAACCCCAGTGGAAAGTTGTTGGGGGTAGCAAACGAGAAAGGGGGGAGAGGTGTTCCCACTAAGCCACCTCTCCTTTTACCCAGACGGCAGCGGAAGAATTCCCCAGATGGAATCAACGGTGGCGTATACAGTTCCAGTTAGGATGAACTACTTGGTGAACACCTTATATGGGCTACTACGACATATTCGTAGCTCAGGCCTATAAGGAGCGGATTCGTCCGGCTCCCTACCCTTGGAGTTATACTAAGGGTCTGGTCCTCCAGGTCGGGGGTTGTGCGTCGGGGTAACTTCCCTACCACGTAAAAAAAATTATTGGTTCCGAAACAACAACAAGCCTCGGATATGAATGATTTTAATGTTGACGACCCCAGCAAACGAAACAAGGACAATGATTTTCGGTTCTGCACATGGAATGTCCGGACCTTAAACAGGCCACGTGCTGCCGAACAAATAGTGGAGAGCCTATGGATAGGCTAAAGGCTGACATTACAGCCATCCAGGAAGTGCGATGGGATGGAGAGGGCATACGAAGGATGAAAACGTGTGACATATAGTTCGGCGAGTGCTACAAGGAGCAGGGTCAGCGGCTTTTTGGATGTGGATTTGTGGTAAGGGGAAGACTTAGGCAAGAAGTCTTGGGCTTCAGAAATGTAAGCGAGCGCCTGGTCACAATCCGCATCAAAGCGAAATTCAAAAACGTGACCCTGATCTGTGTCCATGCCCCAACGGAAGAAAAAGATGACTCAACCAAAGAAGAATTCTACGAACTTCTCGAGGAAACGTATGATAGGTGCCCCAAGTACGACGTCAAGATTATTCTTGGTGACTTCAACGCCAAGATCGGAAAGGAGGGCATCTTTGGTTCGATAGTCGGAGGACACAGCCTGCACGACAACACTTCCGGTAACGGACTCAGGCTGATTGACTTTGCGGCGGGGCGAAATGTCATCATAGCTAACACTCGATTCCCACACCTCAACATACGCAAAGGGACCTGGCGGTCTCCGGATCAACTAACCGTCAACCAGATTGATCATGTTGCGATAGACGCGAGACATGCTTCCAGTATCCTGGATGTCCGAACATTCCGAGGAGCCAACATAGACTCGGATCATTACTTGGTGGTAGCCCAAGTACGGATGTGTATATCCATGACGCCACAACGACGGACGGATGCTGTGAAAAGATTCAATGTCGCGAAGTTAAAATCGCAGGAGGTCGCCTCGACTTTTGTAGACCGAGTCTCTCTTAATCTCTCGGCAAGCCTGCCTCTAGCTTCATCTACGGAGGACTTGTGTAAGCACTGCCAGAATGCCATCAGTAGTGCCGCCACTGATGTGCTGGGTTTCACAAGGCCACCACAACGAAACCCCTAGTTTGACGAAGAATGCAGGTTGGCGCATGTGGCAAAGAACGAGGCCTACCAATTAATGCTGCAGGCAAAAACCGGAGCTGCTGAGAGAGATGCCTGGGAG
Organism: Chrysotoxum bicinctum; assembly: GCA_911387755.1. Taxonomy (NCBI): domain Eukaryota; kingdom Metazoa; phylum Arthropoda; class Insecta; order Diptera; family Syrphidae; genus Chrysotoxum; species Chrysotoxum bicinctum. The sequence goes on from OU426988.1 coordinate 114,326,342, forward strand.
CTCTACGGGCAAAGACGAAGGGAGGAACGCCGACTTCTAAGGAGGAAAAAGAGAGAGCATGCGAAGCGGGCCGTCGAGTCTATTGAGGACTGTACCGGCAGGGGGGATGTTCGAAAGTTTTACCAAAGGGTGAGACAATCCACCCAGGGCTACAAAGCTAGAATGGAAGCCTGTCGAGATGAGAGTGGGAATATGGTAGTGGACACGCAGTTCGTGCTGAGGATCTGGAAACAACACTTTTCCAGACTGCTGAACGGCGAAGAAGGCCAAAATTCCGCAACTAGGCGGAACATTCCATTCAACCTGCACGATGATGGTCAAAATTTCCGTCCACCCGACCTAAATGAAGTGCAGTCAGCGATAGCCAAGCTGAAAGCGTACAAAGCTGCTGGCGCGGATGGCTTGCCAGCTGAGCTATTTAAAGCAGGTGGGGATGACTTGATAGGGAGCATGCACCAACTCATCTCGAAAATTTGGTCGGATGAAAGTATGCCCAATGAATGGAACCTCGGCATAGTGTGCCCCATCCACAAGAAAGGAGATGCCCTGACATGTGCCAATTACAGAGGTATAAGTCTCCTCAACGTCGCATACAAAATCCTGTCGTCTGTACTGTGTGAGCGCCTAAAACCGTTTGTCAACGAGCTGATCGGCCCCTATCAGCGTGGTTTCAGGCCCGGAAAATCCAACCTGGATCGGATGATCACACTTCGATAGATTTTGGAAAAAACCCAGGAGTTCCAAATCGATACACACCACCTTTATATCGATTTCAAAGTCGCGTATGATAGCGTGGACAGAGAACAACTATATAGAGCCATGTCTCATCTCGGAATCCCTGCCAAGCTCGTCCGCTTGTGCAGGATGACGATGGAGAAATCTCGCTACTCCGTCAAGGTCGGTAAGAACACCACCGAACCCTTTGATGTCGAGAAAGGTCTGAGGCAAGGCGACGCGCTATCATGCAACCTATTTAACATCGCTCTTGAAGCAATTGTACGAAACTCAAACGTCAACAATAGAGGTACAATTTTTCAAAAGTCAGTTCAACTGCTTGCTTATGCGGATGATATTGATATCATTGGGAGGACGAAGCGAGCTGTTACCGGTGTATTTGCAAGTATTGAACTGGAGGCAGCAAAAATGGGTTTGGCTGTTAATGAGGACAAGACGAAGTATATGCTATCATCGAGAAAGGAATCTCAACATCGTCGACTCGGGCAAAACGTCATGATGGATAGGTATAACTTCGAAGTCGTCAAAGACTTTGTCTACCTGGGCTCCACTATAACATCCCAAAACGACATCAGTGCAGAGATCAAGCGAAGAATTACTCTTGCCAACCGCTGTTTCTTCGGGTTAAGGAGGCATTTGAGTAATAAAGCCCTATCTCAAAGAACCAAGGAGACCTTGTATAAGACCCTCATCATCCCGGTCCTGATGTATGGGGCAGAAGCATGGACACTGTCTAAAATGGATGAAAATCTGCTTGGGTGCTTTGAAAGAAAAGTTCTCCGTTTGATCTTCGGTCCAGTCTGTATCGATGGAGTATGGAGGAGAAGGTCCAACAGCGATCCGATCTGTACGGGCTTTACAGCGACGTTGACCCAGCTGAGATGGCTGGGACACTTGGAGCGTATGGACACCGACGCACCAGCCCGTCGAATCTTCGAATCCACCCTGATGGTCTGCGCAGCAGAGGAAGACCCCACCTCAGGTGGCGCGCACAAGTGGAGAGCGACCTCAACCAACTTGGAGTGCGTAACTGGAGGCAGCTAGCTAGGGACCGAGCTATCTGGAGGGGCTTGTTGGTTGAGGCCTTAGTCCACCCTGGACTGTGAGCGCCATCTAAAGCAAAGTAAGTAAGAAATCGTATTTCGCAGACCTTGGTCAAGGTATTAATTTTATTTTATTTTTAAAATAAAGGTATTTTTCTAAAAATAATGAGATTAAACAGCTCATTCTGATAATTAGAACCGAAGAAATTATAACTATTTGATATACACCACCCTCAAAACCTAGTTTTTTGAAAACCGATTCAATGAGATAAATTTGAATATAACTTCCAGATCCGCAGGCATCCGTAGCTGATTTTTTCTGTGTTGTTACTTGAACGTATTGAGCACATACTGGCGAACTTCACTCCTTGTAGGCAAGTGTAGCTAAACTTGAAACTCAAAAAGTTTTCATCTAAACCATATTTTGTTGGTACCTATATCTGACGCTTCTTATAGAAGGCTTCTTATATAATTCATCTTTTTTTTGTATTTTTTTTAGATAACCAAGAATAGATCAACAAAACGGTATATACATTTTAAGAATTTAATTTAAGGAACTTCGGTAAAAGACATCTAAAATTTTGTTGAAAATATGGTTCGCGACTTGAATAAATTTTTCTTTGACTTTGAGGGCTTGTAAATATGTATATAAAACATATATATAAAAAAATACTCTGAAATCATATGCTCTGGATATATAAAAGTACTTAGACATAAAACTTAAAAAACTACTCATTACTCAAACCACTGTGCGGCGGCGGGCGCGGTAGTTAATATTATATGGATTTATTTTATTTGGATGGCTTTATACTTTTATTTATTACTTTTATTGTTTTTTTTTTTGTCTATTGCTAATTTCGTAGAAATTAAACAACGAGTAAATGTACTACGCTCCCACGCGTGCGCTCACGTTGGGATGCAGTTCGGCACTGAACGATTTACACTGAATGTTGATTTTCATCGACTACAGTTGATACATATTCGTCAGAAAAGTGAAACGTTTTCGTTTATGGAACTTTATAGTGTCTTTACTGAGAACGTCTAGCTGTGCAACAACTCTATTGGATTGGATTTTTTTTATTGAAATGTGTTCTTTTATACTACTAGTATTATTGTTTTATTCTTCGGACGAAGATTGAGCGTCGAACATGCGAATCCTTCTTCATCGTCATACCTGCGATCTTCTCCATTGATTTCTAGACAGTCATGACTTGGATCAGTGCCAAAAATATTACATGAAAAGAATTTACGTTTGACGATATCGATAGATTCGCAAGATGGAATGTAAATTCCATCGTCGGTAAGAAATTATATTGTAGGGAGATGACTTGATCGAATTTGGATCGACTAGTTTATCGAGATTGGGTTCATCTTAATAAAACTGAAGCAAATTATTTTTTTGACGAAATTTCATTTGTTTGGATTCGCAAAGGGGATTTAAAATTTACAAAAATTACACAAAACAAGAACAATTTAAAGCATATTTTAATTAATTTGAAGGAATTTCGTTCCAATAGTCGGTTTTTTAGACAAAACACGGCAATATTTTTTTAATTTTTTTCAGTGACTTTTGAACACTTACGATAGTTTTATTATTCATTGTTACTTTTTGGACACTTAGGCTGGTATTCACCGAGCGCTCTTAAACGGCTCTTAACTTTACGAGGCTCTTAACTTGCAATTTCTTTTGGGTATTCACCAACCACTCACAAGTGTTTTTCGAAGTTCGAAAATGAGAGCCACTCTCTCTTGTTCAGGCATACCCAAACTGTGAAATGTTGTAGAATGTTGGTCTTGCCAGCAAATGGATACTCTTCTACTTGGCATTGCTCGCATGGATTCGAGTCAAATGCGTGCGTGGCACGTCAAAGCGAACAAAGTTTCGAAGAGAGCGCTCGTAAGATTATGAGTGGTCAGGACCAGTGGCGGCTGTAGCTTAAGTGCGCTCGTGCGCTGAACCACCAATTCAAAATATTTTAAAATTACAAAATATTACTGTATCTTTATTTTTAGATTACCATATTAATATTTATTTTTTAAACATACAAGAACATAAACAAGTAAAATTTCCAATTATGACGAAACAATGTAAGCGCTTTGCTTTACTATTAAGACTTACTTTCCCTGCAAGTAAAAATTCTCGTGCGCTTCGGCGAGCGCACGAGGACTGCTAATATAACTTGTATAAGTTACAAGCTAATATCCCTGACGCGTGAGACAAAAGATATTTCATTGAAATGTATCGAGAAATGAGCCTGCTCTCGTGCGGCGCACGAGAACCGAAGATTAGCCGATATTTGACTAGAATGCGCTGCGCTTGCGAATATGTAATGTTGTTTGGCTCTATTCGTGACTGGTTAAATAGTGTTGGTTTGTAGGAGTTAGGTTGGTAATTGTTATTTATTTTGGTTTTGGTTCGATTCTGTACTGTGTACAGTGTGTGGTGTGGGATAAAATGAACAGTGATTAGGTATATTAAAGATAGTAACAAATCTTTTTAAAATAAAGTTAATATAAAATAAGCCGGATCGCCAAGGCCCTTTTTAAATTTTACATGCAATATTTTTGGCGGAGAATCGATTTAGACAGAAACCTGAATCCACGATTTGACGCATTTAAGTGAAAAAATAAAAAAACATGATTCCTTCCTAAATGCAATAAGTGTGTCAGTTTTATACATAGTCGAAATTCTTCGAGCAATTATACAAAAAATAAAAAATCAACATATAAATGTAAATTGTTGTTTTTTTGCGATTTATAATCTTAATACCTACTTAGTGAGCAAGTAAATTGCACCACCTGTTCAACAACCCACCTGCCGCCACTGGTCAGGACCACTCTTAACTTTTAAGAGCGCTCGTAGGTCTTCACTAATATTGCTTGGCGAATAGGTTTATGAGCTTCTTAAGTTATGAGCGCTCGGTGAATACCAGCCTTAATTTTACAATTTAATTTTACAATTTACTTATTTTTTTTTATTTATTAGCACGATAATGGCAAACAAAATAAAAAAAGTAGCTCAATAACAAAATTATTTTACGTTCTGTCACTTTTGATATTTTAGATGTTATACAGTTATACTGTTATATGGCACCGTAGTCGCCTTCATAATATAACAATGTTCAATTGGAGTCAATTTTTTGATGAATGCACTATCCAGTGTAAAGATCAGTAATCGGATTACCAGCAAAATGTGGCCAATTTTACGAAAAAATCATATGATTTTCTTGAAAGTGATCAAAAAACCGTGCTATCATTTCCAAGCCACTGGCTTCGTTCGGATGATTGAAATAGACTGGAGTTTTGAAACAACTAAAATAAATTTTACACTGGCTTACTTCAAAATCCTTTTTGTATTTATAATAACCAGCTGCTTAAGCCAAGACAAAATCAGTCACCTTGGTTGTGGTGATTTTCTTTGTGAATTTTATTGGATGTTAGGAGAATTCGAAAAGCGTTTTCTAGTCTTAACGGAACTCACAAAAAAAGTACAGCTGTTTGTGAATTGTAACTTCTCTCTAGAGGAAAAACATGGCTGTTTGCTAGAGCCCAGCTTGTGAGGATTCGCAAGTTACAAGCATTTGTGACTAAAGTGCTTTGCACATGAGGTGCGACCTTCGAATATCTACGAATAAATCTTTTTACGCAATTTTCACAGCTTATATCAATTTTTGTTTTATTTTAACTCTACGACGAAGTGAATAAATTAATGATCACCAGTTGAAAGAGAACCGCGCACTGGCAACTCTTTACTCACGCTCACACTCTTTTCTCTCTTGCGCTTATAGAAAACAGCTCAACTGTTGCGAAGGCAATCGTTTACGAGTAGTTTGTGTCAAAACACAAAATTTTTAGTTGCTCGAATCGAGTTTCTCTAAGTGCGCGGTGTCCCATATAAGCCCATATGTTTCATTTTAGCAACTAAATAGTTGCGAAACTAATGTCGATTTCCTTTTACACTAGGGATTTTAGGGATTGCGATCCCTTGTCAAATTTTGACTTTAACCCTTTGAGTATATATAATATGGAGGGCTCGTTTCTATTCCAAATTCGTGACTATCATAGGGGGCGCTACTCAAATTTGTGTAAGACAAAGTTATTGCCGAGTGCTTCATATCACATGTGACGGAGAACTATATGCGAGGAGAAGGTAAGCACAAATCGGAGGATACGGCTGTATCCTTAACTTACAGAAAGTGAGACAGCGACCCCTATCACAACTTCAAGTACTACAATGCATTAGGGATAGGAACGAGGCCTCCATAATATATATACTCAAAGCTTTTACCACAGATTTTACGTTCCTTCACACAAAAAAAAACAATTTTTTTTTGACAGAGATCAAATCCTCGGAGAGGGATTTACATGTATACGAAATACCCACACTAAAAAGACAAAATTTGACAAGGGATCGCAATCCCTAACATCCCTAGTGTAAAAGGAAATCGACATAAGATATATTGGCACCTGGTAAGTTGCTTTCCACACCACCTGGAAGTCAGTGTGTGTACTGACAAATGGAGATAGAATTCTTTACGCTTTGTCGTTCAATGTATTTCCCATAAGAAAAAAGCAAAAAGGAGCTCGAAAAACATAAATTTTACTAATTAATTTTATATGAACGGGTATCAATATTATGATTTTAACAGAATAATAATATGTGTTTATGTCTAAATCAGGTGGGAAATATATCAAAAACATAATTAATCCTGTGCAATTTGTACTAAAAAAAGTAAAGAAATTGCAAGAAAACAACAACAAATACTTAAAAAAAAATGGATAACATGAATTTTTTGAATTAAGTCACAAAAATAACAAAGTTTCTTACATTTTCCTGCTTTTTAATTTGTCTTTTTTATCATAGAAACTTGTTAACAAGAAAAAATAAAAATTTTTACAAAACATGAAAACACTAAACGACGTACACCGATCGAATCGAGTTGAAAACTTAATAGAAGTAGTATTAGTGAACTTAACTGTGTTTTTTTTGTTACATTTGTTTTCTTATATTACATAGAAATTTAGTTATACTTGAAAAAATTGCTGGCTTAGAATTGGCCAGGCCACACAGGAGTTGTATGTTTGTTTTATTTTAAAATAAATAGATAATTATCAATTTAAGGACAAATATTCTACCTTGAGACTAAAATATACGGCTGGTCAAAGAAGACCATACAAATTGCTTCTTAACAAAATTGTTTCATCTGTCATTTACATACGATATGTTTACGATTTTTGAAGCCAAATTACAAAAGATTAATTAAGTTTCTTACTATATTTTCAACTTGATTTAGAAATTAACACATATTACTATTCTTTTGAAATCATAAAATGCATACGGGTTCATATAAGAATAGGCGCGCGCTTGCAATTTTTAGTTGCGAAACTGCTTGGTTCGAGCAACTTAAAAGTTTGTGTTTCGACACAAACTAAAAGCCACTTTACACGATAATAGAAGTCATATGACCTGTCATCACATTTTCTGTATGATTTATCAAATGACCTGTCATTTCGAGTCAAGTCATACCGTTTTGGTTTATCTATGCTTTACACGTCTATGACTTCCCTTTTGATTTTCAGAGTACCAAAATCCAAAATAAATATAAAATATAAACTGAAATAAATTTGTGTCGTTATTCCATTATGGAGAACAAAAAGCAATGGTAGTGGTTTTATCAACAATGATAGCTATATTAATTCAAAATTCTACAGTATATATGTTAATGAAATCTGAAATATTTAAAAAAAAAAACCGCATACATAGTTACCTTTTCAGAATTTTACCATATTTTGTATTCAAATGTCAACACTCCATTCAATGTTTCCCACGAAAACAACAAATCTCGTATGACTTCTCAAATGGAATTAGCTACAGTCCTAATGTCAAAAAAGTCATATGCTTTTTCGTTTGAGAAGTGATATGCGTTTAATGGGTGCGTTCAAACGATTTGATTTGTTTTTTTTGACAGGTCATATGAGAAAGCATATGACTTATAATATCGTGTAAAGTGGCTTTAAACGATTGCCTAAAATGAATTCGCTATTTTATTGAACATATAATTACCTGCAGCTGCGCAGATATTCAACCAAATAGTTCATCAATTTTCTAAAAGTAACCAAACAGTTCCGCAACTAAAAATTGATAGTGCGCGGCTAGCCTAAGTTTGATTAGTTAAATCAATGTTTTTCCGACCCTTTTTTGCTTTTTTCTTATTGGAAATACATTGAACGTCAAATCGAAAGAAAATCTATCTCCAATTGAAGGTTCACGCGCTGACTGCCAGGTGCAGTGACTCCATGTGTCAATATATACAAGGATTAAACTATTTGATTTCGATCACAGTTGTCAGTGCGCGACTAACCGTGTGTGTGATGCTGGGTGACTTCTTGGTGACAAAATGTACCGAAAATGATACAATTGTAGTAAGGTAGCATCACTGTTGTATATCATTTCATATCATACCACATACCATATCAGGCTGTCAAAACGGTGGTTCGGGATTGGAAATTTTAGAAATCTTTGAAGCAGAGAAAAGCGAATTTATTGTTTCATTTCGTGTCATCAAACTAAAAGTACAATTTTTGATTTGTTATAATTTAACAAATTAATTACAATTTCTAGAATGCAAATCTCTACGATTTTTCTTTCAACGATAACCCTTGCGTTAACAGGTATAGTTACGGGAAATGCATTTTATAAGAAAAAGCTATTCTACCCATCCGTTGTGTACATCACAAAATCTAACACTTCAATGGCTGTAAGTTTTTTTCTATATTTATAAAATAATACCTTCAACTTATGAATATGATAAAAAATTATAGCATTTTTATTCGGGCATTTAATTTTTTGAAATTTAAACTATTAATTATAGTCTTACATTATTTTTCCTTATAAATACATTGGTGTGTGCAAATATCAAAACAAAGATGATAAAGCAATGACGTGGTGCTCTAAGGGCAAGTGATAATCTTTATTGCCGGCGCCTTATGTTATTTCCCTACATGATAGAAACAAACTAAATCTGATTAGCCATATTTAAGGATTCAGAAAAGGTGATTCCAATTATGCAGTTTATATATTTTAGGATTTCAGGAACAATTCTTTGAAAAGGTCACTTTTGCTGCAAGAAATGAGAAAGAATTTGTTTCCATTCATTACTCTATTGTTTTGTATAGAAGGAAATCAAATTAAAAGGAAGCACATAGACGGTTAACTATGAATACCTCCTAACGTACATTTTTTGTGAAACTCACTTTTTGATGCAGTTTCGTTAATAATTTCCATCTGCTTCGATGAATTTTTAAAATTTAAACTATTTCACATCATAGATATTCAAAACTGATAATTATGTATAAAATTTTATTATTATGCGTTTTAATTTTGAGACTATAATCAGTTTTTTTGTCCCCTTTAAAGTTTACAAAATGCGACATAGGAGGTATTCATAGTTAACCGTCGACATCTAGAATTTAAATAATAATATTTTTTAATGCAAAATATAGTGAATTCAAAAATAAAGTAAATATACAAATATGATTATTCTGTATCGGAAGAAATATCTGAAATTATATTCGCTGATGTACCGGAATTATCCGAAGTAAATGGGTAATCGGTGCATTCAATAAATCAAGAACAACTTTCTCAATATTATATCCACGTTCTCGGGGCATTTTTTTTCAAAGAGATTTCAAAATATATTCGTCTGTTTTGACACGCGATATCTTACGAGAGAATTTTTCTCTCCATCTTTTGAATTCCACGTTTCAACCCTCCTGCGCTTCTTCACTTAACTAACCTATTGGCAATAAAGTATACTCTATTATGGCTGCACCATGAACCACAAATTGGGTGGCCTTGGGTAACAATTGTATTCTTCCACAAACAGTCTTGTAGTCTCAAAAACATATATTTGAAACACGGCCACATAAATTTCGTAAGACTTAGCTATTGTGAGCAATACAATTTTAAACCTTTTGGTAACTTGAATATTCAACCCACTAATTCTTGCAGACAATTCTGGATCGCTAAAGAATCTCAGCCGCATTCCCATCATTACTGCTTCCTTATCGACTACCAATCCCATCCCTCTTTAAATTTGCTTTGGATTTCTTTTTTTTGGTCAGCAACGATTTTCTTGTGTTCCTCTCCACGAGCTTGCCATTACATCAGAGGAAGTTTGTAACTAAGATGCAACAAACATTCGAAGAATCGTATCCAGGCATGGAGCATAGATAATCCAAATTCTAGTCGAGAAGTGTATTATATTTGTTTCAAATACTTTTTCAATGTTATTGAAATCTTAACAAGCGAGTCCACATACAAAGCATCTTCTTTTTTTTGCGCACACTAAAAGAATTTTTGAGTGCTTTTAAAATGTACTAAGATTTAGAATAATACAACAACAACTTGAATGAACTACCGCCAAATGTGTATTATTTAGCTGGAGTTATATTATAGCTATTTCAAGGGTGCCAAGCCGATCATCAGACTCCTTGAAAATAGTTGAGAACGATGCGAGCGTTTAGGAATGTTGAAGAGGAGTTAAAAGCAGATACTGCAGATATGCACATTAGTTTTGAATGTCTGAATATCATAATGGGAGGGAAATATAGAGGGTGAAGCATTCCTCATTCGTGTAGTGCGGCTTAAGAAAGAATCGCTGAAGTTGGGCTCAAGGGTAAACTGATAGGCAATTCCTGAAGCGCGAGTGTTACGATTAAATTGTTTAATGCATAACTTTCTATATATAGTACCTAAACTGAGGGTTTCGTCAGAGAGACGCATTATCGTGACTTCTTCAATCCCGTTCTGAAACAGTGTGCACCTGCATCCGATAAAAAACAGACAGCCACTTATTGTCTTTTTTTTTTTCTTAAATCAAGAACTCATACAAAAATAATAAATACCGCATTTCTCCTTTGTTAAAAAAATAGAAAACAAAATGTTTGAATAGTCGTTTTTTATTGGTAAATGTATAGGCAGCGTAGTAAAATTTTACACAAACAACAACAAAGGAATAGTGCATATAAATAAGCCAGTAATAAGAGTGCACATAATAGTGCTGATAAAGTTTTTTCGTAGCTACCTCGGGGATTCCACAAGGCAGCCAATTATGACCTCTCTTTATTCTTACTATTAACGATATTGAAATGGTCATTAAACATTGGTATATTTCACTCTACGCCGGCGATACAAAGTTTTTCAAGACCATTTCTTCCACACATGATGCCACCCTCCTACAACTTGATCTCAACAATTTCTCCGTCTAGTGCCTGAAAAATTGCTTAGAACTAAATATTTCCAAATGTCAATCAATAATTTCCATGAAAACGCACCCGATTTACTCCCCGTCGATACAGTCTACATTATTAACCCATATCCAACGCTGAGTCAATTCGACACCTTGGTGTTTTATGTGATAGAGAACTTACCGAACTTACCTTTCTCACAAATATTGACGAGATTATACTCAAAGCAAACTCTACACTAGGCTTTGTGAAACGTTAGTCCAAAGAATTCTCTGACCCCTACGTGACCCGTTTTTTATACATAACGTTTGTTCGCCCGCTTCTTGAATACTCTTGTCGAGGATGGTCCCCTTATCAACAAACTCATATATCCGTATCAAGACCGACTTCTGTTAATCAACTTGAATACGCTGGAAGAACGAAGAGTTATAAGCGACATTCTCTTCATTCATCGATTACTTTCCGGGTCTGTTAACTTCAGAACTCTACAATTCCATCTCTTTCAACACTAATTCCCGTAATATAAGAAATCCTCGTCTCTTCTATCTGCCTACCCACCGTACTTCTTACGACTCCAACGAACCTATTACTCGCATGCTTCGGAGGATTAATTGTAACATTAACTGTTTCGACTGTAGTACCCCTTGGCATAATGGTTAATGCGTTGGACTGTTATGCTAAAGGTCTCTAGTTCGATTTTCAGCCACTGCAAGCAAGTTTTTTTCAGGGGTGTACTGCCTCTTGCGAGGAATTGACAAATTCTCCAAGAGTATCTGTTGTCATGGAAAGTGCTGCTTATTAGCCGTTCGGAATCGGCAGAAAATTGTAGGTTACCTCCGTTCCTGGTAACACGCACACATGAATGGTTGAGAGTTGTAAGTCACTAGGTCCTGGTTCACTTCGAGCTGTTGCACCACCAAATTTATTTTTTTTAACTGTTTCGACTTTAACCTCAGTTCATCCTGCCTGCAACTCGGTCTTAATCATCCTTCCAATTCCCAACCCTAGATTTAAGAGCTATACTTCTAATAAATAATTTAGCACAAACCAAATCTTTAATGATTTCGACATTTGTTTATATCGAACATTATCTTAAACGAGTTTATACATACAAAAACGTATACTTTTCCAACGTATCCTTAAGCTTATTCAAAAGTGCTTTTATTTTGTTCACTTAAGGAGTCTGAAATATCTTCTAAATTAAGATGATTTGTTAAAAGAAACTCAGAAATTATGTATAGCTCTTATGTGTTTTGTATCTTTATTCATTTCAATTTGTATTATTTTTGTAAGAAATTACATATTTATTTTACTTTTTATCCAAATCAGCTAATTTTGACATGGGTATGAATGCCAACTTTAAAATTTAAAGTAAAAGTGTGTATGAAGTCAAAAAACCATCTTATTCGGACTTGTATTGCTGCATTATGTATAGATTACCAATAAAATACGCCTAATATAACAATACATAAAAAAAAACGAAACAAAAACCATCACATACAGTGATGTGTCAAAGATAAATTGAAATACCCAACAAAAAAACTGGTATCCAAGAGTCTCTTCTTCTTTGAATAATTATAAATTACCAATACATATTGTACTGGACAGTTTTCAGTCTAATATTCATAAAATAAACCCTGGTGTGGCCCAAGGCTCCTTTTTGTCTCCGACACTTTCTCTTATCTAAATGATCTTGATCATGAAAGGCACTTGCATCCAAGACTCTGAAAAGCTTTTCATAGTCGCTATGTGGGTATGCATTACTAGAATGGGGAATACTTTGCCCCTCTCGATTTTCCCCCTGATTGTGAAACACAAGCTTTCAAGACCAATGTGCATCGACATCTCCTATCAAATCCTCTGTACTTTACCTAAATGCTCGCACTGTTTTACACAACAAAATTATAAGGGTAGTCATAATCCCATGAGTAAGTGCAAACTATATTACATCAAAAAAAAAACCGATAGATTTCAGGGCAGGCGTTTACAACGAGTGCAATATATTTAACAAATATGCCGACATTTTGGGGTATGCGGACCATATCGAGATCCTGGGTCCTTCCAAATGATTTTTAATAGAGTCCTTTACGGCGATTGCAGATATGTCGAAACTTGTTGGTACAGGACCAACTTCATGCCATCAAAAAATAAACACATCTGTCCACCGTCTGAAATAAAAGATTACTATTGATAGCAAACGTCGACATAATTCAGTACTTAAGAGGAAAGTCACTGTTTGATGTGTATTTTGGGCCTGTGGCATCATCGGTTTTTTTTTTTCTACGGCCGACGTGGTAGATTAGCGGAACCGCCTCATTATCCTGGATCAACCCTATACTATCTAAATAGAGGAATGCATTAGGTGCAATATGGCCACTTAAAAGCACACTCTCGAAGTATTCTGTGTTGGGGTAATAAGCCCCAAAAATTAAGCTATTTGCTGAGGTCATCGCTCTCACAATGTGACTCCGAATCAGCTTTATCAAAAAATTATCTATTCTGTTAGTGTTGGCTCCTTTGTATAGAGCCCTGTTGTAATAGTAATGTTTGTACTCCGATTCTGGTGTTCTGTGTAATCCAAGACAACGTCTAAGACACTGCCTCTCAAACACCCGAATCATTGAACCACACCGGGCACCCATAGGCAATCATAGGCCGGATGACCCTGGTGTCAAGCCGGCTGCTGTAAAACAACCGTTTCGTCAGAGCAAAGGCTCCTCTAGCCCTGTTCAGAGCAGCATTTATATGTCTGACGAAATACAAATACTGATCCAACCAGATGCCAAGGTACTTTACCACACTTACTCGCCAGTGGTTGCCGGTGCGGCCCTACGATCATCAGCTTACGCCAGTTCTTTCTAGTATACCTAGGGGCTCTAGCCAACGGAGTCCTAAACAGAATCGTTTCACATTTCTGAAAGTTGATTTTCAACTTCCAGTCATCACAATATCGCTGAATCTTGTCGAAGTCACGCTGTAAGAGAATTCTGATAACCTCAACTTTTGGAGCTGTTCTGTATGCTATTAGATCATCGGCATACGCAATTGCCTGAGTAAGACTACTTATCAGATCGCTGGTGTAAATGCTGAATAGAATCGGCGAGTTCACCGCTCCCCGCTGAAGACCATTCTTAATATCGAAGATTGCGGTAGAAGTTACATTGCCACTTTTGACAACAAACTTTCTACCATTGAGCATGTCATAAAGTATATACAATAGTGGTTGACTTATGCCGAGTCTAGTCAGTTTTAGATAGAGACCTTATAACCATACGGTGTCCTTCTGTGCCTTCTCCAAATCAACCAGACAATCACCTGTACACTTATTTTTAGTTTTGTTTCATTGGATATCAGAAACGAGTTTAAACGCGGCATGAATGGTGTCATGTCCCGCCTTAAACCCGAACTGATCATCCGGTATGATATTATTGTCCTCCGCCCACTTGGACAGAGCTCTATTTATGACTTTCGCGAATACCTTGCTGATACTCGGAAGAAGACTTATCGACCGGAGATTCGCCGGATTGGAGTTGTCCTTTCCCTTTTTCGGGAGAGGATGAACCACAGCTGTCTTCCACCGCCCTGGATAATATGCATTATTCAGTGCGTTGTTGAACAGTGTGGCGTAAATGTCAATTGCTTCCTTAGGTAGATGTCGAAGTACAATATTGGATATACCATCGACTCCTGCTGACTTCTTTTTCTTTAGTGAATCGGAGATGCACTGGACCTCCATCCTCGTAACTAACAGGGAACTACTCCCATCTTGCACGGCAATGACAGCATTCGCCAAGTTTTCTTCATTGAACCCGGTGAAACCTAGGTTCTCTGATCGCCATTGCGTCATTTCATTCCGAAGATAGAAGTGATGTAGTAGAGCTCTGTTTTCCAGGTCGTGGTTGGGGTGGATGCTTGCATTCACCTTATACACTTGCTGAAAAGCAGCCCCCACAGCCTCCACTTTCTCCAGCGGATCCTCGACAATAAAGAGGTCATCGTCCAAGACCGCGTCATCTGGATCTATCCCTGCTGTCAGAATCTGGATCTATCCCTGCTGTCAGAATCCAATTAAATAGATGGTTACCTCTCGGATTTTGTACTTGATTTCCCCAATCTATATGTTTGTCATTTAAATCACCGGCCATGAGATAGTAATTCTCTACCGAGTTCAGTTGTAGCACTTGAAAAAGTTTTTCGAGCTCTGTCAAAAAGTCAGTTGGCTGAGGTGATTCCGGAGCGTAAGTCGCGATTATATATATCCGCTTCCCCTGTTGGAGAGGAATGCATACAATGCACGCCTAAAGCAGCCGAAATCTGCGTACTTCACTATTGTACTTTATATTTTATGCCTTTTCGAACAAAGATTGCGACACCACCTCCTTGAGTCGAGTTGGGCCGATCTCTTCGTACGATATTGTAATTATTATGTGTCAATTTATGTTTCTGACTTAGTTTAGTTTCACTAGCCATAAACACATCAGGACTTTGATCTTTCAACAATTGGAATAGGTTTGCTCTACGTTCAATCCTAATCAGTGAATTTACATTCACAGCTAGAATCCTTAAGGGCCTCTCCGGCAGCGCGCCCTTAACCTACAAATTGCGTAAAGCTCGGCAAAACAGAGTAGATATGGTCCACTCTCTTCGCCTGCTCCGTTATCTGTTTTTGAAGACCTGCTATCTGACCAGAAATGGCCAGCAACATGCTTCTTATTTCGGCCTGTGCGTCCGGAGCCTTAGGCACGAGGGCCTGTGGGGCTGCCTTTGGCGCAGGCTGTACCGTATTTCCCCTTCCTGACGCCATTTGGGCGTAGGAGATTTGGGGATTAACGGGCGTTGTTGTAGGAACAAGCGTAATTGGTCGTTTTTCTACCTCTGGTTGCTTCGCTTTTTTTTGTTTTATTTCCTGAAAGATGGGACATCCCCAAAAGTTTACGGGGTGCCCGTCCTTCCGGCAGAGTGCACACTTAAGTAGTGTCATGTCTTGGACCCTGTCTTGCCCTAATTGACATTCTCCTCGAATGTGGTTCTCTCCAAACTTTACGCAGCGTGACTGCATTTCGCAGTTAGCCGCGGCGTGGCCGAACCTTTGACAGCGCATGCATTGAAGCATGTCGCCGCGCCTCTTTAATTTATCCCAGGTTACAACCTGGTAGTTGAGGACGGAGATACTCCTCAAACTATCTAGTTTGCTATTGGGTGAAAGCTGAACCAAGAAGATTGGCAACTTCCGGTTCTCTCGTCTGGCTTTTACTGTGGCGGAAGGCTTGACTTCGATAAAGTCGAGATCGTTTCCCGATTTTTCACGGAGCCCATTTAAGAGCTCTTGCGGTTCCGTGTAGGAATCTATGCCCTTCAACAGGACCGTTTGAACTTTTTCAACTTTCGAAGTGAAACTAAAGAACTCAGTCGTGGTTTGTTTTAATAATTCTTTTATAATTTTATGATGTTCCACTGTGAAGCAGTGGATAGCGGGTCTATTATTACCAAGTCTCTTAATTATAAAATTTTGACTTATGGCCGACTTCCAATGTCTCCTTAAGGTCCATCTTATAAACGCTCAATGCCGCCGCTGGGTGTTCGTGCGCCCTTGTGCAAGGACCTTAAATTGCCGCCCCATGTCTCGGGTGCACGAGGGTATTTACGTAGAATAAGTGAAAGTCTTATTTATTCTCCATTTCGCAGTTGAAAAATTTAAGCAAACGTGCATTGTTGTTGTCGCGTTCCGAGCTACACCAAATTCGTACGTAGTCATTATAGCATATACATGTGTACAGTTTTTGCATCCTTTTAAGATTATTTACTCTTTTTACTTGAGACTTATACTATAAGGCAAGTTATCCATTCGTAAAAAAACCGAACTCGAGATTTTGATCAAAGTTGACATTACGATGATAACGAAGACGAAAAAAGTAAGTCGAAATTTTGTCCCCACACGTTTATTTTTCTTCTTTTTTTTTAAGACCAAAAATAACTGTACCTGCAATACGATTTTTTTTTTTGAAATTTTATAAATTTTTTTTTAAAACAATGTCCAACAGATTTAAACAAAAATCAAAAAATTTAAATCAACCGAAATTTAAAATATTTCTGTGCATTAACATTTTCAAAACTTTTTTTTTTTTTGATTTCAATTTTTTTTTTCGGAACTCAATATTTCGAAAACCCCATGCTTGATTTTTTTTAAGCTTGATAAATAAAAATTTTCGAAAATCGTGTTTTTCTCGAAAACTTCTCCGAGAATTTTGATAAATTTTTACGTTCTATAATTAAACAAAAAAAATTGAAATCAATATATTACTGACTGTACCGAACATAGAACCATTTTGACTATTTTTGAATTTCTCATTACCGGCTGAACAGATTTTAATGAAATTTTATATTTTTTTTTGGAAAATTCGATATCTCAAAAAAGGGCTAAATATTTTTTTTGGAAATTTATTTTTATATGTAAAGTAATAAAAAATGTTTTAAAAATTTCTATATAAAAGATTATTTGACTTATAACTTTGTTATAAATTTCTTTCTTGCATAAACTAATATTTGCTTGCATCACATGGCATCCAGCTACCAGCTACTAAAAGAGTTGTTTTAGTCATTAAATAAATGAACTTTATGTTTATGAACAGTTCTTCTCTAATAGCATTCACTTTTGAAATTCTTAGTCTTTTATATAAGAACAAGTTCGTGCGACCCAGTTGTGCATTTTATTTTAAGAGGAAACAAAAAATATGGCGATTGCGAATAATTTTCTTCAACAAAACCATTTTCATATAAAATACAAATATTCGAGTTCCTAGCACAGTTTTTAATTTATGTATGTCAAATCAAGCCTTTGGTAAAAACCAATAGCTAATAGCTTGACAGAAAGAAGACAAAGTAGTTTTTGATATTTTTAAAAGTTTTTGTTTTCACTTTCTTTTTGAAACACTTAATCATTTACTTCCGGATCAGGATGTATTATATATAATACCTTGACATCTTAGGTATGCTTTGATGTAATTTGACATTTTGTGGCTTGTGTGGGAACTATTTTTTGATATAAATAGAGTCTGAACTCTGAATGTCAATTGAAAGCTTAAATTCGAACAACCAATGAAACGTTAACTTTCTGGGTTATTTTGATTTTGTTCAATTCGTTGAAATTTAAGTTATTTATCAATTCAATTCCAAAATTAATTTAAAACTATTCGTAAATCCTTATTTAAAAACAAACATAAATATTTAGAGACACAAAACATTTTTTTTCCTTTTACCTACGACCCTGTCGTTTTTTTTTTCCTTTGTAAAGGTGGTTTTTTTTACATTTTTTACAATGTTTTAAATCATCTTCGATTAATTTTGTTCTTAAGTTACCAACTTAGATTTAAGATATTTAGCTACATATATCATTGCAATCAGAATATTGATACCCATTTATCCAAAAATACGAGTAATTAGTAAAATTAATGTTTTCGAGACACTGTTTTCGTTTTATTTTATGGGAAATACATGGGCTGTAAATCTAAGAAAAAATCAATATCCTTTTCGAGTTTATAGGTCTGAGATAAAGGTTGCGTGGAAAGCTATTTCCCAAGTGTCAATCTATGGCGACATGGCGTTAAGCAGTTTAGACTATGACTGCAATCGAAGAAGTTATTTGGTGTGAGAGGCGACAGTCAGAAACAAAATATGAATAAAGATTTGTAGTAGATTGTGTGTTCCGATAGCGTAAGGAAAACTTTTGGAGTATGCTGTATAATTGAGTTAGATCGATCTCTTAATTTTCCGCCCCAAAACGATGGCGCCCTTGTGCGCCGCACATTTTGCACATACGGTAGCGGCGGCCCTGTAAACGTTGATGATTGGCATCTGTTCTTTTTTTTGTTTTGTTTCGGCTGCGGCTGTTGCTGCTGTTGTTTCTGCTGCTGATTCTGTTGCTGATTCTGCTGCTGTTGTTGGTTCTGCTGCTGTTGTCTCTGCTGCTGTTGTCTCTGCTGCTGTTGTCTCTGCTGCGGTTGTTGTTGTTTTTGGTTTACCTGCTGCTTTGGCTTTTCTGTTATCAGCGGCTGTTGTTGTTTTTGATGTGGCTGCTTGTTTGGCGGTTGCAGCTCCGCATCAGCACTTTTTTGTTGCGCCTCCATTTGTGGGGCCTGGAGACTTTTTTTTATTTAATCGCTCCTGTCTCTCTTTTTCTCTTCGCGCCTTTTGCTTTTCTTTTAGAGCTTGGATCATTGAGGCAAGATCGGTTTGAAGAGTCTCGATCTGCCCCTGAATTGCGCCAATTTTGGCCTGGATGGTCTCTTCCTCAGCTTGCTGACACAGAACTTTTTGACTTGAATTATAAAGTTTTCCGGCGTGATCGACATTCAAATGACGAATCTAAAAGAGTTGGAGGAGGATTAATAATAGCTGCTAAAAACTCTTTCATAAGCTCGTTGGTAAATGACTTCCAACAATTTGACCTAGAAATGTTGTGCATAAAAATAAAAATGAACTTCGGCAATCTTTATATAGATACCGTCTACATACCGCCAAGTTCTAACTATAATACATATCACAAAATCTATGAAAGTTTGGACAATTTATTTGAAAATATAAATCCTGAGGATGAAATTTGTGTAATTGGTGACTTCAATCTACCTAATCTTGAATGGTCGAAGAAAGAAAATAAAGAAGAATATTTTGCGATTAACCCATCCAATGATATTGAATTTTGTACTCGACACAATGGCCTCACTAGGACTCATTCAACTTAACTCAATCAAAAACCAAAACAACAAAATACTTGACCTTGTTTATATTTCTGACATCGTAAATGCTGACACTGCTGTTATTCAAAGCGACATAATACTTTTATAAGAAGATCGACATCATCCTGCATTGACAATTTCCCTAAACTTAAATTTATGTAATCTTGATATGACCTGTGATAATCAAATTGAATTTGACTTCAAAAAATGTAATTTCACTCAACTTTTTACCAATTTAAATGAATTGGACTGGGATACAATATTTTTAAATTTAAACTTAGATGATATGGCTTTGAAATTTTGTAAAATATTATTTAATTGTTTTTTAGAAAATATACCTCTCCGTAAAATTAAACTTAAAGATAACAATTCACCATGGTTTGATCGGCATCTTAAAAGCTTAAAAAAATAAAAGGAATAAGGCTTGGGTAAAATATAGCCAGTCACTTAGTGATGTTGATTATGGTCTCTATCTAGAAATCAGAAATGAATTTGTAATCTATTCAAATTGTGTTTATGACGAGTTTGTTGCAAATACTGAACTTAAGGTGAATCCACGAAATTTTTGGAAGTATGCTGACTGTAAACGAAAATTTGACGGGTATCCTCCAAACATGACATTTAAAGAAGAAACAAGTCACAATCCTAAAGTGTTGTCCAATATGTTTGCTGATTTCTTTAAAAGTGCCTATGTAGACTCTTTTCAAACTAATCATAGCTCAACAGTTATTACTAATACTGATCAGTTTCCCCACAGAGCTCACATAAACCTAAGAATCTCTGAATCTACTATACTTGACAAAATTCTAAAACTTGACGAAAACCTCAATCCTGGTCCTGATGGCTTGCCATCATTTATGCTAAAAAAATGTGCAAAACGACTCTCATACCCATTGTTTATTCTGTTTAACCAATTGTTTAAATGTTCTCGTTTCCCCCTCTTATGGAAATATGCGTTCCTCAAACCAACCCACAAACATTTTATCTGTAACTATCGTCCTATAGCTAAGCTGTCTGTTATCCCAAAATTGTTTGAATCGCTTGTTTGTGACGTTCTTTCCTTTAATTGTTCCTCGGTTTTCTATGATAATCAACATGGATTTGTAAAAAGAAAATCTACTGTTACAAATCTACTCGAATTTACAACATTTTGTATTGACGCTTTCGAGAAAAAACAACAAGTTGATTGTGTATTTACAGACTTTAGCAAAGCATTTGACAAACTAAGCCATAAAGTACTTTTGAGTAAATTAGAGCAAATCGGACAACATGACAAATTAATAGAGTGGATTTCATCTTATCTTACCGATAAACATTATAGTGTTGTCTTCAAAAATGTTTGACCTCAAGGTAGCCACCTTGGTCCGTTGTTATTTGTTCTGTTTATAAACGACCTCCCCTCTATCTTAAATAATTCAATGACATTAATATACGCTGATGACGTGAAAATATTTCGAATAGTTGATACCTTAACGGACTGTGAATTATTACAAGATGATCTACATCGACTATGGGAATAGTGCAATACAAACCGTTTAACGTTAAATATTGACAAGTGTAAAACAATGAGTTTTACACGCAAACATAATGTTCTTAACTATGACTATTTGTTAAACTCTTCGTACCTTGAAAAATTATCTATCTTTTCAGACCTAGGTATCATTTTGGATTTAAAATTATCTTTTACTGACCATTTTAACTACATTGTAAAAAAAGCTAATAAGACACTAGGCTTTATAAAAAGATTTGGAAGGGAATTGCCAAGATCCTTATGTCCTTAAAATTCTATATGTATCATTTGTCAGATCAGTCCTTGAATACGGTTGTATAATTTGGGCCCCTTATAACTCGAATCATATTCACAGACTTGAAGGTATTCAAAGAAGGTTCTTAAGGTTTACACTGCGTTTTCTCCCATGGCCACATGAATTAGCTTTGCCTCCTTATTCTGATAGCTTACAACTTATAAGTCTTCCAACGCTTACTAACCACCGTAAGTATTTGCAACTCTGCTTCATTGTTGGAATTCTAAATGGATCCATTTCATCACCATCAGTTTTGTGTCGTTTTCATTTTAATGTTAGCCTAAATAATTTAAGAAATCGAGTGCCGATTCGAATAAACTTTAGCCGATCAAACTATGGTTGTAGCAGTCCAATTAACCAGTTAATAAACATATATAATGATAATAATTTTCTTTTAAATTCTGTAAATCAAAATGTCAAATCCAATTTATTGTTGTAGTTATAAGTTTTTGTTTGTTAACTAAGCGTTAGTATTTAGCGTAAATAAATAAATAAGCTTCATCAGCGGACGCTTCTGGGGTAGACAAGTCCACAAATGTCTGGCTATCACCGGTGGTGTACAGACCCTCTCCACCCTCGGACATATATGAAATCTCCTCGTCATCATCGGTGGGAGAGGGATTCAAATGTTTGTTGTTGTCTGCTGCTGGTTTTATTGACTTTTGCGCCGTCACCTTCCCTTCAGCTTGCAGCTCAGCTGTGGTGATGGTGCGACGCTTCACCAGGTTGAGTACACATTGTACCCTCTTCCTCCTCTTCATGGTCTTATCGGCTGATGGTGCCGTTTCCGCATCGGATGATGCTGGCGCAGTCGCATTGGTTGACTTTGCCAGGGCATCTTTCGATGTCCCCGGTTTTGTTGCCGTTGCCTGATCCATCGTAGTTGTTGTTGTTGTTCTAGTTTTAGCTGGACGAACACCTTTCGATGCCTCCGCTTTGTTGTTGTTGCGTTTAATTTGTCTTTCTTCTTCAATAATTATTTCAACTTCTCTATTGGTACTTGCACACACGATTCTAATTGAAGTCACTGCGAAAGTCAAAGACGTCTACACTCTTTCACAGTATGAGATCGACTACGACATCATCGGTCCATACTTCTTTGAGAACAACGTTGGCCAGGCCATCACCGTCAACGGCGAGCACTATCGGTCTAAGAAAGCCAATTCCTTTTGGGCCGATTTGGATGATATGGACACCGACCACGTGTGGTTTCAACGGAACGGCGCTACACGCTATAAAGCCCCTGCCACATTGGACATTTTGAACAAGCGATTTCCGAACATGGTATTCTAACGCAAAGGCGATGTAAATATTGGACTTGAAGAGTTCAAAAGATATTTTTTAATCCAACGAAGAAGATAAGATAAGAGCTTGAAGTCAAACTCTATCAGATGCTTTTGACATTTAATAATTTTTTAATAAAGAAATTAAAGCATGGCCTATGAGCCGTCTGTCGCTTAACTATAAATTATTATTCTACGTAAGAAGATTACAAAGTTTAATTTAAAACAAATTTAAAATAAAATTATTCTTAAAAGAAAAAAGAAACCAAAGGTAGAGTTTAAAGCTTTTATAACAGAAATATAATGAACAAGCAATCAACAGTAGTTTTTATATTCAGATATAGGTACAAAAATAAACATAAAAGAGAACCATTTAAAATATATTTAAGAATACAGGCTTATGAAGCAATGATATACAATTTTTAATACTTGAGGAACGAGTTGGGTTAGAAAAATGCAACATCATTAATAAATTGGCTTTTAGTTTAGCTAGAACAAAAAAAAGTAGTTATGTATTTCGCAAGTGAAAATGGGCTTTTAGTTTAGCTAAAACAAAAAAAAAAAAAAAACAATTATGTATTTCACAAGTGAAAATGGGCTTTTAGTTTAGCTAAAACAAAATTATTAAATGTGTGTATTACTCACGACATATTCAAATATGTGTTTCTGTAGTTTTTCGCATATGAGATATATCGTACTAGCAACTTCCAACCATATTCTCCATTCAGAACACTGACACATTCTTCGTAAGTCAGAAAACTCTTACTGAAATAGAACCTTCGTATTTCTTGCAAAATAGGACAAACTGCTAAGAAATGAAGGACATCTTCATTTTGGTGAGCAGTGAGCAGATAGGGTTAATGTCGGGTCGATATGGTCTAAAGTTCAGTTCAAGAACTTCCGTTCTTGCCTTAAAGGTAAGACTCATATCTAAGACAGAGAGATATCTCCTAAAATAACTGTTCTCAAACAAATTAAGATTTAGGTTTCGATATATAGCCCTAGAAGTTGACTCCCTAGCCCTATTAAGATTCAACTGATACATTTGTTCATCTACTTTTGCAGTGCAATCATAAAAAATATTTTGCCATTCTGCTACATTGCTAGTACTCAGGTTCAATGGAACATAATGTGCCAAAGCAAGTTCCTGCCAGTTTTAAAACGGAGTATAGCCGCAATGATGGGAAACTAGCAATATTCTTTTGTGCAAATTGTTATCTGATCTTTTCGTTAGTTTAACCATGAAATCTGCACTTGCCTTCAAATTTCTTACGTAAATAAGGGGTAAACCGGACTCAACATAAATAGCGTAACTTGGAGTATTCGAAGGTAATTTAAATATTCTTTTAAAGAAATATCTTTGAATTAATTCAATCTCGTCTATCCATTGGTATCCATACACTTCATTACCATAGCAGAAGCAACTGTTTATTGTAGCGTCGAACACTTTAATTTTGATGTCGGATCAACAAGAGACTTTGTAAAAAATTGCGCCCATATCGTATTAATTGCTGATTTGGCCACAGTCAATTTTTTCTTTTATATGAGCCCTTATATCCAAGTTATAAGAAATTACGAATCCAAGATATTTGAACTCATTCACAACTTCTATGCTAACGCCATCTAGTGTCCAATTCCTTAGATTCGTATTAACACGGTTTCGAGCTCTGAAGACCATGATCTTAGATTTGGTAGAATTTATTTTGAGATCCCATAGATCACAAAAAGTTTTAAGGTTATTAATTTGGTGCTGAAGTGTCGTCGGGTTATCAGCAAAAATTACGAGATCATCTGCGTATAACAGCAGTTTTACATATATATCCTCAAAGAAAACTCCCCCTGGTAAATGGTTCTCAATGTCGTTTATGAACAAAGCAAACATTAAAGGGCTTAAAACACACCCTTGTGGGACACCTGTTTCTGACCTAAATTGACCTGATTGATTTTTACCGCTGCATACCACTGCAGACATATTAAACAAGAGCTGTTCATACACCCGAATAAATTTAGTCGAAACCCCAATGAGCGCGAGTTTATACAAAAGGGACCTTCTATTTTGACATTTATAAAGTGCAATAATCTTACTTTCTCCAAAACATTTGTAAAGATCTGTTCCAGTCTTTGGTGAGATATGCCATCAGATCACAAATGAAACAATTGCTGCGAAAGCCTTATTGCCGGTCAATATAATAAGCTTTTGCTCTTCGAGATACTTTTCAAGCTGATGATTGATCAGCGATGCCATGACCTTGGAAAGAAGAGATGAAGTTACAATTGGCTGATAGTTGGAGGGGGGAAAGATCGCCTTTTTTAGGAACGGGCTGGATAAATGCAGTTTTCCATATAGTCCAGTCAAAGCGTCATTTGACCTTGCGCGCAGAGGCATGGTCTATTTTTGTTTAAGGATCGATAGGTGGTTATGAGAAAAGCTTAAAACCAAATTTGCACCACACGACAACTTTTTTTACCAAAGTTATTGATAAAAATGTGTTTTGTGTCATTTGCGAATACCTCAGCTCCACTATCTCGTACAAACAAAAATTAAACATGTATTGATTCCCAATAACATTATCTATTATGTTATAAAAAAAAACATTTGTTTAAACAAATGAAAAAAAAGTTATAGTAAGTTAAAATAATTTTTTGTTGTTTAAAAATCACTTTTTCGTGATTATTTATTTATTTATTTATTTATTTATTTATTTATTACCGTCATTCAAGTTACAAGACTTTATGAAGACTACCCATTAAAATTAACTTTCAATACATGTATATACAATTTTAAAAAGATAAATTAATTAATTAAGTTAAATATACGTTATAGTGTTTGCAATAAGCTTATCAATTTTCTTTTTATTTCATTTCTATTCATATTAAAATCAATTGCATAATCAAATTCATTAAAATCAATGCACGCATTAGTGATTGGACTGTGCCTAGCATAACTTGTACTATGATATGGAACATATAAAAAATCACCATTTCTTGGTCGCAAACTACGAGCAGGTGCATACATATTAAACATTGACAACAGCACTGGACAATCAATAATAGAATTGAGAACATCATAAGCAAAGAGTACAGAATTTAATTTTCTTCTCAAAATGAGAGGTTTTAGGTCGATGAGAACACATCTGCTTTCATAACATGGAACACTTAAAGAACCAAAAGTTTTACGTAAGGCAAACTTAGTAAATCTTTTTTGAACTTTTTCTATACGAAGGATACTTGACTTAGTGTAAGGATTCCATATAACGCTACAATACTCCAGCAACGGTCTTACAATACTCGTGTAAAGAGTTTTAATTGTATAAGGATCCTCGAAACATTTTGAATTTCTGACTATAAAACCGAACATCGAGTTTGCTCTAGAAATTATATGATCGATGTGAAGCGAAAAATTTATTTTCGAGTCGAAAATCACTTCGAGATCCTTCTGATAATCTACTCTTTGTAAAGAGTGGCTATCAAGCTTGTATTCAAAACAGAAAGGATTCAGTACTTTTGAATAAGTAACAACACTACATTTGTTATTGTTAAGAAAGAGTCCATTCATCTTACACCATTGAAGAATTTTATTTAGATCAGCTTGGACATTATTTGCATCAGATAACGATTTTATGCAGCTAAAAACTTTAAGATCATCAGCATACAAAAGGCATCTTGGAAAAGAGAGGAGGCTGGGCAAGTCATTAATAAAAATAATAAACAGTAACGGTCCAAGGTGACTACCCTGAGGTACACCTGAGAAGTTCACTATTTCCTTAGATAACTCGCAACCAATTTTGACATATTGTTTTCTGTCCTCTAAATAACTTTTAATCCAACTAAGCAGCACAGAATGAAAACCAAACATTTCAAGTTTCTTTATTAGTACATTATGTTGAACGCGATCAAAAGCCTTTGAAAAATCTGTGTAGATGGTGTCAATTTGAAAATGTTTTTCCATATGATCAAGGCAATAGCTGGTAAAAATCGATAAGTTTGTCGATGTCGACCTTCCACTCATAAAACCGTGTTGGTGCTGAGATATATGATTTTGAACTAAAAAGTACAGTTTGTTTTTCACTATTGCTTCGAAAACTTTAGGGATCAACTGAAGTTTTGCAATAGGTCTGTAGTTCTCAACAGCACTTTTTGAACCGGATTTATGCAGAGGAGTAATAAATGAATATTTCCACGTATCCAAAAATACACCTTGATTTAAAGACATATTGAATATAAAACACAATGGAACCGCAAGTTTAAATCTACAAGCCTTCAAAAGAATTGGCGGAATGTTGTCTGGAGCAACGGAAAAATTCTCATCAAGAGAGGATAAAACTGCTAGTACATCGTCTTCAGATAAATATAGACTACCAACGTCAACAACTGAAGGTGAGTTTTCCAGATTATCATAATTTAATTTCAAGTCAATAAAATTTGACTGAAAAAATGATGCGAAATTATTGCAAATAACATTCAAATTATCTGAGGCTACCCCTCAGCTCATTTAACGATGAAATTTTTTGTTTTTTATTATTAAAGTTCTTGTAATTCCCTACAATTAAAAAAAAAATCAACACTACGATGAACGAAAGCCGAGTAAAAAATTATTGAACATAGGTAAGTCAGCGCACCCACGCATTTTATAATTTTATTTTTTAATTAATATCTCAGCCCCAGTATATCGCAAAGAGAAAATAAAAAACCGTATTGCTAATAGCAATATTTTCTATCAACTTGCATTTAATTTAATATGTTTGAGCAAAAACATAAATTTTTTTTTTAGATTAAGAATTTTATTTTTCAATTTGTTTTATATACAATTTGACTTAAAACTAACTTATTACTAAATTAAATCATGTTGGCTCAACAATAGGGGCCCAACGTTCTTCATTTGGCTTTACATAATGCTATTTGCTTACAATATCATATTAATGTTTTCTTAATCTAATTCATGATTTTTTAATATTAACTAAATAATAATTTTTGATGAGTGGGCGTTTTATCCCCTGTAGTATTGATTGTTGTTCTTCTCGTAAAAGGGTGCGTTGTCGTTATGGATGATGTCTTCAAATTGATCGTCAGTGATGGCTCGGGTGTATAGATACTTGTCACGAGGCTCTAGTTCATGCTGGAGAAGTTGTTGCACTTCTGTGTTGGGATGATCTTCCAGGTTCCTGATGATTTTTCCGGAGAGCTGCAGTAAATACTCGTCCAGTGGTATTAACTTTGCTTCTTTATACAGATTCCTTGTGGACTTACCAAACAATGCCAATTGAAGTTGTTCGAGAGTACAAGTACCTTGGTTTTCTGATAACGTCTAGCCTTAACGTGGAAAAACATTTAAAACTAAAATTAGCAGAAGCAAAACGAGCCATAAATTCAACATGGAGTACCTGCATCCAAAGTAGATTTGTATCGCATAGCTCAAAGCAAAACATTATCCGAGCGACTGCCCAAACTATTCTTCTTTATGCGGCACAAGTATGGGGATATGGCAATTTTGACTCCGTAGAAAAGTTCCAACGTTACTGTATAAAACGCATCTTTAGGTTACCTAGTAATACTCCCAACTACATGATCCATCTGGAAACGGGCTGTCCACCTCTTATACTGGAAACGTTAAAGATACACTTTGACTATGTGGTTAAAGTCATGGGAATATAAGATGAACGTCTGCCGAAAATTGTCTTAAGGCATATGCTAGAAAGAAATGGACATTGCGTCAAAGAATGGCAAGAACTGTCGAGTAGATGCGGATGTGACATAAGCTTCTATTCTAGTGATGGAGCAAATACCCTCAGAAGAAAATTTAACAATATATTAGAAAAATCAGACTCGTTCATATACAATAAATATGTAAATGAAGCGAAATCATCACTACACAGGATGTATTATAGTAAGGCCAATTATAATCTTACTGATAACACATATTTCCTGGATGGGAACAAAACTGAGTTGATAAGAACTATCTTTATGCTAAGAGGTGAATTAATCAGTTTAAATTTTGTGCCACATCGACCAGACCTGCCAATATTGTGTGATCTCTGCAACCGTGAAGAGAGAGAGGACGTCTATCATTTTATTGGGGTGTGCCCTGTTCTAAATGAAATTCGAAGGATGTATTTTGGAGTGAAGTCACTTCAAAAGGAGGAGCTGATGAGTGTTTTGAATGGTGACTGGGGTTGGACTATTCTGTATAGATACGCCAAAAGTGCTCTTGAAATTAGAAACAGAATCAGAGATGGTAATTTTTAAAAAATATATATAAACTTAGAATTAAAAAATAAAAAAAAATAATAAAAATTTTAACGTACATAGAATACTTTAATAAATAATAATTTAAATGTAAATTTTCTTATTTTGAATTATGTTTAACAATACAAAATGTCAATCTGGTAGACGGCTCAATGCCAAACCATAAGACTTTATGCTTAAAAAAAAATATTGTAAAAATATTGTATTACTTTTTTTGTTGTACAGTTTAATAAAAAGTCATTAAAACTAACTAACTAACAGATTCCTTGTTGGTATATATTTCTTCGTCAATGGGTTACGGTACAGTCCAGTGCAAATGCGGAGCATCTTTTTTTCAAAAAGCTTCATCTTTTTCATTGCTGTAGGTGAAACAGTAAACCAAATGGGAAAGGCGTAGGTCAGAACGGGTCGAATAAGTTGTTTGTGTACTTACTTAGTCCATTTCGTCTCCTGAGAAGCGGATGGACCAAGTGCAGAGAATAGTTGGCTCTCTTCAACATCAAGTCTGCATGCCTTTTGAATTTGAATTTGTTGGAAAAGTTGATTCCCAAGTACTTCGTTGATGATTTGACTGTCAATTCAGTGTTGTCTGGAAGCTTTATTTTCATTGCATCAGAGCGTGTTGAAAACGCTTGTCTTCGAATGACAGTCACTGGTGTTCGGAAGCAGATGAGTTCAGTGTTTTCGCTGTTTATCCTCAGTCCCCATTTGACATAGTATTCCCATAGGTTTTTAATGTGCTCTTGCACTCTCCTAACAGCAATTTCTGGTGAAAAAGCGGTGGCGTATGTGATTGAGTCGTCTGCATAAAGCTTCGTCTTTGTACCTGATATGTTGGCTGGTTGATCAGCAGTGTAAATGTTGAACAGCAGTGGTCCAAGTTTTGATCCTTGAGGAACTCCAGCGTAAATTCCTTTGGTTGATGACACATGTTTTTCTACCTGTACATAAAAAAGTCTATGGGTTAGGAAATTTTTGATTATTCTTACCAAGTAATTAGCAAGTTCAAGTTCCGAGAGTTTGAATAGTAATCCTTTTATCCAAACGCTGTCGAAAGCTTTTTCGATGTCCAGCAAACACGCTACAGTGGTTTCCTTTTTGTTGAGTCCAATTGTAACATCAGTGTGGAGTCCCAGTAATGGATGTATGGTAGAGTGTTTATTTCGAAAGCCATACTGAAACTCCGGTATGACATCCCTTTCTCTGCAGCAACAAAAAGCAACAAATATGTGTAAGTATGTGTGGGGTGTTTGAAGGATACCAATATATCTTGTTGCTGGCGACACCAAAATTACAAGCTACAAGGTTAAGATACTAAATTGTAAACTTTCCTACGTTTTTCAATCATGAATATCTTGGCTCCCGTTTGTCGTAATGGACTATTTTTTTTTTAATTTGAAGAAAATTAGCAGGACTATAAAACAAAAATCTCAATAACTATGAAAATAAAATGCACGACTGGATCGCACGAACTTGCTCTTATGTAAAAGTACTTTGGAATTTAAGATACATTTTATAAATATAAAACATGAATTTAAAATGAAATTGCCGTCTGATTTCTAGAAAAGTATGAATTTATGCAAACAAACTTTAAAAAATCGTTTTATTATTAAATAAATAAATTTTTTATATAAGAAATTTCTTTAAAATTTTTCAAGAAAAAAATGTGGGATGCGAATTTTAAGTATTTATTAATATTGATTTTAGGAAATAATTTCAAAAAATAATAGTTCATAGGTTTTGAAGATATTGATTTTTCAAAAAAAATTTTTTTTTGAAAAAAAGCCAACAAATAATTTTTCGAATATTTTTATATACAATATTATTTTAAACTTAGGGGGACTCCTGCTGAAAATTTTTGGTTAAAATCGTTAGAGCCGTTAATGAGAAAGTCGAAAATCAAAAAAACGGTTCTATGACAGGTAGCGTTAATAACATTTTGCCCCAAATTTTTTTCTTACCAAAACGTAGTCCATGTCCATAATATCACACCTAATTTTTTTTATCAAAATCGTTAGAGCCGTTTTCGAGATAAATAAGATTTTGCATTACGGGTGTATGAGGGGTACCGTTAGTCTTAGAGCTAAGAAAAAAATTTCAATTTCCCCTCTAGGGAATCACCGAAGACCCATAACTACCGAGTTTGAAGAAAATAGGTCCAGTGGCTTAGGCTCTAGATCGAGGTACAGACATACAGACAGACAGACATACAGACATACAGACAGACAGACGGAATTGCCGGACCCACTTTATTCGTCTTCGCTATCATCGTAATGTCAACTTTGATCTAAATCTCGAGTTCGATTTTTTTTCCAAATGCAGAACTTGCCCTATAGTACCTATATCGCAAGTAAAAAGGTATTACTCGTAAAAACAAGAAAAAAACGTTGAAACCAACGGTAACTTTTTATGTTTTTGCTCAAACATATTAAATTAAATGCAAGTTGATAGAAAATATTGTTATTAGCAATACGGTTTTTTATTTTCACTTTGCGATATACTGGGGCTGAGATATTAATTAAAAAATAAAATTATAAAATGCGTGGGTGCGCTGACTTACCTATGTTCAATAATTTTTTACTCGGCTTTCGTTCATCGTAGTGTTGATTTTTTTTTTAATTGTAGGGAATTACAAGAACTTTAATAATAAAAAACAAAAAATTTCATCGTTAAATGAACTTTTTTCTTAATAATCACGAAAAAGTGATTTTTAAACAACAAAAAATTATTTTAACTTACTATAACTTTTTTTTCATTTGTTTAAACAAATGTTTTTTTTATAACATAATAGATAATGTTATTGGGAATCAATACATGTTTAATTTTTGTTTGTACGAGATAGTGGAGCTGAGGTATTCGCAAATGACCAAAAAATGACACAAAACGCATTTTTACCAATAACTTTGGTAAAAAAAGTTGTCATGTGGTGCAAATTTGGTTTTAAGCTTTTCTCATAAGCACCTATCGATCCATGAAAAAAAATAGACCATGCCTCTGCACGCAAGGTCAGGCCCTTTTTCATGACGCTTTGACTGGACTAATATTCAACGGAGGATTTAAATTTTCCAGAAGATGGAAAAGCAATGTTTTTGCCTTATATGAAGATGAAGAGCTAGTTATAGCGTTTTCGTTGTAGATGAGCATAGGAACAGAAGATGATGATAATTTTTGTACGTTCTTGTAAATTGACCAGAAATTTTCAGTGCTTTTTCGAAATTGCAGGATTTGTTGGCTTAATTTTTGGTAATTAGAATTTAGTTCTTTTTATAACAGCATTGCATTTGTTTATTACATTAGAGCATTTGCAAGTGCTTAAACTTATTTCTCTTAACCTGAAAGCTTCTTTCCACCTTGTATCTATACTTTTCTTTAGGTTTTATAGTCTTAATTTTGTTAGGAATAAAATAAAAATCAATTCTGTGATCACATCGTCACTGTCACCAACATCACTATCGAGGAAACATAGTGACCAGATTGGAAAAAAAGTTATTAAGACCACTCCAGTTGGCTTTCTCGTATTGCTCAACAGGCCTAGTGGTATTCGAGTGGGCTCATCTAGAGGCTGAGTAAGTTGGTGCATCTCAGCAAAGATCCTAATATATCTTCCTTCTGGTAATGTCTGTCCTGAATTGTATATATTGAATTAGCCCGCAATAACGACTGAAGTGTGAGGGTACAGGCGAACTAATCGGGAAATGGAATATGGCAGGTGAAATTCGGAAAGATAATATTCCTACCAACCGGTGTTATTAAAAACATTTTTCCTTAGCCCAGGAACATGGAAAAAAAAACACAACCCAAAAATCAATTACTTAAAAAATTAAAAGAAAATCTTGGGTGTAAGTTGCCTGAGGTCAATTTAAAAAAAACATATACATATAATAGAGAAATCAGGTACATACAAGTTGTTTTAAATATTTTTCAAGTACAAAGGAGACAATGTATTGTAATAAAAATCATAAACGAGGCTGACTTTATTAATTTTAAGCATTCACCAGAAATTAATAAAAAAAAAATGTTGAAACGCAAATTTCACACAAATGGAAAATAAGTGATCATGAGAGCATCGGAAAATAAAGTGCAAAACGTAAAAAAAAAAAACAAATTGAAATTTTTAAATACAATAAGAATATATTTCTTAGTAAACTTTTTAGAAACAGGAATTTGTTATATAATAACTCTAATTCTGAAACCGTAAATTTAATGGTCAAATAAAAATATTGATTTGCAAAATTATAGAACCGCTCGTAACAGATTATATCTGAAATAAACAAAGCTAAAAATAAATGCATCTCTAACAAAATTCAAAGTGCTAATGACCAAAAGTCAATGTGGCGAATCCCTAGCGTTAAATCAAAAGAAAAATTTAATTAAAAGTATAATTTTTGAAACCAGGTATGTATGTTTGTAAGTGATAGAAATCAAATAATAATTTTTTTGTAAAGTGTTGTAGAAATCATTAAAGTAATACAATACCTAAGGTGATTTATAACGATTACATTGGAGACAATGATAAAACCGTCCTGTAAATATGCTTCCTAATGAGGGGAAAATTCTGGAAAAAATTGTTCAAAAACAATTACAAAAATATATGAAAGAAAAATATATAAAGAACTAAAATGGTTTCAATCATATTTGGAAAGACGTACGCAGAGAACCAGAGTGGAAGAAGCGATTTCAGAAGCTATAAATGTAAATTTAGGAGTTCGGCAAGGATCTGTACTAGGAACATTGTTTTTATTATTGATATTAATGAAATGCCAGAGGTTATTTTTTTTTTATTTTTTCATTTATTTATTGGTGATATAAAAACCTTAAGATTGGTATCTTTTTTCGTGGTTTTAAAATTTACAAAAAATTGTATATAAATGTCAAATATGAAAACAAAGATAAAAGTGTATGTATTAATATAAAAAAGAAACAAATGGATTGATTATATTATATAATTATGTTTTTTAACTAATAAAAATAGAGTGAAAATGTAAAGCTACATCTGTGTTTTGAAGATGATCTGTAATGGAGGACATAAATTGATTCAAATTTAAAATATTCTTAAATTGAGCGGGTATTATATTCAAATTCTGGCGGCTAAGACAAAGAAAGACCTTCGGGTTTGCAATACTAAAGCTTTTGGTATATTTAAATTTCAAGTAGGCAGCGATGATGGAAACTGAAGCTTATCGAATAAGTAGAGAGGCTTTTGCTGACGTATTAGAATAAAAATAAATTTACAAATTTCCCTTACAAAGTGTGACATAAGTGGCATCCCTAAAACACAATTAGTTAGGTGAGATACATGGTCATACTTCTTCAAAAAATTAATAAAGCGTATACACGCATTAAATGCTACATTTGACTTTTGTTTGCTGATTGAGTCCATGCCGGCATATAGAGGTATCCCATAAGTTATAATTAGGACAAGTAAAGTTTTGACCAACACAAGTCTACTTGATTGTGGAATGAAAAAGGAAACTCTCCACAAGCGTCTCAAAGAACCATATATGATCCCAACTACTTTATTGACATGGTTATTCCAAGTTGATATTTTATTAAATACGAATCCCAAATTGACTACAGTAGACTTATAAGGAATAATATTTCCGTTATGAGAGATCTTGGGAAAGTATGATTCATTTAGATTACTTTTATAAATTATTATGCTTTGGGATTTAGTAGGATTAATGATCAAGTTATTTTTCAAAATCCATTCATAAATACTATTCAAATCCTCGTTTACGCTATAGACTGCATCTTCCAAAAGTCCTAAAGGAAAAGACAAATAAATTTGAAGGTCGTCCGCATAAAACTTTTTACCATACCAATGGAACTTGAAGAAAAATCATATTTGTATCTTAATTTATCAATCAATATATTGTGATCCACTGAACCAAAAGCATTCGAAAAGTCTAGTAAACTTAATATAGTAACCTTATCTTGATTAATAGCCACTCTTATATTATCTGAAACTGTTGAGACACAGCTGTGTTTTTTTTCGGAAACCCGACTGTAAAGGAGATAACAAGTTGAAAGACTCAAGGTGACAAATTATTTGATTCAACATAAGTTTCTCTAATCCTTTTGAAAGAAATGGTAAAACACTAATGGGTCGATAGTTAGACAACTCCTATTCATTGCCTTTTTTTTAGTAGGGGAAGGATTTTCGCCAGTTTCCACGCACTCGGAAAAAATGACTTCATTAAACAGTGATTATAAATATTACATATACTTGGCATAATAACTGGAAGAAGTAAGCTTATAAATTTAGGTGAAATTTCATCAGTGGCCAGCGCATTTGATTTTATTGAATATAATGCGAATGTGCAGTCTTCAATTGTAACACAGTTGAAATGAAAAGACCCATTGTAGCTGTGTGCCCTTTGAGTAATTGGAGGTCTACACATGCTAGACATTGCAAAAAAATTATTTAATTTGTTTGCAAAAACAAGATCAGCATTTCTCAAAGGGTTCGATCTATTGGTTACACCTAAATTTTTCAAATTATTCCATATTATATTGGTTGAGTTCTTAGTTACATCCAATAGATTGAAGTACATAAATGTTTTAAAGTAGCTCTGAAAGAGTGGAATTCAATACTAGAGCACTATTTCCAATTAGGTTGCAGCTCTTAATAGATATATGAAAAATTGTGTCTCTATATTAATGTTAAAGAACATGTTTAGGCTCTATTATCTTTAAAAGCTTTCTGCTGCATAAATATACTCCTTAACACTGTTTATAACCACTATCAACGAGCAGTAGGTATTTTAATTCCTTGCGCTTCAGATAGGCTTTTAAGTAGCAACAAAATGATCTTGAAGATCACTTAAGAGCTGTTAGTTGCCTTAATAATCAAAATATTTGGTAAAGCTCTTTGATCTAGTATTTGCTGTAGCACAGCTTTAATAACAAAACAAATTCCTAGAATTTATACGATTTTCGAAAAGCAAACCAAATATTTTATAAAACTCTTCTTATCTTCTTGTTCTTACCATAGAAAAAATGATATTCATGTGTTAGAGTAGCATTGTTGTAAATTTGCTAATATTTTACCATTTTAGAACAAATAGTAAGTTGGATTTTTTTTGGTTAATGCCTTTGCCTAATATTAACACAGGGTGCTTCATAACATGTATATTTTGTATGTGTCAAGAATTATTCTTTTTTGTACGGTGTGTGCTAAAAACTCAGTTTAATGAATAAATCAATAATAATATCAACAAATCTATAATTTAATGTAACTAAACTTTCGCACATTAAAATTATTTTGTATCAAATTCGCTAGACCGAACATAATTCACACCAGGAGTATTTCAAAGCCTTTTTTGTGTTAAAAAACATCAAAAATAATTTTCTGTGCTTTTACATAGTGTTATGGCAGAAAACCAAATATTACACGAGGTGTATTTAAAAGCGACTTTGTGCGATAGAGTTTGTCAGCAATAATGTTCAAGGATATTGCGTTGTTTTATGGCAATAAATTTATAATTCACATAAAATATCTTGAAGTGTGTTTGTGTGAACAAAAAGTGTCAAAAATAGTTTCATGGCAATAAACCTATAATTCACACGAGTAGTATTTCTAAGCGTCATTGTGCGACAAAATTCACGTCAAAAAAGAATAATAAAATAAAATTTTGTTCTAGGCTAAGAAAAGAAAAACAAAAAACGAATTTATTTATTTTCGTTTTTGCAATTATGGCATATGAAACTGAAAATGTTACTTTTATTCAATGATATGTGGTTGTTTTATTTGTTGATAATTTACAATTTTAAAATAAAAAGAAAAGAAGAAAAATGTATAATATTTTCAATAAATGAACAAAAAATTTTTATTTTAATACGAGAAGATTTCTAACACTTCATGTTTGTGCCATAAACAAACATTAGATTTCTAGTAGGCACCCTATAGTTTGTTTATTGAAGTCGCTCTGGAGGCGATATAGAAGCTCCACTACCTATAAAGTAGTTTTTTTTAATGTGACGAATGTTGCGTTTTATATAAATGACAAATTATCAAAACAAATTGATTTAAAAGGTTAATTACCAAAGGAATTAAGAATAAATTTACAAACAAATAAAGTATGCACATTTACTCTCAATTCCTGCCTGCAGCAAACAAGATAACAGAAAATTTTAAACTTTTGTTCCTGCAATAATTTCTCAAAATATTTATTTTTTAAAGTTTTTGTGTTAAATTCACTTATTTTAGAAGCGCGTTGTAAAATTTCGCAGTACAATTCAAACATTTGTGGTAAAGATAGAATTGCACTCAAAAATCACCATTCGTTTTGTAAAAAAAGCATATTATTATTGCACGTATGTACATATATCTTGATGATAAGTACTTTGTATTTTTACTTGCGATATACATAGGTACTATAGGGCAAGTTCTGCATTTGGAAAAAAAATCGAACTCGAGATTTTGATCAAAGTTGACATTACGATGATAGCGAAAACGAAAAAAGTGGGTCCGACAATTCCGTCTGTCTGTCTGTATGTCTGTATGTCTGTATGTCTGTACCTCGAACTACAGCCTAAACTACCGGAGGTATTTTCTTTAAACTCGGTAGTTAAGGGTCTTCGGTGATTCCCTAGAGGAAAAATTGAATTTTTTTTTTTAGCTCCAAAACTAAGGGTACCCCCCATACACCCGTAATGCAAAATCTTATTTATCTCGAAGACGGCTCTAACGATTTTAATAAAAAAAATTAGGTGTGATATTATGGACATGGACTATATTTTGGTCAAAAAAAAATTGGGGGGGAAATGTTATTAGGGGTACCTGTCATAGAACGGTTTTTTTGATTTTCGAATTTCTCACCAACGGCTCTAACGATTTTAACCAAAATTTTTATGCAGGAGCGCCTTTGCATTTGAAAAAATATAAACTAAAAATTTTTTCGAAAAAATAGTTTTTGGATTTTTAAAAAAATAATACAATTTTTTTTTTGAAAATTCAATATCTTGAAAACCCATACACGATTAAATTTTTAAATTACGTTTTAAAATGTATTTTATTAAATACTAACAATTTGCATATCAATTTTTTTTATAAAAATTTTAAGTAAAATTTAGTACACAAAAAACATGTTTCGGTGTGTCTGTATGTCTGTACCTCTCACTACAGCCTAAACCACTGGACCTATTTCTTTCAATCTCGATAGTTAAGAGTCTTCGGTGATTCCCTAGAGGAAAAATTGAAATTTTTTTTTTAGCTCCAAAACTAAGGGTACCCCCCATCAGTGGCGGCTGTACCTTAAGTGCGCTCGTGCGCTGAACCACCAATTCAAAAGATTTAAAAATTACAAAATATTACTGCATCTTTATTTTTAGATTCCCATATTAATATTTATTTTTTAAAAATACGTACAAGAACACAAACAAATAAAATTTCCAATTATGACGAAACAATGTAAGCGCTTTGCTTTACTATTAAGACTTACTTTACCTGCAAGTAAAAATTC
This sequence comes from Chrysotoxum bicinctum, assembly GCA_911387755.1. Lineage (NCBI taxonomy): Eukaryota > Metazoa > Arthropoda > Insecta > Diptera > Syrphidae > Chrysotoxum > Chrysotoxum bicinctum. The sequence goes on from OU426988.1 coordinate 114,364,896, forward strand.
TCGTGCGCTTCGGCGAGCGCACGAGGACTGCTAATATAACTTGTATGAGTTACAAGCAAGTATCCCTGACGCGTGAGACAAAAGATATTTCATTGAAATGTACTAGGAATTAGCCTGCTCTCGTGCAGCGCACGAGAACCGAAGATTAACTACAGCAACCGATGTTTGACTAGAATGCGGTGCGCCTGCGAATATGTAATGTTGTTTCGCTCTATCCGTGACTGGTTAAATAGTGTAGGTTTTTAGGTGTTAGGTTAGTAATTGTTTTTTATTTTGGTTTTGGTTCGATTCTGTACTGTGTACAGTGTGTGGTGTGGGATAAAATTAAAAGTGATTAGGTATATTAAAGACAGTAATAATTTTTTTTAAAATAAAGTTACGTGAATCCACGATTTGACGCATTTAAGTGAAAAAATAAAAAACATGATTCCTTGCTAAATGTAATAAGTGTGTCAGTTTTATACATGGTCGAAATTCTTCGAGCAATTATACAATATAATAAAAAATCGACATATACATGTAAATTTTTGTTTTTTTGCGATTTCTAATCTTTATACCTACTTAGTGAGCAAGTAAAGTGCACCACCTGTTCAACAACCCACCAGCCGCCACTGCCCCCCATACACCCGTAATGCAAAATCTTATTTATCTCGAAAACGGCTCTAACGATTTTGATAAAAAAAATTAAGTGTGATATTATGGACATGGACTATATTTTGGTCAAAAAAAAATTGGGGGGGGAATGTTATTAGGGGTACCTGTCATAGAACGGTTTTTTTGATTTTCGAATTTCTCACCAACGGCTCTAACGATTTTAACCAAAATTTTTATGCGGGAGCTGCTTTGCATTTGCAAAAATATAAACTAAAAATTTTGTCGAAAAAATAGTTTTTGGATTTTTAAAAAAATAATACAATTTTTTTTTTGAAAATTCAAGATCTTGAAAACCCATACACGATTAAATTTTTAAATTACGTTTTAAAATGTATTTTATTAAATACTAACAATTTGCATATCAAGTTTTTTTATAAAAATTTTAAGTAAAATTTAGTACACAAAAAACATGTTTCGGTGTGTCTGTATGTCTGTACCTCTCACTACAGCCTAAACCACTGGACCTATTTCTTTCAATCCCGGTAGTTAAGAGTCTTCGGTGATTCCCTAGAGGAGAAATTGAAATTTTTTTTTTAGCTCCAAAACTAAGGGTACCCCCCATACACCCGTAATGCAAAATCTTATTTATCTCGAAAACGGCTCTAACGATTTTGATAAAAAAAATTAAGTGTGATATTATGGACATGGACTACATTTTGGTCAAAAAAAATTTGGGGGCAAAATGTTATTAGGGGTACCTGCAATAGACCCGTTTTTTTAATTTTCGACTTTTTCATTAACGGCTCTAAGGATTTTATCCCAAAATTTTTAGCAGGAGTCCCCTCAAGTTTAAAATAATATTGTATATAAAAATATTCGAAAAAATATTTATTGAGTTTTAAAAAAAAAAAAAAAAAATTTAAATCAATATCTTCAAAACCTATGAACGATTATTTTTTGAAATTATTTCCTAAAACCAATATTATTAAATACTTAAAATCCGCATCCCACATTTTTTTCTTGAAAAATTTTAGAGAAATTTCTTATATAAAAAATTTATTTAATAATAAAACGATTTTTTAAGGTTTATTTGCATAAATTCATACTTTTCCGGAAACCAGAAGGCAATTTTATGCAGTTGAACATTATTATCTCATTAAATCCATGTTTTATATTTATAAAATGTATCTTAAATTCCAAAGTACTTTTACATAAGAGCAAGTTCGTGCGATCCAGTCGTGCATTTTATTTTTAATTGTGTTGGCCAGAAAATAAAGATGCTGAAATGATTTACTACAAATACAAATACAAAAAAATACATCGTTAGGGGAGAGTGGGGCACATTTGAACAATGCTTATAAAATTTCATTTATTACTCTTTTCTAAAAGTAATTTAAAATTTTAACCTGTCAATACCATATCCCTAAACGTCATTGACTTTCCTTGATTCCCTCAGTTGTTTCTCGAACTTAGAGGTCCTTTTGCTAGTGCAAGTGTGTTGTTTTCGTTTTTTAGTTGTAAGACTTTAAAAAAAAATTAATTCGCGATTTTAAGGTACTAGTACGGTCTAGAATGCCAAAAAAACGCACGATTTTTGGGATTTTTTTTTCTCGGAAACCTTATGAGGTAATTACATATTTTTTTTTAAATAATGAATACATGCGTCAAGAGTACAAAAAAAATTTATTTTTTTTAATTTTCGAATTTTGGCCGAATTATAGAGGGCGCAAACGTCGACTCTCAGAATTGGCTGGACTGAAACAAAAAAAAAACAAAGTGGGTTATTTAAAGGTTTCTTACGAGACAATTTACCACAATTTGTTTAAAAAGTCAAAACAAAAAAAATATCGAGCTTTGAAAAAAAAAATTTTTTTTTTGGTATTTTTTTGGCCATTTTTGGGTCGCCATTTTTTTGTTCATAATTTTTTGGTCAAATTGTGGTAAATTGTCTTAGAAAACATAAAAACAATCAAGTTGCAACAAGTTTTTGAAAATCGATTCAGTAGATCCGGAGATTAACTGTCCGCCATGGGACCATGTATTTTTTGATGAGTCGACGTTTGTGCCCTCTATAATTTGGCCAAAATTCGAAAATTAAAAAAAAATTATATAAATTATGTTATTACATTACCTAATAAGGTTTCCGAGAAAAAAATTCCCAAAAATCGTGCGTTTTTTTGGCATTCTAGACCGTACTAGTACCTTAAAACAGGAACAAGTTTTTTTGGAGGAAAAATAAATTTTAAACATAATTACGGTAAGTTTTTTACTGGATATATTTCAGTTAAATATTTATAATAAATTTTATGTCACTCGAACAGTTGGGGCAGATTTGAACAAGCGTATTGGGGCACTTTTGAACATGTTCAAAACTGCTCTGATTAGTTGGTTTTTTAACATATTTAAGACATTTAAGAGAAAATTTAATCAGCTTTGAGCAATTAATCAAGCAATTTGTTATCTGTACTATAGGGCAAGTATTGCTTTCAGGTAAAAAATGTTTTTTTCATATCGTCCGTCAGTCTCTGCGTGTATACGTTCTCTGTCTCATTTTTGAGCTATTGAATACTGAAAATAGGACCTAGTTAAAACTTTCTAGACAGATCGAAAAAATGTTGAAATTCTTGTAGCTTTAACTATAATATTCTAGTTTAAGCTATTTTAATTCACAAAAATTGAAGCTTAGGCTTGGAAAACAAGCTAAAACATCTTTAACTAGCTAGCTTAAGCTTATTCTTATTCACTAAAAATCCAGCTTTTACTTAAAAATCCAAGTTTTGGCTTTAGCTTTTTTTTATTCACAAAGCCCAATATTTGGTCCGAAGCTCAAAGATGAATTACGGATTGACCAAAATTCAAGCTCGAGTATTAGCATTTGATGGTTTGGATTAATTTTAAGTTTGTATAAGTTTTTATTAATCTTTGTGGATTTTTGTTTTCATGAATATGATTTAATAAAAGTATTAATTTTGAATTTAATTGATAAGTTCTTATTAAAAAATTAATATAAAAATAAAATTTAAAAGTTTTTTTATTCAATAAAAAACTATATCACTATTCAAAAGTGCCCCTTCCAAGTTCAAAACTGCCCCATACATATGGCGCTTTTGAACATAAGAACCTATATTTTTTGGAGATAAAAATTCAGTGCAAATATTTCGTTAAATAGACCAAATTTTTTTCTAAATTGAACCTCAATACCACTGTTCAATGTGAGTAAAATATCAGGCCAATTGCTCCAATATCTAGGTTTCATCAGTCTGGAAAGCAAAAAGTGTTCAAATGTGCCCCACTCTCCCTACACATCATTGCTTATTTTCTTCAATATACCACCGATGAAGAACATACAGCTACAGTTTAAAGAACGTAAAATACAATGTAGAGTTGGAAGTACTCTTAAAAATAATAAATTCAACTCAATTTTGTTTTTCTACAGCCCTAAATATACCACGGAACAGTTAAAGAGCAAATAACTTGCTCCATTGTATACAAAAATAAGCTCTTAATAAGCAAGACACTGGCTTTTAGCCTGATATTAAAGCTTGTACTTAATGCAGTAACTTGAAAAGTGCAGAAAAGAAGCTAAAAAGAGCTCTCAAACTCAATATTTGCTTCACATGAGTTGAACAGTAGCTCTAGGAGTACTAATAAAGCATGTGTTATATTCTTAAGATAATTCGAAAAAAGCTTTTGAAGCATTTACGAGTAAAATACTTAGAACAAGTTAAAATTGTTACTTGGGAAGTAATGGAAGTTGTAGAAAAAGTCAAGTATCTTGGAATAATGTTTGATAATAAGTTAGAATTTAATACCCACATTGATGATATATGCAAAAAAATTGGAAAAAAGATTGGATTCTTTTCAAGTATCAGAAAAAGGATGTCGGCTTTATGTGCAATAAAAATATATAACACTATAATAAAACTTCATTTTGAGTATTGTTCAACCATAATTTATCTTGATAATATAACTATGTTTGAAAGATTGCAAAAGTTGCAAAACAAAGCAATGAGAATAATATTAAAATGTCACTGGTTAACACCTATTCTAGTTATGTTAGATATGTTAAAATGGCTTAGGGTGAATCAAAGAAAAATATATGTTGATATAAGTTAACGACAACAAGTTAACTTTGTACTTCCCACGGAAAATGCTGACTTGGTGTCTGGGCAATGACATCAGGTATCCGTCGCAGCAAACAATTTAATTCTCAGAATCAATGACACCAGGTATCTGTCGCAGCAAACAATTTAATTCGCAGAATTAAATAAATTATGAAGCTATGCAACGTAAGCATTAAGTAGGTATTTAAGTTCTAGATTTTAAGAAAATGTATTCAGTAAGTTTTAGAAGGCAGAATCGCTGCCGGATTGAAAATTGAAATAAAATAAAGAATAAAAAAACAAAAAAAATAAAAATATTTTTTTTAATGAAAATTTAACCGCAATAATTTAACTGGCGCCCGAGCAGGGACATCTTTAAAATCAAGTATCGCGAAAAAATCTAAGTGTAGTTCGTCCCGGTAAAAGTCCCTAAAAGTAGGCACAATCGAGTCGTGAAAAAAAAGAAGAAAAAAAAACATTTAGTAAACCGAAAAGTGTTCTCAAGTAGTCCCCTCGGTTCGCGAAATTGATTTTATAAGTGTCCCAAAAGAACCCCTTTAAAATTGTGACAATTTAAAGAAAAAAAACAAGTGAAAAAAAAATAAACTGTTGCAGAAATAGACAGTTTTAAATCAAAGTGGAAATACCATAAAGTGTTGGAGAATTGGAAAAAGGGCCCCTAAGTAGCAGAACAGCAAAAAGGACGTAGTTGAACTACACGCCGCTCCACAAACATGCGTATCAGCTTTTTATTGTAAGAATTTTAAATATTTACGTATCTTAAGATTATTGATTTGAAAAAATTAAAATATTTTAAACAAATTTGAATTTCATAGAGAAGAATTAAGACATCAATGGTTAAGAATATTATGAAAACATTTAATTAATTTATGAGAAACAATTTAGAATTATTTCTTAGGTCATAAAAATTTCATTTTCCTACCGTACTATTTTAAGAAATATAAAAAAATATATATAATAATAAATATTTGCGAACATAAGTGAAATCAATGAATGCCTTGCAACGTTATTTAAAAATATTTTAAATACAAACCTAACGTAAAGAAAAAAAAAAAATTAAAATCGAAATCAATCTAATAGATAATTAAAACCTTATTTAACACACAAAATATTTAGAAAATAATAATTAGGTGTAAAATCTTAAAAGAAACAAATAACCATGTCGAATCCACAAAATCTTGCTAGACCAGCCATTGTCCCCCAACCAGCTGTTGTTCCTCCAGCGCAACAGTACAATAGCATAAATCGTGTCGAACTACAGAACTTAGTTACCACCATGGTAGCCCAAGCCCTCCAAACGGATGGTAGGCGCATTGTTCATTCAATAATGAACCCCAACTCTGATCAGTTCGCAGGAGTTGATCAAATTATCAACCCAGATCAACAAGGAAATATTTCAGACCTTGATAAAATACCTGATGTTGTCAGAAGCTTGAGAGAGTTTTCTGGACAACCAGGCGAATTCAGTTCTTGGCGCAAAAGCGTCGAAAGAATACTTAGAATCTATGATTCTACAAGAGGCTCTCCAAAATATTTCGGAATCATAAACGTGATCCGAAATAAAATTGTTGGACACGCAGACCATGTTCTCGAGTCCTACAATACACCCCTTAACTGGGAGAATATTTCCAGATGCCTCACGCTTCATTACGCAGATAAGCGTGACCTGGGAACTTTAGAGTACCAATTAACTTCGTTAGTACAGGGTAACTCTACTATACAGGACTTCTACCAAGAAGTCTATACTCATCTTTCGTTGATTCTCAACAAAATTTCCTCTATGGAAATGGGAGCAGAAGCTTTGAACATGTTAATGCATGCTTACAGAGACAAAGCCCTTGACACCTTCATAAGGGGTCTTAAAGGCGATCTACCTAGGCTCCTCGGCATCCGAGAACCTTCCGATTTACCCCAAGCATTACATTTATGCTTAAAATTAGAAAATCAAAATTATCGTGCTCAGTGTGCAATAGCATCAAATAATAATACAAAGAGAATCCATAATTCAATGCCCCCAGAACTTCCTCCCAGAAGAACACATAATAATAATCCCTTACACAATCGACAAATCCCATTCTATCCACAGCTTGCCCACTTTGCACATGTCCCTCGTCCTGTAATGAATTACAATAATCGACCAATCCCACTCAATAATAACGGTCCTAGACAAACACCCTTCCAAAGCAATCCTTTCCAACATCGACCCTCTAATCAAGCTCAAAGAAACAACATTAGACCACCACCAAGGCCACAACCAAGGCAGGACCAAATGGAAACATCAACTATTGGAACAGCTAGAGTGAATTACGTTAATAGACCGCAGTACCAACAACAACAGAGAAACTGGCCACCAGCACCGAAAAGAGCGAACCATCAACCACAACAACCTAATTACCCTAACAAGTTACAAAGAAATTTCCATTTAAACACCTCATCCTATGAAAACCCTTCAACACAGGAATCAGAATTAGAACAATATTATGCTGCACCGTATGTAGACGATCATCAATATGAACAAAGTTTTAGCAATTACATAGAGCCTCTAACCACCCAAGAACAAGTAGAAGAAAATGTTACTGAAGTAATATCTGAACTTAGTGACATACATTTTTTAGATTAGCAAGCTCTTCGTTGCCATATATCGAAGTCAAAACAGACGGTGGCGAAGTGCTAAAAATTTTAATTGATACAGGATCCAACAAAAATTATATTCAGCCATCACTAATAAAAAACCCTATCCCTAATGACAAAAAGTTCTATGCCAACTCCATTGGAGGAAACATAGAAATAACTCACCACACTTTCGTGTCTTTTTGATGCCGCACCTAAAATCTTTCCAAGGCATTCTCGGAAATGATAGTTTGAAAGAACTATCAGCTGTAATCTACGCGCGACATGACTATATGACTATTAAAGACAATATAAAAGTACGGATTAAGCAACTCGCTGCACAAGCAGTAAATACTGTATCCTTGAGAACACAACACATGACAACGGAACAAAAAGACCAAATTAAGAAACTTGCTAGAAAATACTTCAAATTATTCGATGACCCAGACGAAAAACTAACTTATACGACCGTTGTTAAAGGTGAGATTCGAACCTCATCGGATTCACCTGTTTACACAAAATGTTATCCATATCCAATGGCTCTCAAAGACGAAGTAGAGAGTCAAATCCAAAAACTCATTAATGATGGTGTTGAGTTTAACCCAAATTATGAATCTATTCCGAAAGATTTAGTTCAATCAAGAAAAGAATAAAACTTCTTAGATTTTAGTTTCATCTATATGCATGAATGAACTTTAATTTCCTAAAACAAATGGTTTTATTTTTACATATCTATGTACATTTTTATTTTTTTATAACTTACGTTTAGTTCTTTTATTCAATTTATTTTCTTTAAGTTAAGTTTTTTGCTTTATACTTTGGAATAATTTTGCTGCCGCTCGCTAGAAAGTTCCAGATAAAAATGGCCGATTAGTTGGGTTTAATATTAGTTTGCCGCGTGATTTTTTGAAAGAGAGAGACAGTCTTATATTTTATTCGGTATTGCACTCCTTGTTTTCTGACATCGATATTTTATTTTTTAATCGAAAGGTGTGGTGCCAAGTTCGCTTAACACTCCCCCCTGGTAACTGGGTGAAGATCCAGCTTACCACCTTCTTCGAACTTGTAGACATCCAGTACTGCCAGTTTAACAGCCGGGCGAGTGTAGATACCTCCAGAGGTTTGCACCACAGCACTTCGTACCGTTCCGTCTTTTCCAGTTATGATCTTCAGAACTTTTCCTTTTGGCCACGTTCTTCTCGGACTGTTGTAGTCTACGATTATGACAATATCTCCTTCTTTCAACTGCCTTTGCGGTGTGAACCATTTTGTACGTCGAGTCAAATCTGGTAGATATTCACGAAGCCATCTCTGCCAGAATGTTTGGGCGTACTTTTCGGCGGCTACCCAATTTCGCCTAATCGCAACTCCGTCTTCTAGGGTCTCTGCGCTCATTATTTCTTTATTAGAATGACCGATTAAAAGAAGATTGGGGGTAAGTGCTTCACTACTTTCGCAGTCGATTGGCACATAGGTAAGGGGTCGCGAATTCACAATACTCTCAACCTCCGTCATCATGCTCAATAGTAATTCGTCGCAAGGATTACGCGTCGGCGAAATTTCAGTGAGTGTTTGTTTAACGGATCGTACCATACGTTCCCAACACCCACCCATGTGAGGTGCTGCAGGTGGAATGAAGAACCATTTTAGTTGTAACTCGAATTCTTTGGCTACTGCGCGCTTGTTCAAATCTCTTATGGCCTGCTGCAACTCGTTATTGGCACCGCGAAAATTAGTACCGTTGTCGGAATATACCTCTTTAGGCATTCCTCTTCTTGACACGAATCTTTTGAAACCGAGTATGCATGAATCGCTTGAGAGGCTGTGGACTATTTCGATATGGATTGCACGTAGAGTGAGACAAGTAAGCAGCATGCCCCATCTCTTTTCTAATCGCCTTCCGACTTTGACATAAAGTGGTCCGAAATAATCCACTCCTGTGTATGAGAAGGGCCTCTGAAATGGTTGAAGTCGCGCGAGTGGTAGATCTGCCATAAGCGGGGGCTGTGGAGTGGCTCTTTTGTTCTTGCAGTGCTGACAATTGTTAATAACCTTTTTTAAAACGCGTCTCAGGTTCGGAATGAAGTAATGTTGTCGAAGCTCGTTCACTACAGTTTCGCTGAATAGATGATGGAATTTGTTGTGGTATTCGTCAACGATGAGGTGAGTTATTGGATGTTGTTTCGGTAGAATGATTGGTCTCTTAATTCCCAACGAGACGTTCTGTATTGCATCGATTCGTCCAGCTATCCTTATCACACCATTATCATCCAAGTATGGAGAGAGTTTATAAAGCGGGCTGGTTTTTTCGATATTGACTAGACTCCCGGAACTTGCAGCGCTGGATAATACCTCATATTCACTTAAAAAACTTTCTTTCTGGCATTGTTTGTAGAGCAAGATCTCAGCTGCTTCCTGTTCATCTTTTTGGAAAATCGGTGCTTTTGAAGGTTGTCGCCATTTGAGAACGAAGAGTTTGATGAAGCGATGAATGAACATCAATGTTTTCAGAAGACTTTTCCATTTTGAGAACCGATTATAATCTAAGAGAAAGGGTTCAGGCTTTTCGTAATGTATGAAACATTCTTTGACTTCTTCATTACCGAAATCAGAAGTAAGCGCCGTAAACAGTTGTTGTGGTGATTGAAGTGGATTTTGATACAAAAGTTTTGGTCCAATGTACCATCTACTTGAAGAACTGAAATCGTAGTTAACTTTGTACTTTGACGCATCATCAGCGACGTTTTCTTTGCTTGGGACCCAATTCCACTCACTGGCATTTGAATTTTCCAATATCTCACCAATACGGACCGCAACAAAACTTTTGAACTTCTTACTGCTCGATCTTATCCAACTAAGCACAACTTGCGAGTCTGTCCAGAATGTAGAACTTTCGAAGTGAATAGTGTGTCCGTTCTGAATAAATTTAGCAAGTCTCACCCCTAACACGGCCGCCTCAAGCTCAAGTCTTGGTATAGAAAGTGCCTTGATGGGCGCGACTTTTGTCCTTGCACTGATGAGCGAACATTCCACTTCACTTTCCGTAGAAACTCTTAAGTAGGCAACGGCGGCAATGGCATCTTCACCCGCATCTACAAATATGTGCAACTCAACACGGCTTCCACTTCCAAATTGAAGATTTGTAAGATATCTCCTGTTAATGGATACGTTTCTTATTTTAGGAATCAGGCTCAACCATAATTTCCATTTTTGAAACTGTCGGTCTTTAATCTTCTCATCCCACTCTATTCCTGAGCGCCAAATCTCTTGAAGAACGATTTTGAGATGGATGGTAAAGTTTGCGATGAGACCAAGAGGATCGAAAATGCACATGAGTGCTCTTAACACTTCGCGTTTTGTTGGGACTTGTCTACCGTTCATGACTTCACTTTGCATTTTGTTGGATTTGAAAGAATATATAAATGTGTCAAGGCCTGGAGACCACCACATACCCAAGAGTTTTTCGAAATCATTTTGACTGTGATCGATGAAGAGCTTGTTTCCTTTTGAAGCTTTGGATTGCAGAGCACTTAGAACGTTCGAAGAGTTCGAGATAAAATTTCTTATTTCGAAACCCGCTTGCTGATGAATGTGTATTACGTCTTTTGCCAGGGCGATAGCTTCTTCTTCGGTGTCTACGCTGTCCAACCAGTCGTCAACATAGTGGTTCTCGATGATCGCTTTTGCCGCTCTCGGAAACTGCATTTCAAATCGTCTAGCATTTTTATTTTTTATAAATTGCGCACAGAAGGGTGAACAAGTAGCTCCGAATGTCATCACTTGCATCTGATACACCTCCACCTTCTTACTCGCCTCACTCCGCCACAAGAATCGTTGAGCGTCTTTGTCTTCTTCGAGAATCTTTACTTGATGAAACATTTCGCGTAAGTCCCCTGATATCGCTATCTTCTTTTCACGAAAGCGAAATAATACTGACGGCAGTGCTGGCACATTATCTGGTCCTGTCATTAGACATGAATTTAGCGATATACCTCCGACTTTTGCCGCCGCATCCCACACTATTCGTAGTTTATCGGGTTTATTTGGATTTATTACCGGGAATATAGGTAAATACCATATTCGTGATGTCGAGCTGTTTGCTTCATCTTCAGTAAGCTTTTTTGCATAACCCTTTTTTTGATATTCTTCGATTTGTTGATTGACTCTTGCGATTAGTTGTGGCTGATGTAAAAGGCGTCTTTCAAGACAGCGTAGTCTGTTTTCAGCCATAGCTCTAGTGTTCGGTAGTTGGATGTTCTCATACTTCCACAGCAAAGGCACAGCAAATCTATCCCCTAGGAAAACTGTCTTCTCTTCTAATACCTGCACTGCTCTACAGTCCTCGTCCGAAAGTCTTTGCATCTTGGGTTTGGAGCCAAGGCTTTCCAAAGAGAAGTATTGTTTTACTGTTTCGTGCATCTGTGAATCCAACACATTTTGGCATTCACAAAGGTGGAGATTAATGTTTGCATCTGAATGTTCTCTTATTCCACTACCAACTGAAGCAACACCGAAGAGCGTCCAACCCAACCGGGTTTTAATAGCTGCCGGTTGTGAATCTTCACCCTCTCGAGTCTTCAAGGCCATACCCAATACCGAATGTTGAAGCCCAATTAAGATTTGCGGCTTTGCATTAAAGTATGACTTTATTGGTAATCCTCTCAAGTGTGCGTATTGTTGAATCAGGCTGCTCATATCCAGTGACTGTCGCGGAAGATCGAGCGACTTAACAGTATGTGCGTTTGGAAGTGAAAATTTACGATGGCTGCCTTGGGCTGATATCTCAAATGTAATCTTCATAGATGAGTCTTCTCGACGATGAGTGTTGGCGGTCCACCTCAAGCATAAAGGTTCTTTGTCGCCATTGGCATCAAGCGCAATGGCTAGTTCTTCATCCACGAGGGTAACTGAAGATCCATCATCGATGAAGGCGAAGGTGTCTAATAATTTGTTGTTGTAGTGAAGGGTCACAGGAACTATTTTAAATAGTGTTAGTGCAGCGTTCGGACGAAAGATTGTCCCACTGTAATGGGTGTTCTGCACTTCATTACCTGCAATTGAATGTGTTCTTTGTACGTCGCTGACTCTTGTTTGTAGATCGTTGTTATGAAGAAGTGAGTTATGGCGATAGGTACATCCATCAACACCGCACAGCTGTGAGGACAAACAGCGCCGACTACCATGTCGTCGAAGGCATATACGACAAATATAGAAGCGCTTAATCAACTTCCATTTCTCTTGTAGCTGCATTTTGGAGAAGTGTTGACATGAAGCTAACGATTTGCAATCGTTCTTGCAAGCAGGGCATTTATGTTCATCTAGAGATTTGGTTTCCTGATGAATGTTTATAATAGCTTTTGTCTTCTTAGACGGCCTCTGATCGAGCGAATGAGGAACGGTTAACGTAACCTCAGAAGCTGCGTTTGCATATTTTGCAAGCCACTCGTTAAGAACTGACAGGTCAACATTAGCTAGGCTCTGCTTAAACATTCCCCAGTTTAGCTTTATTTGTGCTGGTAATTTCTCTACCAGTTCTTGCATCAAACAAGGGTTGTTAAGATGAGCAGAAAGCCCAGTGACCTCCATCACGCGACACATATTATCTACTTCAAGAGAAAAATGAATTATGCTTTCCAACTTGTCGTATTTTGGTGCCGGCTCATTTCTTATCTTCTTTAAAAGCGACTGAATAATTATCTCGGGCCTGCCGAACAACATCTTCAATGTTTTTATCACCCCATCTACTTGATCTGGGTGTAGAAGTCGGAACTGTACTGCCTCGAGTGCTTTTCCTTTCAAGCATCGTTGGAGCCGAATCATATTCTCGTTGTTATTGAACCCGCAAGCCTGCGATGAGTTGTTCCACCAGCTTATAAAAACCGGCCACTCTTCTGGTCGTCCCGAGAAATGTATCTGCTCTTTTGACATTAAATGCCTAGCAGCAATTTGAGATTTGCTTAAAGCTGTAGTCGAACACGATGTATTTAATCTCATACCAACTTCTTCGATCGGCTTATCTTCAGCCGAAATGTTGTGCCGTTTGTTATCTACAATCTCATATGCACCCTTTTGTACCCACTCATGAACGCGGTCACTGACACTATCAATTGACGCGATTGATTCTTGATCGTCTTCCGTAGAATACTGTTCTAGAATGGCATACTTTTTTTTGATGTACTCTTGATCGCGTTTTTCTTGTAAGTGTCGCTCTTCTTCTAGCCTTTGTAGTTGTAATCTGGTTCTTCTCGTACACGATGTAGTAGCCACAGAATTGCCTTTTGACTTGGTGATGACGTGGGCTTTATCCTTGCCAACCGGTCTACACTGTTTGTTCAATGGGATATTATTGCCCATGGAAGTGACATCCTTCGAGGAAATTTGTGTATTGACATTTGAAGCTGGTGCATTATTTTTAGATTTATCCTTTGAGGTTGATCCATGAGCCGCTTTAAGCGCCTTGATGCAGTCGCTGCAGTGCCAATCCATATTTTCCACTTCCTGAGTAACACCCACACAGGAAAAGTGAAACCAGTTTTCACACGTACCATCACACTCTACCATAGGTCCCTTACTAATGGACTCGTTACATATTTTGCAATTATCGTTTTGAGCAATGAGTGACGAGGATTTACGAGCATTGTGAATATTTGACCTATCACTACTATGACTACAATGACTACGAGACATAATGAAATATTGACTTACCCCTGGCCAAATCAAATGGATTATGAATGATGATTAGGTACACACCAGCTGAATATGACGATGAAAACTCTGATGAAGACGACGACGTTGACGTCCTTTGGTGCGTTGACCAACGCTGATGATGTGGCAAGTGAAAGGGATAATGACAGTGATGAAGACCCCGAGTTGCAGATGAGGAAGATGAACGACGATGATGTACCTGAGTTGCAGATCAGGAATATGATGACAATGATGATGGACTTGACTGCGGGTGCAGATGAGGAAGATGACGATATGATGAAGCTGAGTTGCAGTTTGCAGTTCAGGAATATGACGATGAATGATGCGCCTGAGTTGCAGATGGAGAAAAAGATGACGATGAACTCGAGTTGCAGCTAACGATGATGATTACTTTGATGAGGATTTGTGTCTGATATCGACAAATGGCTCTGATGGGATAGAACTTTTGTCACGTGGTCTTGCACAGTGCCTTTGACGTCAAATCCTCAAATTTCTTGATTTTATATCCAGTTTTATATCGTTTTGTAAACGAAATTAAAGAAAATGTTGAGTTTAACCCAAATTATGAATCTATTCCGAAAGATTTAGTTCAATCAAGAAAAGAATAAAACTTCTTAGATTTTAGTTTCATCTATATGCATGAATGAACTTTAATTTCCTAAAACAAATGGTTTTATTTTTACATATCTATGTACATTTTTATTTTTTTATAACTTACGTTTAGTTCTTTTATTCAATTTATTTTCTTTAAGTTAAGTTTTTTGCTTTATACTTTGGAATAATTTTGCTGCCGCTCGCTAGAAAGTTCCAGATAAAAATGGCCGATTAGTTGGGTTTAATATTAGTTTGCCGCGTGATTTTTTGAAAGAGAGAGACAGTCTTATATTTTATTCGGTATTGCACTCCTTGTTTTCTGACATCGATATTTTATTTTTTAATCGAAAGGTGTGGTGCCAAGTTCGCTTAACAGATGGCATAATAAGACCTTCAAGATCACCGTACAATTCACCTGTGTGGATTGTCCCAAAAAAATCTGATGCCTCTGGCGAAAAAAAGTATCGTTTGGTGATCGACTATCGCAAGCTAAATACCATCACTATTGCTGACCGGTATCCCATTCCGGAAATAAATGAAGTGCTCGCACAATTAGGTCAAAACAAATTTTTCTCTGTTATTGACCTCAAGAGTGGTTTCCACCAAATTCCACTTAAAGAAAAGGATATTGAAAAAACGGCCTTCTCGGTGAATAATGGGAAGTATGAATTCACCCGGCTTCCTTTTGGGCTGAAAAACGCCCCTTCCATTTTCCAAAGGGCACTTGATGATATACTGAGAGAGCAAATAGGAAAAATTTGCTTCGTGTACATCGATGACATAATTATATTCAGCAAAGACGAGGATACACATTTAAACAATATCGAAACAATTTTCAGAACCTTAGAAGCTGCAAACATGAAGGTTCAGCTCGACAAATGCGATTTCTTTAAAGAAGAAGTCGAATTTCTTGGATTCATAATTTCTTCAAATGGCATCAAAACTAACCCTGAAAAGGTTAGAGCGGTACTTCAATTCCCATACCCTAAAACGCTCAAAGATCTACGATCTTTTCTTGGCCTGTCAGGCTATTACCGCCGTTTTGTTAAGGATTATGCTAAATTAGCGAAACCCTTAACAATCCTCTTAAGAGGGGAAGACGGACGATTGTCCAAAAACCTCTCTAGCAAAAAACTAATTCATTTAAACGAAGAAGCAATAGAAGCCTTCAATAAAATTAAGAATTCTCTAGCATCAGAAGACACTATACTAACCTACCCCGATTACAGAAAGGAATTCGAACTTACAACCGACGCTTCGAATTACGCCATCGGAGCAGTCTTATCACAGGAAGACAAGCCAATAATGTTTATTTCTAGGACATTAAGTAAAGCCGAAGAAAATTATGCCGCAAACGAAAAAGAAATGCTGGCTATAATTTGGGCTCTTAACGCCTTCAGGAATTACTTATATGGTTCAGCAAGAGTCAAAATATTAACCGACCACCAACCTCTTACCTATGCTTTAAGTAGCAAAAACAACAATTCGAAAATGAAACGCTGGAAAGCAGCATTAGAAGAATACAACCACGAAATCAAATATAAGCCTGGTAAGGCGAACGTAGTTGCTGATGCACTTTCAAGACCACCTATTCACACTCAAACTAATCCTCTTATAGCATCTCCCTCTCAAGCTAATTCCCTAATAGCATCCCCTTCTCACATTAATTCTCTCACAGCATCCCAACATAGTGACGAAAGTTCATCCCATGAACTTATACCAGCAGTAGAAATCCCAATCAACGCATTCAAAAACCAACTTATCTTTCTTATAGGAGAAGATAACTCTTATCAACTCCAATTTCCTTTTCCAAAATTCCGTAGACACACTTTTGTTCAACCTTCCTACTCTAAGGAAAACATTATTTCTATATTCAAACGATATCTCATACCTAACATAATAAACGGGCTCATGACCAATGAGGAAACCATGGGAATAATCCAAAACCTTTACCCACTTTACTTTAAAAACTATAAGATCCGCTTCACTCAAACAAAAGTTACTGATTTGCCCAACCCAGCTGAACAAGAAGAACATATTCTTAAAATTCATAATAGAGCTCATAGGAATGCTCGAGAAAATAAAACGCAATTACTCCAAAATTACTATTTTCCACAGATGAACGCAAAAATCAATAAACTAGTAAAACAATGTCAAATCTGTCAAGAACACAAATATGATCGACATCCGCAAAAACCTGAACTCAAACCAACTCCCATTCCTCAATATCCAGGCCATATTCTACACATAGATATCTATTCAACCGAAGGCAATCTAGTTCTCACTGCTTTGGATAAATTTTCAAAATACGCGCAAACAAAAATCCTTAAATCAAGAGCAGTACAAGACATAATAGAACCTTTAAGACAAATCCTATTTGTTTTCGGTGTTCCTAAAATTGTCGTCTTCGACAATGAAAAATCGTTTAGTGCAGCATCTATATGTTTTCTCTTGAAAGATCAATTAAAAATAGAAATTTACAAGACACCCCCGCATTCTAGTACAGTTAATGGACAAGTGGAACGGTTCCACTCTACACTCTCGGAAATAATGCGTTGTCTGAAAACCGAAAAGATTCATAAATCATTTCTTGAATTATTAGATAGATCAGTCTACGAATACAACTGCTCAGTTCATTCTACAATAGGAAAAAAACCCATAGAAGTATTCTTTGGCAGAAATGTTAGCACCGACCCACAACAGTTTGAAAAGGCAAGAAAAGAAAACATAATAAAATTGCAAGAAAAACAAAACAGTGACCTAAAGCATCATAACAAGAAAAAACACCCCATAAAAAATTACTCACCTGGTGATATCGTTTATGTCAAAGTTAACAAAAGATTAGGTTCAAAACTAACACCCCGCTACAAAAAAGAGATAGTCAAAGAAAATAAAACCAAAACTATTGTAACAGAATCCGACAGAATCGTACATAAATCAAATATAAAAAGTTGAAATCTACTTTTCTTTCCCTACAGGTACTTTATCCCTTTCGTCATCGCAGAAGTTAGAATACTCGACTATTCTAATTCAGAAATAATTGTTCTAAAATATGGGCTTGCGAGAATCCAAACCGGAAACATCAAATTCATCCACATCATAGAAATACCTCCCTATGAAGACTATATATCAAAAGCTTCATCCCTCCTATACGAACATATCCCACCTAAAAATGTGTTTTTTCCCATCCTGGAACACGAACTTAAACACACTAAGAACCTTATAAATAACATCAAAATAAACAGATCAAAAAGATCCTTAAACTTTATAGGTTCAGCCTGGAAATGGGTCGCGGGTAATCCCGACCACGACGATTATGAAGTAATGGTTAATAAGATAAATAATGTTTTAGATAATAATAATAATCAAGTTTTAATAAACAAGGCATACATTGAAAGAATAAATAAATTAACCAATGTAACTAACGAAATAATGATCGAATTAAAAAAGGATAAAACTTTTGCAAACGAATTAGTATTAAGTCTACTTTATAAAACAAAGCTTATAAAAGAAGAAATAACTAATATAATTTATGCAATCGAATTAAGTAAAAGAAATATCGTAAGTTCAAATATACTTTCCAAATCAGAAATCGATATAATATTGGAAAATATAAATAAAAATAAAACTAATGAACCTTTTAGAAATATCGAAGAAGAATTAGAATTTGCCGAAATAAAAGTCGCTATGGACATATCCTCTATCCTTTATATTTTAAGCATCCCAAGAACGGGAAACGAAACATTCGAAAAACTAACTGTAAAACCATTGATAAAAAATAATAATGTTGTTAATAAAATTTCAAATACAAATATTTTAAAGAAAGATGATATTATATATGGCATAAAGAATGAATGTAAAATAATAAATGATTTATCTCTATGTAAACAATCTAATATCATAGACTTAAGTAATGATAAATGTATTTATAATTTAATAAGAAATGAAAACGCTACGTGTAAAAGAACGAACAGTCACCACATCCCCCAAGTTGAAGAAATAGAACCAGGAACGATCCTTTTAAACAATTTCGATGGTAACATAGAAGTAGATAACATCACCAGATCATTGAATGGCACCTATCTTATTAAATTTTCCAACACTACATTAAAAATCAGGAATCAACAATACATTACTGATGAAATAATCAAAATTAATGAACTACCACCACTTCTACACGCAGTTTCCGAAGAATCCGAAATAGAAGAAATCCTGTCCTTACAACTTATGAAGGAACTCCATCTGAATAATACAAAACACATCAACAAAATCCAAATAGAAAAAGAAGCTTATCAATGGATCAACTATTCAATTTTCACCCTAATATTCCTGATCGCAATAATACTTAAGATGAAAAATAGGAACAAAAAAACTCCCGAAACAAACCTAACACCAGTATTCATCCCTACAGAAACAAGACCTATCTCAGATCATCGCAGCATCTACCAGATCCCATATTTTTAAAAAAAACGTGGACGTTTTCATCTAAGAGGGGAAGAGTTAACGACAACAAGTTAACTTTGTACTTCCCACGGAAAATGCTGACTTGGTGTCTGGGCAATGACATCAGGTATCCGTCGCAGCAAACAATTTAATTCTCAGAATCAATGACACCAGGTATCTGTCGCAGCAAACAATTTAATTCGCAGAATTAAATAAATTATGAAGCTATGCAACGTAAGCATTAAGTAGGTATTTAATAAAGGTCTGCATGAATACATTCATTTACCTTCTCTGAGTAAGCACAGTACTTCAGTGTATTCTGTTCGTTGCATGCATAGAAAGTAGTGTACACTGAAAATGAATACACTATTCTAAAAGAACAAACACTGCACACCATTCGATTCCTTTATAATAAAACGAATACACTGTTTGGTTTCTCTCCTAGGCTTGAATGCTTGAACCAAATAGAACAGAACAAGCCTAACAGTTATAAACACACCGAATACAGCGAACGCAGCGAGTATAAAAACGAATGAATACACTGTTTGGTGTCTCTCCTAAGTATTTCTGGAATTATAGATAATTTTGTATAGCAAAATCGATAATAATTTACAAATTTTAATTACCTATATGGGATTATCCGTGCAAATTTTAACTTTTGCCATGCGTCGAAATATATGTATAGACATTATTATTAAATATTCAGGTTTTGGAACTTATAATATTATATATATCATTGAGTTTTAACTATTCAATTTATAAAATGAACCATTGAGATAGTGCGAAAGTGGTTGAAATCGAAAAAATCATCGAATATTGAGACTTTTGGCTGCGTGCGTGGATAATTAACATTTTGTATTATTGCAAAAATAATGTTTAACATAAGATTACTTAGTACAATTTTTGTTTTTTCAGATAAATGAAGGTCAAAATTAATTGAAATCATTCATTTTGAGTGCGTGCCTTCCTTATAAATAATCCTATATGATATAAATTTTAGAAAAAACTGCCATGCGTGATTTTTCGTAAATCTTTAATCGTCACAAATTTTCGTGTCTATTTTTTTAACATTGATTATGGGGCATTTTTTTATGGTCTGCATCATTATTTAAGCTATCTAGAGTAAAAAAAATCTTTGGCTTCAATGCGTGCTTCATTATGTACAAATTTTATGAAGTTAACAAAACGAACGTAAAAAACGTAACTGTTTCAAAAAAGGCACATTTTTTACTAGCACACCAAGGCATTGTTTGATTATACCCTTACAATGAGCGTAATTTAAACAGTAGAAACTATAAAAAAAAATGGTAAAAGTGTTAAACAAATAAGTTTGAAAAAAGAAGCTGTGAAGATTAAAAATAAAAACCAAATCAATTAACTCGGTTCTTAAAATAAATTATTTTAAATTCATTTTTCTATACTTTATACCTTTATACTCTTCAACAAACAATACATATGAGTTATTTTAAAGTTTTTTATTTATTCGTGGTTTATAATTGAAGAAAAACTCAAATTTACATGCGTGCCTTAATTTTTTTTTTTGTTTTTTTTTTTTTCAAACTTAAGAAGTTAAAATTTACAGGGATAAGCCCATATCTTTCTTAAAAATGAAATATGTTCAAGGAAAATGTACTAAAACTTTTTTTGCAAATTTTATAGAACATTATAATACAGTTTCTATGTCATTCATGGTAATGTTTTATATACATATTTGAATAAGAGCTTATTTGTAGACAAGATAATTTTTCAAAATGCGTTAATAATGTCAAAACTAATGAGTGATATATGTATACTGGAACAAGCCTTTAAAAAAAACTTAATTGAAAATACTTTTATATCAGCTTTCCTCTTAGATTTAAGGTTTTGTAATCTTTTACATAATATGTTTATTTAAAGAATAAGCAAACTAATAATATAAAAATACTTATTTTCTCCTTTTTAATTTTGTATACAGATTTTACATTTTTAGTCAATGGAAAAGAAACACTACTTCAATTACTTTTAATATTATTTTTTCAGATTAATCATGTAGAGTTGGATAATTTCTTTTCACAAATTGTATATTTGCTTTAATGACAGTATTCTTAGACCTTAATTTTATAGATCTGTTGACGATTTCGGAAGTTAGAAACTTGTTTATGAACCATCTCGTTTGAATTGTTTTATAAAAAATGTTTTTTTTTTTTTCAAATCCTTATGACCAATGATCGTAAAATATTGTTCGGTATTATCTTAGAGCAGGGTTGGGGCAATAAATGAGTTTTAATTTTTGTTCAATATTCAGAAATTTTTCATCAACTTTTGAATTTTTAATTATAAGAACCTATCCCACTTTTGCTTCACACAGCTTTTTAGTATTAAATTTGGTGTCAGTTTGGAAAAAAATTTAAACAAAAATAAAGATGACCATAATTCATTGAACTATTGACCTCAATCATAAAGACTCATAATACTCAAGTTAGAATCGATACAGTAAAATCGGAATTTTTTCACGATTTTAATTTTTAATCTTAGTGAGAAATTAAATAAAGTTCCTCTACCTCGTCTCCCGTTGCATATACATATCAAGTTATTGCCTATGAAACATTATAGAGAATCATTACGATAGTAAATTTGCATCATAAGATTCTTAAAATTATTCAATTTTTCATCAACTTTTGAATTTTTAATAACAAAAGTTGAAATTAAAAGAACTTTACCCATCATTTTAATATGGTCAGTTTTACCCTTTACCAATAGTTCTTATCAAAATTTAGCTTGAGATTTCCACTTTCTTTATTGATCTTCACCTTAATGATCGGATAATTTGATTAAAAGTTAAAGTAAAATTTGCCGTGAACAACTTTTCTATTTGTTCACCATCACATTCTTTAGCAATTGAAAGTTCTCAGTTCGCTTGGTGTACTCGGTGTGTTTGGTGTATTCGATGTTTTCGATATAAACTCGCTGTATTCGATGCATTTGAGAAAACAAATCAAATGGTGTATTCGTTTCGAGTGAATACACGATTCTTTTGTTTTGGTATGGGGTGATGATTCATTTGTTTTGTTTTAGAAGAAGTGAAAGCAGCAAATAGTGTATTTGGAAAAACATAGAATGGCTTGGAAGTGGTTTCAAGCCATTCGTTGCAGATGTTTAGTATTTAAGTTCTAGATTTTAAGAAAATGTATTCAGTAAGTTTTAGAAGGCAGAATCGCTGCCGGATTGAAAATTGAAATAAAATAAAGAATAAAAAAACAAAAAAAATAAAAATATTTTTTTTAATGAAAATTTAACCGCAATAATTTAACTTATATGTATGTTTTTAAAATGAAAAATATAATGCTTATGTGATAAAATCAAATTTTTAGTGATGTGCATGGTCTTAATTTGAGAAATAGGTGTGATATTCGACTTCCATTCTTGATAACACACTCGGCACAAAATATGCTTTTACACAATGGACTTAAAATGTTTATGAGTTGCTAAATAATTTAAAATATGAAAATAATTTGCAAATGTTTAAGGAAAACCTAGTTAATTATGTGAAATCTAAATATGTATGATAAATCCATTATTTATTAAAAATTTATGTAGATGTAATAAGTTGTAAATAGCTAAAATATTGCTGACAAAACAAAATGAAATGAAAAAGCTGAAGAGCTTGAGACTTAAAAAGAAAATTGCTTAATAATATATTTAGTCAAATAATTGAAGGTGTTCGGGATTTGAAATAATTAGGGTCTGAAAAGAGTATTTTTATCAGTTTGTGAGCTTGTCAAATACCATATTACAAAGACTGCTATATACAGAAGTACAACTATTTTATATAACAATGGCGAAAGAATAAATAGCACATTTCTGTTAAAAATTCTTTCTAGGCCTTAAAACATAAGTGTATTTTTAAAGTCGGTACTGTAAAACCATCTTTGTTTTAGATTTTGACTGTAAAGTAATTGGATTTTGAATAAAAAATAACGGAATACCACTTCTCTAAAAATTATTTTATAAAAAGTCAAATGGTAAACAAGGTGCACTCAGGTCAGGACAATTTAAATAGCACCCATTGTTTCCGTTGCAAATCAAAGGGCACGGTAGTGCCCAGCCAAGTTCTGGCACTACACCCTTTTTACAGGAACAAACTCAGGCGATTTTTGACCCCTCCTTATCTTCAGTACCAATGAAGTCAGAAACTTAAAATTCCGAATATTTGCTAAGCTTGTCAGGCACAGGCGCCTCACCAAATTTCAATTTTCTAGCATAAGCGGTTTCTGAAATATAAGGCCTCAAAAATCACAAAAACCGTAACTGACTGACAGAAAATCAAAATTCGACAGCTGTAAAACGATGAAATTTGGTGAACTAGTGGGGCTTAAATTGCATATAAAGGACCAAAAATAAACACCAAGGTTTTCCTTTCAGAGGGCGTGGTATCCGCCTACTTTCTCCGAATTGGTGTTGGTTGAATAGAGCACTTCCGACTGCTGTAAAACGATGAAATTTGGTAAAGTGGCAGGGCTTAAATTGTATACAACGAAAAAAATATAAAATTTGAGGTTTTCCATTCAGGGGCGTGGTATCCGCCCACTTCCTCAGAACTGATGTAAATTATATATGGCACATTTCCGATTGCAGTAAAACAATGAAATTTGGTAGAACGGTAGGGCTCAAATTGCATATAAAGGAACAAAATTAAAATTGAGGTTTTCTATTCAGGGGGCGTGGTATCCGCCCACTTTCTCCGAATTGGTGTTGGTTGAATGGAGCACTTTCGACTGCTGTAAAACGATGAAATTTGGTAAAGTGGCAGGGCTTAAATTGCATACAAAGAAAAAAAATATAAAATTTGAGGTTTTCCATTCAGGGGCGTGGTATCCGCCTACTTCCTTAGAACTGATGTAAATTATATGGCACACTTACGATTGCAGTAGAACAATGAAATTTGGTAGAACGGTAGGGCTCAAATTGCATATAAGGACCAACAATAAAAATTTAGGTTTTCTATTCAGGGGGCGTGGTATCCGCCCACTTTCTGAGAAAATGTTTAATTTATATGGAGCACTTCCGATTGCCGTAGAATGATGAAATTTGGTAGAGTGGTAAAGCTTAATGTACATTCAAAGCGAACAATAGAAAATCTAAGATTTTTCATTCGGAGTATCTTTTTATTGTCATTTTGAAACTATACATGCATTTTGAAAATTCATTACTTTTCTTACAACTAGAGTGCTCGATTTGGTACTCTATGTTATTTTAACATGAATAAAAAAAGAAAACATTTGCATAGCTGAAAAAATTATGAGCTTACATAAAAAAAAATCTTAACTGTGATGTGAACTATAATCAAACCACTAATTAGGCTATTAATTAGTGGGCTACCTTCATTTAAAAAAAGGAGTTAAAATTGCAACAAAAACAACATCGCATCCTCAGCAATTATTGCTTTTTTATGATTTTGAGCGGATGTAGGTACTAGTATTTATAATTAAGGTAGGTATGGTAGTGTTAGGTAGGTATCTTGCCAGGACAAGCAAAACAACCAATAATAAAAAGAAAATATACCAAAAGATATAAGAAGCTATAAACTAAGTTGATTTTAGTAGGACGAGGCCACCCTTCTATCTTTCCGTATCTTTCGAGATTTTGACATGGCAAAACATTAAAATCTTTGCAAAAAGGAGTGATATCAGACCAAAAACATAAATGTTAAAAAAAGAGCCAAGTTCTTCTATACAAAAACCTTTGTCAAACAAGTCAGCCGTGAAAAGTACTGAGATCTAAAAGGACTCCAAGTTCTTACTTCATGAAGGTTTAATACCGAATATTTAAAGTAGAATAATATTGAAACAGGTACAATGTAATAGGGAAATTTTATTATTTAATGATTACTTACTAAGATTTGATGGGCTTACTTGGCAAGTTCTTTTTATTGCCCAATTCGAAAGGTTTTAAAAACTTGACCAGTGAACCCATCAAATCTTAGTCAGTAATCATGAAATATTCTACTTTAAATATTCGGTATTAAACCTTCATAAAGTAAGAACTTGGCGTCCTTTTAGATCTCAGTACTTTCCACTGCTGACTTGTTTGACAAAGGTTTTTGTATAGAAGAACTTGGCTCTTTTTTTAACATTTATGTTTTTGGTCTGATTTAATATATTTTCAAACACATATTCTTAACTTTTACATGCTAAGTGAAAAAGTTATGAGTTTTGATAAAGGTTTAAGTTAAATTGCTTCAATTTTAATTGCTGAAATGTAGTATGAGAAGTGAAAAACAAACAGCAGGTACCTTTAGGCTACCGGTTCTTGATTTTAAGAAAGAGGGTCACACGAAATCTGAAAAAGAGCGGAAATTAAAAATTTCAAGGAAGAATAAGAATGTTATATGCTCTTCACCATTGCAAAGAAGAAGCAGGTTCTCAAGGACCAGAAAATGCTCTTCTCGAACTGATGTTGCCTTCGTCCGCCTTAGCAAAACTCCAAAAAATTAAACATTCAAATGAACAAGATCTTGGTTTTACTTGGTGTCTTGGTGTCTGTAAGTACGATTTAAATTCTGCAAGCCTGGTGCTAAGTACCTGTTGAACGATTCCGGAGTCTTCCTTCGTCTATGAAACGACGCACAGTGCGTCGATTGTATGCAGGTAGTGGAAAAAAATCTATTTTTCAAAAGTAAGATAACTGTGATCAAAAATTAGTTGCTAAATGTAATAAATAGGGGATTTTACTCAATTTGAGAAATTTTTACGCCCCCTACCACGCCCATTTTTGATAGTAAATTGGTTACATGAAATTTTCTAGTACGATAGTGATTTAAATTATTAATATTCTGGTCAGTGAAGAAATTATGAGTTAAAATAGTGCAAAGTTCGCCCACTTACACGCCCACTTTTTCTATAAAATTGATTTTTTTTTTAATTTTTCGTATGATATTGAAAAAATGTACAAAATTAATGTGTTTGATAAGAAAAATTTATTTGAACAAAAATCCACCCACTGCCACGCCCACAATTGTAAAATGATTAGTTAGAAGCCAAACATTTAAAAAATGAGGATTATATGATATACAAAAGTTGTAATATTTTAAAGGTTAGTAGGAAAGTATACATTTTCTAAAAGCACAACGACCACAGAATATGTATATCGCATAAAAGATCTTGCAAAATATAATGGATGTTTTTATTGCTGACAAAAATAATTATTCAAAAAAAGTAATAACAAAAGTAAAAACCGAAAAATAAAGAATTAAAAAAAAAAAAAAGATCACTATCCGAGTCTTCGAGTGTATAAGCGATGGAAGTGATAACGTTTATTTATTTCTGAGCAAGTTGTTGATGCGTGTCTTGCTAAGATTTCCTGATCTTCAGGCTCTAAATTTGATTGCATATTTAATTTTACCTCCATAAACTGCAAAACACCAGGTACTCGGGCCGTTGAGTTAGAAAACCAAACATCAAAAAGCTCCCTGTTTGAACACATTCTATAAAAAATGCTCGTAAACAAACACTTGTTGCAAGAAAAAGTGCAAGTTGCTGCAAGAAAAACTTACTTTTTTTAAAAGATATGATTGTTTTCTTTCTTTAAACAAAAACACTTTTTTCCCATATGGCACCACACAAAATATTATGACTTATCAAAGTCAGTACTTAACACGAACAAAGAAGCTTTGATTTAGACTCTCAAAAAAAAAATTAAATTTACATGTAAAAAAAAAATATGCAGTTAGAATAACTATATTTTCTCTCCTGATTGTGAGCATAGCGAAAAAAATATCGTATGTTCTTTTCTTTTCTTCAAAGAATGCTCTTTCAACCGGTAACTACAAATCCTACTCTCACTATTTGTTATTTTGCTGATCTTCGGACGATCTCTGGCAACAAAAAATTGAACTTTATCAAAAATAAACTGTCGATTCATTCATTTAGACTTATTATCTTGAATTTGGCATACTTGCTACACATTTTTGGCACATTTTTTTTTCATTTTTTTCCACTAGTCGCCGCACTGTGCGACGGCGTTCTGCTTTGATTAAAAATAATGGTTTCCCGAACAAATACCGGATATTTTCTTTTAATTATGATAAAATTTTGTTATTTTATATGTTATTTATTTGTTATTTATGAAATGTGCTATTTATTTTGTTCTAGTACTCTTAAATTGTATAAATCAATTTGTTGTATTTTTTTGTATGAGTTCAATATACTTTATTTTATTTTTAAATCAGAGACATGCATATTTTTTCTTTTTACATACCTCATAAGTGAGCTCTTTAAAGTTTAAGAAATTGGGAAAAACTTTCATCACAGAAATTTAAGAGTACATGTGCTAGTTACTTTGTCGCTACTGTACATATCTAACAAAACTCCAAAAATATTATAAAACATTAACCTAATTTAAAATATCTTTTATACAGGTCATATATGTCCAATTTTTTGTTATGGTGTTTGTGTTTGGAACATTATTAAGAAAGGTAAGTATTATCTTTGCTTTTATTTTTATTATTATTATTATTATTATTATTATTATTA
Organism: Chrysotoxum bicinctum; assembly: GCA_911387755.1. Taxonomy (NCBI): domain Eukaryota; kingdom Metazoa; phylum Arthropoda; class Insecta; order Diptera; family Syrphidae; genus Chrysotoxum; species Chrysotoxum bicinctum. Next base: position 114,392,476 of record OU426988.1, read on the forward strand.
TTATTATTATTATTATTATTATTATTATTATTATTATTATTATTATTATTATTATTATTATTATTATTATCGAGTTTTATCTAGTACTTCTCAACCTCTATGAGGTTGGAAATTACCTATCCCGGGCTATGCCAAGGGATTAGGCTCTGTTGGGGCGTAGACCATGTTCTAGCCCATTCGTATCGGTTTGTTGCAGGAATCGTCGCACTATGTTGCATGTATTCAGGATCACAGATTTCTGCATAATCTCTAGTGCGTCCTTAAGATTATGTTTTTTCAGCTGGACAATGAGATGTTTTGGTATCAGTCCTGTGGCGGATATAATTATTGGCGAAATATCGACTCTTTCCACATGATACATTGACTTGAGTTCATTTGCCAGTTCAATATATTTTTCAATTTTTGCACTATACGTCGACTGAAGGTTGTTATTGAGTGGAACAGCTATATCAAGCAACGTTATTTTCTTTCCAACTTTATCAAACAAGAGGATGTCTGGTCTGTTAGCTCTTATTGTGCGGTCTGTAATCATCGACCTATCCCAGTATAACTTACAGCTACTGTTTTCAAGTATAGGTGGCGGTTCGTACTTGTAGTATGGAAGTTTTAGCTTAACAAGATTATTTTGTATCGCTAGACCTTGGTGTATGATTTTCGCTACCTGGTTATGTCTTGCTGTATAATCATGTGAAGCCAAACTCGTACATCCACCTATGATATGGTCAATAGTCTCTGTATTGCTCTGACATCGACGACATGAGTCATTTTGTAAGTCTTCTCGTAATACAAACTTCCGGTAATTTTTAGTTGCTATAACCATATTTTGGATAGCTATGATAAAACCTTCAGTTTCTGCAAAAAGAGACCCTCGTTGAAGCCATAAATTTGAGCTGGGTGCGTCGATAAAACTGTGATAGTTGGAAGGGATGTACTCCGTGTATGCTTTTACTTTTCCATACTTGCAAGCGTTCCTCTCTAGAAAGAACGTTGGGAGGTGTTTCGATCTCACTTGATTTGAGGTTAAGTGGGGTATATTTCTTGTCCGCTAGACACACTGTTCGAATTTAATCTGAGCTTTCGATTTGACTTCTAAAGTAGTCTCTCAAGTTTTTTATTTGCGAAAAATGCAGATTCGGTATGTCCAGGAAACCTCTACCACCGTCTTCGTAAGAAAGGTTGACTCTTTCAATTGCACTTCTCGGGTGATGGCTTTGGTATTTAGTTAAGGTGGTTCTTAATAATGTTGATATCTCATCAAGGTTTGTGTTCGACCAATTAACAACGCCAAAGGAATACGTAAATACTGGAATAGCCCAGGTGTTGATGGCTTTTCTTTTATTTCCGGCATTTAAGTGAGACTTAAGAACTTTAGTAAGCCTCTGTCGAAACTTGTCGCGTAGTATCGTCTTCAGCTCCGACTCCTGAATTCCTTTAAGTTGTAAAAAACCAAGGTATTTGTAGCTTTCTTCTTGGTCCAAATTGGCTATAATGTTGTTGTCATCTAGATGAAACCCATCGATGTCGTTCTGTACTTTTCCTTTCTGGATATGAATCATTTTACATTTTTCAATACCAAATTCCATTCCTATGTCATCACTAAATTGTTTGACTAGTTGGATCATTCGATGCATTTTTTCTTTACTGCTAGTGTAGAGTTTAAGGTCATCTACGTAAAATAGGTGATTGACAAGAAAGACGCCAGTTTCTGCTTTGAGCTTAAAACCAAGGTTCAGACTTTTCAGGATTCTACTCAGTGGGTTCATACAAAGGCAAAACCAAAGAGGGCTAAAAGCATCTCCTTGGAAGATTCCGCGTTTGATGGGTATCGGTTGACTATCATTCTGTCCAAGATGCAGTTTTACATTCCATGTTTCCATTGTTACTTTCATGAAATTTATAATCCTTGAATCTATTTTGTATGTCTCAAGAATTTTCAGTAGGAATGTATGCGGAAGACTATCAAACGCTTTTTTATAGTCGATGTATCCCATGCTAAGGTTGCGTTTGCCCTGTACTGCCTGATGAACTATCACAGAGTCAATAGTAAGTTGTTCTTTACAGCCCATTGAATTTTTGGCACATCCCTTTTGCTCCTGCGTTATGATGTTATGTTTGGCGCAGTGTTCATATATGCGGTTGGTTAAGATTTTCGTCATGAGTTTATATGTTGTCGATAGGCATGTAATTGGACGGTAGTTTGCCGGGTCCAGAGTGTTGTTGTTTCCTTTTGAGATAAGATACGTGTTCCCCATCAAGAAAAACGGAGGGGTTTCATGTGGTTCTCTCAAAAGCTTGGTGAAGAATACGGCAAGTAGTGAGTGCGTTGCTGTGAATTTTTTCAGCCATACATTATGAATTTTGTCTGGACCAGGTGCCTTCCAGTTACTGCTCTCTCGTATTGCTTTCGCAACTTCTTCAGTGGATACATCGGTGTTCTGCATCTCTGTATAACCTATGTTGTTTTCAAATTCTTTGTTTAACCACTCCGTTTCCAGATTCATGGATTTAGGTTTGCTCCATATTTCGCTCCAGAACCTTATGACTTCTTCCATCGGTGGGGTTTCCAAGTTAGGCTGGTTTTCTCCAGGGCGATCTAGTTGACGGAAGAATTGCTTTTGGTTTCTTTTAAAAAGGGAATTTTCCAGTTTGCGGGCTCTGCTTTCCTTATACCTTGCGAGGCGTTTAGAGTAAGCTGCAAGTTGTTGAATTTTTTTGTCTTTAATTTCCGTTAACTTGCTTTCTGTCAGCTGCTCAATCTGAAGAGGGCTGATGATGACTTTCAGTAGTTTTCGGATTTTCCAGGATCTTATTCCACTGGCGAAGGCTGTGAGTCTTCCTATATCTTGCCTTATGTTGTTTATTTTATTGGTTAGGCGTCGTTCCCATGCTGGCATGCTTGACGTTGTTTTTGGTGCATGGGTTTCAGTACAAGCTTGCCCATAGTTTTCACTACTGCTACAGCGCCTGAGTATATTAAGCAGTGCACTTGTTGTATGCTTGTTGCTGAAGCAAGATAGCCAGGCAAGATGTCGCGGTTGACAATACTTGCTAGTTCAGTTACTCTCCTGTTGTTATATATTCTGGGAATGATATCTCTACGAGAAGGATCACTATTCTCGTTTTGTGACAAGGCTGCGCGAAAGTTTTCGTCGAGTAAAGTTGTCACATTTATCTGCTCTTGGGTATTTGTTGCAGCTTGATTAGTGCTAGTGCTTTCCGTTTGTTGATTTATATGATTCTCCAGAATAGTGTGGGTATTTTCTCTCCTGTCAGTTCCCTCTTCTAAATTGTTGATCTCTTCCGATTGATCTTCATTTGATTGAACCACAACTTGATCAGTTGCTTCGCTGTTGTTATTTTCCGTCTGCTCCTCATTTGGTTGAAATACACCTCGGTCAGTTGTTGATGTGGACATATGGCTTGCTGCTTCTATTTTGAGGTCTTGTATTTCTTGTACAGTGAGAAGTTGTTTCACCATAATTGCTCTCCTCCTATCCGCGAGATTTTGCTCCGTTAATCTAGTTAGATCAGGAAATTGATTCAAAAACAGCTCCCTCATTTGTGTCCTATATACATGCAATTCCGTTTCCATATTAGTTGAGATGAAGTAGGAACGTATTACTGATCTATTCATATCGACAGTCCATTTAATACGTTGCCTAGGTAAACCTGCTATTGTGGTTGCCACGGAAGTCCTTGGCAAAACACGTCGAGAAACAGGTTGTGATGGTTGTGGAAATTCTAAGTTTGGGCTATTGGAATGGGTTGCTTCTTCGGGTATCCCGGTCAGTGTCCCCACAGGCATCTGACCACCAGCGGCTTGCATGCTGTCACCCCCAGCGCTGGCTCCAGGTAGTGCCCCGACGACCTCGGGTAGCGGTATTCTTTCTGATGCATTATTGTTGTGTGTCTCCATGTTTATTTATGGGTTGGGATAATTAGTTACGTTTATTTCTCTGCTTTGACCTGTTTGACATGGGTGGCCCTAAGTCAACATAGCTCTCAGCTTCACCAAAATAAACGCTTAAGCCCCCTCGCCAGCATCAAGGCTTATTATTATTATTATTATTATTATTATTATTATTATTATTATTATTATCATTATTATTATTATTATTATTATTATTATTATTATTATTATTATTATTATTATTATTATTATTATTATTATTATTATTATTATTATTATTATTATTATTATTGATAATTATTAGTAATAATAATAGTACAGTTCTTACGTATATTTTTATTATTATTAATATTATTATTATTTTTATCTATTTTTTGTTTAAAGATATTTTTGGGAACATTGAGATCAACGGAGTTTGAACACTTGCTAGAAAGATTTTGGTATGCCTTAACAGAAACGTGTTTGGCGTTTACTGTGTTTCGAGATGATTTCAACCCTCGATTTGTTGCACTATTCACGGTATTACTGTTTCTAAAATCTTTTCACTGGTTAGCAGAGGAACGAGTTGATTTTGTAAGTATAAAATTAAAAAAAATATAATCAGTTATTGTATACATAAGTAAAGAGTTTTCCAAAAAGGACTTGATAACTTTTTTTTTAAATAAAAATTTTACTATCGTCTTGAAGTACAATCAAAACATTTATGAATGGAACTCAACTTTGTTCATATGGCCACCGCGTGCACCTTTGCAGCGGTCGATTCCTTGGACCCAATTTTCGATGACTCGGCCACACATTTCGCCCGAAACGGCCGCTATTTTGCTTTCAATGTTGGCTCTGAGCTCTTCCAACGTCGTCGGCTTGTTGGCATAAGCCAATGACTTAATGTAGCCCCAAAGAAAATAGTCTAAAGGCGTTAAATCGCCCGAACAAGGCGGCCAATCTACTGGCCCATTTCTTGAGATAACACGCTCATCAAACTTACTCTTCAATAAATCGATTGTAAGGTGTGCTGTGTGGCTTGTGGCACCATCCTGTTAGATACAGTTGTGTTCATAAAAATAGCAGTGCTGATCACACTTTATTAATTAGTCAATAATTTTAAAGACACAGAATCTTACAAAAAAAATTAACCTGTTTTTTTGCATCTAACGGTCTTTCATTTTTATATTTGAGGCTTTAAGTTTGTAATTGAACCTTACTTTTTCCGTTGTAGGCGCATTTGGTCAAGCTCTCTGAATATAGCGTGTTTATAAAAATAGCAGTGTCTTGCATTTAAAGTTAAAAAGTGTTAAACATACTCTTTTTTTTATTTTTCGGTAAGTAAAAATTTTACTATTTGTAGTTTTTAGTATTCTCAAGATAATATTATAGAAAAAATTATAAAATATTAGCTCAAAAATAAACAATGGGTCGGTCAAAGCATTGCAACGAAGAAACTCGAAGTTTAATAAGAAAACTACGTTTGGAGGGGAAAACTTACCAGGATATTCAGGAAATCCTAGGATGTGCAAAGAGCAAAAAAGATAAGTAACGCTATAAAATGGTAGAATAAACCGGAAACACGCAGCCCAAAAATAATGACGAGTGTTAGAACTGATAGAAAAATTATTCAGTTAGCTAAACAGAACCCTTCCATAGAAATCCTCCAGAGAAATTAAAGATAAGCTTGAACTGTCTGTAAGCGCTGTAACCGTACGAAGAAGTCTTTTGGATGCCAAATTACCAGCCCGAAGTCCACGCAAGGTACCATTGTTGACAAAAAGAAATGTGTCAAAGAGAATGGAGTTTGCAAAGCGCATCGAGATTGGCCACGAGAGAAATGGAGCGATGAAAGCAAAGTCGTTCTTTTTGGATCCAAGGGTCGTCGGGAGTATGTGAGAAGACCACAGAATGTAGCAAACGATCCACGATACACTGTGAAAACAGTGAAAGTTGGGCCTATCTATCCCATTAAGGGTATAATGGATGCAGCAAAATATGTTAAAATTCTCAAGGAGGTCATGACCCAAAGCACACTTCAAAAAGGGCAAAATCATGGTTCCAGGAGAACAAGTTATGCGTTATGCAGTGGCCCGCTCAATCCCCTGACCTTAACCCCATTGAAAATTTGTGCGGGGAATGTTAAGAATGCTGTTCATGAAGCGAAACCGAACAATTTGAAAGAATTGTGGGAAGTAGTGCGAGATTCGTGGAACTCAATACCAGTCGAGAGGTGTCAAACTTTAGTGGACTCCATGCCACGAAGATGCATTTCGGTTATAAAAAACAATGGTTATGCTACGAAGTATTAATGGTAAGCTAAAATATCAATATAGTTTCATATAACTTTTTTACAGTTTTTCTAACTTTTTGCGTTGTAGATTCAGAACATTCAGATGCACTGCTATTTTTGTGAACAGCCATACATTTTAAAAACGCTTCTTACTGTGATAAAAGTAACGGTAAAAAAATCAATCTTAATTTTTTCTGTTAATATAAATGAAATACCCTAAATTGTTGTTAGAAATTAAGTGAAATATATTATAATGTTGATAGCCTTTTTGTTTTATTTGGGGAGCACTGCTATTTTTATAAACACAACTGTAGATAGATAGATAGATAATTTGATTTATTTTGTTCAATCATATTTTTTTTTTACAATTGATCAATTGAAGCGTTGAGAATGAGAAGGGGGCAAGTGACATTTTTGAAGTTTTGAGTTATAAGCGTTTAAAGTTTTAGGTTTATAACTTTTTCTGAAATTGAGAGAAACTTATAATAAAGCCATCAAAAAAGAAAAAAATGTACAATTTTTAGTATATCAACCAATTTTATTTAAATTCATTAGAAGTTGGTGCTTTACAAAAAAATCAGCACTTGACTCCTTTAAGAGAAAATGTGTTTAATTTATTTTTTATTAAAAAGGGGTCAAGTGAAAGTTGGGTTTCTTAAAATTTGTTTTTTTTTCCTTTTGTTATCTGGAATTTCAGATAATGCCTTTTCATAAAATCAACGGTGTTCTTGGGGTACAAATTTCACCTGGTCATCGAGATTTTTAATTTTTTCAATAAAAAGTTTTTTGGTTTTCTTCTCTCTGGGGAAGAAATCTTGATCTGTGGCCGGAATTTTGTTGCTTTTTCTAAAAAAACACTCTGCTGAATGCGGAGTTTTCATTGTAACACTCCTTGTACAGGTAGGATCCATATTCTTGAACCCGTATCCATGCGGAATAGAACCTTTTCACCTTCTTAATTTTGTGTGCTGTTTTTGATGTTGAGTTTAAGTTGTATGCCAGTCAGGGATCGAAAATGGTTTTCCATGTTCACTACAATCGTGGTACGGGAGCTAGCACCTCTTATGATTTCTCGGTATTGTTCTGCTGTGTAGACGTTTTCATTTTTCCGCAAAACTTTTTCGATTCTCCCGAAGTCACGATCACTTTCCAGGTATGTATGACCAACTTCCGGGAATTTGTGGTCAATGACATCAAAATATCGTTGTAAAATCAGCGCCTGTTATAAACAAATCATGTTGAAATTGTTGTTCTGACCTGCACAGGAATCTGACCAGATTATCAGGTGCCTTCTACTACCAACAGATGGATTTTATTGAATGAAAGTCAAAATTGAGCTAATGACCTTCGTGCTACTCGTACCTCGGTCTGCAACATCCTCCGTCCATGTGAACATATAGGGCTTATCACCATCCGACGTAACGGAATGAATACCTAAGTTGTAAAACCACATCTGGCGTAGGTAGAAAGCCTTGGAAGTTGTTAGCCTAGGTAATGGCATAGTTTGGTGCAAATTGACTGTGAAATAGCAGATATTTGAATCCAGTCGAGATTTTTTGCGATCCTGTTCTTGATGCTCAAAGGCGGCTTTATAGCTCAATCGATGCTTTGTTGTATTCTGTCCAAGTATCTTTCTATAAAAAGATTCTTTTACAAAAAATTAATATTTTTTTCCTATTTTGTACATTCTTCTATATAAAGCTTGTACATTTTCGAAATGTTTAGTAATGGCGAAAGGTAGCGTTTAAACGGATAAAGTGTTTAAGTGTGCACTTAACACCTTCATACAAAAACAAAATTTAATTAAAAATGCGTTCTCAACACAAAGGTTTTAAGTAATTTTAACCCCTTCTTGCTTAAACAAACTTCAAAAGAAACGTGTAGTTGAAGCTAACTTTGTAAGTAATAACAATAGAGACACAAAAATTAGACCAAAATTTAAGTTGTCGCTTAACACCATTATTGGTAAAAAAAACTAAAAATCGAAAAATATCACTTGACCTCTTCGCACTCTAGACACTTCAATTCATAAATCATATAAGCATGACATTTAAAAGCCGTCCGCCAGAGTTTGCTTAATTTTGATACAATAAGAAAAAAAAAGAGGCTGGGTGCGACCCACACTGATAACTTCCCATTTGTGGTCTTGAAAACTTTATGTCGATACCTTCCCGTAAGAATGTACTAAGCGACACTTTTTTGAAGATGACTTTTTGATGAGGAAATAGACTATATGTTAAGGGCCACGTTTTGGCCTGGGTTTCGCCAACCTATTATGCATGAAAAGGAAACTAAAGTACAAATAAAAAAATTTATCAACTGCCATGTTTTCTCATTAAAATAATGTTGCCTCCTGAAATTTGTATTTTCCGCCAAAAAAATTATGCTAAGCGACATTAATAAAGATCTCACTGTCGTGAGCAACAAAAAATTTTGTTAGATGTCACTTAGTTTAACCAAAATTGTCTCTTAGCACACTTAGATTCAACTAGAACTTTCTTCGTTTCTTTCGTTTCCTGAACAATTTTAGAAATGTCACTTAGTATACATTCTTACGGGAAGGTATCGATGTATAAAACAACATACTTTAGAAGGCACTATCGGTGTTCATTCCCAAGAAATTCGACTTGAAATACAATTTTTACCAGTTTTTACTAGAATTTTTAATAGTTTTTTTTAGTATTTTAAAAAAAAAACTATTCAACATTTGTCAACATTTTACCAACTGTACAAAATTATACCATGTATGTACATATAAAATAAACTAAATTAGAAGTCAATATCACTACTAGTTCTCGAGAAATTTGAGTCGAAAAACAATTTTTACCAATTTTCAATAGAATTTTATATAGTTTTTTATTTTTTGTAAAAAAACTGTAAACTGATTTTTTTTTGAAATTTTCACCAGTTGTCAAACACATTATTTTTCGTAAAATAAAATTATTTTGAGTTTCAAATTATTTTCCGTTCTTAGAATATCTGGGTTATGAAATTTTTTTTTTCAGTTTTTTTATTTAAAAAAATAACGGTACGTTCATTTTTTTCCAAATTCATACCAAATCTGTATGACCTTATAATGAGTGCATTAAATTTTACTTGAAATCAATAGCATTATTTTTTCGTGAGATATTTGAAACTAACCAAAATTTTTACTTTTTTTTTAAACCGTTATAGTGAAAAAACTACTTACTGAATTTTAATAAACGCCCTTTCAGCCTCTTTCGAAGTTATTATCTATTAAACAAAATTTATTTGAAGTCGATATCTTTACTCGTTCTTGAGATATCGACGACGAAAAATGGTACCAGAACGTACGGACGTACGAACGTACGAACGTACGAACGTACGTACACACACACACACAGACATCACTCTAAAAATGATTGATATAGCCTCTAGGGACCTTGAAACGTCGAGAAATGTCAAAAATTCTAATTTGACAAATCGGACCGATTACAATAACTCCCTATGGGAAGTTAATAAAAATAAAAATAAATAATTACATATATGTATAAATCAACATATTATACATAGTTTTACCCGGTAAATTTAAATCTTAGGCCTAATTGATTTTCAAAACAACTCAGTTATTATTTGAAATCTGTATATTTCAGCTTTCGAAGTTTATCTATATAGTCTTTTCTAATCTCTTCCATTCAAGTATTCTATCATTTCAACTTCACTCAAAACATTTTTTCCGAAATAAGATCTTCTGATTTCCTTCAGCACTGGACACACACCCAAGAAGTGGAAGACATCTTCCCTTGTCCTTTGGTTACACATTGAACATTCAACACTTAGATCTTCTCTATGCGGCTGATAGTTGAGATTTTGAAGCACTCCTCTCATCCTGAAAATTGAAGATATTTTTTTTACACTAAAATTGCTCTGGAAGTAGTTCCCATCTTTGAGAATGTGCTGAAGATTTACATATGTGACCCGGTCTATGAAAAGGTTACTTATGACTCAAAAACAAAATTTCGATAAATCAGCGGCTTAAGATAAACAATGCATTTTGACAGTTTCTCGGTAGTTGTTCTTCTTTCTTCCCATTGCCCATTGTCTTGTTGTTCTTGTTGTTGACATTCCTGCATCCATTGCTCATCCAAGCACTCCACCATTTCATACAATTGTTCCCTTCCATGTCCCGACGTTTTCCAAGGAAAGATACAGTTAGGCTCAACATACCATTGCTAAGTTGTACCATTCATCAAACCACAATGATTTTCGTTGCTAGGCATACAGAGCAGTTTTTTTGAGTAGCCTTTCATTTGGAAGAAGCATAATTTTTATGACATAATTAATATGCAATTTAAACGTTTTTTTAAAGAGCTCAGGCAGCCCAGTTTCTACATGCAGCATATAGTTCGGTGATGTTGATGGTAGACCGAAAGTTCTTTTCAGAAAAAATCTTTGAATTTGTTCCACAATATCAAATTTTTCATAACCCCATACTTGCGCACCATAAAACATGACTGACTTCATAGTGGCTTGGAATATTCTATACTTTGCACAGTGTGATACACTTTTATTTCCAAGACAGCTTCTCCAGGTAGCGTTCAAAGCGTTTTAAGCCGCTGCAAGTTTCTCGCTTAGATGTTTTGACATATTTAGTTTGCTTGCTATTGTGAATCCAAGGTATTTGTATTGTTTCACAATTTCAATACTATTTCCATTGTAGGTCCAGTGTTCCATCCTGGAATACCTTATTCCACCAAGTCTAAAAATCATAGCTTTAGTTTTTTCCCAATTAATTGACAATCTCCATAGTTGACAATATGCGTGTAGCCGGTTGATCATCATTTACAGAGCTTCAGGAGAATTAGCAAAGAGAATCAAATCATCAGCAAAAAACAACCCCTTAATTTTTGTTCCAGCAAAATCTACTCCACCAGCTAGAGTATCAATAAGGTCATCAATATACATGATGAAGCTAATCGGACTTATATTGCAAGAAGAAAGTCGTTCCCCGTTCCAAATGGCTGTTTTTGTGTCATAAGTGAATAAGTCCGTGACTTTTGGAATAAAACACAGATTTTTTGATAAAAAAAATTTTATTTTTCAACGTAGTCTCCCTTTAGCTCTATACACCAAAAAAATGATTTGTCGAGGTCCTCAAAATAGGCCTTTGTTTGCGAGATGACTTCATCATTGGAGTCAAATCTTTTTCCACCAAGCCATTTCTTCAGGTTTGGGAATAAGAAGTAGTCGCTCGGAGACAAATCTGGAGAATAGGGTGGATGAGGGAGCAATTCATAGCCCAATTCATGGATTTTTGCCATGGCAACTGCACATGTGTGCACCCTTGCATTGTCTTGTTGGAAAAGAACTTTTTTCTTGGCCAAATGAGGTCGGTTTTTTTTCAAATCGTCATTGAATCGGTTAAATAAGTTGGCATAATATTCCCCATTGATTGTTCTTCCCTTTTGAAGGTAGTCAATGTGGATTATCCCGCGTGCATCCCAAAAAACAGTCGCCATAACTTTATTGGCTGACAAACTCGCCTTGGCCTTCTTTGGCGCCGATTCACCCTTAGAAACCCACTGTTTTGACTGTTGTTTGGTCTCTGGTGTGTTGTGATGGATCCATGTTTCGTCCACGGTTACAAAACGGCGCAAAAACTCCTCCATATTGCGATTAAACAACTCCAAACCTTCCTGTGAAGTTGTTACACGATTGCGTTTGTGGTCGACTGTGAGAAAACGCGGCACCCATCTTGCGGAAAGCTTTCTCATGCCCACAATCTCTCGCACTTTCAATCTTCGGTCGGCCAACACCATATCGTGAATTTTTTCGATTGTTTCGGGTGTAGAGACCTCAACTGGGCGTCCAGGACGTTCGGCATCTTCAGTGCTTGTACGGCCACAACGAAATTCAGTAAACCACTTTTTTACCATTGAAATTGATGGTGCAGAGTCCCCATAGTATTTATCAAGCTTAGCCTTGGTCTCGGTAATGGTTTTTTTTCGCAACAAATAATGCTTAATAAGCACACGAAATTCACTTTTTTCCATTTCCTCCTCAAATTAGTGAGTATTCTGATAAAAATAGCTGTCAAACACAAACTAACTGACGCAGCAAGTTTAAATTTTGACAGGAGTCAACTGATGCCTGTTGACAGGAGCAGTGTTGCTGTTTCAGTAAAGAGGTCAGAAATTCAAAAAGTCACGGACTTATTGACCCGCCGTACAAAGTTTTTAAGGCTCGTTCAAATTTATATGATACCCCTTTACTATAAAGTTTATAGAACAGAGCTGGACGACTTACTTTGTCAAATGCAGACTGAAAATCTTAGGACAAAAATGTGATCAATTGTGCTACGACCGGGTCTAAATCCTGCTTGACACTCATTTATTTTGCTATTCTGGTTTATCCATAGTAATAATCTTCTTTGAAAAATCATTGTATAGATTTTCAGTGATGCATTTAAAAAAGAGATTCCTCTATAGTTTCCCGGATCATCAAAACTGTCTTTCTTATGAATGGGGAATAAAACTGACTATTTGAAACTTTCTGGTATATTTCCTGTTTCGAAGACTTTGTTATACTGCCGTGTAAGTTCATATATAAATTCGTCTGAAGCATATTTAAAAAATTCAGTTGGCACTCTATCTGATCCTGCAGCTTTATTATCTTTCGTTTGCGATAAAACAAATTTTACTTCGGCCATTGTGATTGTTGCATCCAAAGTTTCATTCTGATTGAAGCGCCGAGCATAATATGGAGTCAAGAATTGCATATCAGCATTAAGCAGACCTTCAAAATATGACTTCAGCACATATCTATTCCTAAGTTGGCACTAGTTTGGTATTTATTGCCCCCATTGATTTCTCTTACATTTTTCCAGAAGTATTTAGCATTCTTGCACAACGCCTGGTTTCGTGCTAGCTTTTTAGGTATATTTTTTTTAAATTTTACAAAGAGACTTAAAATTTGAGTTGGCTTCCAGCTGTTAAAATAAATTGAACCGGTTTTTCTATAGGTTCTAAGCAGACCAAATGATGTATCCCTTGCCTTAGAGCAATCTTTATCAAACCATTCGCTTTTACTTGCATTCTTTTCTTCTGTTATACGATTTACAGTTGTGTATGCGTTTTTAATAATAGCTTCTAAAGAATCTAGGCCTAAGTCTCTATTTTCATTCTCCCGTTCGACATGTACCATCCTGTTGAAATCACATGTCGTCCAAGTCCATATCTTCCAATTGGGGCCAAAAATAATCATTAATCATGGTTCGATAACGCTGGCCATTCACAGTAACGTGACGATCGTTATCGTCGACGAAAAAATATGGCCGAATAATGCCGCCGGCATGCAAACCGCATCAAACAGTTATTTTTTGTGGATGAAGTGGTGATTCATGAAGCAATGGATTTTCACCCGACCAATAACGCATATTTTGCTTATTGACGAACCCATTGAGCCAAAAATGAGTTTCGTCAATGAAGATGATTTTGCGATAAAATTCATCATCTTGGCGCATCTTCTCCAGAGCCCAATCAGAGAACGTACGTCACTTCAAATGGTCCATGGGCTTCAATTCTTGAGCCAGCTTGATCTTGTATGGGTGTAAACCTTACGCGATGCCTAATTTTTTAGAACGCCGTGGAATTGACTGTTTGGATCTTTTGCTACGGACGACTGAACGGCAGAGATATTTTCGAAACTTCGACCAACCCGTTGTCTCACTGACACGGCAACATCACAGAACGAATATGTAGACTCAAATTTTTGCACTAAACTTGTTATTGCCTGTCTACTAGGGCGACCGAAAATTGGAGTTAACGCTCTTAACCCCTTACTGCATGGTGGCTCATATATGAGCCAAACCATTTTAGTGTGAATATTTTCGAATTTTCAACAAATTTGGCTATTTTGTGCATACAGTTTGAAATTAGTAACATAGATGCTCTAAATTATATAAATAAACGCCATCTATGAACGAGTTGCGGGAACAATTTCTTTCGTCAAACTCGTAAAACAGGTTGCAGTGGGTGAGAAGCGTGTTTGAGAAATTCAAAATTGTATAAAGAATATAAATAAACATATATATATTTATATATACAGTGGACGCTCGTTAACTTGAACACGGACGAAACCAGGAGTGTTCAAGCTATAGGATTGTGCAAGTTACTGGATCAAGTTAAAAAAAATTTGTTTTTATTTAATAATGATTCATTTTATTGATTTTAAAACATAAATAATGATATTATTAATAAATAATTTGAACTGAAACGTTTTTAAGACGACTTGGAAAAAAAATTCGTTATTTTACTCTGCTTAGCTTTACGCAGCACATTTTGAAAAGCAGATTCGCGGAGATTCTGGAGAACTGTGAGTTCTGATAAAGTTTTTGATTTTGAGTGGTCCAGTCGATGGCCTTATCGAAGATTTTAATTGCATCGTTGTCAGTTACAACATTTTGTACGATCTGTACATCACCAGAATCCGATTCACTTTCAGCTTCAATGTCTTCTTCTGAATCCGGAACATTTTCATCAAGTAACCACTCATTGATATCATCTTCTGTGTACTCCTGTGAGAATAGAAAAACTTGTATGTTACCAATTCTTGTTCAAAAACAAATGTTAGGGAAAGTTACCTGGTTATCTACTCTTTCCAGCAAACATTGTAAGGATGCAGTTTGGTCACTTTCCTGATCATTTCTCAAGCGTTCTCTGAGAATAGACAACGGCGCATCATCTTCTTCATTTATGAATCCATCACCGTCATCATTTAAGATAGAATTCCAACAGTTTTCAAGAATCTGAGATGACACCTTATCCCATGATTTTGAGATCAAAATGACGGCTTGACGTAAATTGAAATTTTTCAGTGCAAAAACAATGTCGTCATTTTCCAGGGCAATGATTGACGAGAGCAAGCTTGATTTATAATGTAGCTTTGTTATTCTTATTCCATTTTAATCCATCGGTTGTATCAAAGCTGTAACATTTGGTGGCAAGAACATTGTGCATATGTTTCCATTTTCAGCCATTAATTCTTCTGCTGCAGGATGAGAAGGAGCATTATCGATAATTAACAGTGCCTTAGATGGGAGATTCTGCTCTTTGCAATTTTTCCTAACTTGAGGAACAAAACTGTTAAGGAACCATTCTTTAAAAATATATTTTGTCATCCAAGCATTCGCAGAACTTTTGTACTCTACTGGCATTTCAAAATTTTTAAAACACCGCGGATGTTTTGACTTTCCAATAATTAACGGAACGATTTTATGTCAACCTGTGGCATTGCATCCCAACAGTAATGTTACCCTTTGTTTTGGAATTTTCCCACCAAGAGCATTTTTTTCAGCAAAAGAAACGTAAGTTTTTTTTGGCAACATCTTCCAAAACAAGGCGGTTTCATCTACGTTATAAATCTGCTGCGTAGTGATTTGAAGCAATGCAATTTTAGCTTGTAATCTCTTTTTAAATGGCTCGACTGGTCTCTGTTCCGCCGCTAGTTTTTCTCCACTTATGGTCAGCAAACGTATAAAAAATCTTCAAATTGATTGTACAGTCGCTTAGCCTTTCTCTTATAAGGTATCCGTTAATTGGCCAATTTTTTTTACGTTGGTTAAGAAACCACTTGTAAAGGGCTTTCTCAGTTTTTGGATTTTCAGCTTTTTTCATTGTACACATCTTACCTGGTACAGAAAAAGTTTTTGCAATCCTTTCAGTTATTTTTTTTTTGAATGGCGCTTAATATTGCATGTTGTCCCTTTTGAAACACCAAATTCTTTTGCACAAGATGTAATACTGGCTCCGTTTTTAATTTTTTCAATTATTGCAGCTTTTTGTTTTAGTGTTAACATTCTTAATTTTTGACCTTTTTTTAAACCCATTTTTTACTTTCGATTCCTAAATACGCACGTGTTCAAATGAAATTCACCGATTATGAAGAATAAAACCTTATACGGAAATACTAAAGAAATTTCCTGGGATTCCCCTTTACCAAAACCGTTTGTATTCTGTACCAACATCCCAGGTACCTTGCATAAATTCAAAAATGTAATAAATTCAATATTAAACTTTGTTCAAGTTACAGAGTTCACAAAAATTTTACTTGTTCAACTTATAGAGTACTTAGGGGAAAAGTTCAAGGTATTGAGTCTTAAAAATGGTCCGTTCAAGGTATAGAGCGTAAAGGGAAAAAATATTTCTTCAAGTTATTGGATTGTTCAAGTTATCGTATGTTCAAGTTAACGAGCGTCCACTGTATATATAAGAAACTGTTTCACGATATTCTACACTTCATAATTGTTTGAATAAATAGTTTATTTAACTTGTTGAGATAATTTTTGTTTCTTTTCTGCTCATATACAGGGTGTCCCACAGTCACCGCCCCAAATGAAAACCATGGATTCCTGAGGTCATTTTAAGTCGAAAAACTTAAGAGGTCATTTTCTCGTTTTCGTCCCGTTTTCGAGTTATAACGGTTTTTATTATTTTCCCCTAACTGGCTTTATCTTTGCCAAACTGCGTCCGATTCGTAAGATTTTTTTTACAACCAATCAAGAATTTATTATAGTTTTAGTTTGTCCGAAGACTTTTTTTTCTGCGGACAACCGTTTCTCCGCAATTTTGCATTAAACCCAATTTTTTCGTTTTTTAAGTAGTTTTTTCACTTTGATATCAATTTATTCAAAAAAACACGTTAATGAGTATTAATTTTTTTCACTTATTATTAAAGCCCAGTTCATTTTCTAAAATTAAATATTTTTTTTCCTTAAAAAGAATACTAAATGTAATTAACAAAAAATAAACAAACTGAGTGAATTTAAAAAAAAAATAATTTTTAAATACAAAATTAACTTTTTCTGAGCTATTGTGGTTAAGAAAAGGACAAATAGATAAAGTTAATTGGTAAGACCGTTAACTAATGTAAACAGTAAAAATTTGCATTATGATTTGATGGTTGTAAATGTCTTTCTCGCGTGAACTAGTGTCCGCGTCGTGTTCTTTCACTTGATACTCCATTTTGGATTTGTTATTCAAGTTGTAGTTTTTTTCAATTATTTGCGAACAATGGATTACACTAATCAAGAATATCTGGAAATGTTATTAATATACGCTGAAATGGGACAACTTTATCTATTTGTCCTTTTCTTAACCACAATAGCTCAGAAAAAGTTAATTTTGTATTTAAAAATTATTTTTTTTTTTAAATTCACTCAGTTTGTTTATTTGTTGTTAATTACATTTAGTATTCTTTTTAAGGAAAAAAAAATATTTTTTTTAAGAAAATGAACTGGGCTTTAATAATTAACGAAAAAAATTAATACTCATTAACGTGTTTTTTTGAAAAAAATGATATCGAAGTGAAAAAAACAACTTAAAAAACGAAAAAAATTGGGTTTGATGCAAAATTGCGGAGAAACGGTTGCCCACAGAAAAAAAAGTTCTGAGACAAACTAAAACTGTAATAAATTCTTGATTGGTTATAAAAAAAATCTTACGAATCGGACGTAGTTTGGCAAAGATAAAGCTAGTTAAGGAAAAAGAGAGCAAAAATCATAAAAACCGTTATAACTCGAAAACGGGACGAAAACGAGAAAATTACCTAATAAGTTTTTCGACTTAAAATGACCTCAGGAATCCATGGTTTTCATTTGGGGCGGTGACTGTGGGACACCCTGTATATATATATGATCCAAACAGGAAAACTGCAAATTTTCCACTTTTTTTCCACAAAAATCAAAATTCCTGAAACACGTGTCTTTTTAATTAACATAAACTACCACATATATTTTTTTCATGAAGAAAAAAAAAAATCATGCAGTAAGGGGTTAAAGTTGCGGTCACCGACTCCGAATTTCGGTAGAAAATTTTTATAATTTGCGACGTGCTCGTTCGTGTACTTTACCATGATGAAAATGTTGAGTTTACTGAATAAATTGACAATGACAGTTCGATTATTAGTGAAAGGGTGCGTTCACAAATTAAATTCGAAATTGTTAAGTCCCTATTGGGACTGGACAACTGTTACGCTCCCATTTATAGTGGATTCGCTTATGTAGGTGACCTTTTATACCCATTCTGAAGTCTGGAAGAAGTGTTAAGTTGAGTTTAAAAAAAGAAAGAGACTTGAGAAAAATTAGAAAAAGGAACAAAAATCGAGAAAAATAAGTGAAAATATAGTCTAGCGAAAACATTTATGTTGTTAAAGATAAAGTGAATCGAAGAGTGAGGAAATAAGAAAAATGTAAGGAAAATAATTGAGGAGTTAGAGAAAGAGAAAACGAGAAAAAAAGATAAGTAGAACGAACATTTCGTCTAAGTTTTATTACTGTTTTGTGGTTTTTGATATTCTTGTAGAAATTTTAGGTTCTTATCCTGAGTTTTGTCCCAAGGTTTCTTCAATAAAGACATTTTAGAATTCTCTTCCTGGTGGGTACATTAAAAAAACGTTGTTTGATTTATTTTACTTATATTGTTATAATGTATAATTCATTTTATAATTCTTTACCAAACATTTCTTACGCCCACTTTTTTTTAATAAGTATGCCATCTGGTTTAATCAGATTGATTGAGCTTATAACAAATTTTTATTCCTCTATCGCGAATTCTTCCACCGAACCCAGCACAGTTGAGCAATCGTGGTTGCAGCTTTTCATCGTCCTGCTGTTTGCTGTTTGCAATTTTTGTTGTTGTTTATTCGATATCTTTTCAGTTTTGATTAATTTGGCTCATCTGGCAAATCAATCAAAGTTTTTATAGTGTTATGTTTTGATTCGCAGGCCTTTTTTTAAATTTACGCGCACTAAAGGGTTTATGACTACCCTTAAAATGTTTTAGCATAGTGCGAGCGTTTTAGGAAATTGAGAGAGGTTTAAAGAGGAGATACCGATGCACATTGGTTTTGAATGTCTGAATATTACAATGGGAGGGAAACATAGAGTCGGGCTCAAGGGTAAACTGATGGGCATTCCTTGAAGCGCGTGTATTACGGTTAAATAGTTTAAGGGGAGGAATGCAGCTGGCTATCTCACTAGAACATTGTTTATAAAAATAACGGTAAAATAGTGAAAGACAAGAAACATTGCGACGGTGCTCGAGAGTTTCAAATGTTTCTGTTATATTTGTATCACCTTCAATTCTATCCAAGAGACTCAAGTGAGTTATTGGACCACCTGCCCAAATATGGGAATTATACTCGAGCTTTGGATGAATATAGGCCTCATATTATATATTATTATTAATAATAATTAAAGGGTCGAAAAGCCATTTCTTAATAAGAAGAAAGGTTAGGTTAGGTTAGGGTTAGGTAAGTGGGCTGACAGTTGATCTTGTTACTGTCACACTTAGATCAATGTAGATCCATTGTGATACAATAGGGTTTGTGACTCCTTTTATTGAAACCTATGATAATCCTATGTCGATCAGCCCGTTAAGGGTATGGTTGGGTTACAGCAAGCTTTAGCCTGAAATGTCAGAGTGTATTTCTAAAGTGTTGAAATTTCTAACGTCACATAATAGCATGGCTAGGGAGAAGTATACGCCTTCTCGGGGGTATTCCTTTCTTTTACCTTCACTTCAGAGATCATTCCCCCCACCAGACCCGTAGGAGCATGTGGCTCCTTGCAACGCCTGGTAGATGAGTTTGAAAAGTCAGTTTTGGTGTATATGTTCGTTTGTTTGGTCGTTAGTTAAGTCGAAGAGGTTGCTTCCAAACCAAAGAGGATTTTACGAATCTTAGGTAGATGTGGCCCCATCGACCCACTGATGCTCGTGCTTAACATAGGAGTGGCAACCGCGGGTGTATAGGCGAGGTGCCCATTCTCCGTTGGTGCCGCTCTCACAAGAAACACGTGCGTCGTTGTCATTTACGTTCATACTACACTGTCGTACTGTAGTTGAAGGCGGTTTTCATAGATCAGGAATTCTCAAGCCATTTGGTATCATTAACGAATTTTAATATGATTTTGCTTGGAATGTCAGAGAGCTTCTCTAAGTCGTTGAAGAAGTGCCTCCCTAGATGTCTGTTTCTTAGTTGATATAGCGCAGGGCAGTGACACAGGTAGTGAGGAGTGTCCTCATGTATCTCTTCGTCACCGCATCCAGGCCCGGATTAAAGAAAATGGGGGCCCGGGGCTATTTCAAATTTGAGGCCTCCTAAAGAGATATAAAACCCAAGCAAGCCAAACCCTCATAACCTGGGGCGCTAGGAGTCCACGCTCTCAGAAACGATGCGTCGAGGAGTTGACGCATCGAAAATCCAAGAAGCTATTCCCCAAGTGCTCTAACCCCCGATAAGATTAAGAATTTTTGATACCCGGGGCTAATTATTTATCAGGGGCTCCTGTTTTTAACGTTTTTGAAAATTAAATGTGTTCATTTCGCAATCGCAAATAAAAAATCGCAAACCCAAAAGCGTTAAGCCCACATAACCCAATTCGTAATTAATCCAAAAACCATGAACTCAAAACCGTCAGACTCTTTCTTTTTGATTTATTCAAAACTCTAAAAATTAAAAGTGACCAATTATGTTAATTAGGATTTATTAGATTGAATGAGTAAGTAAACATTATAAATAAAAGATACGCGTAAAGTTGAATTTTGCACACGGAGCGTTTCGGAAAATTCAACTTTACCTACGTTGTGTCGAAAAACACGATTCAATACTTCTGCGGCAAAATTTGTGTCGCCATTTTTCGTTTGTTAAACTCAAAACGGACTCGTGGAAGTTAAAAATTCTAAATTTTACCACACTAGTATTGAAATGTACTCTTACGCTCAATTCGCACATCTATCTTAATCGAGAATAAATATGGTACTCGAGATAATTAGTCCAGCATATTTCCACACTTCGCAAAAAAAGATACGAGGTATAGAATTCAATTTGTTTTTCAATCTGTCAACCCTTTGCTGAATTAGGCTGCATGGATTGAAAATTTTTTGAGTTTACAGTTTTGGGTTAATAGGCTATGTGGGTTTGACTTTTTGGAGATACTAGCGAGTTGAGCTAAGTGGGATTAATTGTGAGTTGGGCTATATGGGCTTAACTTTTTTGGGGTATAGGTATAGCTTTCGAGTTTTTTGGATTTGAGATTGATTTTTGCTGAGTTAGGCTGCATGGATTTTTTTTTTGAGTTTACAGTTTAGGGTTAACAGCGACTTGGGCTATGTGGGTTTGACTTTTTGGAGATATTGGGGGCTATCGTAAACAAAATTTCCCTCGGAATTTTCCCCATCTTTGAAAATTGGAAAGTTCAATACTTCTGCACTGTTCATTGTAAGCTAGCGACTGGCCTTTTTAAATGAGAGCCAAAGTCAATATGAAACTTAATCCCCAATATCTATAAATTCCAAGGGACACTTTCGAAATTATTCAAGATGACAATTTTGAAAGTTGGGAACAATTCCCAGGGAAATTTTATCCACGATAGGCCCCATTAGCGAGTTGAGCTGCTATGTGAGTTTAAAGTTTATGGGATTAATTGTGAGTTGGGCTATATGAGTTTAACGTTTTTGGGGTATATAACTTTCGAGTTTGTTTGGATTTTGTGGGGTCAGCGAATTTTGGTTTTTATTTTTGGGGTTTATTAGATTGTGCAGTTTGAATATCGCAGTTTTACGGTTTAAATTTCTTAATGGGATGGGGCCCTCGTTTCCGCGGGGCCCGGGGCTTCAGTCCCCCCTAGCCCCCCTATTAATCCGGGCCTGACCGCATCCTCTGCATAATTCGTCCATACTGAGTTTCATCTTTTTCTTGTCATAACCGAGTTGGTTGTGACCTGTGATAATGCTCACGAGAAGAGAGAGATAGACTTTTTATTCAGTTGGATGATAATTTCAGTCTTTTGTTTACTGAAACTAGGCCATAATTTTTTGGTTGTAAGACAGGAATCGAGAGACATCCATCTCTTGTTTGCTAAGGCTAGAATTTTACTCTTGATTACCTCTTTAAGATTGCAGGGTGGGATTTGAACTGTTTTGTCTGCTTGATTAGGATCAAGTGTTGATCCTATTCTTGCCAGCTCGTCAGCGCTTTCATTTCCTGGGACACTACTGTGACCAGGAACCCAGCAGAGTCTAATGTTGTGCTGTGTACCAAGAACCCTAAGCTCTTCGCGACAGCAAGTTACAAGCTTCGATTTGATTTCAATAAGAAGAAAAGTGCAACGATTGTTAATTTAATACCACTCCAAGAGTAAGTATTTAACAGTCCATACAAATTGAGTCCATCCAGCATAGGTTTTTATGTTTCTCTTTGCGAGGTTGATATTTATAACTTGTCTTCTTATGCAGACGGACTTTGCTTTTAAACCTTCACTTAATTTACAGTGACCGTGACGTTGCAGATATTTTTTTCACTAACTACTAAATGGTGAAATAGATTGTCGTAATATTATGTACTAAACATTTTTTAAGACAATGGTGGGCAAATCACATCAGTGATTTAAAATAATATAATGTTTTTTTTTTTGGTTTAAATTTCGTTCCATCAAATGACACGATTGCAGATGTCTAACAAACAAATTTATTGACATGATTATTTATTTTTTAAACTTGAATTATCGAATTGAAATTAATTAAATTTATTTTCTCGATGTATGTGAACAATTTTCTTAAAATGAGTTTTGCTAATTATGTTTGAAAACCTAACTATTTATTTGATTTTAATTTTGCAGATGGAACGCAGCCCAGTTTTGGGATGGCTTTTTCATGTACGGGTTTTGAGCTTGTTAGTGGTATTGGGTTTTATGGACTATTGGCTGCTTCTTCACGCATACAATTCTACAATTATTCGGGGACCGACGGTACAACTCGTGTTTGGATTTGAATATGGCATATTACTGACAGTAATAGCAAGCATAGGCATAAAATATTTATTACATGCCGCTGAAATGCAAACAGAAAATCCATGGGAAAACAAGGCCGTCTTTCTTTTGTACACCGAACTTATAATTGGTCTTATTAAAGTTCTTCTCTACGTATTATTTGTAGTAATAATGGCTAAAATATATGCTTTGCCAATGTTCGTATTTCGGCCAATGTTCTTTACAATCAGGTAAGTGTTTGTTTATAAAGAAATCGAATAATTTGGCATGTATTATAACTTGAATTAATAAACACGCGATGTTGAATTAGCTTGACTACTTACAAACTTACTTATCGGGTTCCTGATACATGAAAGTTCCCTGTCTGAAAAATGGGGACCATTGTACCTCTAGGTCCCGAGCTCTTTGCTTTCAGTCATCCGGAACGAGCGCCTCGAACCTGGGGCAGGGAAGCGAAGGCTTTTGATTTGACTGAAAGTCAATTATAATTGTATTATAAAAGTTTTATTTGATTAAACATTTGAATTCATACAAAACAAAACATTAACTATAAAATTTTGGGTAGATCAGGATAGATTCAAGAAAATTATAGCTATCAGTGTGTTAGGTTGGGAAAATCCTTATGGTTTGCCACTTACAACTAACTAAATTTTGTTGACTTGCCTACTCTTAAAAGAAGACTTTCTTATTTTTACTTGGGCCTTATAGGTGCTATATGGCAAGCTATGCATTAGTAAAAAAATCGAACTTGAGATTTCGGTCAAAGTTGACATTACGAAGAAAGCAAAGAAGAATAAAGTGGGTTTCGCAATTCTCTCTGTCTGTCTGTTCGACTACAGCCTAAACCGCTTAGCCGATTTTCTTTAAACTTGGTAGATAGCATTTTTAATTCCCCCCAAGTTTTTTTCTTTTTTATTTAAGACCAAAATAATGGTACCTGCAATATGATTTTTTTTTAAGAAATTTTATAAAAAAAATTTTGCTCAAAAACTGTTCTCAGATTTTTGTACAAAAATTCACAAAATTTCATTTAGTTAAAACTAGGTAGTGGTTGAAAAGAAATTTCCGAAAAATGGTTATTAATGGTACCCTCCTAGAACATTCTTTTTTTGTTTTTTATTTTCTCAAAAACGGTACAACCAAAGTTAAATAGTAGTCCAGTCAAAGCGTCATGAAAAAGGGCCTGACCTTGCGCGCAGAGGCATGGTCATTTTTTTTTTCATGGATCGATAGGTGCTTATGAGAAAAGCTTAAAACCAAATTTGCACCACATGACAACTTTTTTTACCAAAGTTATTGGTAAAAATGTGTTTTGTGTCATTTTTTGGTCATTTGCGAATATCTCGGCTCCACTATCTCGCACAAACAAAAATTAAACATGATTTTATTCCTTATAATATTATCTAAATTGTTCTAAAAAAAAAACATTTGTTTAAACAAATGAAAAAAAAGTTATAGTAAGTTAAACAAATTTTTTGTTGTTTAAAAATCACTTTTTCGTGATTATTAAGAAAAAAGCTCATTTAACGATGAAATTTTTATTTTTTATTATTAAAGTTCTTATAATTCCCTACAATTAAAAAAAAAATCAACACTCTACGATGAACAAAAGCCGAGTAATAAATTATTGAACATGGGTAAGTCAGCGCACCCACGCATTTTATGATTTTATGTTTTAATTAATATCTCAGCCCCAGTATGTCGCAAAGTGAAAATAAAAAACTATATTTCTAATAACAATATTTTCTATCAACTTGCATTTAATTTAATATGTTTGAGCAAAAACATAGAAAGTTATCGTTGGTTTCAACGTTTTTTTTCTTGTTTTTAATACCTTTTTTTCATAGTTATTGAGAAAAAAACTGTGTTTTACGGTAAATATTTTACAGTTTTTGATTTTTGTCTTATAGTCCTGCTAATTTTCTTCAAATTAAAAAAAAAAATAGTCCATTACGACAAACGGGAGCCAAGATATTCATGATTTAAAAACTTAGGAAAGCTTACAATTTAGTATTTTAACCTTGTAGCTTGTAATTTTGGTGTCGCCAGCAACAAGAAGCAACAAATATGTGTAAGTATGTGTGGGGTGTTTGAAGAATACCAATATATCTTGTTGCTGGCGACACCAAAATTACAAGCTACAAGGTTAAGACACTAAATTGTAAGCTTTCCTAAGTTTTTAAATCATGAATATCTTGGCTCCCGTTTGTCGTAATGGACTAATTTTTTTTTTAATTTGAAGAAAATTAGCAGGACTATAAGACAAAAATACAAAACTGTAAAATATTTACCGTAAAACACAGTTTTTTTCTCAATAACTATGAAAAAAAGGTATTAAAAACAAGAAAAAAAACGTTGAAACCAACGATAACTTTTTATGTTTTTGCTCAAACATATTAAATTAAATGCAAGTTGATAGAAAATATTGTTATTAGAAATATAGTTTTTTATTTTCACTTTGCGACATACTGGGGCTGAGATATTAATTACATAAAATCATAAAATGCGTGGGTGCGCTGACTTACCCATGTTCAATAATTTATTACTCGGCTTTCGTTCATCGTAGAGTGTTGATTTTTTTTTTAAATTGTAGGGAATTATAAGAACTTTAATAATAAAAAATAAAAATTTCGTCGTTAAATGAGCTTTTTTCTTAATAATCACGAAAAAGTGATTTTTAAACAACAAAAAATTTGTTTAACTTACCATAACTTTTTTTTCATTTGTTTAAACAAATGTTTTTTTAGAACAATTTAGATAATGTTATAAGGAATAAAATCGTGTTTAATTTTTGTTTGTGCGAGATAGTGAAGCCGAGATATTCGCAAATGACCAAAAAATGACTCATAAGCACCTATCGATCCATGAAAAAAAAATTGACCATGCCTCTGCGCGCAAGGTCAAATGACGCTTTGACTGGACTATAGTACTGTGTATTTAAATTTTCAAAAAAAAAAAAATGTTTTGGATAAAAAAAAATTCAATTTTTTTTTTAAAAACAATATTTCGAAAACCCCATGCTCAATTTTTTTACAATTTGACAGTAAAAAGTTTCTTAATACGATCTACAAACGGCACCTTAAATTTTAAGAAATTATTCTTTTTTCGATTCATTTTTACGATCTATAATTCAATAAAAAGATTTTTGAAATTAAGATATTACTAAAAATAATGTTTGTCCTTAAGTGGGCTCAAGGTCAATTGTTTTTTATTTTATTTTGTATGTTGTGACTGACGTTTCGGATGTGATTACACCCTTCTTCAGACAACTTTAACAAGTGAAAATATTTATTTTTTGTTTGTTTTTGGTATCGGTGTTTTTTTTTTCTGTGGACTTTAATCGTTTCAATATTTTTCTTATATGTATCTATCTCTTGATTTTTAAACACTAAAGAAGATTAAAAAAGATAAAGATACATACAAGACAAATTTTGAAACGTCTATAAAGATTTTTTTTTAAACACGGATACCGAAAACAAACAAACAAATAAGAAATATTTGTATTTGTTAAAGTTTTTGTTTGTTAAGGATGTCATCACATCCGAAACGTCATAACATACAAATTAAAAAATATTAACAAACAATTGACCTTGAACCCACTTAAGGACAAACATTATTTTTAATAAGAAAAGGTCACGAAGAAATGAAACCTTTAAGATATTACTGATTGTACCTACCATAGAACCATTTTTTTTTTCAATTTTGAATTTCTTATTAACGACATAACAGACTTAAATGAAGTATTTTTATAAAGAAGCTTCTTCAAACATTGCATTTTCAAAAACATTGAGTTTAAAAAATTAATTTTATGCTTATAAATAGTTTTCTATAATAACATTCCATTTCCACGTTAATGCAAATCATGGTGGATTTTTCTTTGGATTTTGTTTGGGAGCTTTCAGAATGTGTGCTTATTTAAAAGCTTTTTCGGTAAGTGAAGTTTATTTATTATTCTTCGTAAATTAAGTGAGTTTAAGTGAAAATTATTTATAATACATGGTGTAATTATACATGGTGAAAAATAGTGATCTTGTTCATAAAAAAAATATTCTTTGAGAAGGTGTTTATTTATACGGTGTTTTATATTATAATAAGTGCCAAAAAATAGAAGTGCTTTTATTAAATTATAAATCTGTGCTGTGTTGTTTATAAATTCTGTGTTTGTGAGTATTGTGGGATACAGTATCGAAAATGGCGTCAAGTTCTTCCAAGGATTTAAGTGCAGAAAAAAAAAGAAATTGTTGAAGCCACCAACAAATTTTACAGTCATTTAAAAAAAAAGACAGAATCCGTAAAACAAGTTTCGGAAATTTTTTCTGTAACAGAGCGAACTGTCTACAGACTAATGAATGAAAATAAGACGAAAGGCCACAACTCACCATCAAAAAAGAAACAAAATTCTGGTCTCAGAAGCAAGGCCGATGACTAAGACAAATGTGCAATCAGGCAAATTGTTCATCATTTTTTTTTCTAACAACGAACTTCCAACGCGAGAGGTAAGACTTAATGAAAACATCACAAAAATAGGCAGATCAACTCTTCATACCATCTTAAGAAAAGATCTTGGCTTTAAGTTCACCAAACGCATCAAGTGCTTCGATTGCCACCTTACCATTGTGAGCTCAATCCAATCGAATTGGTTTAGGCTTAAGTGAAGGGTTTTGTGCAAGGGAAAATAAATCTTTTAAAATGGCCGAAATCAAGGATCTCTTGGCAACAGGAATTTTAAACGTCGACGCTGAGAAATGGCATCGTTGTGTGCAACACGTAGAGCTGGTAATTGAACCAAAGATGTGGGAGATGGATGTTTTTTTCAGAAGATGCAGTGGAAAGTTTGAGAATAAATTTAAATGACGAAAGTAGCAGCAGTTACTCTTCGTCAGACTAACATTATGTGTTTTTTTATATTGAATTTCTTTTAAGTTACTTATATTTATCTATATAAATAAAAATGAATCGCAAAATGTGTTGCTAAGCGTAAAACTCGAGAACGGCTGGACCAATTCGACTAATTTTTTTTTTTAAGTTTTTGTTAAGATTCAAGAAAGGTTCTTATGGAGAGAAAAAACGTAAAAATTGCAATGGTCGAGCTGTTCCGAGTTTTACACTAAGCAACACATTTGGCGATTCATTTTTATTTATATAGATTACTCTTAGTCAATGTTCGAGGCCCAACATCATTCCAACATTTACGAATTGTTAATGGTGAATTATGTAGGTCTTACAGAGAAGCCTGTCAGCTTTTGCAACTGTTAGAAAATAATTCTCATTGGAATCAAACTTTAAATGATGCTGTAATTTCTTCAAAAGCGCAACAAACACGAACATTGTTTTCTATACTAATAGCAACATGCTTTCCGTTAAACCCAATTGATTTATGCAATTGATTTAGCAATGCAAGTTGATAGTATAGAATGAATGCACGATGGCACATAAAAAGTCTTTGGAGGCATTAGACAGAACTCTGAAAGATATCTGCTAAGCAATCAAAACCGATTCGGTGGAGCGATGATTTTGTTAGCAGGAGATTTTCGTCAAACATTACCAGTTATTCCACGGTCTACACCAGGGGATGAACAAAATGCATGTTTGAAGACCTGTATTTTGTGGACAAAAATTAAGATACTAAATTTGAGCAAGAATATGCGTGTCGAATTGCAAAATGATCGATCTGAAGAAATATTTTCAAAACAACTATTTGACACTGGTAAAATCCCTGTAGATGTTATGACAGGCTTCATTACATTTCCTGTCAATTTCTGTCAGTTTACAGAATCAAAAACTGAGCTTATAGAAAAGGTGTTCCCAAACGTAGCTCAAAATTACAGAGATCATTGTTGGTTGAGTGAACAACCTATATTAGCTGCCAAAAACACGGATGTAAATGAAATAAATTCCAAAATCCAAATTGAAATTGTCGATGAATTAAGGACATATAAATCAGTTGATTGCGCAACTAACCAAGATGATGTCGTCAACTATCCACCAGAATTTTTAAACTTAATGGATTTGCCAGGATTACCTCCCAATAATCTATTAAAAGTAGGATCGGTGGTCATAATGTTACGAAATATCAACCAACCGCGACTTTGTAACGGCATACGGCTAGCAGTGAAAAAATTTCTGAACAATGTGATCGAAGCGACCATATTCTGAAGGAAAAATATAAGAGAGAGGATGTGCTGATACCCGCATCCCAATGATACCAACTGACGTACCTTTTGAATTTAAACGACTCACAGTGTGGTATTTTGACCTGAAACGTGGCCATAAATCAATTTTGTCAACTTTCACTCTCAGGATTAAGTATGTGCCCCATAACAGGTATATAACCAGGCTACTATTTAGTGAAGTCGATCTATAAATTCGTCACCCCCGTTCGCGACACCATCAGTTGCAACTTGCACTTGTTGAATAAGCACGAGTTTGTTTGCGATTTTTTAAAAAAAAGTGTATTTTCTGTGTGTTTTTTTTTTAATCTTAAAAGTGATTTTTGTGAAAAAATTTGATATGGATATCGTAAATCAATGTATGACCAATATTTTAAGCAAAGACATTTTTATATATTCAACTTAAGTTCTTCATATCGACGAGTTAAAGAATGTACTTACAAAATTTGCACTTTTTCCGTTGTTTTTACCAAACATTAGTGTTTTTGAATATTGGCAACACCCCGCAACAAAGTTTGTCATATATATTATTTAACTTCTGGATATGTAGAACAATCCTGCATTTCAGAACCATTTACAAGTTTTCACCTAAGAAAAAACAAAGCATTTGAAAAAAACTCCTTTCAAGCGACCATATATTCCAGATGACTCTAATTCCACCGTGTCTCTGACCAGGAAACAGCTCCATGAGTTGGTAAGAGGAAGCTCACAAAGACTCCTTGACGGTAAACTTAAAGATTTGGATAAAAAATGTATGGATATCACAAACTGTCCCCCAGAGAAAATAGATGAACTTACAAAAATTATCAAGGCGTTCAAAGCGAACTATAAACGGAGATAGCAACTCTGCAACTGCACAGAAAAGCGTTTCTTGGATAAGAATGAAGAGGGGCTTAGCGAAGAAGTAACACTACCTGTTGGCATACTTCCCGGAAGGTCTAAAGGTCGCCCAAGCAAAGAGTTCGGGGAATCAAGTGACCGAACAAAACGTCAAAAAACAGAGGAACTTCGAAAGAGTGTGTCCTTTGATGAACTGACATACGCAGCACAGATGAGTCAACGAGCAGCGGGAAATATTGATGTCGCAAAAGTGATGGAGGTTGGGATGAAAGATAAAGAATAAATAACAAAAAAAAAAACTATAAAATTAAATTAATCCTGGTCATTTTTTATTACTTGCTATAAAACAAAAGTTGCGGAAGGAAAAACAAAAAAGGATTAATCTGTTTATTCAATAATTGACCTATACTCATAAAATATACAACTAATCCATATCTCGAATTCTTCGTATTCTGGATTAAGAGGGTCGCAGGTATTTTAGACTTGGTTACCTGCATACTGGGACATAAAATTTTGGAATGAAATTTGAACACCCGGATTAAGCAAATTTCACTCATAAAAAAAAGGAAAATAGGGATTTTTTAGGAAAAAGTATCTTTCAGTTTTTTTCTAATTTCTTATAAACTATGACATTTATCGGAATGAGGTTTTTAGTATTTGACTAAAAATATATCAGGTCATTGAATATTGACAAAAAAAATGTCCTTGATAAACAATTTTTTGTTTTTTAAATAAATTAAAAACCGAAAAAAAATTTTTTTTTCTAAATTTCAACTTTAAAACTTAATTTCTCAAAAACTATTTAATTAAACAACTTGAATCAAAAAAAACAAAACAAAGAATAAAATATTAGCTTTAAAAAAAATTATAGGGCAGTGTTGTACGTGCTTTTTTTGATTTTTAATAATTTTTTTTTCTTTCGGCTAATCGGGATGGGCATTTAAGTGGGTTTTACTGTACCTAAAAAATGAAAATTTATCCTTCCAAATAACTTTTTAGTCATTTGGTACCTATTTGATATGAAAAATGTGCCCAAATATTTTTGGCCAGATTTTCGACCAAAATACCGCACTGTGCGACTGCAATTTCCAGTGCGGCTTTCTTTCGCTATGACCATAAATAAATTACAGGGTCAGTCATTGAGTGTTTGCGGCGTCAATCTGGAAAACCCATGCTTCTCTCATGGACAGTTGTATGTTGCCTGCTCTCGCATCGGAAAACCGGCAGCTTTATTTATTTACGCACCAGGTAATCAAACAAAAATATTGTGTACGATAAGGCATTACAATGAAAATACCAGATTATTACTACTACTACTACTAAAGTCTTGCAATGTACAAAATAGGACACTAATATTTGTAAGTAATCGATGTTTATCATGGAAACATAAATCTATAAATATGAAAAGTGATCACTCTGAAATATGTTTAATTATTGTTGTTTTAGAGAAAAAAGGGCAGAACAACGTCTGCCGCGGCAGCTAGTTTTATAATATATTGTGATATTTTGTTTATTATACTGAATTAATTTTATGTTCCTTATGCTTGTGTGATATCTTTATAATATAGTATGAATTTATATTATGCTAAATAAAAATGAATTTATGTTTACGTTGATTGTGTGGATAAAAATAATTATTTCGTTCAACATAACTTTTTTTACTCAAAACCTCGAACAAAAAAAACCTTGAATTTCTGAGTATTTTCATTATTTTTTCATAATTGAATTTATGTTACTCTTAGTTTTCACAAAGGGGTTTTTGAATTCGGGATTATGTACATAATTTGGAAATTCTTAAACGGAATTTTGATACTAACACATTTTTAACTTTCAAATTAAAATCAAAAGTTGGTAACTGTATTAATATTTATCAAAGCTTGTTCGAAATCTATAATGGGCACTACGGAAACCCTGTAATATTTGCTCTCTCACAGCTTAACGAGATTTCACTGAAGTCAGAGTGATAGGTAAGCGTCCTATCTTCTCTGTACTGACAATTTTTGTTGGACAGAGTATAGGTACCTCAACAAAAAATATAACAGAAAAGAATTTTCGGCAAGAAACCAGAGATGGTTACTTAAATATCCGATTTTAATTACGATATAGAGTACTTTAAGGGTAAAGACAATAAAGTTGCAGATTTCTTAAGCCGTATCAAGGATGTTGACCAGATAGATGATGAGTGTGATTCAAATTTGGCAATAATCCATTCAGCACCAGAAAGAAATAGTTAACAAATACAAAACGCAAATAATTCTGTCCAATTCCGTTGCAGTAGATGTTGAAGTCAGTCATGGTAGGAGAATCATACATGTAGATATGACTAAAAATCAGTCATACTGGGAAGATCTCTTTAAACGAACTCTGGATAAGGGAAAAGTAGGCATTTATACAGAACTATCATAGCATGAGTATAATAAAATTCAAAAATGCCTAATATAACTGTTTAGAGACCATACAAAACTGACATTTACTAAATGCACACTTAGAGCTCTCGAGGTAGGAAATGAAGCAGAAATTTGTAAGCAAATTTCCGTATACCATATAAAAGAGAGTAGTCATTCAGGAATTATAGAAACTTACAATACTCTGAAAAATAAGTTATACTTTCCAGTACTAGTTAATCAAATATCCAAGGTGATAGGAAACTGTCAAACTTGTCTAGAGGGGAAATAACGAAAAATTCATAAGGCAGTTAAAATATATAACAACAGATGTAGGCATATGTCCAAATAACTATAAACATTTACGCCACAAAAATGAACCTTACTTCAGAAAACAAAAACTTCTTAATGTACATCCAACAACAGTTAAAAGACCTAATAAATTATCAGGTCCTAATTTGGCTAATGTTCTGGGCATTCATGTTGACATTATCGGTAGTAAAACTGACCAGGGATATACAATTATCAATCTAGGAAATGTGGAACTCATCAATGAAACTCAAACAATAGTTCATCTTATAGATTCAGGAGAAATAATGGCTGCAATAGAAGGAATTGAACTAAATTTGCAAAAGTTAGGAATAGAAAATTACATCCCAATATTAAATGAAATTATTAACATCAAATCTAAAGTTAATAGACGGTGACCGATTTACTCACCTCATTTGAGCAAGGCTAAAACTTTGGTCATAGAAAGATTTAGGCCCGACAGTTATAAAAATGTCCGTCTTACACTCCTTAAGTTTAAGGCTTAAAGTTGTAAAAAAATGGAATGGGCACTATTCACCTCATTTCAGCAAGGCTCATCTTTTTATATATCGTTCATCGCTTCAATATATACACGAAAATAACAATGTAATACGTTTTAGACCTCCATGACACTCAAATGACAATTTAATTTGGAGATGTAATAAATGTAAAAATATTTCTTTATTTAATTGCATGAATAAGCTTAAAGACTCTCATACCAAAAAACCGGGTTCTTCATTAAAGCCCAACACAAAACCAAAAATCAAGCCCAAATTTCTAAGAAGAATGTGGTAATTGATAATGCCGTGCATGGTAATACTAACGAAAAGAGTATGATTATGTCTGGCGTCTCGTATGCAGCTATAACCTCATCTTCTCTATCTGCTGGTTCAGACAAGAATGATGAAAATGTATGCTCTAACTCTGATGCTAATCAACGAAGCACTCATGATGCTATTACGATAAAGGCTTCAGATGTTGATGGACCTGAAGCAACAGGTGGTGATAATGCTGGTGTTGGTGCGCCTGTATCCGATGATGCTGTTGTCGTTGCTAATGTAGCAAGGTTGTGCCTGTTGGTAAAACTACTGATGTTATTGCTGGCACCACTCATACTTACAATGTTTACAACCATGAAACTGCGACTTCTACTTTTGTTGATAAAAACTATGTTGAGATCCAAAATAATAATAGCATTCAAATCTGTAATGCTAACGTTAATCATTATGCTGCTAATGATATTGCTTCTGTTGCTGATGTAGGAGCTGATCTTGCTGCTGATGTACCTGCAGATGTTGTTGCCGATGTTCCAGATGCGAATGTTGCTGACGTTGCTGCTACTGATGTAAAAACTAAAGGCACTCTAGAATCTACTGCTAAGTTTCATGTTCCATCTGAACTGAATAATTTAAATAATCCAATGAATGTTGAGAATAACTCATCGAATAAGCTTTTGAAGGAATCTTTTCGTAGACCCTCTGGAATTGCTGGTAATAGAGGTCAATGTGATAAATTAAAAGTGATGAGAAAACTTAAATGTTATCACATCTCTAGTTTTCGTTCCGAAACTAAAACTGAAGACATAATAAACTATATTAATTCTAATTTGACTGAATTTACAAATCCATCAGGTTGTTCTTGTTTTTTGCTTACAAAAGACAATAATAGACGCAATAAAACCGTTAACTTTAAAATTTGTGTCCCAACCGAGTATGTCAGTAGAATTTATAATGCCAATTTTTGGCCAAATGGAGTGACAATACGACCTTTCATATTCGTACCAAAAAACTAAATAGTCCTGGTTCTCAGAGGTCTGAGAACAACATTCCAAAAATCGGTCCGCTTGCTGTTGATGCTGATCTTAACTCTGATGTCGCTGCTATTGCTCGTACTATCCATGAAGATTTAAGTACATCCGATACTATCTTAGTATACTATCATAACGTGGGAGGAATGCGGTCTAAGTTGGATATATTCTATAATGCTGTAATTGATTGTCATTATGCTATCATTGCTCTCACCGAATCTTGGTTAAGTGACGACATTTCTAATGCGGAAATTTGCAGCAATGTATCATGTTTATAGAACAGATCGAAATAAAATTTACACGGAACTTACCAAAAGAGGCGGTGTACTGCTTGCAGTTAAAAGTTACTTAAAGAGCAGGCAAATATTTCTTTTAAACTCCTCAGGTTTGATTGAACAAATATGCGTTCTTGTGAGCTTTCCTTATAATTTAAACATAATAAATAAGTATTTATTTCTTTGTTTCTTACATTCCTCCGAAATCCAATATTGATATTTATAATGCTCATATAATTAATCATATTGTTGTGAACAGAGCTTTATATTACTACAGCGCCATCTGTTGGAAAACTGCATATCTAATTTATGGAAGAAACAAAAAGCTGTTTTCCAATGTCAAATGTATTTCCCCTTATTCCAATCTTCTAGAACATTCCAAGACGATAAGCTGCGCGAATTTTCGAGAACAACTAACATGAGTATATAAGGGAGTGCTCGCGGTGAGGGTTAATCCCAACAAACAATTTAATTAAAAAGTGATTAAGAAAAGTAATTAATAATAAATGAAGATTAAGTGCGCGTATCATCGGTTTTTATAAAAATAGTGTTCCGCGTCATAATCCAAAATAAGTTATTATTGCAAAAAAGTGAAAGTTAAGCCGGAAATGGGAGAACCATTCAACCCGGAGGCAGCATTTGCTTCGCTTGAAGCATTGCTAGCAAAAATGGTGAATAACCTAAGTCCCGAATATGGTCAGAGGTTAAGCGAGACCATCGACAAATTCATCCGTCCAAGACGAATTGAGGACATCGACGAGGAAGAAGAAGAAAACAACATGGAGACGGAAGACATATCCAGTGATGAAGCTTCTTCCACATCCAGTAGTGCCGAGTCCTCAAGTGAAGACGACAATGAAGACCAGACCAAGGACAGCACTGACTATAGTGACTCCTTTACCTGGTCAGAAGAGACCCAGGAAAAAAGAGAAGACGCGCCAAGACGCCAACGTCACAAAACGCCCTCAACTGGAAGTCGAGTCACCGTCAACATCGAGAGTGACTCCACCAGCTCCAAAGGCGACACCAGCCAAGCAACAACCAACCCAGCCATCGAAGCAGCCAGCAGCAACAACAACAACCGTCAACCAGCCACCGAAACGGCCGGCAGCAGCAACAACAACCGTCACCCAGCCACCAAAACAGACAGCAACAACAGCAACTACCGTCACCCAGCCGCCACAACCACCAAAAGCCAAGGACAACACCGCCAAGCCAACAGGAATGCCGCCAATTTTTTGCTTTTCCGGTAACATCGCCGAGATCAGCAGGTTTTGCAAAGCAAATCGCCTGGCTGTTACTTTCAAGAACAAAAACACGAAAATGACAGTAATCAGCGCCGGAGACAAGGAGGCATTTGGTCAAATTAAGAAATTCTTACTGGAACGAAAAATCCAGTATAACACATTCACGCCACGAGAGGAAAGGAAGAACCTCCTACTACTTAAGGGAATTCACCACACATACGCGGCCATCGAAGTGGAGGACGAATTGAGAATTGAGGGGCTTCCAGTCATCAAGGTCTCCCAGTTACGGACAAAGAAGGTGCAGGGTAAAACCTACAACAGCTTTGTTGTCGAGCTGACCAAGGACTGCAATATTACTGAGGTCTATACCAAGACTTTGGTAATGAATCAAAGGGTGCACTGGGAGCGCCTTAAGTCAAATGACATCGTGCAGTGCCGGAACTGCCAACGCTTTGGACATGTCGCCAGTAACTGCGGTCGTCAGTATGTGTGCGTTAAATGTAAAGAAGACCACGAGCCAGGCCAATGCAAACGGAAAGAGAGCACGGGACAGGATGTTTGGTGCGCCAACTGCCAGAAGGAAGGACATCCAGCCAACTACAAGGGTTGCCCAACTCTAAAAGCAAAGAAAACAGAGCGGAACCAGATCCTAGCCGAAAGGAAAGTACAACAAGAATCTGTGACAAAATCAGTATGCGCAGTTACCCGACCTGCAGTCAGCTTCGCGGAAATAGTGAGAGGAGGCCCAACACCAAAACCAGCTCCCCAAAAGACACAACAAATTAGAACGCCAGCCAAGATGACTACACCTCGGCCAGCTGTACCAAGGACCATGGCTACAAAAACTGGACCAGCCAAAACACCAGCACCGGTTAACCTCAATAATGAAGTGCAGAGGATCTTTGGTTCCGACCTGCTCACAGTCATGGGTAAAGCTAGAAGCGCGGTTCCACAAAACTACGCTCAGCTTAGCGATGGAGAGAAGTCCGTGGCACTGGCCACCTTCCTCTTCCAAATATGCAATTGAAGACCCTGCGCATAGTGACGTATAACGTGAATTCGTTGTACAGCCTAGTAAAGAGGACGTCATTTAACTTATTTATGAAGAAAAATACCCCCGATATTGCCCTCATCAGCGAAACTAACGTGTCAAGGAGGAACAACATCAACATCACCGGGTACAAAACCTACCGGCAGGACAAAACGGAAAACCGAAGAGGGACGGCCATCTTTGTAAGGAACAAGATTTCACCCAACACCAGTGAAACCATTATTACAGGGCTAAAAACCAGTGAAGCCACCGCCATCCAGATACGACTAGGAAGAGGAGAAACCTTGACAGTGATCAGTGTTTACTTCAAGTGTAAATCCGCCGCTGGAAATATTAAAAACGACCTGCATATTCTTAACCGGACTCTAAAGCAGACTACCTACGGACTCATTGGCGGCGACTTTAATGCGAGGCATCATCAATGGCTGGACACCTCTATTGACCCTGAAGGAAAGGCGATCATGGACTGGATAAATGTTAACAGCGAAGAACACTCCTTGGTTGTTGTGTCACAACCAAAACCTACCTTTCCTAGGACTCCATCGACTCTAGATTTTTTCCTACTAACATCTAATTTTATTTATTTAATTCCAGGAATCAGCAACTACACCTGTTCAACCTTACCCAGTGACTCAGACCATGAAGCAGTAAAGCT
This sequence comes from Chrysotoxum bicinctum, assembly GCA_911387755.1. Taxonomy (NCBI): domain Eukaryota; kingdom Metazoa; phylum Arthropoda; class Insecta; order Diptera; family Syrphidae; genus Chrysotoxum; species Chrysotoxum bicinctum. Next base: position 114,430,185 of record OU426988.1, read on the forward strand.
CTCAATCAACCTCAGCCAACCTGTTCTATTAACAACAGTCCCACCTGAGAACTACGTCAACTACAGGAGGCTTGATATCGGGAAACTCCAGAGGGACATAGAAGACAACGTCTCAATGCCACCATTCAACAGGAACTTAAGAAATGAGGAAATTGACAGTGCCATCGACAACCTGGAGTCAGCCGTGATCAACGCCCTTGAAGCCCAAAAAGTGCCCAAGACGTCCAAAGATAGGTACGAACACCTCCCGGAGTATGTGCGGAATCTCTATTCCCACAGACAAAGGTTAAGGAAACGGCTTCAAAGAATACACCAAAGAGAGCTCAACACAACCAACAACGACTACCAGGCAGTGAAAAGCGAACTCCAATGTGTAAACACTATGTTCCGGAACTCGATCCAGCACCACAACAACATACGATTCCAGAAGAGACTACAGGCCATAAAACCAGGACCAAACACATTCAGCGAAATAAACAACTGTCTAGGGAAAACCCAACCAATGCCTGAAGTCATCATCAACAACAGCATTGAGGTGACAACAACAGCAGACAAAGTGGAAGTTTTCGCGAATCACTTCGAGGAAAACTTCACACCCAGCCCATCAATGGACCCTGTGTTCCTGGATGAAATCAGGACATCCGTCCAGCTGACTTTGCAACCAAATTCAGAAGGAGTGGAGTTTGACGACCATTATCCAGCTAGTTGCCCAACGGACAACCCCCAACTATGCCAACCAGAGGAAATTGCGGAAATCATCGTCAACTCCAAACCAAAAAAGTCGACAGGTCCGGATGGAGTCTCCAACTACATCATCAAAAGGCTTCCACATGCAGTGCTGATATTACTCACAATCATCATAAATAACTGCGTCAACAACTGCTACTTCCCTAATAAGTGGAAAACGGCAAAAATCGTGGCAATCCCGAAGAAAGGCGCTAGAAACCTGGTTTCCAACTACATGCCTATATCTCTCCTCAACAATGTCAGCAAAATATTGGAAGAAGTCATCCTAAGGAGGTTTAAGAAGTACTGCAACGAACACAACATCATCCCAGACATGCAGTTTGGCTTTCGGGAAGGGCATTCAACACTGCATCCATTAATAAAGTTCCAGTCTGACGTCTCTTCAGCACTCAACAGCCATCGTGCCACCGTAGGATGCTTTCTGGATGTCGAGAAAGCATTCGACAGCGTATGGATAGAAGCCCTTATCCATAAGCTTCGAGTACTTGGATTACCTTCGCCACTAATAAAGATTTTATTTTCTTTTCTCTCTTTTAGGAAATTCTTCGTTCAGCTAGACAGCTGCAAGTCTTCTATCAAGTCCATCAAAGCCGGAGTCGCCCAAGGATCAAAGCTGGGTCCATTCCTATACAACCTGATGACGTCTGATCAACCCGTGCCAACTGACTGCGAGAACCTGCTATTCGCTGACGACTCGCTAACTTACTCCTCGTCGATAGCGCCAAAGATTGCAGCTCGGAGAGTGGAAGCTCACGTCTCCAAACTCTACGAGTACTACAAAAAGTGGGGTATCCGAATAAACACTGCCAAATCGGAGCTTGTGTGTTTCAGGAGACCCACCACCAATGGCAACCGATGTCGTTCAGCAGCTACTTGCAGAAACCTGACCGTGAAGCTCCCCGATGGTTCAACGATAGCAGCCAAAAGAAATGCTAAATACCTCGGAGTTAACTTCAACGAGCTGTTCAATTTCAACCCGCACTCTAGGCAGGTTCTAAGGAAGGCCAACTTCGCGTTTCACCGTCTGCACCCGTTGCTAGCCAGAAGAACCGGACTAAGCCAGCCAGTGAAGCTATTGATATACAAACAGCTCATCAGACCCGTCATCAGCTACAATTTTCCTGCATGGTACACCATTTCGAAGACAGCAATGCTGAAGCTCCAAATCTTCGAAAGGAAAATACTAAGGATAAGCACCGGACTTATCTTTGATCGACAGCGAAGGAAGCACTTCAGCAATGAAAGACTCTATGAAGAAGCAAAAATCAAGCCACTGGACCAGTTTCTTGTGCAATTATCGAAGAAGCTTATAGCTAGCACCACCAACCACCCAAACCCGCTGATGAGAAGGATGACCACCCAGGAACGACATCCAGAGCCTAGATACCTCACTGCTCTGGATATGATAGAAAGGATCCCAGCCGACAACGAACCAGCAGTTCGTTTCTACGCTGACGCCGAGTCAGCATATCACCGTGGCTGAAAACATCAAAAAAACAACCCCCAACAACCCACCAACTGGACAACCGGGACTGAACAACCCGAGTCAAAAACCAAGACAATTTATCATAATGCTAATTTTGAACCATGTACATTACAAATATTATAATTTTTAGAGTTAACTCATTTTATAAGTTAGGCCCCCTATGTGCCAACAAATTTCTACCCTATACATACTATCCTCAAGTTTCACAATTGTATATATTAAGTTCAATAAAAAACCTTGAAACCTTGAAACCTTGAGCACGACACAGTTGATTTTTGATTACGGAAGTGTGCAAAACTCTGCTTATTGGATTGTGTAAAACAAGTGTCATTTTAATTTGAATAAAGTATTTATTTAAATAAAGATTTACTGTTTTGAATTGGAAAGTGTGAATAAAGAAGAGATACTAAAAAGAGTAATAAGTTTTATTTAACGAACCTTGGAAAAATATTACAATATAATAAAACGGCAAACATGTTTTTTGTGGTACACTTTACGCTGCCCACAAAAACCGAAGGGGCATAAATTACATATTAAACGAAAGCATTTTTTGCATAGATGTGCACAATGCCAAAATTATTTAAATATACTACACAGAAATTGTTTAAAACAACAAATAAAAATTGCAAAAAAATGCCCGGACATCTGTTGCTGAATAGAGCATACATTTACACTATACTGTTATACAGTTTTAGCACAGATAATTATTGACTAGCGACATCTGTTGCTGTTAGAGCATACATTTACACTATACTGTCATACATTATATATATAATTATCTGTGGTTTAATTTTAGGAAAAGTTAGAACCATTTTAACTTTTGCTTTTGTTGTTGTTTGGAAAAATACAGCACATTTTGTTCACTTTTCACTCTTTGAAGTTGAATGTAGTCTTAAAGTATTAACTACATCTATCAGGCAATTTCCGTGTTAGGCTAGGCGCGCACATTCAATTTTAGTTGCACAACTGTTTCGTTGCTTTTAGAAAACAGATGAACTATTTGGTTGAATGTCCGCGCAGGTGCATAGGATTATACATATGTTACACAAAATAGCGAACTCTTTTTGGGCAATCGTTTAGTTTGTGTCAAAACACAAACTTCTTAGTTGCTCGAACCAAGCAGTTGCGAAACTAAAAATTGAATGTGCGCGCCTAGCCTTATTGTTTTCAAAAAGTGAAAAAGTGAAATTTAGAACCATTTCAACTTTTACTTTTTGTGTTTTTCGAGATGGAAGATAGAAATTTGAAATGAGTTGGAAAAAGAGAGCATGTAGTTCTAGCTTTATTCTATGCGTTACTGTTTTCAAATCTTCACTGAAAATAAAATATCCAACTGGTTTGACAAGAATGCGTTAACAAACAAACAAAATATCAAATTCGAATTAGAGCTGAGTAAATCGTTCATTTCAAATTATTGAATCGTTCAACAATCGATTACGAAAATGATCCGATCATTTCAACCAACCGATCATTCGATCATTTTTATTTCACTGAAATGATTCAATACTGTTCCTATTCGATTTTAATTTCGATTGCGATGATAAGATTGACTTATGGCTTTGATAGTTCTCACAAAATATTCTATTATTGTAAGCCATAAATTGCCAAATAACATCGAATGATGCCTACTTTGTACATGGATTAAAAAGTGTCCTCTATTCGTCAAGACATAAACTGTCAAATTCCATCAAAGGATGGCTAAGATTTCGATGGATTAAAAAACGTCTATAAATATCCAAAAAAAAAGGTATTTTATTTGTTACTCCGGAAAAGAGCAATTTTAGGGCTTTCGGCTAACATTTGGTACGAAATACACTTTGTTCGTCATAACTGAATTCGTCCTCTATTCGTCAAGACATAAACTAGCAAATTCCATCAAAGGATGGCTATGATTTCGATGGATTAAAATTTTTTTTACGAAATACACTTTGTCCGTCATAACTGAATTCGTCCTCTATTCGTCAAGACATAAACTGGCAAATTCCATCAAAAGATGGCTAAGATTTCGATGGATTAAAAAACGTCTATAAATATCAAAAAAAAAGGTTTTTTATTTTTTGCTCCGGAAAAGAGCAATTTTAGGGCTTTAGGCTAACATTTGGTACGAAATACACTTTGTACGTCATAACTGAACTCGTCCTCTATTAGTCAAGTCATAAACTGTCAAATTTCATCAAAGGATGGCTAAGATTTCGATGGATTAAAAAACGTCTATAAATATCCAAAAAAAAGGTATTTTATTTGTTGCTCCGGAAAAGAGCAATTTTAGGGCTTTCGGCTAACATTTGGTACGAAATACTCTTTGTACGTCATAACTGAATTCGTCCTCTATTCTTCAAGCCATAAACTGTCAAATTCCATCAAAGGATGGCTACGATGTCGATGGATTAAGAAACCGGATTCTGATACATCAAATAACATCAGTTCAACCCAACAATTGTTTTTGCGGCCTACAACATCAACAACCAATCTGCAACGTGTCAAAAATCTGCAATGTGTCAGAAATGTGTATAGGTTTGAAAGTTTGTTTACCATTAACTGTTTTCCTTTGGACTCCAGGATTGAGTGCTTAGTAGGTACTTCTCATTGCATTCAACAATTTAAAAAAATCATGAATTTTCTGTTTCTTATTGAATGATAATGAATTAAATAAATAAATTGGCACTCGAATTTCGAGAGCTGGGTCGGCTAGTATTAATAATATTGTAAGCAATTTACATAGTAACTCATACGTGGTAGTCTTAGGTGCTTTTAATCTTTGTTATGTAAATTGGATTTATTCTACAGAAGATAAAGCACTTCTACCATATAATATTACAAATGAAATTGAAGCTCTTGTTTTAGACTCTTTGTCAGTCTTAAATTGTGTACAGCTAAATAATGTTGTTAACTCTATTGGAAGAACTTTAGACCTTGTTTTTGTACATGAAGATTTCGAAGCATTTCTATCAGAAGATGATTTTCCTCTTTTAAATTCTAAGCGGAAATCTTTGGGAATTCCTGCCTTTATAAGTTATAATGGTGTTGCGAGCAGTAATCTTAAAGAGATTTGTAATTTATTTGCATCGTTCTTTCAATCCAATTTCTTAAGCAATCCAGTTAACTCTGAGATAAACTATGATATCACATCTATTACTGATATCGGAATGATGTCATTATCAGAAAATGAAATTCTTGCTGCACTTGCCAATTTAGACAATAACTTGAGCTTACCTCCTGATAACATACCTGCAATATTTAAAAAAAAAACTCCAGATTTAACTTATCAAAACCGCTTAAAAAAATTTTCAATTTATCGCTCAGCAACGCTGTTTTTTTTAGATTTTTGGAAGAGCTCATACATTACGCCCATTCATAAATCAGGATCTAAACAGGCAATTGAAAACTATAGGCCAATTGCAAAACTTCAATTGATCCCTAAAGTTTTCGAATAATTGGTAAAAACTAAAATGTATGATTCAGTTAAAAACCATATCTCACCCTTTCAACATGGATTTGTTGGTGGAAAATCCACTGCTACAAACCTTACTTTGTTTACTAATTTTTGTGTAACCACAATTGAAAAAAAAATACTGACTTTTCAAAGGCATTTGATCATGAATTATTACTGAATAAACTTAAATTTCTGGGTTTTCATTCTCAGATGTTCGATTGGATTAAGAGCTATCTGCTTAATAGGATTCAGATCATTAAAATCGGTTCCATGAAATCAGTGCCAATTTCAAATTACTCCGGAGTACCCCAAGGTAGTAACCTGGTTCCTCTTTTGTTTTTACTTTTTGTAAACGACTTGCCGAAATTTATTTTAGATTCACAATGTTTGATTTTTGCTGATGACGTTAAGATATACATATGTGCAGGCTCATCAGTTCCATCTGACTGTAAACAGCCCCAAGATGATTTAAAGCAACTTTCCAAATGGTGCCTTTTAAATGATTTTGGAGTGAATATCAAAAAATGCTGTGTTCTAACGATTGCCAGATCTTTCAATCCTATTATCTTTGATTATAGTTTATCTGCGAGTGTCCTGCAAAGAGTTTCTAATCATAAATATTTGGGAGTTATATTTGATTCCAAATTGGATTTTGGAATGCATGTAGATAACATCGTTTCTAGAGGTAATTCTATGCTTGGATTTCTGTTTAGAAGTTCTAGTGAATTTAAATGTGCTTATACAATAAAGTCTCTTTTTATCAGTTTTGTTCGACCTATTTTAGAATATTGTTGTGTAGTTTAGTCTCCCTACCACAAAAACGCTTCCAATAGAATCGAAAGGATCCAAAAAAGGTTCACGAAATATTCGCTTAGGAAACTTCATTGGACCCTATCCTTACCATCATATAAATCTCGGTGTGCGTTGATAGATATAAAACCTCTTGAGACTAGGAGAATTAATTTCTTAATTTCACTTGCAAGACGTCTTAATATATTGATTGTACTCAACTAAGTGAGCTATTTATAAGACATACTCTAGCTCGTTGTTTGGGTAAATCATTTTTTCTTCACAGCACAACACTCGACTAATTATGGACTTAACGAGCCTATTACAAAAGCTTGTCTACTTTTTAATAAATATGCCGATATAATCGAGCTTGAAGTTCCAAAACATGTATTCAAAGAAAAAGTTCTGAATTATATTTTAATTAATTAAATTGATTTTGTAAATATCATTATATTATGTTAATTAATAAGTTTTTCAAAATTATAGTTTCTCTTTTTTTTATTTTTATCATTAGAGCAATATGTCTAAGAAAGTTGTTTGTACTTATAGACGAATAAATAAATAAATAAATAAATAAATAAATAAATAAATAAAACGCTGAAAATTAAATTAAGATAGAAACAATTATATCCATTTTAGAACGAAATAAATCTGTTTTTTATTTATTTATTTACATAACTAAATTGCTAGTTTTACAAAAAAATTTAAAAAATTTCTAACAAAGGTTTATAATAATAAGATTTTAAACAATTTCATGGACAAATTTTGATTTAAATTGACATGAATTTATTATTGTTTTATCAAACAAATTGTTATATTTATGAATGTAGAAATTAAATAGTTTAAACATTTTATTTATGGAGAAAATTTCTCATAATTGGTACGATAGTTTGAAATATGTATACGTATAATCTCCGGTATGTTCCTCAAATTTCTTGGAGGAATATTAAAGTTAATACGGGACAGAAGGTGCAAACAGTCTATGTTACCGTTGATTAATTTTACAATGAAAAAAAGACATAAATAGGAACGTCTGTTCTCGAGACTAGTTATATCAATAAGTCGAAGTCTGTTGTTATAAGGTGGGAGATCATAAGGATTATCCCATCCTGGTCCCCTGAGCGCAAACCTAATAAATTTTGTTTGCACCTGTTCTAGTCTATTTTTATGATATTCATAGTGAGGTGACCAAACCTGACAAGCGTATTCTAGAATGGGGCGAACAAAAGATATAAAAAGCTGCTTTGTCACGAAAGGGTCTGAAAATTGTTTCGACTCTCTTTTTATCCAACCAAAAATGGAATTAGCTTTGTTTGAAATGGAGTTTATATGTTGAATGAATTCGAGTTTGCGATCAAATGTGACGCCAAGAATAGATATAACGGTTGAACGAAATAAAAGAAAACTTTCTTTTAAAACACATATGTAGTTTTACACTTATCGATATTAAGAAACAAACAATTACGAGTACACGAGTCAAAAAACGAATTAAGATTACATTGCAATTCTTCACAATCACGAGTATTTGTAATAGTTTTAAAGATTGTTACATCATCGGCGTAAATGAGACACTTGGAGTATCTTAACACAGATGGTAAGTCGTTTATAAATAAAATAAAAAGGATAGGGCTTAGGCTAGGACCGCACTTGCGATTTTTTGTCGAAGCGATTAAAAAGTCGTAGTCGCTACAAATTATTGTCATGCACGCACTTGCGATTTTTTTGCGCGCGATTATTTAATCGCAAAAAATGAAACACAATACTTCTTATGTAAGTGCACGCATTTGCTACAAATAAATAGCGACAGAAAAATCGCTTGAAAAAATGGAACTTGTTTCATTTTTATAATCGCTACGATTTTTAAGTCGCATGTGCGTGCATTCACATTTAAGGACATGTGTCTTACTTTTTGCGACTAAAAAATCGTGGATTAAAAATCGCAAGTGCGTGCATGCCAATTTCTCTTTGCGACTACGATTTTTAAGTCGTAGTAATTTAAATCGCAAGTGTGGGCATATCCATTTGAGTACATGTGTTTCATTTAAGTTTACGACAATCGCATCGCAAGAAAAATGAAACAAATTGCGACTTTTAAATCGTCATGATTTGTTGGTAGCAAGTGCGTTCATTCTCATTTAAATTCATGTGTTCTATTTTTGCGACTAAAAAATCGTGCGATTGAAATCGCAAGTGCGGTCCTAGCCTTAAATGACTACCCTGTAAAATTCCTGAATTGATTTTAAACTTATTTGATTAGCAACCGTTAAATAACACTGAATAAGATATGTCTAATAAATAAGATTGAAGCCATTTTACAAAATTTTCGCTAATACCTAATTTTCTTAACTTAAAAAGCAAAACACGATGTGATAGCTTGTCAAAAGCTTTACATTCAGTGAATACACAATCTACTTGTTTACTGTTTTTAAATGAATCAATACAATTTTTAGCTAATTTTATTAGAGAAGTAACAGTAGAGTGTCCTTTTATAAAACCATGGTGATTAGGAACAATGAATGACTTAACATAAAAACATAAAATCGCATATATTTTTGTTTTTAAATTAATATTTTGAAATACATAAATATTTAAATAAAATTTTTAAGAAAAGAGGTTTCTATGTATTAATTCTTATTCAATTTCGCAATTTGAATCAGATTCATCAGAATCGGAGTCTAATGAAGAAAATTCTTGATCATCGTCTGAAAACATTGTTGTTATGTTGCATTATTATTTTTTCGAAATAATTTGAATTTTAAAATGTTTACTAGGGTCATGATTAGTATTTGGGTTGAATAAAGCCTCTTCAATCACATCACATACGGTTTGTGGAAGTTGGTTTCTATCAAACCAATGGAAATCATATTCATTGTCTTTAAGACTGTTAAAATAATTTGTTTCCTATATGTTTAAAATTCACTATGCCTCCTAGAATACCCTATTTTACATATTGTCATACTTACTCGTGTACATATTACCTCTTATTTACATTTAATATTAAGTATTATCACAGATAATAGAGTTACATAGATATTGCATTCAGTACAAACAAAAATGATCACTTTTTCAAGGAAATATTTAAGTAATTTTTCTAAATCAAACCATGCAACCTTATCAAACAGAATAATCAAACCCATTTAACAACATCATTTCTACAAGGCGTCCACCAGTGAGTTGGATTCTAAAGATACACATTTTATCGTTGGCTCGTTGTGTGTATACGTATATCGATATCTATCTACTCGGTGAACGGCTTGCGGTGGTGGTTTCTTTTTCTTGGTTTTATTAGTTCGTTCGTTCTCAACTTTCGAACGATTTGGATGGTAATTTATATGGTTGAGCGAGTTTTTTCAGAATTATTTATTTTTACTTGTGATATATGTACATATGTAGCAGTGGCGTGGCGTGGATAATTTTAAATGGGAACCCGTTATAAAATTTTGTCACCTGTAAGAATGAAAAAAAATCTTAGAACCTTAAAAACAACATTTCTAGTAAAGATATGGTATCTACAAATGCATTCCACATTGACTTAGCAAAAAATGTGTAGCTATATTTTTTATACTTCAAGACATTAATATTTCAATCAACAATGAGCTTAAAACATAATAAAAAAGGAGCTCCTTTTAGACACCATCCCCTTCGTCGGAAATAACTGCGGCACCTTCCTAGGAATGTTCTATTAACTTTTCCTTGCAATCATATGTGTCAAGAATATAAAATATATGATGGGACAACTCATCTGCATTAAGACTCGTCCTAACGTCAAAAAATACAAGATATCTTTCTTGTATTCCATTCTCTGACAAGAGCCGGAATATGGCACTCCGTTGTCCCCTATGACTCAAATCTGATGTTTCGTCGATCATAATCGACACGAACCGAGCTTCTATGATTTCTGTTTTAATTGCAGATTTAATAACAGCCGCGATACTATGTATCAAGTCATTTTGAATATCGTTGCCTTATAACACTACTCTAAATAGGATTCCATTAAAGTGTCATAGGTATGTTGATTTCCTTTACACATAAGAAATCAATTTCTGTGTGAAGATTTTGATCCCCCGCCAGATTTTGCGTTCCTAAACACCCAACAAAAATTTATTTTTCTTTGACATGGATTAAAATCTTTAAATCCATGTTTAAAGAGGGATTTACATGTATACATGAAACACGCACACCAAACAAAAAATTTCGATCTGGGAAATTGAAAATTGGCTTTTCAAAACACTAGATTTATTTGAAGTTATTGAACCTGTGCAACACAGTCTTTTATTGAATGCCAATTGAATCTAAATTTAAATTCCTATTAAAAAAAAAAGCAAATGCATTTTATTTGTCTAGACTCTAGAGTAGCGATATGCTAAATTTACACTGCTGACAAATTGCCATATATTCTACCATGATTTATTTCATAATTCAACATTATCAAAGTAAATTTGCAAAAACATCAATGGTGCATTTTACATTAGCATGCAAATCAACATCAAATTCAAAATCAAGAATCAACAATACCCACATGCCATATTTATATTTATATGACATATTAAAGAAAAAAAACAAATAAGTCGAAGAACACCGTCTTATTTCTTACACAAGGTTGAAAAAAGGCGAGCACCTGAACTCCTGCAATGTATTATCTTCCTACTGAAATGCAATGCTAATTGCTAAAGGGAGAATAAAATACAAATAATTCCAACTCCTACAGGTATACATCGAAAATTTTATAAGACGGAATGTAGCGTCTTATTTTTTGAATATGTTGGATAAAGAGGATCCGAAAAACAATGCTTGGGGAAGAAAGGGATACAACACAAATAAATAAGACGGTGATTGAAAAGTTTACGTCAGAGTATTTTTGTGACTCTCTTGATTAATGTTGGTTGTGGATTGTGGAATGTGTTTGGATAAAGTATAAGATACAAACGAGAGGCAGAATGGATAACTTAAACTTATTCGATGTTCGTTTGGTAAATTGTGTTATTTGTGGATTTTCTAAAAGGGAAGACGATAGGAATCGTGTTATATGGACGCCACGCCATTGATATGATACTATAGGGCAAGTTCTGCATTTGGAAAAAAATCGAACTCGAGATTTTGATCAAAGTTGACATTACGATGATAGCGAAGACGAATAAAGTCGGTCCGACAATTCCGTTGTCTGTATGTCTGTATGTCTGTACCTCGAACTACAGCCTAAACTACTGGAGTTATTGTCTTCAAATTCGGTACTTAAGGGTCTTCGGTGATTCCCTAAAGGAGAAATTGAAATTTTTTTTAGCTTCAAAACTAACGGTACCCCCCGTACACCCGTAATGCAAAATCTTATTTATCTCGAAAACGGCTTTAACGATTTTGGTAAAAAAATTAGGTGTGATATTATGGACACAGACTATATTTTGGTAAAAAAAAAATTTGGTGGGAAATTTTATTAGGGGTACCTGTCATAGAACGGTTTTTTTGATTTTCGAATTTCTCACCAACGGCTCTAACGATTTTAAGCAAAATTTTTATGCAGGAGCTGCTTTGCATTTAAAAAAATATAAACTAAAATTTTTTTCGAAAAAATAGTTTTTGGATTTTTAAAAAAATAATACAATTTTGTTTTTGAAAATTCAATATCTTGAAAACCGATACACGATTAAATTGTTAAATTACATTTTAAAATGTATTTTATTAAATACTAACAATTTGCATATCAATTTTTTTTATAAAAATTTTAAGAAAAATTTAGTACATAAAAAACATGTTTCGGTGTGTCTGTATGTCTGTACCTCTCACTACAGCCTAAACCACTGGACCTATTTCTTTTAATCTCGGTAGTTAAGGGTCTTCGGTGATTCCCTAGAGGAGAAATTTAAATTTTTTTTTTAGCTTCAAAACTAACGGTACCCCCCATACACCCGTAATGCAAAATCTTATTTATCTCAAAAACGGTTTAACGATTTTGATAAAAATAATTAGGTGTGATATTATGGAAATGGACTACATTTGGTCAAAAAAAAATTTGGGGGGAAATGTTATTAGGGGTACCTGTCAGAACGGTTTTTTTGATTTTCGAATTTTTCACCAACGGCTCTAACGATTTTCACCAAAATTTTTATGCAGGAGCTGCTTTGCATTTTAAAAAATATAAACTAAAAATTTTTTTTCGAAAAAATAGTTTTTGGATTTTTAAAAAAATAATACAATTTTTTTTTTGAAAATTCAATATCTTGAAAACCGATACACGATTAAATTCTTAAAATACGTTTTAAAATGTATTTTATTAAATACTAACAATTTGCATATCAATTTTTTTTATAAAAATTTTAAGTAAAATTTAGTACACAAAAAACATGTTTCGGTGTGTCTGTATGTCTGTACCTCTCACTACAGCCTAAACCACTGGACCTATTTCTTTCAATCTCGGTAGTTAAGGGTCTTCGGTGATTCCCTAGAGGAGAAATTGAAATTTTTTTTTTAGCTCCAAAACTAACGGTACCCCCCATACACCCGTAATGCAAAATCTTATTTATCTCGAAAACGGCTCTAACGATTTTGATAAAAATAATTAGGTGTGATATTATGGACATGGACTACGTTTTGGTCGAAAAAAATTTTGGGGCAAAATGTTATTAGGGGTACCTGCCATAGACCCGTTTCTTTTTATTTTCGACTTTCTCAGTAACGGCTATAATTTTAACCCAAAATTTTCAGCAGGAGTGCCCTGAAGTTTAAAATAATATTTTATATAAAAATATTGGAAAAAATATTTGTTGGGTTTTTTTGAAATTTTTTTTTTGAAAAATCAATATCTTCAAAACCTATGACCGATTATTTTTTGAAATTATTTCCTCAAATCAATATTATTAAATACTTAAAATTTGCATCCCACAGTTTTTTCTTGAAAAATTTTAGATAAATTTCTTATATAAAAAAATTATTTAATAATAAAACTATTTTTTAATGTTAATTTGCATAAATTCATACTTTTCCGGAAACCAGACGGCAATTTTATGTATTTGAACATTATTATCTCATTAAATCCATGTTTTATATTTATAAAATGTATCTTAAATTCCAAAGTACTTTAACATAAGAGCAAGTTCGTGCGATCCAGTCGTGCATTTTATTTTTAATAAAATGATATCAAAGTGAAAAAACAACTTAAAAACGAAAAAAATTGGGTTTGATGAAAAATTGCGGAGAAACGGTTGTCCGCAGAAAAAAAAGTTTTGGGACAAACTAAAACTGTAATAAATTCTTGATTGGTTATAAAAATAATCTTACGAATCGGACGTAGTTTGGCAAAGATAAAGGCAGTTAAGGGAAAAGAGGGAAAAAATCATGAAAACCGTTTTAACTCGAAAACGGGACGAAAACGAGAAAACTACCTCTTAAGTTTTTCGACTTAAAATGACCTCAGGAATCCATGGTTTTCATTTGGGGCGGTGACTGTGGGACACCCTGTATGTCCCTATGTACAGAGGATAAAAAAATAAGAAAACAAAATTCAAAACATGTTTGGATATATATTTACATAATTTTTAGTAAGCTCTCCTTACTTGCACTTTATTGGAGTAATACCCTCTCCTATTCACATATTATTGACCTTTTTCTTCTGTTTTTTTTTTTTTTTTTTTTTTTCATCCTAATATGGGTGCAGTCAAATGCACCTATGACTTGTCGAAATCCGCTTATGACCTTAAATCCTTTCGTAGTTCTCATTTTATTAAACTGCTTTGCTTTCAAAACAAACACTTTGACAACTCGTGAAGACATGCACTTCGCACTTTTGTTTAATTTATTTGATAAAACAAAACAAGTTTGACAATTCTATTTCTTATTCCTTCGGTGGTATAGCTTAATCATAGTTAGTAAACTTCACTTAGTAGAAAATTTGTTTTATTAATAAAATTTCGCACTGAGTCCAGGACTTAACGATAAACCTCCACTAAACCATCTTTTTTAATATGGGTATTAGTATCTATCTACCTTGCGACAAATTTTTTTATTTAATGATTACTAACTAAAACCTTTTAAAACCTTTCGAATTGGGCATTAAAAAAAACTTGCCAAGTAAGCCCATCAAATTTTAGTCAGTAATCATTAAATAATAAATTTTCTCTATTACATTGTAGCTGTTTCAATATTATTCTACTTTAAATATTCGGTATTAAACCTTCATGAAGTAAGAATTTGACGTACTTTTAGATCTCAGTACTCAGTACTTCACGGCTGACTTGTTAGACAAAGGTTTTTGTATAGAAGAACTTGGCTCTTTTTGAACATTTATGTTTTTGGTCTGATCTCACTCCTTTTTGCAAAGATTTTAATATTTTGCCATGTCAAAATCTTGAAAGATACGGAATGATAAGAGGGTGGACTCTACATACATACTAAAATCAACTTAGCTTATAGCTTCGTATTTCTTTTGGTATATTTTCTTTTTGTTATTGGTTGTTTTGATTTGCGCTTCAATTGTTTCTTCTTGTCCTGGAAAGATACCTTACCCTAACATACCTACCCTAATTATAAATGCTAATACCTACATCCGCTCAAAGTCATAAAAAAAACAATAATTGTTGAGGATCCGATGATGTTTTTGTTGCAATTTTAAATCCTTTTTTAAATGAAGGTAGCACACCAATTAATAGCCTAATTAGTGGTTTGATTATAGTTCACATTACAGTTATGAGTTTTTTTTATGTAAACTCATAATTTTTTTCAGGTATGCAAATGTTTTCTTTTTTCATTCATGTAATCTAAGAAAAGTCATGAATTTTCGAGCTGCATGTATAGTTTCAAAATGGCAAAATGACAATAAAAAGACAGTTCGAATGAAAAATCTTGGATTTTCTATTTTTCGCTTCGAATGTACATTAAGCTATACCGCTCTACCAAATTTCATCATTCTATAGCAATCGTAAGTGCTTCATATAAAATAAACATTTTCTCAGAAAGTGGGCCACCCGAATGGAAAACTTCAATTTTAATTTTTGGTCCTTTATATGCGATTTGAGCCCTACCGTTCTACCAAATTTCATTGTTCTACTGTAATCGGAAGTGTGCCATATATAATTTATCTCAGTTCTGAGGAAGTGGGCGGATACCACGCCCCTGAATGGAAAACCTCAATTTTTATATTTTGTTCTTTGTATGCAGTTTTAGCCCTACCAATTTACCAAATTTCATCGTTTTACAGCAGTCGGAAGTGCTCCATTCAACCAACACCAATTCGGACAAAGTGGGCGGATACCACGCTTTTTGGAGCATAGAATATTGTATGTATGTTTAAGTGATAATATGTGCTGGCTTAAGTTCTTAGTATGTAAGTAAAATATTTTGTATAAATAGCCTAAGTTTTTTTTAAATAAATGGACTTTCAATTCGAGAGTAAAAACGAAAACATCGGCTCTTTAGCCTTCTTTCTTTTTTTTTTCATGAGAACTAAACAGATCGGCCCTTTAGCCAACATACATTTCGAATTAGGGAAGCCTTTATAATATCCCCCATAGCTTATTAATTGAGGCAGGTTATTCCCCAAGCCGGGATCTTTACACTTGTAAAGTCGATTACTCCACCCCTCATCCAAAATTTAATAAAAACTTTCAAGTGTCCATCCCTTCCAGGTCTACCTGGGAAAATGAGTCATTTTTGGTAGGCGAAGCGATTCATTTCTACACAGATGGACCTAAAACAGATGACGGGGTCGGTGGAGGCGTATACTCTGAAAGATTAAATCTTCGTCTATCTTTTCGTCTTCCCAATCCTGTAGCGTGTTCCAGGCAGAACTTCTAGCAATAAAAGAAGTCCTATCTTGGCTCAAAGAAAACGTGATATCGACTACTGATATACGTATCTTCTCAGACAGTCAAGCTGCCATAAAGTCATTGGACTCTGTCTCCATTAACTCACTAACAGCCCAAAATTGTAGATCATCTCTGGTGGAGATGTCAAAACAGTTTAACATTCACCTTATATGGGTGCCGGGGCATAGAGACATTCCAGGAAATTGTAAAGCCGACAAACTTGCAAAAAACGGAACAATCTTACCTTTGTTGGATAGCAGCAGTCACCTAAACCTAACCTAGCCTAACACTCTAAGAATACTTGCGTAAATTTAGGAAATAATCAGGGGTGGAATCGCGTAAGGTGATAGTTGACTATCAATTCGTTGATTGTCGTTTTTGACTATATGTAGCTGTCTCTATCATATCAATTAAGAATTATAGAGAGAGCGATGGTCAAAACGACAATCAACAAATTGATAATCAACTATCACCTTACGCGATGCCACCCCAGCTGTTCGTTAAACGACAGTCAACTCATACAAATTTGTTATTATCAAGCTCATCCTTGAATATTTTAACTTAAAAAGTGATTCTGTTTTCTTAATCAAAAGAAAATAAAGCAAGTAGTTTTCAAAAAAAATAATGGGCCGACTTTCTTTAAGGTAGCACGTGTATCGTATTAATTTTTTTTACAGTTAGCTAGTGGAGTCATTATTACAGATTTGAAATATTAAAGTGAGGAAACACCGTTAAATCATACAAAAATTGTTTTACTTTTTCAGTTTTAATCTCACTAACAGACTAAAATTACTGAAAATGGCCAGTGTGTAAAGTCGCACCTCAACAATTTTTTAACTTAATAGTACTGTTGGTGGTCAGCTTCGCGGTTTTTCTGAATTTTAACTCTCTTTTCACGCAACCTTGTTGCTCCGCTTAGGGTATGTAAAGCCGCCAGGCAGGCTCCTGTGTCAACAGTTTTTTAACATAAAAGTACTCTGGGTTCAGAAACTTCACTATTATCAACAAATAATTCCCTTATAAAATCAACAAAAAAGCAAAAATTCCCAATAATGTCCCAAAAATAAAGAAAAGATAAATGTCAAAGTAAACAAAAAAAAGTGCATTTTGTATGCAAATTGAGGCACTTTAAAAATTATGATATTTGTTATTAAAAAGTGTTAATCTACCGAAATAAACTATCCGCGTGAGTTATATACATATATTGGTACGGAATATAAATTTATATGTATACGAGTATTTATAAATTTAAATAAATGAGCAAACAATTAGTTTCTTACTTTTAATGTCCTTTATTATTGAACTGCCGATTACCTAATGAATGAGACTTAATTTGCCTTTCATTCATTAGTCTCGGTTACTTGATACCTACACAAAATTGCATGGTAAATAAAGGTCAATGCATTCAATTTCCCATTACCTACGGATATTAAAAAGTTTTCTTAGGAAAATGATGCATCAACAACTTATGGATTGCAAAGCAACACAAATGTTCCGTCATCAAATTTGCTTCATCCCCTTTAATTCAAGATTCCCCTGAATTTGGTTTGTATCCATGTTTTTTTTTATATTTTTTACAATAATTTTTACTTTTGTTTTTTGTTTGTATTATAAAAATTAAAACTCCTAATATTATTATAGCTATACATAAAATAAAGATTGTGATCGAGCTTAAAATATAATTATTATGTTTGTGGTACTTTAGTTCATTAATGTGTTTTAGGTTTTCAATTTTGGTACATTTCTAACATTGTTTTGAAATCCAATTTTTCTTTAATAATTACATTGTGATCTTCTTCGTAGGAAAATTTATGTACAAATTCTATATTAAAGTTCGATATAGAGACATTTTGTATATATATTGTTAAATTATTAATATTAATTATACAATTTCCACTTGATACTAAGTTTCTATCGTCACAATTGTTTATTATTAGTTCTTTTTTAAGGTTTTTGCATACAATAAAATTATCTTCAATATTTTCAATTAGAGTTTTATTGTTTGTTTTAAAATTACATTTTCCTTCTATGCAACAATTATTTATCAATTTTTTTTAAATCTTTTATAATAATATTGTTTATATTATATAAATATTTAGTTTTATTTAATTCTATGAACTCTATATTGCTTATCAAAGGGCACGGTAGTGCCCAGCCAAGTTCTGGCACTACACCCTTTTTAAAGAAACAAACTCAGGCGATTTTTGACCCCTCCCTATCTTCAGTACCAATGAATTCAGAAACTTAAAATTCCGAACATTTGTTAAGCGAATCAGGCACAGGCGGCTCTCCAAATTTCAAATTTCTAGGTTAAGCGGTTCCTGAGATATAAGGCCTCAAAAATCACAAAAACCGTAACTGACTGACTGACTGACTTACTGACTGACTGACAGATCATCAAAATTATGGAGCACTTCCCGACATCGTAGAACCTTGTAATTTTGCACAACGGTAGGTCTTGCCATGCAAGCAGAGGAAACAAAAATTGAGGTTTTCCATTCAGGGGGCGTGGTACCCGCCCACTTTCTCCGAATTGGTGTTGGTTAAATGGAGCACTTCCGACTGCTGAAAAACGATGAAATTTGGTAAAACGGTAGGGCTTAAATTGCATAGAAAGGAACAAAAATAAAAATTGACGTTTTCCATTTAGGAGGCGTGGTATCCGCTCACTTTCTCCGAATTGGTGTTGGTTGAATGGAGCACTTCCGACTGCTGAAAAACGATGAAATTTGGTAAAGCGGTAGGGCTAAAATTGCATACAAAGAATAAAATATAAAATTGAGGTTTTCCATTCAGGGGTGTGGTATCCGCCCACTTCGTCAGAACTGATGTAAATTATATATGGCACACTTCCGATTACAGTAGAACAATGAAATTTGGTAGAACGGTAGGGCTCAAATTACATATAAAGGACCAAAAATATAAAATTGAGGTTTTCCATTCCGGGGGCGTGGTATCCGCCCACTTTGTCCGAATTGGTGTTGGTTGAATGAAATTTAGTAAAGTGGCAGGGCTTAAATTGCATACTAAGAAAAAAATATAAAATTTGAGGTGTTCCATTCAGGGGCGTGGTATCCAACCACTTCCTCAGAACTGATGTAAATTATATATGGCACACTTCCGATTGCATTAGAACAATGAAATTTGGTAGAACGGTAAGGCTCAAATTGCATATAAAGGAACAAAAATAAAAATTGAGGTTTTCCGTTCAGGGGGCGTGGTATCCGCCCACTTTCTCTGAATTGGTGTTGGTTGAATGGAGCACTTACGACTGCTGTAAAACGATGAAATTTAGTAAAGTGGCAGGGCTTAAATTGCATACTAAGAAATAAATATAAAATTTGAGGTTTTCCATTCAGGGACGTGGTATCCGCCCACTTCCTCAGAACTGATGTAAATAATATATGGCACACTTCCGATTGCAGTAAAACAATGAAATTTGGTAGAACGGTAGGGCTCAAATTGCATATAAAGGACCAAAAATAAAAAAATAAAGGTTTTCCATTCAGGTGGCGTGGTATCCGCCCACTTTCTGAGAAAATGTTTAATTTATATGGAGCATTTCCGATTGCTGTAGAATGATGAAATTTGGTAGAGCGGTAAAGTTTAAAGTACATTCAAAGCGAAAAATAGAAAATCTAAGATTTTTCATTCGAAGCGTCTAAACTAAACATGCATTTTGAAAATTCATGACATTTCTTAGAACTAGAGTGGTCGATTTGATACTATATGTTATTTTAACATGAATGAAAAAAGAAAACATTTGCATACCTGAAAAAATTATGAGCTTACATAAAAAAAACTTAACTGCGATGTGAACTATAATCATACCACTAATTAAGCTATTAATTGGTGGGCTACCTTTATTTAAAAAAAGGAGTTAAAATTGCAACAAAAACATCGTCGCATCCTCAACAATTATTGCTTTTTTATGACTTTGAGCAGAGGTACTAGTATTTATAATTAAGGTAGGTATGTTAGTGTTAGGTATCTTGCCAGGACAAGAAGAAACAATTAAAGCGCAAATCAAAACAACTAATAAAAAGAAAATATACTAAAAGAAATAGCAACCTATAATAAACTAAGTTGATTTTAGTAGGTAGAGTCCACCCTTCTATCTTTCCGTATCTTTCATAACGTAAGAACTTGGCATTCTTTTAGATCTCACTACTTTTCACGGCTGACTTGCTACACAAAGGTTTTTGTATAGAAGAACTTGGCTCTTTTTTAACAT
Source organism: Chrysotoxum bicinctum (assembly GCA_911387755.1). Taxonomy (NCBI): domain Eukaryota; kingdom Metazoa; phylum Arthropoda; class Insecta; order Diptera; family Syrphidae; genus Chrysotoxum; species Chrysotoxum bicinctum. The sequence continues at coordinate 114,450,668 of OU426988.1, forward strand.
TTATGTTTTTGGTCTGATAATTATATCAGCATGCTTTCGGTCAAACCCAATTGATTTATTGATCAGATACAAAGATGATATGTGTGACGATATCTTGCATCAAATGCGCAATATAACAGGAAATCAACATTTACAATTCACTGAAAAAATTTACGACAAGGCGTTGATATCAATTGAGGACATGTGCTTCATAATGTCGAATAAAGTATTATCTCAATTAGGCATTGCCGCGCCTAATCGCCCAATACACGACGATTTTAATCAAGAGTTGCAACGTGAAAAACTGTTCGATCTCGATGCTTTAAGGGATTCGGTTCGAATATATGCTTCGTTGTTGAACCAAGAACAATAGTATGTCTTTGATACATTTATGAAAGTTGTAAATGATGGAACTAGAGGATTTAACTTTTTGGATGCTACTGGTGATATAGAAAAGACATTTTTCATTGATTTTAGCAACAGTTCGCTTACAGAATGGAATTGCACTCGCACTTGCTTCCTCTGCTATTGCAGCTAGATTGTTGGAAGGCGGTCGAACGTTAAATATTCAAAGCAACGAAACTCTGACTATCAACATTTCGAAGAACTCTGCAATGGCAAAGGTTTTGCCGCAATGCAAGTTGATAGTTTGGAATAAATGCACGATGGCACATAAAAAGTCTTTGGAGGCCTAAGACAGATCTCTGAATGATCTGCGAAATAATCAAAACCTATTCGGTTGCACGATGATTTTGTTAGCAGGAAATTTTCGTCAAACATTAACAGTTTTTCCACGGTCTACACCAGCGGATGAACTGAATGCATGTTTGAAGTCCTCCATTTTGTGAAAAAATTAAGATACTAAATTTGAGCAAGAATATGCGTGTCGAAGTGCAAAATGATCGATCTAGAGAAATATTTTCAAAACAACTCATTGGAAATGGTAAAATCCCTGTAGATGTTATGACAGACTGCATTACATTTCCTGTCAATTTTTGTCTTATAGAAAAGGTGTTCCCAAATGTCGTTAAAAATTATAGAGATCATTGTTGGTTGAGTGAACGAGCTATATTAGCTCCCGAAAATGCGGATGTAAATGAAATAAATTTCAAAATCCAAAATGAAATTGCCAGTGAATTAAGGACATACACTGGATTTGCCAGGATTACCTCCCCATAATCTTCAATTAAAAGTAGGATCGGTTGTCATAATGTTACGAAATATCAACCAACCGCGACAACCGCGACCGTTACAAACGGCACACGGCTAGTAGTGAAAAAATTACTGAACAATGTGATCGAAGCAACCATTCTTAAGGAAAAATATAATGGAGAGGATGTGTTGATACCCCGCATGCCAATGTTACCAACTGACGTACCGTTTGAATTTAAACGACTGCAATTTCCAGTGTGGCTTGCTTTTGCTACGAGCATAAATAACAAGGTCAGTCGTTGAGTGTTTGCGGCGTCAATCTGGAAAACTCATACTTCTCTCATGGACAGTTGTATGTTGGCTGATCTCGCATCGGAAAACCGACAGCTTTATTTATTTACGCGCCAGGTAATCAAACAAAAAATATCGTGTACGATAAGGCATTTCAATGAAAATACCACATTATTACTACTACTACTATAGTCTTGCAATGTACAAAATAGAAAACTTATATTTGTAAGTAATCGTTGTTTATTATGGAGACATAAATCTATAAATAAAGTGATCACTCTGAAATACATTTTATTACTGCGAAGGGCCAATAACTTTTGAAAGAACAATGTCTATCGGGGAGGAACTATTAAAGAAAATAGGGCAGAACAACGTCTGCCGGGGCAGCTAGTTCATAATATTTTTAATTAGGAAAATGTGTTTATTGCTTGCGTGGAATATTTCTTCTTTTTATTTTTATATGAGAAAATTTGTTTTCTTATTTTTATTCCTTTTTATAAAAAAGTTTATTTCTTATATCTATGCTTTTTATATAAGTAAATGAGGTTATAAAAAAGAAATTCTTTAACTTTTTGAAAATTCTTATATCCGTCAACGTAGGTACATAATGTACTCGTTTTCATAATAAAAAATGAAATTTCAGAATTTTAACGTTCAAAGTGTGCACTTGTGTGCGCGTATCTGGTTTTGATTGTTTTTTCAAATCCAGAATCGAATTTCTCTTTGGAATGCTTCTGGACGACCAAACGCTGTTAATCCAAAACAAACGCAGTTACAAAGCTTAACATGTTTTGTAAAAAATAAAGTTCTATTTGCGTTAAGATTGGTTGGGATTCACCAAATTAAAGATTTTCTTAAATACTCAGTAAATTATGTCCACATTGGATGTAGACCCTTACTGAAGAATGTGTTTTTCAGTAATAGATAATTTTTCGTCATGATGTGTATGGATTATGGAACCATAGTACATATCTATGCTATCGGAATGTAATATTTCCGGGAGCCTCTAAATAAATCTGTTGTAGGCTTTAGTTTCTTTGTATTTTACATGCCAAATAATTTAAAGCATCTAATATTAATAAAGAGCTAATATTAATTAAAGCAATACAATATTTCCAGAAGCTTTAAAAAAGCACTAAGCGATGTTATTATGTCAAGAAGAGCTATACGTAATATGAACACTCTCTACCCAGATGCAACTCCTGACGAATTACGGCTATCAGATAATATTTGTATCATTTGCAGGTAAGTCAAAACTTGTTTATGCAATAAATAAATGTTTCAGAAAAGTACACTTTGTGATATTATGGTGATCAGTGGCGTGGCGTTGATAATTTTAAATGGGAAGCCGTTATAGAATTTTGTCACCTGTAAAAATGAAAAAAAAAATCTTAGAACCTTAAAAACAACATTTCTAGTAGGGATATAGTATCTACAAATGCATTCCACATTGACTTAGCAAAAAATGTATAGCTATATTTTTTATACTTCAAGATATTAATATTTCAATCAACAATGAGCTTGAAACATAATAAAAAAGGACCTCCTTTTAGACACCACCCCCTTGGTCGGACATAACTGCCGCACCTTCCTAGGAATGTTATATTAACTTTTCCTTGCAATTATGTGTCCAGAATATAAAATATATGATGGGACAACTCATCTGCATTAAGATTCGCCCTAACGTAAAAAAATACAAGATATCTTGTATTCCACTCTCTGACAAGAACCGAAATATGGCACTCAGCTCAGAACCGAGCTTCTATGATTTCTGTTTTAATTTCAGACTTAATAACAGCCGCGATACTATGTATCAAGTCATTTTGAATATCGTTGCCCTATAACACTACTCTAAATACGATTCCATTAAAGTGTCATAGGTACTTATATGTTGATTTCCTTTACACATAAGAAATCAATTTCTGTGTGAAGATTTTGATTCCTCGCCAGATTTTGCGTTCCTTCACACCCAACAAAAATTTATTTTTCTTTGACAGGGATCAAAATCTTTAAATCCATATTTGAAGAGGGATTAACATGTATACAAGAAACACGCACATCAAACAAAAAAATTCGATCTGGGATCGGGGGTGGCCGTGGCGCGATGGTTGTGTGCTCGCCTGTCAACCTCATTATCATAGGTTCGATCCCCGCCGTCGTCTATGTCTTCTTTAATTTCATTAAAACCTTCTAAAATTGTCATCAATGGGTTGCTGTTTACTCATTACATGTTGTTTAGGCATAACGCTAACAACATGTGATTGAGTTAGACTAGTATGCCCAACAAGGATGAATACGAATAAAAAGAAAATAATGCGAATTATAAGGGACATAGAAATAAGACACGGCAGTTCTCCGCTTTAGTTCAGCCGCCATCCTTGGAGATAATCTGAGACAACCACCTTCAGTCTCAGCATCGTGCCACACATCTTTCCTATCCTTCTTTCTCTTCGTAACTTTACGCCCGAGCTGTGTTGAAATATTTAAAGGGTAATCATAATCCTTGAGCGCGAGTAAATTAAAAGAAAAAAAAAAGAAATCCCTGGTGTGTAAACGAAAAAAGGATAAAATATAAACTATCAACTATCCTTACCAAAATTATTTGGTTTCTCAGATAAGTAATCTGTTTAACAGCAATCTACATTTATCAAAGACATTTCCAAGACAAAATCTAGAACTGCACTAAAATTAAGAAGCTAATTATTTTTTTCACTATAGTGGTTAATAAAAGGAATTAAATCTTCACTTTAACATCTAACCTTTCGCTTTTTTTAATTAAGTTCAAATTGGCTTTTCAAAGCACTAGATTTATTTGAAGTTATTGAACCTGTACAACACAGTCTTTTATTGAATGCCAATTGAATCTAAATTAAAATTCCTATTAAAAAAAAGCAAATGCATTTTATTTGTCTAGACTCTAGAGTAGCGATATGCTAAATTTACACTGCTGACAAATTGCCATATATTCTTCCATGATTTATTTCATAATTCAAAATTATCACAGTAAATTTGCAAAAATATCGATCGTGCATTTTACATTAGCATGCAAATCAAAATCAAAATCAAGAATCAACAATATCCGCATGCCATATTTATATTTATATGACATATTAAAGAAAAAAAAACAAATAAGTCGAAGAAAACCGTCTTATTTCTTACACAAGGTTGAAAAAAGGCGAGCACCTGAACTCCTGCAATCTATTATCTTCCTACTGAAATGCAATACTAATTGCTAAAGGGAGAATAAAATACAAATAATTCGAACTCCTACTGGTATACATCGAAAATTTTATAAGACGGAATGTAGCGTCTTATTTTTTGAATATAAAAGCGGGTGTTGAACAAAGAGTATCCGAAACACAATGCTTGGGGAAGAAAGGGATATAAAACAAATAAATAAAACGGTAATTGAAAAGTTCAAGTGAGAGTATTTTTGTGACTCTCTGATTAATGTTTGTTGCAGATTGGGGAATTTGTTTGGATAAAGTATAAGATACAAACGAGAGGCAGAATGGATAACTTAAACTTATTCGATGTTTATTTGGCTCAAGGGATTATGATTACCCTTTAAATGTTTGAACACCGCGGGCGTGAAGTGAAGGAAGAGAAAGAAGGATAGGAAAGATGTGTGGCACGATGTTCTAAGACTGGACTGAAGGTTGTTGTCTAAGATATTTTATCTCCAGGGATGGCGGTTGAACTAAAGCGGAGAATGTCGTGTCTTATTTCAATGTCGCTTATAATTCACATTATTTTATTCGTGTTCATCCTTGTTGGGCATACTAGTCTAACTCAATTACATGTTGTTAGTGTTATGCCTGAACAACATGTAATGAGTAAACCAGCAACCCATTGATGACAATTTTAGAAGGTTTTTAATGGAATTAAAACGACATAGACGACGGCAGGGATCGAACCTGTGATCATGAGGTTCACAGGCGAGCACACATCCATCGCGCCACGGCGATTTTCTAAAAGTGAAGACGATAGGAATCGTGTTATATGGACGCGGCGCCACTGATGGTGATCTTTGTATGATATGTAAAGTTTAGTTGAATTGTATGAAACATAAATTATCTAACGTCATTTGGTAAAATTGTATGGACAAAATATGTACATCAGGTGTGAACAATGGTATTGATAAGGATCGCCACATACTTTTACGGCAAACTCATTTTAAATTTAGAAAAATCTGCTTTCTATTAAATAAATATTTAATATTTTGAAGACGTTCGCTCGCAAAAACTATAACTTTTCACCATTTTTGAGACTATGTAGGTTATGTATCAAGCTGAAGTAGTATTTCTCTACAAAATTTGTAATAATTCCTGAAAATAATTATCATCTTTTAAATTCACCAAGAAATCCTTGGTTAGTAGTTAGTCTTCACCTGATGATACATTAAAAAAAACCCCTATGTAGTATAATATCAAAAACACATTTCCAACAATAAATTTCTCAAAGAGTAAACAAATATTGGATCATCCAATTTGCTATCATGATTTGATATCTGGGCTTAAGACCAAAATTTCATTTAAACCGTTTCAACCGTTTTAAATATAGCATCGCAACAAATGATCGGCTTACGATTCTATGTTACATGCAACTTACTAAAGGTGGCGCTACATTCCGGGTGGACCAGGGCCTCAACTAACAAGCTTCTCCAGCTAGCTCGGTCCCTAGATATCTGTCTTCAGTTTCGCACGTCAAATTGGTTGAGGTCCTCTCCCACTTGTGTGCACTACCTGAATCGCGGTCTTCCTCTACTGCGCCGTCCCTTGGTGTTGGATTCAAAGACTTTCCGGGCCGGAGCATTCGCTCTACATGACCTAGCCATTTCAGTTGTTGGACTTTGATTCGTTCGACTAGGTCAGTTTTTCTGTACAGCCCGTACAGTTCGTGGTTATATCTTTTCCTCCACTCCCCGTCTACGCAGACGGGACCAAAGATCACACGAAGAATTTTCCTCTCGAAACATCCTAAAGCGCTCTCATCCACTTTCGACAAAGTCCATGTCCCTGCACCATAAAAGGACCGGGATGATGAGGGTGTTATAGAGGGATACTTTAGTTGCTCGAGAGAGGACTTTGCTACGCAATTGCCTTCTTAGTTCAAAGAAGCAGCGGGTGGCAAGAGTTATTCTCCGTTTGATTTCAGTGCTGGTGTTGCTTTCTGAGTTTATAGCGGCGCCTAGGTATATGAAGTCCACTACCTCAAAGTTATAGCTGTCTATAATGACGTTCTGTCCAAGACGTCGGTATTGTGTGTCCTTTCTTGATGACAGCATATAGTTGGTCTTGCCGTCAGTTACAGCTAAACCCATCTTCTTACTTCGCTTCCGTCTCAATCCTCGCAAATGCGCATTTGACAACACGCTTTGTTCTTCCAATAATGTCAATGTCGTCGGCGTATCCGAGTAATTGGACGGACTTATGAAAGATTGTGCCTCTTGTGTTGACGCATGAGTTTTGCACTATTCTTTCAAGAACTATGTTGAAGAAGTCGCATGACAGAGCGTCGCCTTGCCTAAAACCTTTTTTGTCATCAAATCATCGGTGGGATCTTTTGCGACCTTGATGGAGCAGCGTGTATTCTCCATCGTCATCCTGCACAAACGGACAAGTTTGTCAGAGATGCCAAAACTAGACATTGCTCTATATAGTTCGTTCCTATAGATGCTATCGCACGCGGCTTTGAAATCGATGAAAAGGTGGTATCAGTGGCGGCATCTCTCATAGCTGCTTGGCAATGTTGCCATTGGTCCTCAATACTTGATGCTGGCGACATAGGACTTCTTAAGAGGTTGTTAGAAACTCGATCAGAAAAGGACCTTGCGATCTCTTGCGATTTTAAACGTCTTACGTCGAACTTCCTCGCAGTACTCCTTTGTTTTGGCTTGGGTCGGGATATCCGCTGCCGAACCTTGGCTACAACGAGGTAGTGGTCCGAGTCGATGTTAATCCCTCGGAACGTGCGGACATCCTCTATACTGGAGAAGTGCCTTGAATCGATCGCAATGTGGTCAATCTGGTTCACGGTTGCTTGATCAGGATATCGCCATGTCCCTATGTGAATATCAAGATGTTTAAACTGCGTACTAGCTACAAGGACGTCTCGCCCCACAGCGAAGTCGATCAGTCTGAATACGTTATCGGAGTTGATGTCGTGCAGGCTATATCACGTGCACGTGTCTACCATTCGAACATGCAAACAAACATATCAATTTCGAAAAATTTAATGTACCTATATTCACCCCAATTACCGATGTCGTCTCGTTTTTTCGACGTCTCTCGTTTTCTCTGTCGTCTCGTTTTTTAAATGGCATTCCATAACTTCTTCGACGCGATGATTTTGTAACAGATTTTAAAACGATGAAAAAGTAACAAACATCTGTAAAATTCAGTTTTATTTAATTATTAGAAAATAAATAAGTAATTAAAATGATAAGTGTTAAAATATATTACATTTATTAGTTTTTTTTTTTTTTTTTTTTTTTTTTTTTTTTTTTTTTTTTTTTTTTTTTTTTTTTTTTTTTTTTTTTTTTTCATTATTCTTATTATAATAAAACATTTATAAAGTAACAAAGGATAATTATACAAGCTTTAAAAGAAATATTATAAAAAAGAATAGTTATAGTGACATTTTTTATTTAACAATTTAAATAGTGATAAATGGCACTCAGTATAATTAAATGACTTATGTGGGCTGAACAATATTAAGGAAAGATTAACATAATGAGAATACAAAAATTAAATAAAAAAGTAAAAAAAAAAGAAAGAATAAAACATTATTTTTGTTATAAAAGACAAATAATTAAGTTTAAAACTAATTGATGTAGGTCAACAAAACTTCGATTTGGTTATGATCAATTTCAAGAAGCCATATTTTAATTTTTTGCAAGTATAATTTTAAGGTTCGAATACAACGAATATTTTCGGGAAACATATTAAAGAGCTTGTAGGACACAATGGAGTAGAAGTTTCTAAAGTGAGTCGTTCGAAATGAGGGGACGGATACATAGCTGTCATGGTTGCTTCGCAAATTGCGGACCACAGAGTTTGGACTCTGTAGATATTCACATCTCATAAAGAATATTTTAGAAACTTTAAAATAATATAAATGTCTCACAGGTAGAATGTTCAGTGATCTAAAGAGCACCATAGAAGGATACAACCGGTAGACCCCGCAGATTTTTCTCATAGCACACTTTTGCAAAATGACCAGAGGCTGAATTTTAGTTAGGTAAGCACCACCCCAGCAACTAATCCCATACTGAAGTTTAGAATGGAAAATTCCAAAATAAGCTGTTTTTAAGGTTTTGTGATCACAAAATTTTTTGAGGTGGTAAAGACTACGGATTGAAGAACGTAGATATTGCTTCAAAGTTGAAATGTGATTTGTCCAACTCATATTTTGATCAAAAGAAATACCTAGGTATTTAAAATCATTAACAATTTCAACATTAAAACAATTGTCACAACAGACTTTACCTTCATCAAATCGCGATAGAGCACCACCACCATTACATGTACAGTTTAACATTTTATAACGTTGGCAGTTTTGAGCATGGAATAATATATTTACATCTGGAATCGCTTGTGTTCTTAAACTGAAATACATCAATTTAGTTTTGTTGCTTACATTAAGTTTGTGTTTTGCAAACCAGATACGCAGTAGGTGGATATCAAAATTTAGATCAGCCACAAGGCTAAGAGGGCTAGGTGAGGCATAAGCTATACCAAGATCGTCAGCAAAAGCAGTAACCTTACCAACGAATGGAAGGCTGAACAAAGAGTTTATATAGACGAGAAACAGGATCGGACCAAGGACCGACCCTTGTGGAACACCAAGGTTTGAAACCCTAGTGTTACTTAAAAAATCTCCAATTTTCACTCTTTGGGTCCTGTCTTTCAAATAGGACACAAGCCAGTTATAAAAAAAACCACGGAATCCGATATTATGTAATTTTTTAAGAAGAATGCTATTGTCGACTGTATCAAATGCTTTGCTTATGTCTACAAACAAACCAGCACAATATTTTTTGTCATCTAAACCTTTATTAATTAAAGTGCAAAATTCAAGAAGAGCATCTTCAGTAGAGAGCCCTTCTCTAAAACCGAACTGCGAACTATTGAAGAAATTTATTTTGTTAAGATAACGTAACATTCTATATTTAACAGCTTTTTCAAATATTTTCGATATGGAGGATAGCAATGAAATAGGTCTATAATTATTGACTTCTTTTTTATTACCTTTTTTAAAAAGTGGAATAATGCTAGCACATTTTAATTTAAATGGAAAAATCCCAGTGCCAATGCTTAAATTAATAAGATGAGCTAGGATATCAGATACATTCAGTGCGATTTGTTTTAGAGTTTGATTTGGAATACAATCATCACCACACGAGAACGAGTTATTGAGAGAATTTATTAAGCTATATACCTCAGATCCAGTAACTGGGTCAAAAAAGAAACTATTATGATATGTGCTATCTACTAATCCAATTTCGGCTTCACATCTATTACAGAAATCAAATGAATCCGAAGTTTGACCTACAGAACCAAAAAAGTCATTGAATTGGTTAGCAACAATTAAAGGATCTTCAAATTCTACACCGTCATTATTAAGTACAATCGAGTTGGAGATATTGGATGAATTAGCGTTAATTATACTGTTTATGGCTTTCCATTCCTTTTTAGGGTTGCCTTGCGAACTACTCATTAAAGAGGAATAATATCTAACACGATGCAATCTAATTTCGTAGTTAACCTTTTTGCACATTTTTTTGTAACCATTTTTTAAAACATTATTAGATGGATGCTGAGAACATTTTTTACGTAACTTATTTTTGATTTTAATTTTCTTCAATATAATGCGGTTTATCCAAGGCTTCAAATTCATTTCTGATTTTTTAATCACTAGGTTGAAGCTATAGGTACTTATATAAGATTGTAAAATTTCTTGAAATAAATCATATGCATTGGAAGCATTACTTTCGGCAAAGACTGTATCCCAATTTTCAAAGCGTAGGGAATTATTCAGTAGATCAAAATTTAACCTTGTTTTAATAGATGAAGATGAAGCATTTTTCCTACGTTCCAAGTTTTTCATGGTGCTGAATAAAATCCCAGTCATACAGTGATCTGATATATGAAGATCAAAGTTAACACCATAACATTGACTCAAAGACAAATCTTTAAAACGGGCAAAAACGTGATCTAGACAGGAACCTGAGGCTGGCCTTGTAGGTTCATTAATTAAGGACGTAAGACCATGCTCAGCTATCAGAAAAAGATACGAATCAGAAACAGTACAAGAAGTTAAAATATCAATATTCAGATCACCTAGTATTACAAGATTAGGTGATTTGATATTGTTTAACAAAGTTGAAAATTCATCCAAAAATGAATCTAAACTATGGGAATGAAGTCTATAGACACAAACAAAACTAAACAGTTTACTACATATAACACATGAGAACTGGATGACATCCGCGGACAACAAACAGTGACGCACAACATTATCTCCCAATGACTCATGTACAAAGACTCCCACTCCACCTGCAGAATATGCTTCGTTTGTATTTGAATAGAAATTATATCCATCAATTGAAAAACTATCACGTTCGTAATCAAATATCCATATTTCGGAAACAAAGATAAGATCTGGTAAGTATGCAAGAGCTTCAAGATTGCATACAAGCAAGTCAAAGTTTTGCCGCAAGCTACGCATATTTTGGTGAACAACAAAAAAAGAATTGCCTACATCAGAGTTACAACAAAAAATATTATCGTTTATATATCTTATAGTAGAGGTTGGGTTGTTACTTATGTGATCTAGGCTTTCGAATGAATTAAACATTATCATAAGGATTTTATTTAGAAACTAAATGAAAGACAAATTAGTCTTCCAAAGACGCCAAATCATCAAACGATCTTACAGTAACAACCCTACCCTTATCTACTTTTCTTAATAATATATTTGAATTCTGGAACCAAAGGTATTTGTAATTTTTTTCTTTCTTACATTTCTTAGCTTCAATAAAAAGAGCCCGAGTGTAGCTTGTAAAGCAATCATTGATAAATATATCCCTATTGCCATCAGGAACGAAGAGAGAAGACTTTAGTTTCTTAACAGCTTTCCTCTTGCTCTTCATAATCAATTGTTTGGTGTGTAGGGAGGCAAGGTGAACACAGAGAACATCTCTATACTTCTTTTTATTTAATGAAGGGTCAGTAGAGTTTCGATTCCATACGCGCTTAACAAAGCATTGCTGAATGTCAGCTGGGGAAACAGAAACATCTAGTCCACTTTGAAATATTTTTTGTGCACATTCAATCGCATTGTTGTTGTTAGCTCCAGGTACTCCAATAATTTCGATTATGTTTTCCATATGTTTTTGCTCTCTCCAATTTAATTTGCTCTCGAGAGTATTAATCTTTTGTTTAAGTATTTGGTTTTCGTTTTTCAGCTGCTGGACTGTGCTGAGAAAGTCACAGTTAATTTTTTTCAAACAAATAATTTCCTCATAGAGCATATCCAAGGTGATTGAGTTTTTTATATGTTGATCGTTTGTCGCAGTGGCTGCTGTGAACTGATGTTCGCCGGATGATTCATCGATAGGTTTATGTGTGAATTGCTGATGTGCTTCTAGCTGCTGCCGTCCGTTTACCTGCTGTTTTACGTTTGATGTTTGACATGATCGCATGTTTATAAATTATAAATGTTTCTTCTTGGATCTTAAGATATTTTGTGTCTCTCCTAGCAGTGTGCTCCTCTAATTTTTATGACTTATATTCCTGTCTTCTTCCTTTGTTTATTCTTTCGTTGATACCATTTAAGGTTATTTCTTGGAGTACACATTGCTTCTCCAAAAGCGTAGCTCTTTTTTTAATAGCGAAAGCTTGCCGTCGTTTCTTTCCTGCTGGTTCTTCAGTCTTATGTTGCTGTTCTTGTAACTCCGGAACTTCACCCGCAAATTCGGCGAAATTATCTTCCATATTTAAAGCGATTGCTTCTTAATAGTTAAGTGAAGTGCCTGCATCTGCCTGAGTTTAGGTTAATGCAGGCTCAGATGAAGTTGGCAAGGGGCTTGCAAGCAAATTGGGCTGGGATACACTGATTAAATTTCCACTTGGGTTTAACCACTTCCCTAGCTGCTTTTATTTACTTTAAATTGCGAATTATTTTCTTCTTCGCCCCAAACATGATAGAACAAAACATTAAAAATGTGTCTATAATTATGGAATAAGCGATTGAAAACTTTTGCCAAGCATCTCTATTTCTTACTAGAGGTCGTTTTTTGTATTCCCTTCAAAAAAAACCCTCGTCCTCTTCATCAGACCTACGAGCGTCTGGAATTGGTTTTCATTTGTTAATTACAACATTTTAGTATATAGTATAGTACAAAAAACATAGACAAATATGTACTTGTTTTATTTATCGTAAATAATTCGATAAAATAAATTATTTAACAAGAATACTTGCAGTTTTGCGCTCTTCCATTTCTCTGTCGTGTGTAAATTTTTGAACGAGAGATATCGTCGTTTTTTTTTTTAGTCGTCATATTTTTTCGTCTTACAGAATGCAGAACGAAAGTGTTCAACGACGTTTGACGTTTACAGACGACAAACAAAACGAGTGACAAAAGTTGGAAACGACTTATGGAATGCAGATCGTGTCAGGTCGTATATTTCGCTGTCGTTTACGGCATCGGTAATCGGGGTGATTAATTAAGTGCAAATATTGTCGCACACATAAATGTATTTTATTTAAATTGACTTTTAGAACCACAAATTGCATTGACCTGTAAATGGAACAGGCATTTTGAAAAAGATTAGTACTTTCCCGAATATAATTTGTTTTAAAACTATATTAACAATAATTACCTAGTGTTGTGACAACCTAAAATATATCGCCAAAACATTGTTTTCATTTGTTGAGTGGAATATTACAAAAATCTGATGAAGTAATAAGAGAATAAATGCCAAATGTTGTTGAGTGATCCATTATAATATTTTTTTTTAAATTAAATTAGTATGCATATATGTATATACATTTTCAGAGAAGACATGGTCATCAATTCTAAGAAATTACCTTGCGGTCATATTTTTCATACCAGTTGTTTACGCTCGTGGTTCCAACGTCAGCAAACATGTCCAACATGCAGACTCAACATTCTTCACAATAACTATGCTAATTCAAATGCACCAAGAGAAGAACCAGCAGTTCAAGCCAATGCCAATGCACAACCAATCGATCACTCGACAAGAAATATATATGATGAATCAAATCGTATGACACATTAACATTTAAAACTTTGCCATTTTTAATAATAGTATTTTTCAGAAAATGCAACTATTCCCAATCTTTACAGAGTACCGATGCCAGTTCCACAAGCTTCTCTTGATTTTCCCAACCCTTTACCGTTTCTTACACATTTTTCAGTTCCACCTCCCACAATACCACCAAATTTAAGTTTGTTGTCCGATGATGAGTTGCTTAACTTAGAGGGTAATGAAAGACGGAATATTGAAGAGCGCTTGAAGGTAATTGCATTTAAGTTTTATTTTAAACATGTAACGGAACCTCTTAGTTAAACTCTCAAACAACAGTTCGTTATAGTCCGGGAGGCGACCGTCAGATTACCTACCTCATTCGGAGATAGAAAAAAAACTATAATTAGTCGATAGTGTTCATAAAAACATTTGTAAAACCACTGGTCGGGCAAACTTTTTCAGGCAAGTTTGGGTTGAAAAGGATCACTTCCGGTACCGTTTTTTGAAGAAAAACTACCTCATCGGGAGAACGAAAATCTTTATGCAGTATAGGATGGGTATTATATCTAGATTTGAAAACTTTTGGTCGGGCAAAAAAAAATCAAGGAATAAATGCTTCCCCGACCAACTCAAATAACGGTTTTTTTGATGAAAATCTACCTGAGTGCATCCCTTTATTTTCCAATTCAATTCACCACGTTCCCATGTCTACTACTTTGAAGAATATTTGCTTTAATAATGTTAATGCTTATCAAACTGTTAACAAATTTAAATATCATTTGAGCTCTTTTAATTTAAATATTTTGAATGAATCATTTCTGAAAATTGATTGGCAACTTAATTTATGTAATCATTTGAAAGACAATTTTAATCATTTTTTAGATATTTTTGTACGAGAATTGAATTCCTCTGTTCCGCGTTCTTTACTTAAAATAAAGTCTCATCCTCCATGGTCGAACTTCAGATTACGCAAACTAAAAAATGCAAAGAATAAAGCTTTCAAAAATTACAAACTTACAAAAAGCAATGATGATTTCACTCTATATTCGCGTTTAGAGAAAGAGTATGTATTTCTTTCAAAATTTTGTTATAGTTCATTTCACTGAAATTGAGTTGAAGAAAAATCCTAGAAATTTTTGGAGATTTTTAAACTCTAAACGTAAATCTGTCGGTTTCCCTTCAATAATGACTTATAAAAATGAATTTTCGAGTGACTCTCGTACAATTGTTGATTGGTTTGCCCAAAGCTTTCAAAGTGTTTATAATACTTCAGACATAGCAGTTGGAAATAACTATGTTTCAAATAATTTAATTCCAATGATAGAGTGCTGTGTGTTGAAGTTTCTACGGCTTTATTTGAATTGAATGCTTCACATAGTCTTGATTTTCATGGAATTTTTCCAGTTGTGCTGAAACATTGTTTCAAATCATTAAGCTTTCCCCTTCAGGTCATATTCAATCAATCACTTTTATCTGGAATTTTTTTGAATGAATGGAAAGTAGGTTATATAAATCCAATTTTCAAAAGTGGTGATAAAAAGAAAATTGAAAACTATCGCCCAATCTGTAAGCAGCCAACCATTCCAAAACTATTTGATAAAATTATGAAGAACAAAATATATGCTATGATTAAATGCCATATTTCAAATAGCCAACATGGTTTTTATAGTGGTCGTGTTTTAATACACTTGAAAATCGATACCAATTGGATGTTGTTTACAGAGACTTTAAAAAAGCTTTTAGTAGAGTAAATCACCTTGTTTTAATTAAAAAAATTAAAATTATATGGTTTTGATGGAACTCTTCTTAAATAGTTCTGGTCGTATCTGATTGATAGAATGCAAATTGTTAAAATTGGCGATGTCGAATCTAGCCCAATTATTGTTTCTTCTGGCGTCCCTGAGGGAAGTCATTTAGGCCCACCGTTGTTTGATTTGTTTATCAATGATTTTCCAACAATATTCATCAGAATGCTTAATTTTTACTGATGACATAAAAATGTTCAAAGTCATAAAGAATTATAATGATTGCATTGCATTTCAACAAGATATTTGTACGAGTAAGTTCGAGGTTTGGTGCCAGATTTAACCTCAAATGTCTAAAAAATTATTGCAAGTGCATAATATTACTATAAACAAAAGCCAGAATAGTATATTTATCAAATCCAGAGATTTTTAAGCTACCCACACCCCCCCCCCCCTTTTCCCTTCTTCGATGAAACGTATTGTATAATATTATTTTTCGTATGTTAAGTTCACTTCAAAAGTAAAATAAAAACAACTTTTTTGATCAAATAGATATTATTTTACAATATAAAGACAACATACATTTGCCCCTTTAACAAAGAAATACTTACTACTTACAAGGGTTTCTCTTCAACACTATTTGCCTTACCATTATTGTGACTATTCCCAAAATAAAATTAGTAACTTCCAACAGATTAGTATTTATTTTTCATTTTTTTAGTGTTTTGAAATTTTGTATCACACTTAATTAAAGGACTTCTTAATTCTTAACAATTAACCAAAGAGACCCACTTTAATATCCAGCATTACAATATTTCAATTATTCAAATCAGATCAAAATAAATTACAAAAAGCTTTTAATTCAAAAAAATTTCATTTATATCTATATAAATTTTCAGTTCTTTTCTAACAATATACTCGTACCTAGCAAACAAATATTTCTTATTCAAAATAAATATACATACATAGATGTATAAACAAACAATAAACAACCAAAATTTAAATTGTACGAAATATGTATTGTATATATTAAAAAATGAATAATAATTCATTATTATCTTTTTTAAACATTGTCGTCATCGGAATCTTGTTCTAAAAAGGAATCTGTCTCTTCATCGATTTCATCTAAGACAATGTCTTCAATATTTAGTGATGTTGGTTCTCCTTCATACCAAAGAGGCAAGAACCTTTCATCTTTTAAAATCCAGTCCAAATCGTCGGATTTAGTTTTTACACAATTTGATTCCGTCGCGTTTGCCCACATCGAACTAACAAAAATTGTTCTTTTAATTTTTTGTTGAAGAGATTTGAAGCAAGGCGGAATTAAACTAGAGTCGAAGTGTTTCATATTTTTGAAAATATTTTTCTTAAAGTTTCGAAAAGCAATGTTTTTTAAACTTTTTAGAAGCTTTTCTCTAAAAAATTTCATTAAAATCCGTTATGTCGATAATGAGAAATTCGAAATTTTAAAAAATCGGTCCATGGTAGGTACAGTCAGTAATATCTTGTTTTCAAATTTTGTCTTATTAAATTACAGATCTTAGAAATTGATCCAAAGAAAAAAAATTTAAGCAAAATTCTCGGAACCGTTTTCGAGAAAAATAGGATTTTCGAAAACCATTTTTTAATATTTGTATGGAGGGTACCGTTATTTTTAGGTAAAATAATTTTTTTTTCCAATGTCTTTTAGATTATCTTAAGAAACTTCTTCTTATCAAGTTTTAAAAAAATCGAGCATGGGTTTTTTGAAATATTGAGTTTTAAAAAAAAAATTGAAATTTTTTTTAAAAATCTAAACAATTTTTTTTGAAAATTTGAAAACACAATAATATTGAAACTGCTGGGGAGCCTTAACATAAAAAAACTGATCAAAATCGGTCCTACTGTTTTTGAGTAAATCAAAAACAAAAAAAAAATGGTTCCAAGGGGGGTACCAAAAATAAAAATTTTTTAGAAAATTTTTTTCAACCCTTACTTAGGTTTAACTAAATGAAATTTTATGAATTTTAAAAAAAAAAAAATCTGTGGGACAGTTTTTGAGAAAAAAAAATATTTATAAAATTTCGAAAAAAACCGTATGGTAGGTACCGTTATTTTTGGTTTTAAAAAAATAAATAAAAAAACATCCGTGGGGGGAAAAAAACAAAACCCATATCTACCAAGTTTAAAGAAAATCGGCCGAGCCGTTTAGCTGTATTCGAACAGACAGACAGACAGAATTGCGAGACCCACTTTTTTGGTCTTCACTATCATCGTAATGTCAACTTTAGTCAAAATCTCGAGTTCGATTTTTTTTTTAAGAATGCATAACTTGCCTTATAGTACCTATAATAAGCCGCAAGTAAAAACAAACACTTGAACAATTTGGTAAGAGACTTCGTTCTAACGCAGATTATTGCACCTAAAAATTGGCATAACATTCTTTTGATTTGGGATTTCATACTCGTATATTTATTATTTCATACGTATTCTTTAATTTGTTTTGATGTTCGATATTTTTTTTCTAGGTCTTAGGAAATATCAAACTATTGCTCGATGCCACAACCGTACTTATGAATCAATATACTTTGGTTACTGCCTACAACTTGACGAAGGAAGGTGATAAAACGATTGATCTTAATGGTCAACCAACATCAAATGATATCCAAGTTCCTTCTGAAAATAAAAATGATAAAGTGATATCAAAAGAAAGTATAAGTGATGTGGAAATTGAAGACATCGGTGGTGAAGATGATCTCAATGATGCTAGCATGAGTGCTAATGATACTGATTCCTCGGGCTTAACTGAGTTGCGAAAAAAAAGATTAAAGTTCTTGCATGGAACAACACAAATATAAACTGCTATTTTAAATTCTTGAAATATAATTACATAAAATAACAAGCGATTGAGTATCTACTTTTATTTATAGATAACTAGCGGCCCGGTACGTGCTTCGCTACGTATAAAGTAAAATAATAAAAAGAAAATTAATTGCAACATCAAATTCATTTATTCAAACAAAAAAATATTTTATTAATTGCTAGCTATTTTAAAACTTAATCCAAAACGCTTGGATAAACAATATTTTTTGTTTTTCCATTTTGAGCATGAATAAACAAACGGCTGGGGGTACCGACTCTGGAACAGGCAACATAAAGTTGGCCATGTGAAAAACATGATTCCTCCAAATTCACACCACAAAAGTGTTTGCCCTTGATCCTTGTTGATGGACATCGAAAATGATAAACGCATAGGATATTGTAATCGTTTGAACTCAAATGGCATATCAGTTGGAATCATAGGGATACGTGGTATCAAACAAACTTCTCCTTTTGATTTAGCAGTTAAGATCGTAGCTTTAATCAAATTTGGCAATAACTTTTTCACTGCCAATCTGGTGCCATTACACAGTTTTGGTGGATTAATATTTCGCAATAATATAATCTAAGAACCAACTTTCAGATTCAAGCAATGCGTCGGCATACCAGCTAGTTCCAATGAATTTTAAAATTCAATTGGATAATTCATTGCCTCATCTTGATTCATAACACTGTTGATTACCACGTAAATCTTGCATTGTTCGATTAAATGCTTCTAGTGATTTTTTATTCGCCGTTGTACACTCATCCCATAAAATAATTGACGTTAATCGCTGATCTTTTGCCATAGCAGAATTTCTCAAAATATTGCAATGTGGAGTTTCAATCACCTGTACATTCAATGGCAATTTTAGTGCAGAATGTGCAGTCCGACCACCTTCTAAAAATGTAGCAGCAATTCCCGAAGATGCAAGTGCCAATAGAATTTTCTGTTCCGGTCGAATAGTTAGAATAGCTAAAATCAATGACATAGGTAACAAACGTTTTGCCTGTACCACCAGGCGCATCCAAGAAATATAATCCACCTGCATTATTGGAAACTGTTTGCATGATTGTGTCATATACGATGAAGTTCCGAAACATGTTGCAATTGCTCATTTCTGCGATGAAGTACAATATCACGGGATTGAAACTGATCACCAAGAATTACAATTGCAACCTCATCAATTGTCGATGTTCTATCAGCCCTTATTACGATTTTGTGATTATCAGATAGCATACGATCGAAAGCAATTTTGAACAATTGAACTAATGCGTTATGCTGATGGAAAAACCTTTGTAGCTCACGAATAATTTCTCGTCTTGTATTCGAGACAATTACACAACGTTGATCCAATTTACGATTTTCATCACCAATAAAATAAATTTGCTAAAATTGATGATCAGCGTCGGGGTATGGCAATTACGAACCAGCTTGATGATAAATCTGGCCCTGAATCTGTAACATGTATGCAATTTCAGGTAGATGTTGGATCAGAATTTTTAAAACTATCGAATACTTTATGATTCAGATTGATATAAACATGGCACAATCATGTTGAAGTATTTACCTTAAACGTCGGCATAATTATCTCTAATAATTTTAGTAGCACTAAAAGAAGTCATTTGAAATGCCGAATTGTGTTGTTGAATATGAATCAAAAAGTGATTCGACGTTTGAGATGTCCCAAAAATAAATGAATACAATGGTTCGGGTGGAGTTTCTATTGCTGGAAATCTCACTTTGTCATTAGCACAACACATGCCGGGCATCTCACCTGGAAAGTTAGCGGCATCACAATGTGGACATATGTATTGCGTCCATCATTCCAATATATCCGTACATACTATAATCAATTTGACTATTGTAATTAAAAGCAGCACGCATCATTTTAGCCAAAAGAGCAGCACGACGTGTTCGTGATCGGCGTGCAAGGTTCAGTACAGGTACAGGGTCAACAGATCTATTTCGTGCATTACGTTCACTGCGATGCATTAGCTTGTGCGCGTTCATCTGCAGTCTGTGATCGACTTAGTAATGCCACATCATTTGCATTACGCGTTCGCCGACCTATATTTGCTCGCCCGGCTTGTGGCATTATTCCTTCATAGAAAAAAGAATAAATCAAATTAAAAAATATAAGTTTCAATTTGACAGCAAAATCCCCACTAACAAAATGATCCGACATTTATTGAATTCATTTGTTACAAAAAATGTGATAAATGAAGAACCGCTCGACCAATTTTGTGCAAACTTCACATAAACCATCTACTAAATAGTCCAAACAAAACTTTAACATTTGGTTTGGATAGGTGAGCCCGTTCTTGAGTTATAGAATAACAACGAAAAGTGGCATTGATTTTTATAAATATAGATATGAAACAATAAAGCCAGTGGAATATACTATACATCATATACAGTTGTGTTCAAAATAATATTAGTGTAACTTTCGGATTGACATATTCTAGTATAAGCTTTGAAATACTTTTTGGTACTAAAAGATTTTGTCTTACGTTTCCAGAAAAAAAAATCCATGATATAACTATTTCTTCAAATCACTTCAATGCTCATCAATTGTGGTTTTTAGCAATCAAAGTTATAACAGTGTTCCCTAGCTTATGGTAATTCTCTATGGTTTTTTAATAATTACAAGTTTTAAGGTAAGCTTTCGAGACCCCATAGTTTTAACATACATTTATACACTTGCATACGAATCTGTACTCATATACTGTTCACTGGCGAATTATTCGACAAGAAAATATACGGAAATTCGAAACACACTTCAAATCCCTGCAAAAATTATTCAAATGTGAAAAACCCGAGCAGAAAAAAGGTTTGTCTTATATCGGGTTTTCCAATAGGGACTTGACAACTTTGAATTTAATTTGTGAACGCACCCTTTCACTAATCATCGAACTGTCATTGTCAATTTATTCAGTAAACTCAACATTTTCATCGTCGTAAAGTACACGAACGAGCACCTCGCCATGATTAAAGATTATTTTTGGCCCCAATTGGATGATATGGACTTGGACGACATGTGATTTCAACAGGTGGTGGTTTCTCAAGAAATGGGCCAGTCGATTGGCCGCCTCTAGACTATTTGCTTATGCCAACAAGCCGACGACGCACAGAGGAGTATTCGACCTCAAAATCCGGTCAAAAATATTTTTTATGTTTTTCTTATTGGAATTGGCCTAAAATATTATTTATAACTTAAAAAATTTTCGGGTTAAATAAAATTTTAAATTAAGTATTTTTTTTTTAAATTTTATTTAATTCATTTTACTTATTTATACATGAAATTTTTTCGTTTCTTGCTTTCCTTAAAGATCATGAATAATGATCTTCTCGTCATTTGAATGTAATTTGGTTCTATATCTAAATTAAACATAATTTTTGAAACAACAAAGGGCAAATTGACTAAAAATACCTCAAGACTAAAAAACCCCATTAAAAAAAAAAATGTGACAATATGGGTGACTTTTTTTTATGTGCATGAGATGACACAAATGTACAGTTAAATATAAAAGAAAAACTTTTGACCGACCGTACCCGGAACTATAGCAAAAACACCTTTTTTTCTACCGAAAATTACATAAATTTTCATGTTTTTTTTATGCATTCTTGTCATCTCAATTTTTAATACTTTATCAATAAAATATATGGAAATTTCTGTATTAAAATAAAGTACATACCTTGACCTTGGACATCCATTAGAAATTTTTCACAATTATCACAAATCACAATAAAAAAAACAGACTTCAGTGTTAATGATTAGAAAACACAATAAGCTTATGTGGCGAGAGCTTATAAAATCGACTAGATTTAAACTAAGATCTAGGGGATTAGGGGGTCAACAGTTATTATTTGAAACAGGTTTTAGTTAGCATGGGTATTGAGGAATCCGAAAAGCAAAAATTAACGGGTCGAATGCGATTTTTTTTTTCACTTATCACCGGATTTTGGGGTCGAATACTCCTCTGTGCGACGTTGGAAGAGATCAGAGCCAACATTGAACGCGAAATAGCGGCCGTTTCGGCCGAAATGTGTGGCCGAGTCATCGAAAATTGGGTCCAACGAATCGACCGCTGCAAAGGTGCGCGCGGTGGCCATATGAACATAAACGAAGTCGAGTTCCATTCATAAATGTTTTGATTGTACTTTAAGCTGATGATAAAATTTTTGAAATATTTCAAATGGTTTGAGTTTTATTTAAAAAAAAAAAAAGTTGTCAAGTCCTTATTAGAAAACCCGTTATTTTATGAAATTTATTCATTTATTATAAGTAAATTAAAAAAAAATAGTGAATAAGTTTTTTAAATAAAAATTTGTATTTCGTGGGTGTACAAGCAGAAGGCACTAAGTCAAAAAACATAGTTTTGAGTAAATTGATATTTAATGTTTGTTTAGTCGTGAAAATTCAATACCGATTTTAATTTTACATCTGATTACGTGAAAAGCTCTATTGATATTATGACTTAAGTTTCTAATCAAACATTTTAGTTTTTGCCAAACCAATTCGAAAATATTGCATTAGAACTACAAAATATGCTGACTTAGTGCTGTTTAGCAGAAAAGATAATGCAATTATGTAATTATAACTAAAAATACAAATTAAAAAAACAATTTTTTCTTAATGTAATATTTAAAAGTTTTATTTATATTTTAAGAGCAAGTAGGAATATTATACAGTTAAATGATATGGTAAGTTATAATTATAAAATTAAGAAAAGTCAGTTATAAAAATTAAGGATAATTTAACAAAAAAATAAGTGAAAAGGTTGGAACTATTCATCACCATCGCTTTCTTCTGGTGTGTAAGGTTCTGGCAAGTTGTTTTTGGAATTTGATTGTGAGGGCAAAGATTCAAACCAAGAATGGAAAACTTCAGAAACCACTCCTTTTTGAAACATTTCTATTAAGTCTTTTTTTTTTTTGGCTGCACTTATTTTAAGAGGTTTTTGATACAATTTAGGCCATTGTGTTAGATAAAGATACTTTTTAACAGCGTTTCTTCCTCTTTGTAAAGTTTTTATTACGTTCGTTGTTCTAAAATTGTCCGTGAAATTGTATTTGAACTGAAGGATTCCTGGTTTTGATGACAGCTAAAACGCACTAAGTCACTTTAATGCCTTCTTGCTGTATTATTATAGCATATTGTAGATTTTTCTATGACAGCCAAAAGGCACTAAGTCAACTTAGTGCCTTTTAGCAGTATTAAAAATTTTTTAATTGACTTAGTTCAAAACATAACCTCAAATAATTCATGTTTAACGATGAATAATCACTTAGGAGGTGATTGGAGTACAAAGATATCATCATTCTTGACCACTTTGCATTAAAATGTAAAAATCCTAAACAATTGACTTAGTGCCTTCTGCTTGTACACCCACGATTTATTATTTTTTTTACATTCTTTTTAAAATCTTATACAGGGTGTCCCGTAATTCGTGTGCCATACTTTGGGATGTGATTCTTGGTCATATTCTAAGAAAAAAATTGTTCTACAGTAAAGTCTGATTTTCAACTATGACATCACTTTTTGACGATTTAAAAAAAGGCTAACTTTGGTGTACCCTGACCCATGTTAAGGTCAATTTCTCTGTTAGTACTAGTAGTAGGGACCTCATTTTGTCAAAAAGTGATGTCAAAGTTGAAAATCAGACTTTACTGTAGAACAATTTTTTTCTTAGAATATGACCAAAAATCACATCCCAAAGTATGGCACACGAATTACGGGACACCCTGTATGATATTGAAAATTAAAATATTTTTATTTATTCATTTCATTTTCAATTTAAAACTACGAGTATTACGAAAAACTGGTAATATCTATCATTCTTCGACTTGCAAGTTAGGTTAGGTTAGGTTAAAGTGGCTGCTGACCGGAAAAGGTCAGCACACTTAGACCAATATTTGGTCCGTTGTGATACCACAAGGATTTCAAAAATCCCCCTTACTCGTTAAACCATTTTGAGCTAATAATGAAGCGTTTGAGACAGTGAATGTCGGAATTATTTAGATCACTAGGATCGTTATAGTAGTAGTCTCCCAAGTGGAGTCTACGTCTTTGCGCTAGGGCAGGACAAGAGCATAGAAGGTGGGGAATTGACTCCTCTTCTTCTTCATCCATGCAGCTTCTGCAAAAGTCATTTGCAGGAACTCCAAGACGAGAAGCATGTCTTCCTATTAGGCAGTGCCCAGTAAGGACACCTATAATGGAGCTAATATGCAATCTACCAATAGAAATTAGTTGTTTTGAGCGTTTAGCATCAAACAATGGCCAAATCAGTTTAGTAGACCGGCAAGTTGGGGTGCTGGTCCACCTGTGGTTAGCTTTCTTTATGGTGTCTTGCTTTAGCATAAGTTTACAAGTAGCTAGGGGTATACCGATGTTAGATTTGCTATCCAACAAAGGTAATATTGTTCCGTTTTTTGCAAGTTCGTCAGCTTTACAATTTCCTGGAATGTCTCTATGCCCCGGCACCCATGTAAGGTGAATGTTAAACTGTTTTGACATCTCCACCAGAGATGATCGACAATTTTGGGCTGTTTGTGAGTTAATGGAGACAGAGTCCAGTGACTTTAAGGCAGCTTGACTGTCTGAGAAGATACGTATATCGGTTGTCGATATAACGTTTTCTTTTAGCCAAGAGAGGACTTCTTTTATTGCTAAAAGCTCTGCCTTTAACACGCTACAGTGATTGGGAAGACGAAAAGATAGACAAAGATTTAATTTTTCGGAGTATACGCCTCCACCGACCCCGTCATCGGTTTTAGATCCATCTGTATAGAAATGAATTGCTTCGTCTATCAACAGCGACTCATTTTCCCAAGAAGACCTGGAAGGGATGGATACTTGAAAATTTTTATCAAATTTTGGATGAGGGGTGGTGTAATCGACGTTACTAGGTAGACTACTGAACGAGTTCAGTATAGTAGAGTGACCAATATCATTATTGATCCACTGCGAGGAGGCTATAAGTCGAATGGCTGTGTTAGCGGCCGATTGTTTGCTAAAAATATCTAGCGGTATGAGATGAAAAAGAACATCAAGTGCAGCAGAAGGAGTTGAGCGGAGAGCTCCACCCATGATTAAACAGGCTGTTCGTTGGACTTTGCTGAGCATATCGCGGTTTGTTGCTCTTTCCAGCGCAGTCCACCATACTGTCACTCCATATGTAAGTATCGGTCTAATGACTGAGATGTATAGCCAGTGTGTTATATGAGTTTGTAGACCCCATTTATTACCTACGGCTTTTTTGCAAGAGAAAAGAGCTATGTTGGCTTTGTTGACTCTCTCTTGGATATTGGGCTTCCAGCTTAATTTCTTGTCCAAAATAAGACCCAGATATTTTGCTTTGTCTGAGAATTTAAGCGGTATACCTTTGATGAGGGGAGGGTCTATGTGTGGGATTTTATATTTCCTGGTAAATAGGACAAGTTCAGTTTTGTGGGGGTTGACACCGAGTCCACATTGATCTGCCCAATTAGTAAGCTTGTTTAGAGCATTTTGTAGGAGTTCTTTCAGAGTATTAGGATGCTTACCAGATATCGCTATCGCAACATCGTCCGCATAGGCAATCACCCTGTGCCCCTCCCCTTCAAGAATCACTAGTAGTTTATTTACGACTAGGTTCCAAAGGACAGGAGAGAGGACGCCGCCTTGGGGCGTACCCCTACTGACAGTCCTTCGAGTAGTAAAATCGCCCAGTTTTGAATTTATAATCCTGCTTATCAG
Source organism: Chrysotoxum bicinctum (assembly GCA_911387755.1). Taxonomy (NCBI): domain Eukaryota; kingdom Metazoa; phylum Arthropoda; class Insecta; order Diptera; family Syrphidae; genus Chrysotoxum; species Chrysotoxum bicinctum. The sequence continues at coordinate 114,476,696 of OU426988.1, forward strand.
CATATGATTTATCAAATTACTGATTGACTTATCCACCTTCAGAGATGACAGCGCAGATGTGATTGCGGATGCGTCGACATTGTTAAAAGCTCCTTCTATATCTAGGAAAGCAACTAAGGTGAACTCCTTATGATGAAGGGAGTGTTCGATAGTACGGACCAGCGTATGTAGAGCGGTTTCTACAGATTTCCCTTTGTTATAAGCATGTTGAGCATTGGATAGTAAGGACTTATCAATGTTTGCCCTCAAATGGATTTCAATCAGACGTTCAAATGTTTTGAGAAGGAATGATGAAAGGCTAATAGGTCTTAGATCTTTAGGATTAACATGGCTAGGTTTGCCAGCTTTGGGGATGAAAATAACATTTACTTCTCTCCATGACAAAGGAATGTGAGCCAGAGCGATACAACCATTTAAGATGTTTACCAGAATGGGTATCAGAATATCGGAATTTTCCTGTAATTCCGCTGGAATTATTCCATCTGGCCCAGGAGATTTGTATGGATTGAAGCTGTATTGCCCATTTTAATTTTTCCTCTGTAATCAGACCTTGTGGAGGAGTTATGTTACTGAATGTGTTGTTAGGATCAGTGCTATTAAAGAAAGGAGAGCTGTCTGGAAAATGTACATCCAGGAGCAGATTGAGCGATTCTTCGCTTGAGTTTGTCCAGGAACCGTCATTGTTTTTTAGGCAACTTGGCATTACTGGATTTTTGGAGAGGATTTTTCTTAACCTTGATGCCTCTGAGTTGCCTTCTATATTGTTACAGAAAGCTCTCCAGGACATACGCTTGGTTTTCCTCAGTTCTTTTTTATATAACTTGAGGGAGTCCTTATATGAACCCCAATCAGAAGTTTCTCTGGAGGTTTTCGCTCTATTAAAGAGTTTCCTGCATTCTTTTCTTAGTGGATCCAGCCCCGAGTACCACCAGTGTGGTTTCTTTTTACCTCTTATTTGTATAAGAGGGCAGGCAGTTTCCAGAGATTTGTTGAGGGCTGCTGTGAGGTCATTGACTTTAATATCAAGATCCTCAGTGTTGTAGGGTATGATGTAAAACTCAGGTCTGATTGACCTTAATAGAGTTGCCCTATATAGAAGCCAATCTGTTTTCCGATGGTTACGGAAGGAAGGTTGGCTAGGAGGTTCGTCCATTATTTCGAATTGTATGTATCTATGATCAGAGAAAGAATGATCATTTGATACTTTCCAATTCGAGATAGTATGATAAATTTTATCTGAGACAAGAGTTATGTCAAGTACTTCCGGTCTGTTTTTAGTAACAAATGTGGGTTCATTTCCAACGTTACATATTGTTAGGTTAGTGTTCAAAATATAATCGAAAAGAGACTCACCTCTGTCGTTTATATTCGTGCTACCCCACACTGTATGATGGGCGTTAGCATCACTTCCAATAATGAGGCCAGTCTTCTGCCTATCTGCATCAGTGATGAGCCTCCTCAGAGTGTCTCCTGGGAGAGGGCCAAGGTGGTCATGGCCAAGATATGCCGACGCCAGCCAGAGAGTTCCTTTGACTGTTTCCAGTCTTGCGACGGTTACATCTCGATCACTGAAATTAGGTAGTAAAAATACATTTAGGCTACTTTTAACTAGTATGCAAGATCTGGGTTCACCTTTATCTAATGCATACAGCAAGTAGTAGTTTGGAGTCCTTAGTCCCCGAACGATGGATTTCACAATCCAGGGTTCTTGGATTAGGACGATGTCTTCTCCGCTGCTGGATAGACGAAGAAGCAGGGAGGCCGAGGCCTTGATAGAGTGTTGGAGATTAATCTGAAGAAATCGCAGCATCTTTGCTACAACCCTCCCGATCAACCTCCAACACGGTGACGTTGGAGTCTTCCGATTCCGAGGTTGAGCCCAGAAGAGCGTCCTCACTCAGAAGATCTTCATTGTTGTGGTCATCGATCTCCATGTCGCTGACTGTTTTTATTGTCTCCACTGTTGCCGAAGATGACCTGGATGCCTCTTCCTCTTCCAGTGATGGGAAGGTGATAGATGCACCAGGATCTGCAGCTGCAGTTTCGACTGCTATGGAGGAAGTGGATGCACGAGTAACATCCGCGTCCTTTTTGTACACCTTCAGTGTGATGGTCTCAAACCCAAACCTAATCACACCTTTGGTCTGCGCCAGAGGAGCAAGGGACTCCTTGTTTAGTACAATAATTGCACCTCTGTAGGGTCCCTTTTTCTCCTCCAGTTTCGCAACTTTCCAGTTGTGAGTAGGAAGGGATGGGTTCGATAGCCGGATCATCTGGAGTATTACATCCATGCTGGAGAGTTCGGCTGTAACCATGGCGCGAGCTTTTGGTCTGCACGGGATTTTCTCCTTAGCAACAACCTCGAGCTTAGCACCAGGCCAGACTTCCCCTAACTGGCTAACGGCCAACGATAGAAGATCACACGATCTCTGATCGTCACAAACCATGAGCTTAACATGTCCTTGATGCCAGCCTCCATCGTTTGTGATTGGAGGTGGTCCAGGGTTCTCCATCATGATACTCATGAAGCTCAACTGGAGCTTCCCCTTGACCACCTGCCAATTTTCCGCAGAGATCGTGCCATCGACGTCGTTCCCGTCAATGATCGCGACCACGATTTTGTTTTTAACCACATCACTGAAGGTCTTATTCCCTCCACAGGGATGTGATGGAGCGCTGATGTTGTGCACTTTGGGGCGTTTGGGTACTGAAATTGTGCCCTCCATAGACCTTTGACGCTTCGACGTGGAGTCTCCGCTGGCCTGGACGCTATTATTAGCTAAAAAGCTTTTAGCCCACTTGATTTTTGCATCATGCTGAGAGTTCCCCCCGGCGCCAGGTTGTTCACCAAACACCCTGAGTATTCTCTTAGCATTGCGAATGTCCTTGTAGAGTGTCCTAGAAGGGTTGGGCTTACGTCCGCTCCCCCTAGGGCCTTCTTTAGGATTTGTGGAGTTGTTAGAGGTGGAGGGACCATGCTTCACAGTCCTACCACCGCTGGAATGAGGCAAAGAAGTTCGGGGAGGTTTACTCTCCTTAGTGGTAGCAGGACCATGCTTCACAATCTTACTACCACTGAACCGCGGTGTCGAAGTTTGGAGAGGTTTACTCTCTGAAGTAGTAATAGAAGGGCCATGCTTCACAGCCCCCCTGTTACTGGAAGGAGGTATTTCTACCATTTTACTCCTGCTTTTGCTTTCGGCAGTAGGACTGTGAGAATCCACAGTACTACTACTTCCAGCGCAAGCCGGAGAAACAGCAGACGGCTTTTCAGTCGCACTGCTGGCCTGTCTCAAAGACCAGGACTTTCCAACATCTTTTGAATTTAAATTTTCCATAAAAGATCCCACGAGTAACGGAGAAAGGGTGGTCCATCTGCACAGAGATCCGTATATGTAGATAAGGCTAGTTAATCCGGAGGTCGCCTGGTATCCGGATACTCCGTTAGCGACTGAGCTAGTTTTTTGATTGGGCCCTCAGCCAGGCTGATCATCGGCACGGGTCGTATAACACCTTGAATCCAGCCCAATTGGGAAGTTGCAAAAATAGGAAAAGGAGAGAGTGGGCGGGGAATCAGACAGTAAGTACCGTTCTGAAAAGAAGGACGTTAAGGGTGATAGAGGAGCTGGTAACTTTGGATAGCTTTTTCGCATTTCCAATGTGGGAGAGGGAGGGATATAAGGATGTGTAAGAGGATGATGAGCGTCCTTTGGTTTCAGGACTCATCTGGAGATAACATCTCGAGAATCATTGACCCTACTCAGCTTCTACAACTCGACAAGTTCAACGCTCAGGTAGAAGGACTTGCAAGTTAGTGTTGAATAAAATATTTTTTGCATTAAATCTTACACTAATAAGAAACGGTATGTAGGTATGTAAAAAAGTTCCGCTTAGTTAACAGGTGTTATCAAAGAACATAGAACAACGGTGAACAGCGAACTAATCGAATTAAATAGAAGTTATTTACCTAAGAATAACGGGCAGCAGCCATAAAGCAGTATAGTTTTATAAAAGCAGCAAGCAGTTTTAGTTATATGGGTGATTCTACAAACGATGGAATTTTCGGCGGCCACAGAAATATTTTAAAATGCGTTCAATTATTAAATCTGATTTTTTTTAATAAAATGTGATTGATATCTACCTGCCCAAACAATATTATTAGGGTGACCTTATTTTATTTTGCTCAAAAAAATTCTTCAAAGTGTCTGATTCTCAGCCCCCCGACGTGTCCCCTTTGCGTTTTCGCAAAGAAAAATTATTACCTTTTCTCTTATCTCAGGTCTCATACTTAGATGAAGTTACGCCAAATAATACATCTGTGCTACGAAATAGATAAATATTTCTTAGTAATTGATTTTATTACAAAAAACCTTAATTGCCCGTTTAGTTTATCAGTCCTCTATACATAATTTATTTTGAATTGATTCTAAATAGAAAAAAAATATTTAATTGTAATATATTATATTCTTTTAATAAAATGCTAAGTTATGTGTATTAACCATGAATTTGTTTATTTCTATATTTCAATATGTACCGAAGAGAAAATACAAAAAAATAAATATTTATTCAGTCCCCTTGAAAAAAAAACTCAGTCCCCTGAACCTGCTTTTTCAAAAAATGTCCTTAAAATAGGACATTTTTTGAAAAAGCAGGTTCAGGGGACTGAGTTTTTTTTTCAAGGGGACTGAATAAATATTTATTTTTTTGTATTTTCTCTTCGGTACATATTGAAATATAGAAATAAACAAATTCATGGTTAATACACATAACTTAGCATTTTATTAAAAGAATATAATATATTACAATTAAATATTTTTTTTCTATTTAGAATCAATTTAAAATAAATTATGTATAGAGGACTGATAAACTAAACGGGCAATTAAGGTTTTTTGTAATAAAATCAATTACTAAGAAATATTTATCTATTTCGTAGCAAAGATGTATTATTTGGCGTAACTTCATCTAAGTATGAGACCTGAGATAAGAGAAAAGGTAATAATTTTTCTTTGCGAAAACGCAAAGGGGACACGTCGGGGGGCTGAGAATCAGACACTTTGAAGAATTTTTTTGAGCAAAATAAAATAAGGTCACCCTAATAATATTGTTTGGGCAGGTAGATATCAATCACATTTTATTAAAAAAAATCAGATTTAATAATTGAACGCATTTTAAAATATTTCTGTGGCCGCCGAAAATTCCATCGTTTGTAGAATCACCCATATAACTAAAACTGCTTGCTGCTTTTATAAAACTATACTGCTTTATGGCTGCTGCCCGTTATTCTTAGGTAAATAACTTCTATTTAATTCGATTAGTTCGCTGTTCACCGTTGTTCTATATTCTTTGATAACACCTGTTAACTAAGCGGAACTTTTTTACATACCTACATACCGTTTCTTATTAGTGTAAGATTTAATGCAAAAAATATTTTATTCAACACTAACTTGCAAGTCCTTCTACCTGAGCGTTGAACTTGTCGAGTTGTAGAAGCTGAGTAGGGTCAATGATTCTCGAGATGTTATCTCCAGATGAGTCCTGAAACCAAAGGACGCTCATCATCCTCTTACACATCCTTATATCCCTCCCTCTCCCACATTGGAAATGCGAAAAAGCTATCCAAAGTTACCAGCTCCTCTATCACCCTTAACGTCCTTCTTTTCAGAACGGTACTTACTGTCTGATTCCCCGCCCACTCTCTCCTTTTCCTATTTTTGCAACTTCCCAATTGGGCTGGATTCAAGGTGTTATACGACCCGTGCCGATGATCAGCCTGGCTGAGGGCCCAATCAAAAAACTAGCTCAGTCGCTAACGGAGTATCCGGATACCAGGCGACCTCCGGATTAACTAGCCTTATCTGCATATACGGATCTCTGTGCAGATGGACCACCCTTTCTCCGTTACTCGTGGGATCTTTTATGGAAAATTTAAATTCAAAAGATGGTGGAAAGTCCTGGTCTTTGAGACAGGCCAGCAGTGCGACTGAAAAGCCGTCTGCTGTTTCTCCGGCTTGCGCTGGAAGTAGTAGTACTGTGGATTCTCACAGTCCTACTGCCGAAAGCAAAAGCAGGAGTAAAATGGTAGAAATACCTCCTTCCAGTAACAGGGGGGCTGTGAAGCATGGCCCTTCTATTACTACTTCAGAGAGTAAACCTCTCCAAACTTCGACACCGCGGTTCAGTGGTAGTAAGATTGTGAAGCATGGTCCTGCTACCACTAAGGAGAGTAAACCTCCCCGAACTTCTTTGCCTCATTCCAGCGGTGGTAGGACTGTGAAGCATGGTCCCTCCACCTCTAACAACTCCACAAATCCTAAAGAAGGCCCTAGGGGGAGCGGACGTAAGCCCAACCCTTCTAGGACACTCTACAAGGACATTCGCAATGCTAAGAGAATACTCAGGGTGTTTGGTGAACAACCTGGCGCCGGGGGGAACTCTCAGCATGATGCAAAAATCAAGTGGGCTAAAAGCTTTTTAGCTAATAATAGCGTCCAGGCCAGCGGAGACTCCACGTCGAAGCGTCAAAGGTCTATGGAGGGCACAATTTCAGTACCCAAACGCCCCAAAGTGCACAACATCAGCGCTCCATCACATCCCTGTGGAGGGAATAAGACCTTCAGTGATGTGGTTAAAAACAAAATCGTGGTCGCGATCATTGACGGGAACGACGTCGATGGCACGATCTCTGCGGAAAATTGGCAGGTGGTCAAGGGGAAGCTCCAGTTGAGCTTCATGAGTATCATGATGGAGAACCCTGGACCACCTCCAATCACAAACGATGGAGGCTGGCATCAAGGACATGTTAAGCTCATGGTTTGTGACGATCAGAGATCGTGTGATCTTCTATCGTTGGCCGTTAGCCGGTTAGGGGAAGTCTGGCCTGGTGCTAAGCTCGAGGTTGTTGCTAAGGAGAAAATCCCGTGCAGACCAAAAGCTCGCGCCATGGTTACAGCCGAACTCTCCAGCATGGATGTAATACTCCAGATGATCCGGCTATCGAACCCATCCCTTCCTACTCACAACTGGAAAGTTGCGAAACTGGAGGAGAAAAAGGGACCCTACAGAGGTGCAATTATTGTACTAAACAAGGAGTCCCTTGCTCCTCTGGCGCAGACCAAAGGTGTGATTAGGTTTGGGTTTGAGACCATCACACTGAAGGTGTACAAAAAGGACGCGGATGTTACTCGTGCATCCACTTCCTCCATAGCAGTCGAAACTGCAGCTGCAGATCCTGGTGCATCTATCACCTTCCCATCACTGGAAGAGGAAGAGGCATCCAGGTCATCTTCGGCAACAGTGGAGACAATAAAAACAGTCAGCGACATGGAGATCGATGACCACAACAATGAAGATCTTCTGAGTGAGGACGCTCTTCTGGGCTCAACCTCGGAATCGGAAGACTCCAACGTCACCGTGTTGGAGGTTGATCGGGAGGGTTGTAGCAAAGATGCTGCGATTTCTTCAGATTAATCTCCAACACTCTATCAAGGCCTCGGCCTCCCTGCTTCTTCGTCTATCCAGCAGCGGAGAAGACATCGTCCTAATCCAAGAACCCTGGATTGTGAAATCCATCGTTCGGGGACTAAGGACTCCAAACTACTACTTGCTGTATGCATTAGATAAAGGTGAACCCAGATCTTGCATACTAGTTAAAAGTAGCCTAAATGTATTTTTACTACCTAATTTCAGTGATCGAGATGTAACCGTCGCAAGACTGGAAACAGTCAAAGGAACTCTCTGGCTGGCGTCGGCATATCTTGGCCATGACCACCTTGGCCCTCTCCCAGGAGACACTCTGAGGAGGCTCATCACTGATGCAGATAGGCAGAAGACTGGCCTCATTATTGGAAGTGATGCTAACGCCCATCATACAGTGTGGGGTAGCACGAATATAAACGACAGAAAAATAAATATTTATTCAGTCCCCTTGAAAAAAAAACTCAGTCCCCTGAACCTGCTTTTTCAAAAAATGTCCTTAAAATAGTCATTTTTTATTTTTTCTAAAAATAAAAAAAAAAAATAAAAAAAAAAAAAAAAAAAAATGACTATTTTAAGGACATTTTTTGAAAAAGCAGGTTCAGGGGACTGAATAAATATTTATTTTTTTGTATTATGTCCTTAAAATAGTCATTTTTTATTTTTTCTAATGATCAACTAGAACAACTCTTACGACTTTTGGCTTCCAAAAATGTCGTGCCGAAATTTGTAACATTTTATTCCATTGTTTGTAGAATTACACATAATGTATACAAGTAGTTGAAGCCATGCAGTCGTCTTCACGCAGTTGAAGTCAAGCAGTCATCGTATTTCATTAAACGCTCTTTCTCTCAATACAAATACAGCAAAATTGTTTTTAGATTCTGTGTTTAAGTCTTATCAAGAGCTAAAGAGCGCTCTAGTTTCCTAAATTAATTGCACATTAGAAATGCATAAAAGATTGGGAGAATGACATAAGAAGAGAGACGAAAGTTTTCACGAGCGCTGGGCAATGTAGTGGTTAAATATGTTATTCGACACATATTGGACGCTTTATAAGGAGCGAATACAAGTATACATAATATGTACGGTTGTAAAACATATCACGAACAACTAGAGCTATACAAACGTATGAGTGAAACAGAGAGATCTAATAAACCGCACAATGCAAATGGCACAAAAAGAAATCTGTAGTCTACTGCTAAAAGTAATCGATGCTTTAATTGCGGGTCTGCAGAAAATCTGCGGAACAATAATTGTATTGCTGAAACCAATTGTTTTAAATGTGATAACTACGGACATATGTCAAACAAATTACTAATAGCGTCCGGGTCATGAGGGATATCTGACCTTGACACGAGTTTAGACGTGCCAATTTTTAAATAGTCCATCTGCAGTATGCTCAGTAATGTAGAACTACAATCATGTACCTCTTTGTTGCGTTAGCTCGGCGATACCAAAACATTGCCAGTGGGTTTCTTTATTGGCACTGCAAACGTTGATGGCATGGAGACGGGGAACAAAAATTCGTCGTGGTGCCAGATCACAATATCGAATACGATGCTTTGCTTGGGTTTTACCTTGCCTCAAAGTTTTACTTCACGTTGAACGAGGATGGCTTCAAGTTTTCACCGTTTTCGACCCAACCTAAAAGCGGTGAAATAAATCGGATAAATATTTACATTGTCACTGAAACCGAAATTGATATATGTAGATGCTCCTTCATAGTTCAAATCGCTAATCGATGATTATGAACCAGCTGTATCCATCGCAGAATGTCCTGTACAGCTAGCAATCATTCCAGATGGAGATATAAGACCGTTCCATCAGCAGCCAAGCCGCCACCCACCTTTTGAATGCGATGCAGCTGTATATGAACGATATTATTGTTTATTGACACAGTTAAACGATGAATATGTGCAAAAGCTGAAAAGGGTCTTGGCAGAGACAGCCAGAAACAATTTGCGCATCAAGTCTAACAAGTGTTACTTCTTAAAGAGTAAAAACCAATTTCTTGGGGCATATGATACAAGATGGTAAAATTTGGCCCGGCCTAAGAAAACAAATGCTGTTAAACAGTTTCCTCTTTCCTCTAAAAAACTTCAAGTCTGTACAGTCGTTTCTGTGGTTGACGGGCTTCTCAAGAAAATGTATAACAGGATATGCGCGTATCGCTCGGTCATTAACAAACCTGTTGAAAAAAGATGGTGCCTTCAAGTTAAAAGCTGATGAGCTGAATACAATGAAACTATTGAAAGATAGCTTGTCACAAGAATCTGTTTTACGAGTTTACTCCATAGACACGCCAACAGAGCTGCACACGGACGCATCGAAAGATGGTTTTGTGCTGCTTTACTTTAAAAGTTTAACGAACAACTACATCCTGTGTATTTCTGGAGTAAAAAGACGACATCATTGAGTGATTCAAAACGCCACAGTTACGTCTTAGGTGTCAAAGCTGCTTACATTGCAGTTGAAAAGTTTCTTCATTACCTACTTGGTGTCAAATTTAAATTGACATTTTACTCAGACCTTAAAAAAGAAGGATGTTACTCGGAAGGGAGTGCAATGGATACCTTCAAGATTTCGATTATAAAGTTAAGCATCACAATACAGATAAAATGAAACACGTCGAATGTCTCGGCCGTTACCCTGTGGATGTTCTTTCCGTTACCTCCGAAATTTCAGCACGACTTAAAGTTGCTCAGTAGAAGGACAGTTATGTAAAAGCAATCCTAGAAATACTTAAAATCCGCCCGTATGAAAACTTTAAGGTGAAAGGTGGATTTGTTTATAAAAACGTTCTCGCTGTACCTAAGTCGATAGAGTGCAAAATGATCACTGAGACATACGCCGCCGCTCAGTGGGTCCCCTTCATACTAAGCAGTGCTCCAAATTCAAAATCTTGTTTAAAATGCTAAGAGCTGTTATAAATAGATACTAACTGCTGTTGAAAATGAAAATATTATTAATAATGAATATAGTTCTGACTATAGTAAATATTTTCAAGGTTATTGATAGATTTATGTTAAGAAAACAATTGCTCTTGGAGTAACATATTTATGACTTCAGGATAAAACATTTTTCGGTGAATGACTGTCGTTGTGCTCGATGTTATCAAGGGATTGGCAGAAATAAATAACCTATTTATAACATCCCACATGTTATCCTTCTTCTTTTTTTTTGTGATGTCTTCCCGCTGAATTGTTGCCGATATATGAAAATCTCTATTTCGCGCCTCCTGGTCTTCTTCGCTTAACTGGCTAATTGGAAATAGGGCATGAGGCATGAGTCATTATTTCACTTTCATTGATAAGGATTTGGTGCAGACTTGTGGTCATGGGATACCAAGGACAGAGCTTCACGTAAAGTCGAGGTTTTTTTGGGAAAAGCACCTAAATATTTCCGCATGTATCTGAAAACCGATCTTATAATAAGCAAAAAATTAACAAAAAATTCGATATGAGTCACTAAAAAGCTTATAATTTAAGTTCTATCAGTCGGATGGTCATCATTTAGGTATGTAAGCTTAGGTTTAATTACAGAGCATCAAATTGCATATTTAAATTTTATATTTATATAAGTGGTTATATTCCTGAAACAAAGATAGGAAAAATAGATAGTTTTTAACTTCACCCCTTACCCCTACACAAGGCTGAGAAAAAAACCTGGTTGCGAACCAGGGTTGGCCGAATTAACAACACTACATTTTCTACATGATTTACTACGTTTATATGAGGTGTTGAAGCGAGCTTGAAGCTCGCTTCGAACCTTTATATACCTGTATTGAGTTGAAATGAGCTTCGTTCGACTCGATCCCAATCGGTCAGCGGTGTCGAGTAGAAATGTGAGTCGAAAATCCGACCCTAATCCTACTCGATCTTTCGATACTGCATATAAACGTAGTATTTAACTACACGTAGTTTATTGAAGAAACTACATGCCTAATTTAGTACAATTTGTTACGTCTGCTACATATTAGTAGTAATCTATATATATAAAAATCAATGCCACTTTTCGTTGTGTTTCTATAACTCAAGAACGGGCTTACCTATCCAAACCAAATTTTATGGCTTTGTTTGGACTATTTAGTAGATGGTTTATGTGAAGTTTGCACAAAATCGGTCGAGTGGTTCTTCATTTATCACATTTTTTGTAACAAATGAATTCAATAAATGTCGGATCATTTTGTTAGTGGGGATTTTGCTGTCAAATTGAAACTTATATTTTTAATTTGATTTATTCTTTTTTATATGAAGGAATAATGTCACAAGCCGGGCGAACAAATATAGGTCGGCGAACGCGTAATGCAAATGATGTGGCATTACTAAGTCGATCACATACTGCAGATGAGCGCGCACAAGCTAATGCATCGCAGTAAACGTAATGCACGAAATATGTAGATCTGTTGACCCTCTGTACCTGTACTGAACCTTGCACGCCGATCACGAATACGTCGTGCTGCTCTTTTGGCTAAAATGATGCGTGCTGCTTTTAATTACAACAGTCCACATTGTGATGCGGCTAACTTTCCACGTGAAAAGCCCGGCATGTGTTGTGCTAATGGCAAAGTGAGATTTCCGGCATTAGAAACTCCACCCAAACCATTGTATTCATTTATTTTTGGGACATCTCAAACGTCGAATCACTTTTTGATCCATATTCAACAACACAATTCGGCATTTCAAATGACCTCTTTTAGTGCTACTAAAATTATTAGAGATAATTATGCCGACGTTTAAGATAAATATTTAAACATGATTGTCCCATGTTTATATCAATCTGAATCATAAAGTATTCGATAGTTTTAAAAATTCTGATCCAACATCTACCTAAAATTGCATGTTACATGTTACAGATTCAGGGCCAGATTTATCATCAAGCTGGTCCGTTATTACCATACTTCGACGCTGATGATCAATTTTTGCAAATTTATTTTATTGGTGATGAAAATCGTGAATTGGATCAACGTTGTGCAATTGTTTCGAATACAAGACGAGAAATTATTCGTGAGCTACAAAGGTTTTTCCATCAGCATAACGCATTAGTTCAATTGTTCAAAATTGCTCTCAATCGTATGCCATCTGATAATCACAAATCGTAATAAGGGCTGATAGAACACCTTTTGGAGAGCATGCAAGGCGATTCAATGCACCCACAATTGATGAGATTGCAATTGTAATTTTTGGTGATCAGTTGCAATCCCGTGATATTGTACTTCATCGCAGAAATGAGCAATTGCAACATGTTTCGGAACTTCATCGTATGTATATATGACACAATCATGCAAGCCGTTTCCAATAATGCAGGTGGATTATATTTCTTGAATGCGCCTGGTGGTACAGGCAAAACGGTCGTTATGTCATTGATTTTAGCTATTCTAAATATTCCATCGGAACAAAAAATTGTATTGGCACTTGCATCTTCGGAAATTGCTGCTACATTATTAGAAGGTGGTCGGACTGCACATTCTGCACTAAAATTGCCATTGAATGTACAGGTGATTGAAACGCCAACTTGCAATATTTCGAGAAATTCTGCTAAGGCAAAAGTTCTGCGATTAACGCCAATTATTTTATGGGATGAGTGTACAACAGCGAATAAAAAATCACTAGAAGCATTTAATCGAACAATGCAAGATTTACGTGGTAATCAACAGTGTTATGAATCAAGATGAGGCAATGAATTATCCAATTGACTTTTAAAATTCATTTGAACTAGCTGGTATGCCACCGCATTACTTGAATCTGAAAGTTGGTTCTTTGATTATATTATTGCGAAATATGAATCCACCAAACTGTGTAATGGCACCAGATTGGCAGTGAAAAAGTTATTGCCAAATTTGATTAAAGCTACGATCTTAGCTGCTAAATCAAAAGGAGAAGTTTGTTTGATACCTATGATTCCAACTGATATGCCATTTGAGTTCAAACGATTACAATATCCTGTGCGTTTATCATTTGCGATGTCCATCAACAAGGATCAAGGGCAAACACTTCAAGTTTGTGGAGTTAATTTGGAGGAATCATGTTTTTCACATGGTCAACTTTATGTTGCCTGTTCCAGAGTCGGTACCCCCAGCCGTTTGTTTTTTCATGCCCACAATGGAAAAACAAAGATTATTGTTTATCCAAACGTTTTGGATTAAGTTTTAAAAGAGCTAGCAATTAATAAAATATTTTTTTGTTTGAATAAATGAATTTGATGTTGCAATTAATTTTTTTTATTATTTCACTTTATACGTAGCGAAGCACGTACCGGGCCGCTAGTAAATTCATAAAAATTAATTCATAAAAATTTAATATAATAAAGGAAAAAAAACAATTTTGCACTTTTATGATCTAATGAAGGTTTGTAAAAAAAAAGTTTCATTTACCATAAGGATGAAGAATTGTAGGAATAACTGAACGTTTAATTTAAAAACTCAAATTTCAAATGCATAACTGACAGTTAATTGACAGCAATGCTACAATTTCTTACATTAACTACAATTAACTACATTTAACTACATTAACTACATAAAATACGTAGCAGACCTAACAAATGTAGTTATTTCTAAAAAGTGATAATTCGGCCAACCCTGCTTTCAACAAACATTTTTCTTGATTTTGATTATTAGGTTTATTCGTTGAACTTTACCCAGGGTTGACCCAGGTTTTCTTGACAACCCTCAGAGTTGTCAACAAAAACTGGGGTTTTCGGTTTTCAAAAAACACCCAAGGGCTATCAACTGTTTTGTTGACAACTAAAAGCAAGACAAAATAATTTTGTGATCTGATAAAACTTTAAATTTTTTATAAATTAGTTTTAAAAATGAACGAAAACAATTTCGCGTTGTTGCTGAATGTTTCATCTGATGAGTACAACAAACATTTAATTGCAAAAACAAGCAATAACATGCAAGTTTTTTTTTTTTTTTTTTTTTTTTTTTTTTATAATCTACCCGCGTTCAAGGGATTATGATTACCCTATTAAATGTTTCAACACAGCGCGGGCCTGAAGTTAATGAAGAGAAAGAAGTATAGGAAAGATGTGTGGCACGATGTTCTGAGACTGTTGGTGGTTGTCTCAGATATTTTTATCTCCAGGGATGGCGGCTAAGCTAAAGCGGAGAAATGCCGTGTCTTTTTTCTATGTCGCTTAAAATTCACATTATTTTATTCGTGTTCATCTTTGTTGGGCGTACTAGTTTAACTCAATTACATGTTGTTAGTGTTATGCCTGAACAACATGTAATGAGTAAACCAGAAACCCATTGATGACAATTTTTATAAGGCTTTTTTTTTTAATGGAATTAAAACGACATAGACGACGGCAGGGATCGAACCTGTGATTATGAGGTTGACAGGCGAGCACACAACCATCGTGCCACGGCCACCCCCAAAAGATGCGAATCGCCAAACGACAACAAAAGAAATACATATGAAATCTCATATGACTTTTGACAGTTTATTCTTTACCTGAACTCGCCCCAGCAAAATACCTAGATCTACTTCATGGCGAGTTCAGGGCGACCCCAGGTCTCAAAAAACACAGAATTTGCTCACCAGGGTGACTTCAGGTTTTTCAAAAAACGATTTAGGGCGACCCCAGGGTGACTTCAGGGCTCAACGAACAAACCTATTGTACGCATTTGATGTTTCACATATACAATCAAACAAAACTTCAGAATCATCAGAAGCAAACATAAGTGTTCAGTTGGGATTCCGGATCGGAGAGAGATTCCGGATTGCCAAATAAAAACGACATAAGTAACAACTTTCAAACGAAAATAAAAATGTATTTGCAATCTACATGCCTTCTTGAACAAACAACATATTTTTAATTTTTTTTGTTTAACGAAGTTAACTTTTAAAATTAAAATAAAACTGCACAAAATTAAAAATTGTGCATGTCTAATAAAAATCAATGACAAAGAGTCAACTTGAATGTACCGTAACTTGACCATTAGACAGAGAAGAAAAAGATAATACTTACAAATGACGTGTGTTATAATATGCATATTAATTATGCATTTTTATTTTTTTTAAATACAAAAATTAAAAACTGCATTTTGAGCACTGATGTATATGGAGAGGGCCCACTGCGTGCCGGTTCAAAAAACGATGCGTATATTAAGACAACAGTTCTGGATACCTCATATAGAAGCTAACGTCGAACAAATATTCAAATCCTTAGTTACATGCATAACTAAGAACAAAAAGCTGGGGAAACAAGTATTGAACACTGTATTGAAAAAGGAGATAAGCCACTACATACGAGTACACTGCATGTCGACCATCTGGGGCCCAGCGTTACCACTTCTGGACAAAAAGTCGAAATAGATTTGAAGAAAAAAGTGAAGTAACTTGAGAAAAATCGAAGTAGATTTTCAAAATGACTTTTTACTTGCATTTAGAAAAAAATTTAACTCAAGAACTGTTGTGTAAACTATCCCTTTTTAGTATTTAGTTATTAGCATTATAAGGTTGGCAAACCTGTTTTATATAATTTTGTTATATTGTCCTTCTGACTGATTTCCGCCCAGAAACTATATATTCATTAATATTAAAGTGTAAAATTAAATGGTTACCGAAAAACACGTTGTTTTATTTTGACGATTAAGGCTAGCCGCGCACTAGCAATTTTTAGTTGCGAAACTGCTTGGTTCGAGCAACTAAAAAGTTTGTGTTTTGACACAAACTAAACGATTGCCTAAAATAAGTTCGCCATTTTATTGAACATATAATTATCTGAAAATTCACGGACATTCAACCAAACAGTTCATCTGTTTTCTATAAGTAACCAAACAGTTTCGCAACTAAAAATTGCTAGTGCGCGGCTAGCCTAAGTGTACACGAAAAGACACCACATTGGCGACGAGTTTGTTCAAATAAAGTAAAAATACCTACGCGATTAAAAAAAAAAAAAACGAAAATGACACTCGAAAACGGGGGTCCGCCGAACCAAACGACCACGTGGTGGGGAAGTCTTCCACAATTTCATTACGAACTAGACAACTGGACCATCTATAAGGGAAGGCTGGAGCAATTCTTCATGGCTTGCGAAATAGCCGATGATAGCAAAAAGCGAGCAGCTTTGTTCAACTTTTGCGAGTCGAAGACTTACGACATTATTCACGATATCTGCAGCCCTAATGATCCTGGCAGCAAGACCTTCCAGGAACTGGTAACAATTTTCGACAACAATTTCACAGCTACAAAGATTGTCTACTGCGAGCGACAAGCATTTTACGACGCAAAAAAGACCATCAACGAGACGGCACAAGAGTATGTAATACGCCTACGCACGCTTTCCAAATCTTGTGAGTTTGGGTCACGTTTAGACGAAATGCTCGTCGATAAGTTCGTCACTGGAATGACCGGACGTAAGTATATTTGATAGACTTTGCGAGAAATCATCTCTCACTCTGAACAAAGCTATCGAGATTGCAAAAAAATATGAGCTAAGGAGCGACAGTCATCACGCCGAACCAATAAATTTGGTAAAAACCAAATACAAGAAAAGGCAACAACATCAACGAACGCTACCTTTCAAGAATGATCACCTTTCACCGTCATCACGGGCGGTTAAGTCAAATCCAGAACAAAAATGTAAGCACTGTGGCTTTAAAAATCATAACGACAAAGACTGCCGATACAAAAACATGAACTGCTTCAAGTGCGGACGAAAGGGCCACATGGCATCTGTATGCAGAACCCAAAGAAGCAACACGACGGCGAAAATCAGCACGATCAACATTGAAGACAGCTGTTGCAGCAGTACGAGTGAAAACGTTTATTCTGTGAAGTCCTGTAAGAACAGAGCATGTAAGCCTATATTAGAGAGGATAAAAGTTTTTGGTTGTGAGTTAAATTTTGAGATCGATACCGGAGCGGCAGTAACCGCCATTCCATTAAATATATACTCGTATACATCGCTTTTTTCCAAACAAAAACTTTTACCCGACTCTACGATTGTTCATGATTATGGAAGTAACATTTTGACTGTGGTAGGTGCTTTGTGTGCTAAGATTAATTACAACGCAATTTGTAAAGTTTTCAAGTTTTTAATAATAAAAGAAGCAGAAGCCCGATCATAGGAAGAGATTTTCTTTATGATTTTGAAATCAAAGACATAAAAATTAATGCTATTTATGACCGATTTCATAAAAAAACACTAAAAGCACTTTTATCAAAAATCCTCTTAAATTTTATCAGGCTCTTAAAAATTTTTAGTTTCACCAATCTATAAAAGGGACATTTTGGGGAAATTTTTGTTAAAATTGAGTTCTCTTCACATCCCTGGGAAAAATAAATTGTTTTTTTCTTTCTAATAAGCGAAATGTATGAGAAGAAATGAGAAAGCGTTATGTGTTCAAGCAAATGCCAAGAAATGAAAAAAAAAAAACAAATGCACACAAAATATTGGGAAAGATTATGATCCTGACATTCTGTGGCATAAAATCGTTAAGTAATAACCACTTAATTCATTTTTTATTGCATTGTTGGGTTTGTTTTGGTTCCAAATGAAGACCAAACATATTCAACAAACTCATCCACAGATGCGTTGGAAAGTCGGAACCACATTTTGAAGTCATATAATGTATTTCTGTGAACCGAGAATATTCTTGCTCAGCGAATAACTTTGTGTTGCACTTTATTATTGGATGAAGACGATCAATATTTTTTTCGAAATAAAGAAACAAATTATTTAAATATTTAGTATTAATTTATTTATTTTGTATCTTCAAAAATTGAACACTAAATCCTTACAGAACGATAATTTCAGCTGCTATACCTACAACCAATTGTTGTTATCTACATCTGATGACATTTCAATGACACTTTTAAAAATTAATGAGCCAAAAATGGGCATTTAGTTTATAAGGGTGTTAAAAAGCTTGTTTAATTTAAAAGCGCTTGGTGAAACCAAAACATCTCATTTTAAGGTTTAGAAGCCTGTTAAATGTTTAAAAGTCCTTCGTGAAATCGGGCATTATTCTGAACGCGAAAAGCTAAACAATTTTCTCTTACAGCCTTATTTACTAACTCGTTTTAGCGACGGAGTAAAGTTACTTCGACTTTACAACGGCTATAAACCTGAAAACCTTATTTATAATGAAAATGCACGAGGAATAGCGGTGGAATAAGCTAAAACTGGTTCATAGGAGGTTTAAGGCCCTTTTAGTATCTAAATGTCATTTTGAGATGACATCTTGTGAAATTTACAAAAAGGAGTGTAAGCAATTTTATTTTTGTTTCTTACTAAGACAAAAAGGATAGATATTTTGCAATAATAAATTATTTATATTTTTCAAACGCTCTAACAGTTGTACGGTATTGGGAACGCAATGTGGTTTGGTTGGTACATTCATTTATTGGATTTGAAATTTATACAATCCAATTTTAAATGTATCTAATTTCCAATATGCATACATTGGTCGCGTTCGGGTACCTATCCAAAGGTATCCGGATTTGTTGGTGTTGTTGTAATCCCATAGGAAAAAACAACTGATTAACGAAACAGCTGATTTCAAGCAGAAATCTAAAGCTATCCAAAAATTTTTGGTATACTTAACTATCCAAGGGGAATTTTGAAGAACAGCTGACATTTCAGCTGATCTATTTTCTTTTGTGTCGAGTACAGGGTTAGCCGAATTGTAACTTTTTAACATTTGTTACGTCTAGTACTAATTTACTAATTGAGAAAAGTAAAGTTTGTTGTATTAAAGATCTCATTCGGATCCTACTGCAAAGCTTTTATTCTTTGAACTTCAGATTGTTTCTTGATATAGGAGGTATTAAACTCAAATTCTCTTAGGGTTTTCATAGAAATATGAAATAATCTTAACTCTTAAACATGACTTGTTATGGGATTATATGGACATATTATTTAAAGCTGAGTTTTCAGAAAAGGATTCTTTTAAGACTATAAGCTTATATAATCTTATTGCAAGAAGAGAAAATAGTTTAGCTATAAGATTTAAGTAGTTTTAAGCTGCAAAAGTGTCTAATTCTTAAAATAAAAATGTTATGAAACCCAGTTCAGTTTCATAACAAGATATTAATACTAAGGTATAACAATGGGATATAAGAGAGTTGTATGGGAGTTTTTTTTTTGTCAGATTTCAAGAGTTTAGCTCTGGAGAGTATGTTATTTGGACTTATTCATTTTAAATAAGCGAAGTGAAAATGGCTGGTCAAAAAGCTACATAATTATTGGGCTGAAGGTGGACTTACTCCAATTAAAATGGAAAATGATCGTACTGGAGCTCTCTTCGACAAGTGTGCTGCGCTCCTTAAAAATAAACAGTTTCTTTAAAAGTTTTTTTGGTAATATTTATATGTACGTACCTTGAAACGACAGCTTCTGCTCACCAAATGCGAACAAGCACTAAAAGAAATCGTAGCTTAACTCTGTCGGCTTAAAGCTCAACGCTAATTAAAATCACAAAAAAAAGAAACCTCGTTGGCGTGAGATAATTTGTGGTTAAAAAATCTGCCCTTTTCAATTTACCTTTCCGCAGGATTAAACATTAAATTATCAAAAATTTGAACTAAAAACTTAATAGACATTGTCAGTATATATATTTATAAGGGCTATACCATATTATATTCTTAAATATTTAATGAATTATTATAATAAAAAAAAATTCATAGGATTTGTTATCCAGTATACATACATATGTATAATATTAATTGTTTGTTTTGCGGATTAGCAAATGGTCTCTTGCTGCAACTAAATCGTCGCAACATACTTTGAACAATAAATTCAGCATTAAAAAACATCTTTAAATCATGTGTTCATAATCCAATCCTTTGATTATGCCAAAGAAAATTTTTTGTCTCCAAAAATAAACTTCCCATCTATCATGTATAATTCCTACAATTCCTCATCCTTATGGTAAATGAAACATTTTCAGTTCTTGTACAAACCTTCATAAGATCATAAATGTGCAAAATTGTTTGGTTTTCATTATTCTATTTTTTTTATGAACTAACTACGTATGTAGCTAACGTAACAAATTGTAGTAAATTAGGCATGTAATTGAATCGGCCAACCCTGGACGATTCACGTCTTTTTTCACTTTGACAGTAAATGTTACCTATCCGGTTTTGGTCGTTCGCCAACGTATCGGATACTAAAGTATCTTAGATACCCTATCGGACTACGAGGTGAACGCGAGCAATGATAATAAAATGAATAATAATGGAAATCAGTTGGGGTTTGATTTAGGTGTATAATAACCAGAGTTTTAGATTTGTCACTTTTTTCCCAGTATATTTGACATAAGGAAGGCGTAGCTAATACGGCTAAGAAAATATATATTAAATAAGGATTTGTTTGACGTGGCGTAAACTCGAAGTAAATGCTTCGGATCGGTTTAACTATTCCGAGGTTGAACCCAGTATTAGTGAAAAATAATAAATAAGGCTGTTAGAGTTTAATAATTTATTTTCAAAAGAATTTGGCAAATTAAAAAATGTAAAAATTAAATTAGATATTTGTCCCGATGCTAAGCCAAAATTTGTAAAGGCTCGCCATTTGCATTCCTCTCAAGTGTTGAAGACCAAGTAAGAAACCTGCAACGACAAAATATAATTACGAAAACAGATTGTACTGGGGGTACACTGCTAGTAACTATTTTAAAAGAAAACGGAAAGATACGTATCTGCGCGGACTATAAAGTCACGATCAATCCTTATTTAAAGGATACGAATTATACTCTTCCAAAGATTCACGACGTTTTGAATAAGTTGAGGGACGGTAAATTCTTTTCGAAAATAGATCTTGCGAGCGCGTATAGTCAAATCGAGTTAGACGACGAATCTAAGAAACGTAACGTGGAGTACTCATTTGGGTAATTTCGTAATGAACCGTCTACCTTTCGGTATAAAACCTGCCGCTGGTATTCTCCAAAGAGAAATCGAGAAGGTTCTAGGGGATGAAGACGGGATTGTTAGTTTCTTGGACGACATTGTTGTATTAGCTCCCGATTTATCATCTCATAATGAAAGACTAGCCAAAACGTTGCAAAAACTTTTAGACGCCGCACAGTGGGCAGAAATCGTCGTTTAAGTGGTCAAAAATCCATAACTTTTGCACCAGTTGAGTTTTTTTATAATTTTTTTTTATTTGTAACTTTATTTAAGTACCTTTCAATACATAGCGTTTAATTTATCAAATATGTGTTATTTTGATTTTAAAATAAATAATAAAAAAAAGTTGTTTTTCTCCCTGTTAATGTGGAAGACAAATTTTTCAAAATATTGACTTAAATTGGATACAAAACTTATTTTAAAAGAACTTTCTTGAAGATCCAACAAACGGTGACCAGTTAACTATTTATTTGAAATCCTTGGGCTTGCCCTTTGGGTATTCACAAAAACACTAAAAAAGAAATTTGTAGTTCCCTTTTTGTCCTTTTCAAGCCAACACTTTGTTTAAGAATAGGTACCAAAACCTTAAATAAATTTTGTCGTTTCCATCATCCAATTATTAAATGTAACGGAACAATTAATGAGAACAACATAAATAGAGCATACCATTTTCTTTTGGGCACAGAAAATAAGTGCAAGCAAATTTCCTAACCGCACTAAGTAAAAACAACATGGTAAGTTAGGTTAGGTTAGGTTAAAGTGGCTGCCATTAAAGCATCTGACCCAATTAGACCAGTAGGTCCATTGCGATACCACGATCAAATAGGGAACAAAAAGGTTTCCTACTAGTTAAAACCATTTGGAGCTTCTGATCAAGCGAAGGAGACTTTTAATGTCTGTATTTATGATATCGCTTGGTTCGTTATAAAAATATTCTCCTAGATGAAGTTTGCGTTTGGGCATTTACAAAGAAGGTGTGGGATTGTTTCCAAGCAACTCCTGCAAAATTCGTTTGATAGTACACCGAGTCGTGTGTACCTTTAAGACAGTGTAAAGTTATGACACCTATTACGGAGCAGATCTGAGATCTGCTGAGGGACAATAAATACTTTGACCGCTTCAAATCCAGTTTGGGCCAGATTTGTTTGGTCGCCAAACAAGTGGTAGTGTTAAGCCATCTTGTGTTTGATTGTTCTAGAACAATTCGCTTCAGCATAAGTTTACTTGTAGCTACAGGCACACCTATGTTTACTCTATCGGGCAAGGTAGGCATTTCCGTTCCAATTCTGGCGAGTTCGTCGGCTTTAGAATTCCCCGGAATGACCCTGTGTCCCGGCACCCAGAAAAGGTGAATATTAAGCTGTTTGGCCATCTCCATTGGAGACGAACAACAGTCTTGGGCTGTAACCATGTACAACATGCTATACTCAATGTAAAATTTTGCATACAGAAGAGTCACTATGTAAAATGTTTTTTCGCTCTAACTCGTAAATGCGGATACATGCGGATATGTATCTTTCGAGTTTCGATAGAGCACATATTCAATTTTCAATTCGTTAATAAATTAAAGTTGTGAAAAGTTGTGAATTTTTGTATCGAAAATTGAGTAAAATTAAGATGGGTGTTTCAAAATCAAACGGTACTAACTACTTAAAGTTTCTTTGTATTTTTTTTTGCGTATTATAACATATAAATATGTTAAATAATTAGCTGTAATGAATTCAATTACTTTCCAAAAGGATTTTCAAGAAAATCGGCAAATAAAAATTGTGCCAAAAATGCTTCATACATCGATTTATAAGTTTTTCTCACTTTGAATTTAATTTTCTCTTAACATGAGCATATTTATTTAAAAAAAATTTCATATATTTTACGTATAAATATTTCTTTAATTAATTAAAATTAAACTTATGTGATTCGAAAACAAAAAAAAATATTTTTGACCACTTAAATCACGATTTCTGCCCACTGTGCGCCGCACAGTGGGTCCCCTTCATACTAAGCAGTGCTCAAAATTCAAAATCTTGTTTAAAATGCTAAGAACTGTTATAAATAGATAATAACTGCTGTTGAAAATGAAAATATTATTAATAATGAATATAGTTCTGACCATAGTAAACATTTTGAAGGTTATTGATAAATTTATTTTAAGAAAACATTATTGTTCTTCGAGTAACATATTTATGACTTCATAATAAAACATTTTTCGGTGAATGACTGTTATTGTGCGCGATGTTATCAAGGGGTTGTCAGAGATAAACAACCTCTTTATAACATCCGACATGTTATCTTTCTTTTTTTTGTGATGTCTTCCCGCTGAATTGTTGCCGATATATGAAAATCTCTATTTCGCGCCTCCTGGTCATCCTCGCTTAACTGGCTAATTGGAAGTAGGGCATGAGTCATTATTTGACTTTCATTGATAAGGATTTGGTGCAGACTTGTGGTCATGGGATACCAAGGACAGAGCTTCATGTAAAGTCGAGCTGTTTCTGGGAAAAAACACCTAAATCTTTCCGCATGTATCTGAAAACCGATCTTATATTAAGCAAAAAATTAACAAAAAATTCGATATGACTCACTAAAAAGCTTATATTTGAAGTTCTATCAGTCGGATGGCCATCATTTAGGTATGTAAGCTTAGGTTTAATTACAGAGCATCAAATTGCATATTTAAATTTTATAATTATATAAGTGGTTACATTCCTGGAACAAGGATAGGAAAAATAGATAGTTTTGAACTTCACCTCTACCCCCTACCCAAGGATGAGAAAAAAACCTGCCGGAATTTTCGGATTTGATATCATGATAAACATACCTATAAACCCACATACTCATATTTTAGCTAAACATCCACTACCAATTTTTTTTGTCGGCCTTTATATTATTTATTTATTGAACCGCGAACTCAAACAGTGATATTTCGAATTAGCGCACCTAACTTCTACTTCTGTCTTCGGATTTTCAATAACAAATATTTCTTCTTTTATGCTGTATACTTAGATTTAAAAGTTCTCTGCGCTAATTAAAAAAAATCATTTTAAAAATTTCATTGCCCGGGAGTAAAACCGTCATCCATTTATGTATTTTATACACTGAGTAACACCTTTCAAACGAAAATAAAAATGTATTTGCAATCTTCAAGCCTTCTTGAACAAACAACATATTTTTAATTTTTTTTTGTTTAGCGGAGTTAACTTTTAAAAATAAAATAAAACTGCACAAAATTAAAACTTGCGCATATCTAATAAAAACCAATGACAATGAGTCAACTTGAATGTACCGTAATTTGGCCATTAGACAGAGAAGAAAGATAATACTTACAAATGACATGTTTTATAATATGTGTATTAATTATGCATTTTTATTTTTTTTTTAAAGACAAAAATTAAAAACTGCATTTTGAGCACTGATGTGTATGGAGAGGACCCACTGTGCGCCGGGTTACGCCTAAAAAATAAAGAAAAATGTATTTTCGCGCAAAGTCGCATCGAGTATCTCGGACACGTTGTTTCCGACAAAGGGATTTTCAAAATTAATAAGAACGAAACGATAAAGACCTTTCCGAAACCCAAAAATATTTCCGACGTACGTTGTTTCTGTGGTTTTGTGAATTACTTTGGAAAGTTTATTCCAAACCTTTCGACGTAGCTCTCTCCAATCTAAGAGATTCTTAAAACAGAAAGTCCTTTTGTGTGGAGGAAAGAAGCGCACAAGGCTTTTGATGCTGTAAAGCAAGTATCTAATTATGCCCGAAACGGCCTTGGTATATTTTAACCTTGATTTGCCTTTGATTTTGACGTGTAACGCTTCCAACGTAGGCATTGGTGCTATTTTAGCACACAAGTATCCCGACGGTGTAGAAAAGCCAATCGAGTGTGTATCACGTTTGTTATCCAAGTCAGAATTCAGAAAGGAATTACGGAGTGATAGAAAAAGAAGCATTGGCAATTATTTTTGCCACACGAAAGTTCTATCAATTTCTGATTGGAAGGCACTTCGATCTGGTCACAGACCACAAGCCACTTCTGGCTATTTTCGGTGAAAATCGGGGAATTCCGCAAATGTCTGCAAGTCGGTTGCAACGATGGGCATTTCAATTATCCGCTTTTAATTACAGCGTACGGTACGTTAGATCGCGTATGCTATTTCCCGGTATCCACTTCAAGTGGTGAACGATAAAAACGATAAAGCCGAAACTAAAGACGAAGAAAAAAACTATTTGTTTTTCGTCGGAGAAAACAAAAATTTAATTGTTGATGCATCAGCTGTCCAAAGAGAAACTGACAGGGATGTCGAGTTTTCTGAAATTAAGAAATGGCTGCGTTCGGGGGAATTTGAAAAACTAAAAAATCACGCGTTCAATGCGTTTTACACGAAACGATTTGAGTTAACCATCGAAAATGAGATTTTAATGTGGGGATATAGAGTTGTGGTACCAAAATCTTTGAGGAGCATTATTTTGAAACAAGTTCACCAATCTCATTTGGGTATGATAAAAACAAAATCCCTTTTGCGGTCATACGTCTGGTGGCCAAAAATCGATACCGACATAGAAAAGTTGATTGGTGGATGCGAAGCTTGCACAAGTGTTTTACCGAGTCCTCCAAAAACGCAAACGATGATGTGGGAAATTCCAAAAGGTCCTTGGAAAAGAATTTACTTAGATTTTTTTGGTCCTTTAAAAGGTTTAAGTTTTCTCGTAATTATTGATGCATCTACGAAATGGATCGAAGTTTTTTATACGAAGCATCCAACCACAGCTTTTGTTATACGATGTTTACGTTATGTTTTTTCTCGTTTTGGGATACCTGAGCAAATTGTATCTGACAACGGTAGTCAGTTTACTTCGGACGAATTTAAGACGTTTACCAGATTGCAGAATGTAAGGCAATCGCTTACGGCACCAGGGTATCCTGCAACAAACGGTGCAGCTGAAAATGCAGTTCGTACATTAAAAAATGCTATTCAAAGTAGAGAAGATAAAAAAGATATCGACATTGTCTTGTGCGATTTTTTGTTCGATTGTCGCCTTTCTAAGCAATGTGCTACTGGTATAGCTCCCGCGTCTTCTATGCTAGCGTTTACACCTAAGTGTAAGTTGGACTTTTTGAATCCAAAAAACATTTATGTTCGTAAAAATGATAAATATTTTGAAAGAAACAGAAAAGAACGTTTCTTTAAAACCGGGGATGAAGTTATGATCCGTAACTACAATTTAGATACCAACAACCCTCAGTGGTAAAAAGCGATTATTGATAAAGTTTTAGGGCCAAGAATGTACCTATGCAAAATGAATACTGGCAAGTTTATAAAAAGGCACATCGATCAAATACGAAAATTTATTGATTTTAAGACAACAGAATAGAAGAGAGAATGTCTCTGAAGTAGACGTGTTTTTGATTCGCTCCGTATATTTATTAATACAAATCCGTATATCTTCAATACTTCAGTAAAAATATATTGTTTTTCTTTATTTTCTTGCTCTTGTGTTCATTTGATACAATCTTATTTTAAACTTATCCTCAAAGTGTAACAAAAAGCGAGACTTTCAATTTCATCCTTTTCTGCTTTTATAACTTTTCGTGCATCATGACTAACATCTTAACCACCAACACTAATGCAGCCACCAC
The DNA here is from genome assembly GCA_911387755.1 of Chrysotoxum bicinctum. NCBI lineage: Eukaryota > Metazoa > Arthropoda > Insecta > Diptera > Syrphidae > Chrysotoxum > Chrysotoxum bicinctum. The sequence continues at coordinate 114,503,664 of OU426988.1, forward strand.
TACCACTATTTCATCCGCCACTGCTGCCAATACAACTGTTGTCACTTTGACTGCTGCATCCACTGCCATTACTACTGCCTCCACGTCCACCCCCACCGCCTGCAGCACCACTGCTTCCACTGTTTCTGGCGCTGTCAACTCTTCACCTTCATGTAGCTCTGCCGCGCTGAACACTAGGTCTAAGATTCGAACAAAAAATGAAGCTATCAAAACTCAAACTCCAGACCGACCTTTGAAATTACCATTATCAACATCCAAGAAGATAAAATCAAATGCTCCTGCAATCATCGATAAAAGTGCAACTAACGTTGATAAAAATGTAAATAAACATCTTCGCGAGCTTGAGACTGATCTATTAGCAAATCTGTCCAAATCATTTAAAGAGCTTGAAGCCAAAATAAATAAACACGTCAGTGATGCTATTTCGACTTTGAATGACCGTTTGATTCAGTGCGAGAGAGAAATAACTGGGCTTAAAATTGAAAACAAAAACATAAAAGAAAAATTGGATGACAATCAGCGACTGCATCGTTTAAGTGATGTGATTGTTTGTGGTTTGCCTAAGAACGTGAGCGCAATTGAATTGGCAAAAAAACTTGCAGCCAAACTTAATCATACACTCGGCCCTTATTTTGATGCTTTTCATCTAAACACAAGAAACGCCAATAATGATAACCCGCTTCTTATTCGGCTTTCAGCATCAGCAGAAAAAAAATCATTACTTTCTGCATTCAAGTCCATGAAAAGTTTATCAGCCTCTCAACTGTTCAATGATTGTGAGCTCCCTAACACCACACACTCCGCCTCACCTGACCGCCGTATATACATAAACGAGAGCTTAACACCACTTAATAGTTCTCTTTTGCGACATGCAATTCAGCTTCGGAAAGAGGGAATTCTGTTTTCAGTGAGAACGAAGAATGGGTTCGTTTATGTTAAGAAGAGCAGTGATGACATCGAAATAAAGATTGACTCTAGTACTTTTTCTACTCCTGCCACTACTTTTACATAAATGATACCGGAGCAGATCGATGATATTTTATTTTATTGTAGGTACTTAATATTTAATTTTTATTTTTTTATTTTATTTTTTTTTTTAACTTTAAATTGATCTCAATTATTTTTATTTTATTAATTTATTTCATTGTATTTACATTTTTCTTTTGAAAATTTCTATTGTAATTCTTCTTGCTGTTTCTGCTTTAATTCGCTATAAGTATTTGCTTTTTGTTCTGATTATTGTCTTTGACATGTCTTTAGGATCTATTCATGCTGATGGCATATCTGCTAAGTCAGTTTTAAAAATACTTGCAAATGTGCGTGGGGGTTTCAAGGTTTGCTGTTTGAATGCGCGTAGCCTTAAATAAGTTAGATTTTATTAGGTATACGAGTATCTTTGATTCCTCAGGGGTCGATGTGGTATGCTTAACTGAGACTTGGATTAGACCTGACACTCCGAATAATATCTACGAACTCAACAACTACAAACTTGTTCGCAATGATAGAATCACTGTTACTATTGGAGGAGGAGTCGCAGTTTATGTTAATACTGGTCTTAGTTGCAAAATCATTGCCAAATCGAAAGACGTCGGCATTGAATTTCTGATATTAGAAATAACTGATGGTAATGTTAAAACCCTACTGGGAGTTGCTTACAACCCTAATAGGAGCTTTTCTCCGGAACCATTATTCTCAGCCCTCCGGGAAATATGTGGAAGTTATGAAAATATCATTCTTTGTGGTGATTTTAATTCCGACCTTTTTCTAAATGATACCAGAGCCAAACAACTGATGGATGAAATTGCAGCTACTGGCCTTGCTGTGGCTAACTCTCATGCAACTCGTTTCGGTCCTAACTCCTCTCCAAGTCTACTTGACTTAATGATTGTATCTGACTTATCCAATGTTCTCCTACTAGACCAAATATCCCTTGAAGGTATATCTGATCATGATTTGATCTTTTGTACGTATAACATTGACTTCTCACGGACCGCTTGTTCATCTACATTTCAATTTCGAGATTTTACATCCATTGACCATAATGCCTTACTATCCGACACCTTTACTTCTCCTTGGAATCTATGTTACAGTATGTATGATGTCAACGATAAAATAAATTTTGTTCAGTACTTACTACTTGAATTGTACGAAAAACATGTTCCATTGAAGTCTGTTTTAGTTCGCAATAAAAACTGTCCATGGTTCACCTCTGAAGTGCTTAATTCAATTAAGAACCGACGTAAATTATATTCTAAATGGAAGCGTAACCCTACCCCCGTAAACTGGGAGGTTTTCTGTCGTGCTAGAAACCTCTCAACTTTCGTTACTCGAAGAGCTAAAAAGAGATATTTTATGTCAAAATTAAGTACAAACCAGAATTCTCGTAAGCTTTGGAGTGGTTTGCGTTCTATTGGAGTTGGTAGAAAGGAGATTGTGGATAATTTTCCTGACCCAAATGATCTGAACAATGCATTTACATCGGATAACTTACAGATTTCAAATTTTGAACCCATTAATAACATTATATATAGAGGAAATGAATTTGATTTTGAAGTCATCTCTGATTATGAAATACTAATGAGTATTAATTCGCTCAAGTCAAATTCGGTTGGTGAAGATGGAGTTCCCATTAAGTTTATAAAAATGATACTACCTCAAATCATCTCAACTCTTACCCATATAATCAATGTTTGTATTACTTCTTCATCGTTTCCCGATTGCTGGAAGCTTGCGAAAGTAATACCCGTGCCTAAAAAACTTCATCCATCATCTTGTGCTGATTTTAGGCCTATAAGCATCCTTCCCTGCCTTTCAAAGGTCTTTGAGAAGGTACTCGACGATATCAGAATTCAGTATGATCGAGATAAATTGTCTATATTGTGTTTGCTGGACTTCTCAAAGGCGTTTGACAGGTAAATCACGAAATCTTGTGTAAGAAGCTGAGTTTTTACTTTGGTTTTAGTGGAAGATCTGTCCGTTTGATTAAAAACTACCTACAACAACGTAGTCAAAGAGTTAAAGTCGGTGATATTTTTTCTGAATCAAAGTATTTGTTTGCAGGTGTTCCGCAGGGTTCAATTTTGGGCCCTTTGTTGTTCTGCATGTTCATCAACGACCTCCCCCAAATGTGCCTCAATGTCATGGTGCATCTTTATGCAGACGATGTCCAAATTTATCTCTCTCGACCATTTAATTTGTTGGAGGATCTAGTTAGTAGACTTAATGAAGATCTTTTAAGGATCTACAATTGGTCCTTATGCAATGGTTTAACTCTTAATCCTTCTAAATCGCAGATAATTGCAATATCTAAAAAGAAATTTGATGTTACTACCCTTCCACCTGTCTTTATATCATGTTTCCAACTTGCTTTTTCAGATACTGTCACGAATCTTGGCTTCAAAATTAATCGGACCCTTTCTCCTAATGATCACATTAATCTCTCTGTCGGCCGAATCTATGGCGGTCTCCGAAAATTAAACCTCTTTTCAAACCTAACTCCTATAGATACCAAGTTGAGACTTGTTAAAACTTTACTACTGCCTATCATTGATTATGCTGCAGTAGTATACTGTAAACCTGATTCGCACTCAATGCAAAAACTATTAGTTGCCTTTAATGATATGGTTCGGTATGTTTATGGCTTGCGTAGGTTTAACCATGTTTCTCAATATCATCAACATGTCCTAGGTTGCTCGTTATCACACTTCCTTGATTCTAGATGTTGCATGTTTATGCATAAAATAATTCAAAGAAAAGCACCGTTATATCTATTTGATAAGCTTCGCTTCGCGCAGTCTACCCGAACCTTGAATCTCACAACACACTCATCAAATTATTTAAATTCTTCGAGACTCTTTTTTGTATATGGCATTAGACTTTGGAACTCCCTACCTGTAACTGTAAGACAAATAATAGGAACAAATCAATTTAAAAAAGCACTGTTTGTATCTCTGAATTTTCAATAGTAGTGAACCAAACAGCAAATTGAAATTCAAAAATTGTAATTCAAAATTAAATTCAAATTCAAAAAATGAAATCAAAAGTAAATTAAAACTCTTATATCTTTCTTCAATATCTCTTAATTATTATCATTTAATTTTTTTGCTTGTATTTTTATATTATTTTTACTATTTGTTATTATTAGCTCTTTATTTTAATTTTTTTTTTTATCACTCATTTGTAATATCAATCTATCCGATCTAACTTGTATTAGCTTAAAGTACTATAAAAGACTATTGCCCAATTTCACGAAGGACTTTTAAACATTTAACAGGCTTCTAAACCTTAAAATGAGATGTTTTGGTTTCACCAAGCGCTTTTAAATTAAACAAGCTTTTAAACACCCTTATAAACTAAATGCCTATTTTTGGCTCATTAATTTTTATAAGTGTCATTGAAATGTCATCAGATGTAGATAACAACAATTGGTTATAGGTATAGCAGCTGAAATTATCGTTCTGTAAGGATTTAGTGTTCAATTTTTGAAGATACAAAATAAATAAATTAATACTAAATATTTAAATGATTTGTTTCTTTATTTCGAAAAAAATATTGATCGTCTTCATCCAATAATAAAGTGCAACACAAAGTTATTCGCTGAGCAAGAATATTCTCGGTTCACAGAAATACATTATATGACTTCAAAATGTGGTTCCGACTTTCCAAAGCATCTGTGGATGAGTTTGTTGAATATGTTTGGTCTTCATTTGGAACCAAAACAAACCCAACAATGCAATAAAAAATGAATTAAGTGGTTATTACTTAACGATTTTATGCCACACAATGTCAGGATCAGAATCTTTCCAAATATCCAAATATTTTGTGTGCATTTCTTTTTTTTTTATTTCTTGGCATTTGTTTGAACACATAACGCTTTCTCATTTCTTCTCATACATTTCGCTTGTTAGAAAGACAAAAGCAATTTATTTTTCCCAGGGATGTGAAGAGAACTCAATTTTAACAAAAATTTCCCCAAAATGTCCCTTTTATAGATTGGTGAAACTAAAAATTTTTAAGAGCCTGATAAAATTTAAGAGGATTTTTGATAAAAGTGCTTTTAGTGTTTGTTTATGAAATCGGCCATATGTCTTATTGTGCACCGTTATAAATAAATTGAAATTGAAATTGATAAGAAAAATTTATGTAAACAAGAAAACAGAAAAATGATATATTTCAAAAATAAAAATATTGTAAGAAATAACGTAAATGTAATCCCAGATGCACTATCTGAAGGAATAGAACTGCGAAACAGATCTAATATTAAAAGACCTGCAAGATATATGTAAAAACATCTTTTGTAAGGGGGGCGTATGTAGTGTAAACTATCCCTTTTTAGTTATTAGCATTATAAGGTTGGTAAACCTGTTTTATATAATTTTGTTATATTGTCCTTCTGACTGATTTTCGCCCAGAAACTATATTCATTAATCTCCTTTTCGTTTTATTAAAGTGTAAAATTAAACGGTTACCGAAAAACACGTTGTTTTATTTTGATGATTAAGTGTCCACGAAAAGACACCACAAGAACTTTATCAGTTTACATTACAACACGAAAAAGTCTGTATGCAAAATGTTCATAAGATTCATGCACACATGTAAAATTTCTCATTATTGTATTTTTACATTTTGTTGACACAAATTTTGTTCATGGAAATTCTGGGGTTATATACTACCTAGAGAGTGAAATAGAGAAAAAGAAGTAGATTTTTTTTTTTTTTGTAAAATTGAAATAGGTTGAAACGAAGATTTTAAAAAGGAAGTAGATTTCAGTATTTTGCTGATGGTGCGAAGTAGGAAGTAGATTTTAAAATATTTGGAAAAAAAAAGAAGTAGATCTACTTCAATTGAAGTAAAGTTGTACCACTGCTGGGGCCTATAGATTCTGCTTCAAAGCAGTACAAATTTATCTTTGCAATGGTCGACGCCTTTTACAAATTTGTATGATTGGAGCCTTCTCGTTTTTTAGATATATATAATACGAGTACTAATCTCACTCTATTTCTCTTAGTTTAAGTTAGTTTGTAAGCCCTTATGTATAAGAACTTTTGTTTTAATAAAATATGTTTAGTCTAAGCCGAGATCTCAAGTCGTTCTTTTATTTGGTTAAAGATATTTCAGTGGCGACGAGGAAAATTAAAATTCAGTACCGCGTGATCGACGTTTATATTATATATGTATATAAGTTAAAATAATTGGCTAAACACTGGGAATAATCGGACGGAATATTTTTATAATTCATATCGAAATATAACAAAATAAGTGGCGAAATGACCGAAAGTGCAAAATTATTTATGGGTACATAGTCCGGTCAATCTACACATTGCAAGCTACAAAAATTACCATCAAGCTGAAATTAAGTAAACTTGTTCAAAACACAATTAAAAACAACTTTTCAAAATTCCCCATCGTTACGACCCATGGACAAAAAATTGACTCAAGGTCAAAGGTCAAAAAAATGGGTTTTTCACGATTTTCTTCAAAACGGTAAGTTTTATCGTAAGTTTTATTCCTAAAAGCTACCGCTTCTGAGATAAAACGATTCAAAAAGTTGTAAACGTCATTTTATGCACACGTTTCCACGCCACCTCTGGGGTAGTGCACTTAGGGCGTTTTTTTTTAACGTGGTTTCCCCTGTAGGCCTAATCCACAATTTGAAATTGATAATTGAAATTGATGGAAATGGAAGTTGGAATTGATAAAAGCGATGGAAATTAAAAAAACCTTCAATTACTTCTTGTTAATCTTCGTCGTCGGCGTCGTCTCCTTCTTCTTCTTCTTCTTCTTCTTCTTCTTCTTCTTCTTCTTCTTCTTCTTCTTCTTCTTCTTCTTCTTCTTCTTCTTCTTCTTCTTCTTCTTCTTCTTCTTCTTCTTCTTCTTCTTCTTCTTCTTCTTCTTCTTCTTCTTCTTCTTCTTCTTCTTCTTCTTCTTCTTCTTCTTCTTCTTCTTCTTCTTCTTCTTCTTCTTCTTCTTCTTCTTCTTCTTCTTCTTCTTCTTCTTCTTCTTCTTCTTCTTCTTCTGAACTTGATAATATACCCGAAAAAGATGTTGATGAGCAGCGACTGAGGTTGGAGGAAGACAAGCTAATTGTACTTGTTTTTTATTCCGAGTAGTGTTTTTAACAAAACATGCATATCGAGACTTATCTGAGCAGGTAGTTTTTTTAGGAGCTTCGTTCATACGAAGAAGAAAGCAAATTCCGTTGGTGATAACTTCTTGTGGCGTTGAATTACTTTTTTTGAAAACTTCAGCACATTGAACTAAATCTTGCTTTTCAAACATTTTAAAGACTGTTGTTTTACCTCTTCTGTAAAATGCAGATGTGGTATCACAGCCTGTTATTGCATGTAAAAATAGTACATGATTTTGACACTTTCCAAAAGTCGATAAACTTTTGGATGTAAATATTTCAGATTGATTTTGAGCTTTTCCTGGTTTTAAGAAGAAAATAGTTTTGTCAGCTGGAGTTCGAGCAGTGAGTAATACGAGTAAGTCTACATCTTCACCTACAACAATAGTTGTATTGGTCAAATTAAATTGCTCTATTGCTGTTTCAATAATCAGTATGTCGGCGTAAACTTTTCTTTTAACATTGAAATGAACCGAGACTTATTGTGAGTATTTTCAATGAATGTTTGTTGACTGGTAGGAACTGTCATAAGTTCATCGAACAAAATATCAGTAGATGAAGATGTAGCTAAAGTTCGACGACGTTGTTCTGCTGCTTTAACATTCGTCATACAATCATTATAGCCATCAAATACGACAGTATCTTTGGAACCAAAATGTCGACGTATATACTGAACGTATTTATCAAAAATAGCGTTGAATGTTTCTTCACTATCTCACACAACACGGTGTAGTAAATATCCTCCTTCAATGATATACATATATCGCATTAGCGTTATAAATATCAATATTTACCTTTTTAAAACATTCGTAAATTGCAGACTTCTATGTTTTACGCATTCCGATATCATCAAACAACGATAAAGGGCACGGAGCCAACTCGTATTCAAAATATTTTTCTATTTCATCTTGAAATGCTGCAGTAACACTCATGCGCTGGAACAATAATACAGGGTCAACAGGTACTTTTTCTTCATGAACTTTAAGGGTACTACTCATAGCTAAAAGAAGAAAAATTTTGTCAGCGCGTTTTAATTTAATATCCTTAAATTTCAGTCCTGTTATTTTCGCCATAGAAGCAAGTCCAACTTTCAATTTCAAATTGTGGAATAGGCCTACAGGGGAAACCACGTTAAAAAAAAACGCGCTACACTACCCCAGAGGTGGCGTGGAAACGTGTGCATAAAATGACGTTTACAACTTTTTGAATCGTTTTATCTCAGAAGCGGTAGCTTTTAGGAAAAAAATTATTGATACCTTTTTTAAAAAAACTTACCGTTTTGAAGAAAATCGTGAAAAACCCATTTTTTTGACATTTGACCTTGAGTCAATTTTTTCCATGGGTCGTAACGATGGGGAATTTTGAAAAATTGTTTTTAATTGTGTTTTGAACAAGTTTACTCAGTTTCAGCTTGATTTTGACCGGACGAACAATCGAATCATTCACATTAGGTGAAGATTTTAATATGTATGCACGAAGATTGGATCATTTACTTTTGTTAAATAAAGTTATAATGGATTCAGAAAGTGTCATTGCTTGTAAGACTTGATGGTCCAGATTTATATAAAATCCTATTATCATTAATTGCGCCAAAATTTCAAACAGATTTTACTTATATAAAATTGATTGAAAAGCTTAAATTACATTTCGCTCCAAAAAATAACGGTTTAGTGGAAAGCTTTCAATTCTTTAAGAGATTACAGAAACAGAGTGAAAATATAAGTGACTATATGGGCTTATCCCTGTAAATTTTAACTTCTTGAGCTTAAAAAAAAAAACAAACAAAAAATTAAGGCACGCATGTAAATTTGAGTTTTTCTTCAATTATAGACCACGAATAAATAAAAAACTTCAAAATAACTCATATGTATTGTTTGTTGAAGAGTATAAAGGTATAACGTATAGAAAAATGAATTTAAAATAATTTATTTTAAGCACCGAGTTAATTGATTTGGTTTTTATTTTTAATCTTCACAGCTTCTGTTTTCAAACTTATTTGTTTAACACTTTTACCATTTTTTTATAGTTTTTACAGTTTAAATAACGCTCATTGTAAGGGTGTAATCAAACAATGCTTTGGTGTGCTAGTAAAAAATGTGCCTTTTTTGAAACAGTTACGTTTTTTACGTTCTTTTTGTTAACTTCATAAAATTTGTACATAATGAAGCACGCATTGAAGCCAAAGTTTTTTTTACTCTAGATAGCTTAAATAATGATGCAGACCATAAAAAAATGCCCCATGATCAATGTTAAAAAAATAGACACGAAAATTTGTGACAATTAAAGATTTACGAAAAATCACGCATGGCAGTTTTTTTCTGAAATTTATATAATATAGGACTATTTATAAGGAAGGCACGCACTCAAAATGAATGATTTCAATTAATTTTGACCTTCATTTATCTGAAAAAACAAAAATTGTACTAAGTAATCTTATGTTAAACATTATTTTTGCAATAATACAAAACGTTAATTATCCACGCACGCAGCCAAAAGTCTCAATATTCGATGATTTTTTCGATTTCAAACACCTTTGCACTATCTCGATGGTTCATTTTATAAATTGAATAGTTAAAACTCAATGATATATATTATTATAAGTTCCAAAACCTGAATATTTAATAATAATGTCTATATATTTCGACGCATGGCAAAAGTTAAAATTTGCACGGATAAGCCCATATAGTTGAACTGAAACAAATGGCTAATGAGTGTGAATTTGAGACTTTCTTGGATAGGGCACACTTAATACATACAATTTGTGTGTGGTTTAAGTGACTCAAAAATTCAAAACAGCCTCTTAAATGAAAGTGGTTTAAAAACATTAGAGAAGGCATCAGAAATTGCTCTTTGTATGGAAATGAACAACAACAATATCGATATCATGAGAGGCAGTAGCAGTAACTTTAATTATGTGAAGTATCACCAACGAAAAAGCTGGCCTAGTCGATGTAGTCCCTCGCAACAGGCAGAGCGAAGAAATTCACAAATCACAAGTTCATGATCGTAGGCAGATTAAACAACATCAGCAGAGAACAATGCATGGCTCACGGGATAGAAGCATCACCAGAAATAGGAAGGGTGTTAAATGTTTTTATTGTGGCAAAATAGGGCATTATGCTAAATATTGTTTTCTTAAGAAAAGTAGAGTAACAAATAATGTGAATAATGTTGAAGACGATTCCGAAATAAATTCGTTTGGTTTACGTTATTTTAGTTATATGGAATATTTTGGAAAAAGAGCTTTATCAATTGAGATATGTATCGAAGGTAAAATGGTTGAAATGGAAATCGATACGGGTGCTTGTGTAACTGTGTGTCATGAGTTGGAATATTTAAAATATTTTCAACATTGTGAAATAATTGAAGAAAATATACCTCTGAAACTTTTATCAGGTGATAGCGTTGTTGTAGCTGGAAAAATTTCTGTGCATGTGAAAATTAATAAAGTCGTGCATGATCTTGATTTGATTGTTATTAAAAGTAAGCATATCTTTAAAGCATTATTAGATACAGAAATATATACATATAATATATACATACATATACAGAAATTGGATAGAGGTTATATACCCAGAATGGAGAAAATTCTTTGTTGGTAAATGTGGAATGATAGCTAAAGTTGATACATCGAATGAAATTCCAGAAAATATTATTAGTAAATACAAGTTAATTTTTTCTAAAAGCAATGAATCAGTTGTTAAACATTATAAGGCAGAAATTGATATTGTGGATGATGCTTATCCAATATTCTTCAAACCATACACCGTTCATTTCGGATTAAGAGATAAGGTTAAGCAAGAGATAGAAAGATTATGTGGTGAAGGTGTCTTAGTTCCAGTAAAGAGAAGTAGATGGGCTAGTCCGTTATACTCTGTCCAACAAAAATATGCAGTGTGGGCAAGATAGGACGTTTGCCTCGCATTCTGGCTACAGTGAATTGCACAAATCTGTCCTTCATTAAAGCTCTCACAGGGTTATCGTAGTGTTGATTTTAAATGGACCCTTTTTTTAAAGCTCTAAAATCAAAAGCACCTCAACAGAAACCCAAGGAAAAAAAACTGAACAAGTTACGAAATGAACAAGGGTAACTCTAAACGCACATCAATATTTAATGGATGTTGAAATTGAATAGCACCAACAGCCATAGACCACAGCAATTCAGTGCACACTCAGATGTGCAGTCAATAGGACGTCGGCCTTGCGTCAGATGCAATCGAAAATTTATGGGCGCACAAACACTTTTTTATGGAGGAGTTCTTTCAATTTAGTATGGTGCAAAAATATAGAACGCTACTGATTTTGAAAAAGCTCTCCCATAAGACGTGTACTGCATATTTTTGTTGGATGAAGTATAGCGATCGTTAATAAAGGAGATGGGTCAGTCAGGTTGTGCGTAAATTTTAAAAGAACAGTAAATAGATTTGTAGATATGGAGCACACGGTGATACCCAGAATTTATGATATTTTGGCAGGTTTGGCGGGTTGGAAATATTTTTGAAAATTAGATTTAACAGGTGCATATTTGCAGGTTCCGTTGTCAGAACGATCACAGGAATTGATGACAGTTAATACCCACGTTGGGTTGTTTAAGTTTACAAGACTGGTTTTCGGATTGAAAACAGCATCGCAAATATTTTCCGGTATTATAAGTGAAATCTTAAAGGGACTAGAGATGGTTCATATTTATTTTGATGATATACTTGTAGGCGGTAAAGATAGGGAAGATTGTATGCGTAATTTATTGTCGGTGTTAGACAGGCTTCTTGAGTTCAATGTTAAGGTTAACTTGAATAAATGCGAGTTTTTGAAAGGGGAAATTGAGTACTTGGGTTACTCTATTGGTTCGCAAGGCATTAAAACAAGTATGGAGAAGTTGGAAGCAGTATTAAAAGCACCTGAACCTGCAAATAAAACTCAATTGAAATCGTATCTAGGTATGATCAATTAATATAACAAGTGTATTCCAAATTTATCTGGCGAACTTCCAATTTTGCATGAATTGACTTCGATCAATAAGCCTTGGATTTGAAATGAGAATCATAAAATTGCGTTTGAGAAAAGTAAAGAATTGGTATTGGCGATTGATGTTCGCCCTACGATCCTAGGAAACTAATAATAATTTCCGCAGACGCTAGTCCGTATATTGTGGGGGCGGTCTTATATCATTTAATTGACGGTGTAGAACGACCAGTGATGTTTATCTCCAGTACACTTAGTTTGGCCGAGAGGAACTACTCACAAGTACATAGAGAAGCTTTGGCCATCGTGTTTGCGATTAAAAAGTTTCATAATAGTATTTAGTATTTCTTTATTGATGAATGCTTACACCAGTTTCATAAGTATATCTATGGGTTAAATTTTACACTTTATAGTGACCACCAGCCACTGCAAGCTATCTTCGGTGAGAAAAAGGATATACCCTCAGTGGCAGCAAGTAGGATGCAACGATGTGCCATCATATTATCTATGTATAAGTATTCTATTAAGTACAGGAAGTCTTCGCAGATGGGGAATGCAGACGCATTATCGAGGTTGCCGCTTTCGGCAGGCACGGAAGTTGAGGACGATAGTATAAATTCTTTGAATATGTCTCAATTCCCGCTGAAGCTAGAAGATGTACTTCAGGAAACAAAGAGGGATAAGGTCTTGATGGAGGTTTATAAATATGTTAGACACGGATGGCCAGAGCATATTTCGGTAGAAATTAGACCATATTTTTTCAAAAGGGATTCGTTAGCAACAGAATCGGAATGTCTACTTTACGGGGATTGAATTGTGGTACCTAAAGGCTTAGTAAATAAAGTGTTGGAACTGGTACATGACGGACATATTGGGTAGTTCGGTCAAAGTCATTAGCTCGCTCATATGTGTGGTGGCCCAATATTGATAAGGATGTCGAAATGTTTGTATTACATTGTAAAATGTGTCAAGTAACACAAAATTCTAAAAAAAGTAATTTAATTAGTTTGCCAAAGTCTAGAGTTCCTTTTGAAAGAATCTATTTACATTTTTGCGCAGTTGATAAAATGACCGTGTTGATTTTGGTGGATACATTTTGGAAATGGATAGAGGCTTTTCCTGTAAGTACTACTACAGCCAAAAGTGTAATTGAACGTTTAAGGACAGTTTTTAGTACATTTGGGCTACCAAAATATTGTTTCGGCACACACTTTGGCCAAAAGAAGTAAAATTTAACAAAAGAAAAAAACTTTATTAAAAATAAAGAACAAATATTTAACTTTATTAAAATGAAAAAAAAAAAATGAAAATGAAGTGCCGAGTGCACAATTAAAAAAAAATGACTGCCGCCGTCGAAGGTTGAATTGAGAATGAGTAATGAGAAAAATGAAAAAAAGCAAATGGCGTCTACACCGACGACACCAAATAACCAGTGTTTGAGGAACACTGGTGTGCGTTCAGGTGTAGACGTCATAAAAGAAGAGTTAGGCTTGTTCGTGCACATGTTGAGTTTTGTCACTCCGTTTTCCGCCCAATTGCGGACTTGGAGTGAAAAAGCTGAAATGTGCGCGAACATCACTGCCCCCCTTGGCGAGATGCGCCAAAAAAAATGATACTAAAGTTTAGGAATAAAATGAGTGAAAAAAAAAAGAATATTAATAAAAGGTTTAAGTATAAAGCTCTATAATAATTGATAGGCATATGATTAAGATAATAAAATTTAAGTTACTTTATTGGCAAAAAGCAAAGTTTTATAACTGGTCGACTGATTTCCCAATTTTGGGTTCTCAGCATCATCACTCTCGCTCTTCTATCATCGGCGGCGTGTACGTTTATGACACGCCCAAGTCGCCATTCATTTGATGGCATATTCTCATTTTTAAGCACGACTAAGTCATTTACCTTGACATCTTCTTGAGGAGATCGCCATTTATTTCTTTAAATAGAGTTATCATAAAAATTAGAGAGAACATATTATGGCTGGGCAATAGAAGATATTTGAGAATCACGTGAAACTTGAGCTTGTGGAGTGGACTGTATTTTAGAAGTTCTTCTACTGCCGTTGAAATAGAATTTCACAGGATTGGTTGCAAGATACAAGAGTGTGTGTTGTGATAACGACATCTTACTGAGAGGGGGAATTGAAAACGAAGAAGTTTTCAATTGAGTTTTGCAAAACGAAAAAATAAATACTAAGATTCAAAACCGAAATCTTAATGAGAGGGGCTTTTGAAAACGAAGAAGTTTTCAATTGAGTTTTGCAAAACGAAAAAATAAATACTAAGATTCAAAACCGAAATCTTAATGAGAGGGGCTTTTGAAAACGAAGAAGTTTTCAATTGAGTTTTGCAAAACGCACAATAAAAACTAAGATTCAAAAACGAAATCTTAATGAGAGGGGCAATTGAAAACGAAGAAGTTTTCAATTGAGTTTTGCAAAACGAAAAATAAATACTAAGATTCAAAAAACCAAATCTCAATGAGAGGGGCAATTGAAAACGAAGAAGTTTTCAATTGAGTTTTGCAAAACGCAAAACAAAAACTAAGATTCAAAAACGAAATCTTAATGAGAGGGCCAATTGAAAACGAAGAAGTTTTCAATTGAGTTTTGCAAAACGAAAAAATAAATACTAAGATTCAAAACCGAAATCTTAATGAGAGGGGCAATTGAAAACGAAGAAGTTTTCAATTGAGTTTTGCAAAACGAAAAATAAAAACTAAGATTCAAAAACGAAATCTTAATGAGAGGGGCAATTGAAAACGAAGAAGTTTTCAATTGAGTTTTGCAAAACGAAAAATAAATACTAAGATTCAAAAAACGAAATCTTAATGAGAGGGGCAATTAAAAACGAAGAAGTTTTCAATTGAGTTTTGCAAAACGAAAAATAAAAAACTTTAAGATTCAAAAACGAAATCTTAGTGAGAGGGGCAATTGAAAACGAAGAAGTTTTCAGTTGAGTTTTGCAAAACGAAAAAATAAAAAACTAAGATTCAAAAACGAAATCTCAATGAGAGGGGCAATTGAAAACAAAAAAGTTTTCAATTGAGTTTTGCAAAACGAAAAATAAAAACTAAGATTCAAAAACGAAATCTTAATGAGAGGGCAATTGAAAACGAAGAAGTTTTCAATTGGTTTTGCAAAACAAAAAATAAATACTAAGATTCAAAAAACGAAATCTTAATGAGAGGGGCAATTGAAAACGAAGAAGTTTTCAATTGGATTTTGCAAAACGAAAAATAAAAAACTTTAAGATTCAAAAACGAAATCTTAGTGAGAGGGGCAATTGAAAACGAAGAAGTTTTCAGTTGAGTTTTGCAAAACGAAAAATAAAAAACTTGAAGATTCAAAAATGAAATCTTAGTGAGAGGGGCAATTGAAAACGAAGAAGTTTTCAATTGAGTTTTGCAAAACGCAAAATAAAAACTAGGATTCAAAAACGAAATCTTAAGGAAAGCGGAAATTGAAAACGAAGAAGTTTTCAATTGAGTTTTGTGCAAAAACTACAAGAGTACTTGCTAGTGCAAAAGGATTTTTTAATGACTGGTACCTAAGCCAGTAACGTCGTACAGCGTAGATTATAGAGGGTACAGCCATTGCGCACAAATTTGGACATTCATATATAGAATGATCTGTCGAGCCGATTTTACACATAGTTCCTCCCGCCTTTGCGAAAAAAGTAATGACTTTGTGAGGCTTTTGAGAGAAGGTTTGAATAATAATTAGAAAACCCATCAACTTTTTGCAAAATGAAAAAACTTTAAGATTCAAAAACGGAATCTTAATGAGAGGGGCAATTAAAAACGAAGATGTTTTCAATTGAGTTTGAAAAAGTTGGAAGATTCAAAAACTTTTTGCCAAACGCAAGAGAAAAACTTTAAGACTCAAGAACGGAATCTTATCGAGAGAGACAATTGAAAACGAAGAAGTTTTCAATTGATTTTGAAAAAGTTGGAAAATCCAAAAAATGTTTGCAAAAACGCAAGAGAAAAAACTTTAAGACTCAAGAACGGAATCTTAATGAGAGGGGTAATTGAAAACGAAAAAGTTTTCAAATGAGTTTGAAAAAGTTGGAAAATCCAAAAATTTTGTAAAAACTCAAAGAGAAGAAAATTTTAAGATTAAAAACTGAATCTTAATGAGAGAGATAATTGAAAACGAAGAAGTTTTCAAATGAGTTTGAAAAAGTTGGAAAACCCAAAAACTTTTGCAAAAAATCTCAAAGAGAAGAAAATTTTAAGATTAAAAACTGAATCTTAATGAGAGGGATAATTGAAAACGAAGAAGTTTTCAAATGAGTTTGAAAAAGTTGGAAAATCCAAAAACTTTTTAAAAAACTCAAAGAGAAGAAAATTTTAAGATTAAAAAGCAGAATCTCAACGAGAAGAGCAATTGGAGATGTGAATATATAGTTTCAATGAAAAATGAAAAAGAAATTTTACCAATCAACAGCAATTCCGCCGTCGCTGAAAACCTCGATCAGCCAAAAAAAAACTTCACAGTAAGCTTTAGGAAAATTACTATGGCTTTTTGCCACAAAAAAAGAGGTCAATGTAATTGACTTAGAACGAAAAAAAGTAAGCGCGGCCCGAATACACAATTTGCAAAAGAAAGAGCGTGACGCCAAGTTGCCGTTTGAAATTTTTTATGTATAATCAAAAAAAGAAAATGCCAATCAATCATAAAAAGCAGTATACTAACCTGTACATCTTGTTTTAAAAATTCAGGAACTGGTGACTTCTTCTTCTTCTTTGACTTGTGGCGTTGATTCTCCGTTGCACCAATCTAGGCAATGGTGTTTCATCTCTTTTGTTGCTTAGCAACCAGCAAAAATGTTTGCCCACATGCAAGAGTGTGTGGTATCAAAGTGTTCCACAAAAAAAATAAGGAAAATTCTGGAAGTTGCGTGCGCTGTTATTATGCGCAACTGGCGGCGGCACAAAATTGTCCGCACAAAGAGGTGCAGCACTACGTGGCGTGATGATGGCTGCGGCGTCACAAATTTTTTGTCACCCAACGAAAATACAGCTCGGCGTGATCACAAATTTTTCCGACCAACGAAAATGCAGCTCGGCGTGGCGTGATCACAAATTTTTCCGCCCAACGAAAATGCAGCACGGTGGCGTGATCACAAATTTTTCCGCCCAACGAAAATGCAGCACGGTGGCGTGATGAAAACTAAGGAAAATTGCGACTGGCGGCGTGGGGCGTGGTGACTATGGCGGCGTCCAATTTTTCACCCACAAAAATTGCAGCACGGGCGTGGCGTGATGAAGGCGACGTCAAAAAAAAGTTTTCCCAATGAATGTGCAGCACGGTGGCGTGATTATGGCGTCAGTTTTCCAAGAAAATAAGGAAAATGCGACTGGCGGCGTCGTGGCGTGATAGTGGCGTCAGTCTTCCAAAAAAACCAAGGAAAATTGCGACTGGTGGCGTGGCGTGGTGGCGGCGTCCAATTTTCCACACACAAAAAAAAAATGCTGCACGGCGTAGCGTGATGAAGCAGTTACAAATTTTCCACTCAAGGGAAAATGCACCACGGCGGCGGCGTGGCGAGACAATGGCGGCGTCTCAAAAAAAAATTTCCAGAAGGAATGTGTCCAACATAAATTTTTAGGAAATGGTCCGGCTCGAAGGACCACAATGTTTCGGCACACACTTTGGCCAAAAGAAGTAAAATTTAACAAAAAAAAAACTTTATTAAAAATAAAGAACAAATATTTAACTTTATTAAAATGAAAAAAAAAAAAATGAAAATGAAGTGCCGAGTGCACAATTAAAAAAAAATGACTGCCGCCGTCGAAGGTTGAATTGAGAATGAGTAATGAGAAAAATGAAAAAAAGCAAATGGCGTCTACACCGACGACACCAAATAACCAGTGTTTGAGGAACACTGGTGTGCATTCAGGTGTTGACGTCATAAAAGAAGAGTTAGGCTTGTTCGTGCACATGTTGAGTTTTATCACTCCGTTTTCCGCCCAATTGCGGACTTGGAGTGAAAAAGCTGAAATGTGCGCGAACATCACTGCCCCCCTTGGCGAGATGCGCCAAAAAAAATGATACTAAAGTTTAGAAATAAAATGAGTGAAAAAAAAAGAATATTAATAAAAGGTTTAAGTATAAAGCTCTATAATAATTGATAGGCATATGATTAAGATAATAAAATTTAAGTTACTTTATTGGCAAAAAGCAAAGTTTCATAACTGGTCGACTGATTTCCCAATTTTGGGTTCTCAGCATCATCACTCTCGCTCTTCTATCATCGGCGGCGTGTACGTTTATGACAAGTCGCCATTCATTTGATGGCATATTCTCATTTTTAAGCACGACTAAGTCATTTACCTTGACATTTTCTTGAGAAGATCGCCATTTATTTCTTTAAATAGAGTTATCATAAAAATTAGAGAGAACATATTATGGCTGGGCAATAGAAGATATTTGAGAATCACGTGAAACTTGAGCTTGTGGAGTGGACTGTATTTTAGAAGTTCTTCTACTGCCGTTGAAATAGAATTTCACAGGATTGGTTGCAAGATACAAGAGTGTGTGTTGTGATAACGACATCTTACTGAGAGGGGGAATTGAAAACGAAGAAGTTTTCAATTGAGTTTTGCAAAACGCAAAATAAATACTAAGATTCAAAAAACGAAATCTCAATGAGAGAGGCAATTGAAAACGAAGAAGTTTTCAATTGAGTTTTGCAAAACGAAAAAATAAATACTAAGATTCAAAACCGAAATCTTAATGAGAGGGGCAATTGAAAACGAAGAAGTTTTCAATTGAGTTTTGCAAAACGAAAAAATAAATACTAAGATTCAAAGCCGAAATCTTAATGAGAGGGGCAATTGAAAACGAAGAAGTTTTCAATTGAATTTTGCAAAACGCAAAATAAAAACTAAGATTCAAAAAACGAAATCTTAATGAGAGGGGCAATTGAAAACGAAGAAGTTTTCAATTGAATTTTGCAAAACGCAAAATAAAAGTTTTCAATTGAGTTTTGCAAAACGAAAAATAAAAACTAAGATTCAAAACGAAATCTTAATGAGAGCGGCAATTAAAAACGAAGAAGTTTTCAATTGAGTTTTGCAAAACGAAAAATAAAAAACTTTAAGATTCAAAAACGAAATCTTAGTGAGAGGGGCAATTGAAAACGAAGAAGTTTTCAGTTGAGTTTTGCAAAACGAAAAAATAAAAAACTAAGATTCAAAAACGAAATCTCAATGAGAGGGGCAATTGAAAACAAAAAAGTTTTCAATTGAGTTTTGCAAAACGAAAAATAAAAACTAAGATTCAAAAACGAAATCTTAATGAGAGGGCAATTGAAAACGAAGAAGTTTTCAATTGGTTTTGCAAAACAAAAAATAAATACTAAGATTCAAAAAACGAAATCTTAATGAGAGGGGCAATTGAAAACGAAGAAGTTTTCAATTGGATTTTGCAAAACGAAAAATAAAAAACTTTAAGATTCAAAAACGAAATCTTAGTGAGAGGGGCAATTGAAAACGAAGAAGTTTTCAGTTGAGTTTTGCAAAACGAAAAATAAAAAACTTGAAGATTCAAAAATGAAATCTTAGTGAGAGGGTCAATTGAAAACGAAGAAGTTTTCAATTGAGTTTTGCAAAACGCAAAATAAAAACTAGGATTCAAAAACGAAATCTTAAGGAAAGCGGAAATTGAAAACGAAGAAGTTTTCAATTGAGTTTTGTGCAAAAACTACAAGAGTACTTGCTAGTGCAAAAGGATTTTTTAATGACTGGTACCTAAGCCAGTAACGTCGTACAGCGTAGATTATAGAGGGTACAGCCATTGCGCACAAATTTGGACATTCATATATAGAATGATCTGTCGAGCCGATTTTACACATAGTTCCTCCCGCCTTTGCGAAAAAAGTAATGACTTTGTGAGGCTTTTGAGAGAAGGTTTGAATAATAATTAGAAAACCCATCAACTTTTTGCAAAATGAAAAAACTTTAAGATTCAAAAACGGAATCTTAATGAGAGGGGCAATTAAAAACGAAGATGTTTCCAATTGAGTTTGAAAAAGTTGGAAGATTCAAAAACTTTTTGCCAAACGCAAGAGAAAAACTTTAAGACTCAAGAACGGAATCTTATCGAGAGAGACAATTGAAAACGAAATAGTTTTCAATTGATTTTGAAAAAGTTGGAAAATCCAAAAACTTTTGAAAAAAAACTCAAAGAGAAAAACTTTAAGATTCAACAACGGAATCTTATGATGGAGGTGATTGAAAACGAAGAAGTTTTCAATTGATTTTGAAAAAGTTGGAAAATCCAAAAAATGTTTGCAAAAACGCAAGAGAAAAAACTTTAAGACTCAAGAACGGAATCTTAATGAGAGGGGTAATTGAAAACGAAAAAGTTTTCAAATGAGTTTGAAAAAGTTGGAAAATCCAAAAATTTTGTAAAAACTCAAAGAGAAGAAAATTTTAAGATTAAAAACTGAATCTTAATGAGAGAGATAATTGAAAACGAAGAAGTTTTCAAATGAGTTTGAAAAAGTTGGAAAACCCAAAAACTTTTGCAAAAAATCTCAAAGAGAAGAAAATTTTAAGATTAAAAACTGAATCTTAATGAGAGGGATAATTGAAAACGAAGAAGTTTTCAAATGAGTTTGAAAAAGTTGGAAAATCCAAAAACTTTTTAAAAAACTCAAAGAGAAGAAAATTTTAAGATTAAAAAGCAGAATCTCAACGAGAAGAGCAATTGGAGATGTGAATATATAGTTTCAATGAAAAATGAAAAAGAAATTTTACCAATCAACAGCAATTCCGCCGTCGCTGAAAACCTCGATCAGCCAAAAAAAAACTTCACAGTAAGCTTTAGGAAAATTACTATGGCTTTTTGCCACAAAAAAAGAGGTCAATGTAATTGACTTAGAACGAAAAAAAGTAAGCGCGGCCCGAATACACAATGAGCAAAAGAAAGAGCGTGACGCCAAGTTGCCGTTTGAAATTTTTTATGTATAATCAAAAAAAGAAAATGCCAATCAATCATAAAAAGCAGTATACTAACCTGTACATCTTGTTTTAAAAATTCAGGAACTCGTGACTTCTTCTTCTTCTTTGACTTGTGGCGTTGATTCTCCGTTGCACCAATCTAGGCAATGGTGTTTCATCTCTTTTGTTGCTTAGCAACCAGCAAAAATGTTTGCCCACATGCAAGAGTGTGTGGTATCAAAGTGTTCCAAAAAAAAATAAGGAAAATTCTGGAAGTTGCGTGCGCTGTTATTATGCGCAACTGGCGGCGGCACAAAATTGTCCGCACAAAGAGGTGCAGCACTACGTGGCGTGATGATGGCTGCGGCGTCACAAATTTTTTGTCACCCAACGAAAATACAGCTCGGCGTGATCACAAATTTTTCCGACCAACGAAAATGCAGCTCGGCGTGGCGTGATCACAAATTTTTCCGCCCAACGAAAATGCAGCACGGTGGCGTGATCACAAATTTTTCCACCCAACGAAAATGCAGCACGGTGGCGTGATGATGGCTGCGGCGTCACAAATTTGTTCACACACAAAATGTAGCACGGCGTGGCGTGATAGTGGCGTCAATCTTCCAAAAAAAAACTAAGGAAAATTGCGACTGGCGGCGTGGGGCGTGGTGACTATGGCGGCGTCCAATTTTTCACCCACAAAAATTGCAGCACGGGCGTGGCGTGATGAAGGCGACGTCAAAAAAAAGTTTTCCCAATGAATGTGCAGCACGGTGGCGTGATTATGGCGTCAGTTTTCCAAGAAAATAAGGAAAATGCGACTGGCGGCGTGGCGTGGTGGCGGCGTCCAATTTTCCACACACAAAAAAAAAATGCTGCACGGCGTAGCGTGATGAAGCAGTTACAAATTTTCCACTCAAGGGAAAATGCACCACGGCGGCGGCGTGGCGAGACAATGGCGGCGTCTCAAAAAAAAATTTCCAGAAGGAATGTGTCCAACATAAATTTTTAGGAAATGGTCCGGCTCGAAGGACCACAATGTTTCGGCACACACTTTGGCCAAAAGAAGTAAAATTTAACAAAAAAAAAACTTTATTAAAAATAAAGAACAAATATTTAACTTTATTAAAATGAAAAAAAAAAAATGAAAATGAAGTGCCGAGTGCACAATTAAAAAAAAATGACTGCCGCCGTCGAAGGTTGAATTGAGAATGAGTAATGAGAAAAATGAAAAAAAGCAAATGGCGTCTACACCGACGACACCAAATAACCAGTGTTTGAGGAACACTGGTGTGCGTTCAGGTGTTGACGTCATAAAAGAAGAGTAAGGCTTGTTCGTTCACATGTTGAATTTTATCACTCCGTTTTCCGCCCAATTGCGGACTTGGAGTGAAAAAGCTGAAATGTGCGCGAACATCACTGCCCCCCTTGGCGAGATGCGCCAAAAAAAATGATACTAAAGTTTAGAAATAAAATGAGTGAAAAAAAAAGAATATTAATAAAAGGTTTAAGTATAAAGCTCTATAATAATTGATAGGCATATGATTAAGATAATAAAATTTAAGTTACTTTATTGGCAAAAAGCAAAGTTTTATAACTGGTCGACTGATTTCCCAATTTTGGGTTCTCAGCATCATCACTCTCGCTCTTCTATCATCGGCGGCGTGTACGTTTATGACACGCCCAAGTCGCCATTCATTTGATGGCATATTCTCATTTTTAAGCACGACTAAGTCATTTACCTTGACATCTTCTTGAGGAGATCGCCATTTATTTCTTTAAATAGAGTTATCATAAAAATTAGAGAGAACATATTATGGCTGGGCAATAGAAGATATTTGAGAATCACGTGAAACTTGAGCTTGTGGAGTGGACTGTATTTTAGAAGTTCTTCTACTGCCGTTGAAATAGAATTTCATAGGATTGGTTGCAAGATACAAGAGTGTGTGTTGTGATAACGACATCTTACTGAGAGGGGGAATTGAAAACGAAGAAGTTTTCAATTGAGTTTTGCAAAACGCAAAATAAATACTAAGATTCAAAAAACGAAATCTCAATGAGAGAGGCAATTGAAAACGAAGAAGTTTTCAATTGAGTTTTGCAAAACGAAAAAATAAATACTAAGATTCAAAACCGAAATCTTAATGAGAGGGGCAATTGAAAACGAAGAAGTTTTCAATTGAGTTTTGCAAAACGCAAAATAAAAACTAAGATTCAAAAACGAAATCTTAATGAGAGGGGCAATTGAAAACGAAGAAGTTTTCAATTGAGTTTTGCAAAACGAAAAATAAATACTAAGATTCAAAAAACCAAATCTCAAT
The DNA here is from genome assembly GCA_911387755.1 of Chrysotoxum bicinctum. Classification (NCBI taxonomy): domain Eukaryota; kingdom Metazoa; phylum Arthropoda; class Insecta; order Diptera; family Syrphidae; genus Chrysotoxum; species Chrysotoxum bicinctum. The sequence goes on from OU426988.1 coordinate 114,527,022, forward strand.
GAGAGGGGCAATTGAAAACGAAGAAGTTTTCAATTGAGTTTTGCAAAACGCAAAATAAAAACTAAGATTCAAAAACGAAATCTTAATGAGAGGGCCAATTGAAAACGAAGAAGTTTTCAATTGAGTTTTGCAAAACGAAAAAATAAATACTAAGATTCAAAGCCGAAATCTTAATGAGAGGGGCAATTGAAAACGAAGAAGTTTTCAATTGAATTTTGCAAAACGAAAAATAAATACTAAGATTCAAAAAACGAAATCTCAATGAGAGGGGCAATTGAAAACGAAGAAGTTTTCAATTGAGTTTTGCAAAACGCAAAATAAATACTAAGATTCAAAAAACGAAATCTCAATGAGAGGGGCAATTGAAAACGAAGAAGTTTTCAATTGAGTTTTGCAAAACGCAAAATAAAAACTAAGATTCAAAAAACGAAATCTTAATGAGAGGGGCAATTGAAAACGAAGAAGTTTTCAATTGAATTTTGCAAAACGCAAAATAAAAGTTTTCAATTGAGTTTTGCAAAACGAAAAATAAAAACTAAGATTCAAAAAACGAAATCTTAATGAGAGGGGCAATTGAAAACGAAGAAGTTTTCAATTGAATTTTGCAAAACGCAAAATAAAAGTTTTCAATTGAATTTTGCAAAACGAAAAATAAATACTAAGATTCAAAAAACGAAATCTCAATGAGAGGGGCAATTGAAAACGAAGAAGTTTTCAATTGAGTTTTGCAAAACGCAAAATAAATACTAAGATTCAAAAAACGAAATCTCAATGAGAGGGGCAATTGAAAACGAAGAAGTTTTCAATTGAGTTTTGCAAAACGAAAAAATAAATACTAAGATTCAAAGCCGAAATCTTAATGAGAGGGGCAATTGAAAACGAAGAAGTTTTCAATTGAATTTTGCAAAACGCAAAATAAAAACTAAGATTCAAAAAACGAAATCTTAATGAGAGGGGCAATTGAAAACGAAGAAGTTTTCAATTGAATTTTGCAAAACGCAAAATAAAAGTTTTCAATTGAATTTTGCAAAACGAAAAATAAATACTAAGATTCAAAAAACGAAATCTCAATGAGAGGGGCAATTGAAAACGAAGAAGTTTTCAATTGAGTTTTGCAAAACGCAAAATAAATACTAAGATTCAAAAAACGAAATCTCAATGAGAGGGGCAATTGAAAACGAAGAAGTTTTCAATTGAGTTTTGCAAAACGCAAAATAAAAACTAAGATTCAAAAAACGAAATCTTAATGAGAGGGGCAATTGAAAACGAAGAAGTTTTCAATTGAATTTTGCAAAACGCAAAATAAAAGTTTTCAATTGAGTTTTGCAAAACGAAAAATAAAAACTAAGATTCAAAAAACGAAATCTTAATGAGAGGGGCAATTGAAAACGAAGAAGTTTTCAATTGAATTTTGCAAAACGCAAAATAAAAGTTTTCAATTGAATTTTGCAAAACGAAAAATAAATACTAAGATTCAAAAAACGAAATCTCAATGAGAGGGGCAATTGAAAACGAAGAAGTTTTCAATTGAGTTTTGCAAAACGCAAAATAAATACTAAGATTCAAAAAACGAAATCTCAATGAGAGGGGCAATTGAAAACGAAGAAGTTTTCAATTGAGTTTTGCAAAACGAAAAAATAAATACTAAGATTCAAAGCCGAAATCTTAATGAGAGGGGCAATTGAAAACGAAGAAGTTTTCAATTGAGTTTTGCAAAACGCAAAATAAAAACTAAGATTCAAAAAACGAAATCTTAATGAGAGGGGCAATTGAAAACGAAGAAGTTTTCAATTGAATTTTGCAAAACGCAAAATAAAAGTTTTCAATTGAATTTTGCAAAACGAAAAATAAATACTAAGATTCAAAAAACGAAATCTCAATGAGAGGGGCAATTGAAAACGAAGAAGTTTTCAATTGAGTTTTGCAAAACGCAAAATAAATACTAAGATTCAAAAAACGAAATCTCAATGAGAGGGGCAATTGAAAACGAAGAAGTTTTCAATTGAGTTTTGCAAAACGAAAAAATAAATACTAAGATTCAAAGCCGAAATCTTAATGAGAGGGGCAATTGAAAACGAAGAAGTTTTCAATTGAATTTTGCAAAACGAAAAATAAATACTAAGATTCAAAAAACGAAATCTCAATGAGAGGGGCAATTGAAAACGAAGAAGTTTTCAATTGAGTTTTGCAAAACGCAAAATAAATACTAAGATTCAAAAAACGAAATCTAAATGAGAGGGGCAATTGAAAACGAAGAAGTTTTCAATTGAGTTTTGCAAAACGAAAAATAAATACTAAGATTCAAAAAACGAAATCTTAATGAGAGGGGCAATTGAAAGCGAAGAAGTTTTCAATTGAGTTTTGCAAAACGCAAAATAAAAACTAAGATTCAAAAAACGAAATCTTAATGAGAGGGGCAATTGAAAACGAAGAAGTTTTCAATTGAATTTTGCAAAACGCAAAATAAAAGTTTTCAATTGAGTTTTGCAAAACGAAAAATAAGAACTAAGATTCAAAACGAAATCTTAATGAGAGCGGCAATTAAAAAGGAAGAAGTTTTCAATTGAGTTTTGCAAAACGAAAAATAAATACTAAGATTCAAAAAACGAAATATTAATGAGAGGGGCAATTGAAAACGAAGAAGTTTTCAATTGAGTTTTGCAAAACGAAAAATAAAAAACTTTAAGATTCAAAAACAAAATCTTAGTGAGAGGGGCAATTGAAAACGAAGAAGTTTTCAGTTGAGTTTTGCAAAACGAAAAATAAAAAACTTGAAGATTCAAAAACGAAATCTTAGTGAGAGGGGCAATTGAAAACGAAGAAGTTTTCAATTGAGTTTTGCAAAACGAAAAAATAAAAAACTAAGATTCAAAAACGAAATCTCAATGAGAGGGGCAATTGAAAACAAAAAAGTTTTCAATTGAGTTTTGCAAAACGAAAAATAAAAACTAAGATTCAAAAACGAAATCTTAATGAGAGGGCAATTGAAAACGAAGAAGTTTTCAATTGGTTTTGCAAAACGAAAAATAAATACTAAGATTCAAAAAACGAAATCTTAATGAGAGGGGCAATTGAAAACGAAGAAGTTTTCAATTGAGTTTTGCAAAACGCAAAATAAAAACTAAGATTCAAAAAACGAAATCTTAATGAGAGGGGCAATTGAAAACGAAGAAGTTTTCAATTGAATTTTGCAAAACGAAAAATAAAAAACTTTAAGATTCAAAAACGAAATCTTAGTGAGAGGGGCAATTGAAAACGAAGAAGTTTTCAGTTGAGTTTTGGAAAACGAAAAATAAAAAACTTGAAGATTCAAAAACGAAATCTTAGTGAGAGGGGCAATTGAAAACGAAGAAGTTTTCAGTTGAGTTTTGCAAAACGAAAAATAAAAAACTTGAAGATTCAAAAACGAAATCTTAGTGAGAGGGGCAATTGAAAACGAAGAAGTTTTCAATTGAGTTTTGCAAAACGAAAAAATAAAAAACTAAGATTCAAAAACGAAATCTCAATGAGAGGGGCAATTGAAAACAAAAAAGTTTTCAATTGAGTTTTGCAAAACGAAAAATAAAAACTAAGATTCAAAAACGAAATCTTAATGAGAGGGCAATTGAAAACGAAGAAGTTTTCAATTGGTTTTGCAAAACGAAAAATAAATACTAAGATTCAAAAAACGAAATCTTAATGAGAGGGGCAATTGAAAACGAAGAAGTTTTCAATTGAGTTTTGCAAAACGCAAAATAAAAACTAAGATTCAAAAAACGAAATCTTAATGAGAGGGGCAATTGAAAACGAAGAAGTTTTCAATTGAATTTTGCAAAACGAAAAATAAAAAACTTTAAGATTCAAAAACGAAATCTTAGTGAGAGGGGCAATTGAAAACGAAGAAGTTTTCAGTTGAGTTTTGGAAAACGAAAAATAAAAAACTTGAAGATTCAAAAACGAAATCTTAGTGAGAGGGGCAATTGAAAACGAAGAAGTTTTCAATTGAGTTTTGCAAAACGCAAAATAAAAACTAGGATTCAAAAACGAAATCTTAAGGAAAGCGGAAATTGAAAACGAAGAAGTTTTCAATTGAGTTTTGTGCAAAAACTACAAGAGTACTTGCTAGTGCAAAAGGATTTTTTAATGACTGGTACCTAAGCCAGTAACGTCGTACAGCGTAGATTATAGAGGGTACAGCCATTGCGCACAAATTTGGACATTCATATATAGAATGATCTGTCGAGCCGATTTTACACTTAGTTCCTCCCGTATTTGCGAAAAAAGTAATGACTTTGTGAGGCTTTTGAGAGAAGGTTTGAATAATAATTAGAAAACCCATCAACTTTTTGCAAAATGAAAAAACTTTAAGATTCAAAAACGGAATCTTAATGAGAGGGGCAATTAAAAACGAAGATGTTTCCAATTGAGTTTGAAAAAGTTGGAAGATTCAAAAACTTTTTGCCAAACGCAAGAGAAAAACTTTAAGACTCAAGAACGGAATCTTATCGAGAGAGACAATTGAAAACGAAATAGTTTTCAATTGATTTTGAAAAAGTTGGAAAATCCAAAAACTTTTGAAAAAAAAACTCAAAGAGAAAAACTTTAAGATTCAACAACGGAATCTTATGATGGGGGTGATTGAAAACGAAGAAGTTTTCAATTGATTTTGAAAAAGTTGGAAAATCCAAAAAATGTTTGCAAAAACGCAAGAGAAAAAACTTTAAGACTCAAGAACGGAATCTTAATGAGAGGGGTAATTGAAAACGAAAAAGTTTTCAAATGAGTTTGAAAAAGTTGCAAAATCCAAAACTTTTGAAAAAACTCAAAGAGGAAAAAACTTTAAGATTTAAAAACCGAATCTTAATGAGGGGTAATTGAAAACGAAGAAGTTTTCAAATGAGTTTGAAAAAGTTGGAAAATCCAAAAATTTTGTAAAAACTCAAAGAGAAGAAAATTTTAAGATTAAAAACTGAATCTTAATGAGAGAGATAGTTGAAAACGAAGAAGTTTTCAAATGAGTTTGAAAAAGTTGGAAAATCCAAAAACTTTTGCAAAAAATCGCAAAGAGAAGAAAATTTTAAGATTAAAAACTGAATCTTAATGAGAGGGATAATTGAAAACGAAGAAATTTTCAAATGAGTTTGAAAAAGTTGGAAAATCCAAAAACTTTTTAAAAAACTCAAAGAGAAGAAAATTTTAAGATTAAAAAGCAGAATCTCAACGAGAAGAGCAATTGGAGATGTGAATATATAGTTTCAATGAAAAATGAAAAAGAAATTTTACCAATCGACAGCAATTCCGCCGTCGCTGAAAACCTCGATCAGCCAAAAAAAAACTTCACAGTAAGCTTTAGGAAAATTACTATGGCTTTTTGCCACAAAAAAAGAGGTCAATGTAATTGACTTAGAACGAAAAAAAGTAAGCGCGGCCCGAATACACAATGAGCAAAAGAAAGAGCGTGACGCCAAGTTGCCGTTTGAAATTTTTATGTATAATCAAAAAAAGAAAATGCCAATCAATCATAAAAAGCAGTATACTAACCTGTACATCTTGTTTTAAAAATTCAGGAACTGGTGACTTGTGACTTTGACTTGTGGCATTGATTCTCCGTTGCACCAATCGAGGCAATGGTGTTTCATCTCTTTTGTTGCTTAGCAACCAGCAAAAATGTTTGCCCACATGCAAGAGTGTGTGGTATCAAAGTGTTCCACAAAAAAAATAAGGAAAATTCTGGAAGTTGCGTGCGCTGTTATTATGCGCAACTGGCGGCGGCACAAAATTGTCCGCACAAAGAGGTGCAGCACTACGTGGCGTGATGATGGCTGCGGCATCACAAATTTTTTGTCACCCAACGAAAATACAGCTCGGCGTGATCACAAATTTTTCCGCCCAACGAAAATGCAGCTCGGCGTGGCGTGATCACAAATTTTTCCGCCCAACGAAAATGCAGCACGGTGGCGTGATCACAAATTTTTCCGCCCAACGAAAATGCAGCACGGTGGCGTGATGAAAACTAAGGAAAATTGCGACTGGCGGCGTGGGGCGTGGTGACTATGGCGGCGTCCAATTTTTCACACACAAAAATTGCAGCACGGGCGTGGCGTGATGAAGGCGACGTCAAAAAAAAGTTTTCCCAATGAATGTGCAGCACGGTGGCGTGATTATGGCGTCAGTTTTCCAAGAAAATAAGGAAAATGCGACTGGCGGCGTCGTGGCGTGGTGGCGGCGTCCAATTTTCCACACACAAACAAAATTGCTGCACGTCGTGGCGTGATAGTGGCGTCAGTCTTCCAAAAAAAAACCAAGGAAAATTGCGACTGGCGGCGTGGCGTGGTGGCGGCGTCCAATTTTCCACACACAAAAAAAAATGCTGCACGGTGTGGCGTGATGAAGCAGTTACAAATTTTCCACTCAAGGGAAAATGCACCACGGCGGCGGCGCACAGTGTGGGAATTCGCGAATTTAGCGGAATTTAATTCGAAAAATGACTAGTCTCGATTGATGCCAAAACCGGTTTTTCTTAAAGCTAAAAGATTGTAGAAAGTGATAACAAAAGCACTGTTGGGTGGGAATCATGTAAACAAAAAAAAAAATTGCATTGAAGTTGCAGTTGGCGATATTTATTCTGTATTTGCTGGAAGAGATTACTTTGCTCTTAATTTTTTTTCGTGCGTTTGGTGTGTGTTTTAATAAAAGTTTTATTTTTTTTTTATATTTCCTAAATATCAAGGTATAAGAATGTAAGTAATTTTTTTATTTCACAGGGTGTTTTACATTTTTGTTTTGGTGATTGAAGTTAAAAAAATGTGTTTTTTTTTCGGTGTTTGTACCTTTATTAGAGCAAAACTTTAGTTATTCCGCGTTATTGCGCCTCGAAACAATATTCACTGCAAAGCTTGATTTATTATCTATCAAGAATCACTAAAATTTGACACCCCAATTATGTTGTGATATATTTTTTTTCAATGTTTCTAAATGACTATCCAGCAAAAAAATGATGGCATACCGTCAAAATCGAATAACTTTTTGGGATTTGGTTAGAAGAAGAATGTTATAAACTAAAAAAAACTTTTTTTATTTCACGGGGTGTTCCAAAGAAAAAAATAATTTTGTGAATTTGATAGTTACAACAAAAATACAGGGTGCTCAAATTCAAAGTTAACAGTAAGAAAAAAAAGAACTAAGTTATTTAAAAAATTAAAAACGGAAACTATCAATTAATAAAAAAAACTATTATATCGGATAAAGGGTGTTCCAATAATAGTAACAAAAATAAATTAATTTAAAAATAAAAAAAAAACGAATTTTTTATTTGAAGAGCAAAAGTGCTTTTTATGCGTATTTTACATAAAATTTGATTTCATAGGCTGCTTATTTCATCAAATCCATATCTAGCAAGCCTAAGGTGTATTCCTAGAAGAAAACGAAGTAACTTAGAGCTTGAGGTTCTTGAAATTTTGGATATTGCAAACTAATCTAAAATGTAAATAAAATGTGTTTATGTATATACATATGTTGAATTGTTGATGTAGTTAAAATTATAGTAAAGGTAAAATAGTTCACAATAAAAACAAAACATATAAGAAACAATTAAATAAAATTGTTTTAAATTTGCTTTTTATTTTACAAGAATAACAGAATTGGTAAATAAAAATTGTATATTCCAGTGAAACTGTATTTTTTCGACAGGAAATTTTCGGTTCTTTTAATTTTTGGTATCCTTGATGATGTATGCCAGAAAAATTTCGAGATACAACACTTACCAATATAAAAAAAACATTGATTGTCTAGAAATAAAACTAATTTAAAACTTCCTTTGAAATAGAATTTCTTGTACGTTTTAATACCCTTTTTAAGAATGGAGTTTCTTTAGTTCATAAACAACGGCATTGACAAATTGGTTTGCAAAAAAACTAGTAAATTCTGATAATAATTAACTTTTTTCTTTATTTTATTCATATTTGTAATAAAATTAAACAATACATCATTCCTCAAAAGATTTTTTTGTAAATTATGATTTTCAAAAAAAAAGTACTTTTTGATGTAAACAACCTGTCACCACAGATAATAGAGTTACATAGATATTGCATTCAGTACAAACAAAAATGATCACTTTTTCAATGAAATATTTAACTAATTTTTCCAAATCAAACCATGCAACCTTATCAAACAGAGAAGAATCAAACCCAGTTAACAATACCAATTCCAAATGGTGTCCACCAGTGAGTTGGATTTTAAAGATACACATTTTTTCAGATTTTGTATGCCAATACAACCCTTTTTTTAGTATAATCCAAGTTCGTTCGTTGTGTGTATAATACTCGTATCTATATCTATCTACTCCGTGGACGGCTTGCGGTGGTGGTTTCTTTTCTTGATTTTATTATTTTTATATTTCGTTCTTCCTCATTCGCCATCGACTTTGGATTGTAGGTAATTTATATGGTTGAGCGAGTTTCTGTAGCGTTTATTTTTGCAATGGGTGGTGATCTGGTGATAAAGGAAATCGAGAGTTTCTTGCTTCGTTTGCAGAAAATCTGAAAGAGAATTCTCCCAACTGAAAATTTTTGAATGTCCTTCTACGGACAAAAATGAAATTTTAAATAATTTGTGAGTATCATTTTTGTTCCGAATTCATTCGAAAAAAATACTCGTAGCTTAAGAGGGATGCTGTTCCTTCTTTTAATTTAAATTTCGACTTGGATATAGACTTATGTCTAGAAAATATTCAATTTACTCTATAAAAACGAAGAAGAACTTCGATCAGTTGTAGCATTTCTTGTGTTAAATGCGATAAATTATTCCAAAGATGCACAAAAGAGGAGAAAAAAAATTCCGTATTAAAAAAAAAAACATTACTTAGTTACAGTATAAAAATGAAAAAAAAAATTGCAAAGAAAACGTATGTAGAAATAAAATGAGAGCCCATACTGCTATTCAAAAAAGTAAGAAATTTAAAGTAAGTCTATCTTCTCATATCCAAGCGCTTGATATTTCAGAACATTCTAAACCATTTTGTGATATGCTAATGTGGTTTTCCAAATCCAAGAAATATAATAGTAAAAAAAAGAACTTTCCCAAAATATTTTTTATAGATCTTAAAGCGCCTACAATTTTCGAAGGGATAGATTGGGGTTAAGACTTCCTAAAGTATCTACATTTTATGGATGGGCTCTGGTAAAAGGTTTACAACCAGGATTGGAAAACAATGCCCACACTTATCTGAAGTCAAAGTTTGCTTCGTTAAGCCACCGTGAACGCTATATGGTTCTAATTTTTGATGAGATAAGAATTCGTTCAAATCTCACTTAGAACATTAAAAACGATTTGATTGATGGTTTCGAAGACCTAAGGACAGATAGAAAAAGATTGTATGCCAACGAAATATATTTTTTCATGGTCAGTGTTTATTTGATAGGCGTTTTAAATTATTTCGTTTTAGCAAACGGTGTGAAAGGGGTTAACCTGAACGATATTATATCTGCCAAGAACTTGGTCTTCACTATAGCGATCAAGGACCTAATAATATGAAAGCTTACCAGTTATTAGGTGTTTCCGAAAAAAGCCTTTTACAATTTTCAATAGTAAAACAGTATTTTATTTTTACGATTTCCTATATTTATTAAAATCTTTTCGCCATGTTTTACTCAAAGCTTATATATACTAACTCCAGATGGTAACATTTCCTTTGATGTTTTCAGAGAAAAATTCAATTTAGAAATTGACAACGTTGCAATGTGAACTATAATCAAACCACTAATTAGGCTATTAATTGGTGTGCTACTTTCATTTAAAAAAAAATTTAAAATTGCAACAAAAACATCATCGCGTCCTCAACAATTATTGCTTTTTTATGACTTTGAGCGGATGTAGGTACTAGTATTTATAATTAAGGTAGGTATGTTAGGGTAACGTATCTTTCCAGGACAAGAAGTAACAATTGAAGCACAAATCAATTCAAACAAATTCAATGAAAAAATTTAATCTCTTTTTACTTGCGACTTATAGGTACTATAAGGCAAGTTATGCATTCGTAAAAAAAATCGAACTCGAGATTTTCATCAAAGTTGACATTAAGATGATAGTGAAGAATAAAAAAGTGGCTCCCTCAATTCTGTCTGTCGGTCTGTCTGTCTGTCTGTCGGTTCGACTAAAGCCTAAACGACTCGGCCGATTTTTTTTAAAGTTGGTAGATATCACTTTTAATTTTTTCCCCCCACACGTTTTTTTCGTTTTTTTTCTAAGACGAAAAATATCGGTACCTGCCATACTAATTTTTTTCGAAATTTTGTAAATATTTTTTTTTCTCAGAAACTGTTCGACAGATTTAAAACAAAAAGATACAAAAAATTTCGTTTAGTTAAAGGTTGAACAAAATTTTCCGAAAAATGGTTATTTAGGGTACCTCCCAAAGAACCATTTTTTTTTTTGATTTTGTCGAAAACAGTAGTACCAATTTGGATCATTTTTTTTTTGCTAAAGCTTCTCAAAAACGTGAATAGAATTTTTTTGGATTTTTAAAAAAAAATTCCAATTTTTTTTTTCAATACTTAATATTTCGAAAACCTTATGCTAGATTTTTTTTAAACTTAATAAATAAAAGTTTCTCAACATAATCTACAAGATGTATGAAAAAAAGGTTTGTTTTACCTAAAAATAAAGGTACCCACCATACCTACCATAGAACCATTTTTTAAATTTTGAATTACTCATTACCGACATAACGGATTTTAATGAAATTTTTTGCAGAAATGCTTCTAAAAAGTTTCAAAACTTTTGCATTTCAAAACTTTAAAAAAAATATTTTTTGATTTTTTGAAAAAAAAATCATTTTTTTTTTTTGGAAAATTCGATATCTCTAAAACGACTCAATATTTTTTTTGTAAATTTAATTTTCATTCGTACAGTAATAAAAACACATACCATATTTTTTTCTTAAAAATCTTTTAAAAATTTTGTATAAGTATATGTAAAAGGTTTTTTTTAAGAAACCACTACAAGGACTTATAATTTTTGTTCTTGCATAGATTCATGTTTACATAGCATTCTGTTTTTGTCTCTTACTACTAAAAGAATTTAAAAAATTAATTTTATCCTTATGAACAGTTTTCTCTAATAACAGTCGTGCATTTTATTTTTAACACAACCCCATTACCACCGCATATGCTTTATTATTTCCTTCTATAAAAACAACTAAAATTTGTAGGTACCTTCAATAAACTTTAGTGTGTTACACTTATCCACACTAATGCTTTCTTATCCACAAAAGAGATTTAGTTAACCTTGACAAAGAAGAATTCATTGCATAAGAATCACATCAACCACGCACACCTTACACAAAAGTCAAGAAAGGAGGAAGACTGAAGAGATAAGACAAAAAAAGTAAATACAACACACAACTTAATAATACAAGAAACCAACATGTCCTAGTATAGTCAATACGGGTTCGATCCAACTGGGACGTAGCGGTACGTCCCAGGCATTTGAAAATTGGTCATTTATTTTTGCTCTGCGTGCAATATCTATGTAACTCTATTATCTGTGCTGTCACTTTAAAGCTCATTTTACAAAAACTTAAATAAAATATGACCAAAATGTAAGTTACATTTGATTGTATAGACATTTTCAATGAACTAAAAAGAAAAAAAAACTACAAAAAAAATTAAAATGCAAGCGTTATTAATTTTATTCCGCTAAATTCGCGAATTCCCACACTGTGCGGCGGCGCACAGTGGGGCGACTTGTATGGGAGAGCGGACAAAAGTCCATAAAAACCAAACCACTTAACCAATTTGGATGAAATTTTCAGAAATGAAAGTAGTTTTGGAAAGAAAGCTCCACAAAAAATTTCCACGCACTGCCACGCCCACTAAAAAGAAATTCAAAATTGATAAAAATCCAGGTTTTGTTTGAAGTAAAGATGGTGCTCTTTTTGAAGTAAGTTGGGCATTCAAATTTTCCACACCCTCTTTTTGGCGTTTTTTACCTTTTTTTACTTTTTTGTAGTATCAACTTGTTTTGTATGAAGGCGGTCTTTTTTAGTGCGATAAAATCGGAACCACGTAACTGATTTAAACAAAGTTTTCAAATTTTATAAAGGTTAGCTTGAGAAATGAAAACAAAATGTTTTCACCCAATGACACGCCCACACAAAATTTTATCTAAATTTCAAAGTTAAAGAGTTAAATTTTGAGTAATTTGAAAAATATATTTTCGCGAAAAAAAGCCAAATAAAATGCTTGATTCATGGAATCATTATGTATGTATGTGTCGGCTTATACGTTAATTTTTTTTAGAAATATAATGGAAAGAAGCGATTTTATACTTATTATCGGATAAAAATTATGAAAATTCAGGGTTTCTTGTTTATTATAGCGAAATTGAGTGTATCCAAAAAAGTAACTTTTTATGATGTGGTAAATCATAAAAATAATGTAACCATTAAAACTGACAAGTGTTAATTTACAGACGCATAGTCAATGAATGCATTAAACCAGCAACACGTTATATGTTAAGTGTTTACTACTGAAACTTGCATCAAATAATGGGCAAACTTCAAAGCAGAACCAAAAAACAACGCGCAAAATTTTTAAGACATTTTTCTCAATTTTGAAAAAAGTATACGTTACGAAATAGAACCATAAGTATGTATGTAAAAAAAAAGAAAACAAAGAGTTAAATTTATATTAATATTAATTCTAAGTCATTAAAAATGTATATAAGTTCGCCTATTTTACACCTAATTCTTATTGATGTAAAATTTAACTCTGTTTTTTGCTTTGTAAATAAAAAAAAATCACTAATATATTCAATATTGTTATCATATATTGCCAGCTGTAAGTAATTATTGTATATTTTTCCTAATTATTGAATAAAGATTATACAGATACAATACAAATATTCCTTTTTAGGAAACAGAAGTGAAAAAAAAAAATGATTTTTTTGCAAGATTTTGTAACTTTAAACCGGCTCACTGTGCAGATTTGCAGGTATTTGCAGCTAAATTTTGTTTGAATGTAAACTTGGACATGTCTACATCGAGAAAATAGCTATCTCAGAGCAGAGGAACGTGGAGCTTTTTTTATATGACTACAACTTTCCATTACTGTGGACTGAGTCTTATTTTGTGCTGCCGTAATTCACTAAATTTGTTTTTGCCGAGTTTGACCGCTGTTTTGTATTACTAGACATCCCAAATAAGCAAACAAAAAACAATCCCATTTTTAGTTCATCCCGAATAGACGTAACACCCTGGGAAAGTCAAATCAAATTCTCACACTATTTCAAATATTTCGACTTTGAGCGTCTTTTTAGGTGCTAAGACTTCAGTTTTGGCCCGAATCCTTAGTGTTCCCAGATTCTCTGGCTAATTTACTGTGAGAAACATGAATCAGCTAATCGAAATCAGCACTTTTGCAAAATCGAGTTTTGTCCGCCTTGGCCCCACTGTGCGGCGTGGCGAGACAATGGCGGCGTCTCAAAAAAAAATTTCCAGAAGGAATGTGTCCAATATAAATTTTTAAGAAATGGTCCGGCTCGAAGGACCACAATGTTTCGGCACACACTTTGGCCCCCCCTCGACGGGTTTCACCTTGTCGTGGTGGGGGGGCTTAAGTCTATCCACCTGCTGTTGAGCATAAGCACGTGGTATTAGGCGACTAAGAAAACCCAGGAGTCAGGTAGACAGTTGGGATCGTTGGGATTGGAAACGATATGGGATGGTTAGGGTTCTGGTGACTTGCCTAACTGGAATCTTAATGCATCCCGTAGTATTTGATCTTGATTGGTAGTGTTTGGTAGGGCTGGAGGGTCTCTAGTTGCATCGGTGACTAGGGGTCCGAAAGTCCTACCAGAAAAATGAGTGTTATTGAGTACAATTGGTATAATTGATTCGATCTTGATGGTAGTTGGGTGGGACTGTGGGTTTTTCGACTGGGCATGCAGTTGGGGATCCTAGGTCTCACTAAGGCAGTTAAGCTAGTAGCGTGTGCGAAAGTTTTTCTGGAGGTTTTTTTGAGGAGTAAAAGGAGGTCTTGTGTTTCAAGGGCGTCAAAAGGTGTCAGAAATGGCAGATGTAGCAGTAATGTCATATCTGTCTTAGTATGCAAGAGGTGTCAGAAGGGACTGGCACGTCTGATTGCTGGACTGCTATTGCGGGTTGCTCACTATATACATGAGGCTTGGTGGCATGTCTCCCGTGTGTACCATGCGTAATTCCCAAGCGATCGTGTGGTGGGTGTCTTTCGATGGTGGGTCTGGTGATTGGAGGTGTCAGAGAGGTCTTGCATGTTTGATTGCTGGACTGCTGTTGGAGGTTGCTTACTATATACATGAGGCTTGGTGGCATGTCTCCCGTGTGTACCATGCGTAATTCCCAAGCGATCGTGTGGTAAGTGACTTTTGATGGTGGATCTGGTAGTTGAATGTGTCAGAGGTGAGAAGTTCTTCGGCTGATCGAGCACGGTCGGAGTTCTTCAAAGGTTTAACTGTTTTATAAGGTTTAAAAGGTTCAAGAGGTGTCAGAAAGGTTGGGGGTTCCGGGTACTTGTACCTGGCGTCCTTCGTTAATAGCGTGAAGTGGAGCGTCATCCAGAGTTCTTCGGAACAAAGACCGGGGCGTCACCCGTGTGAACCGTAAAAGGGGATCAAAAGACAGGAGCGTCTCTCCTTGCTCACCAACTGGTGGCCAAAGACCGGGGCGTCACCCGTGTGAACCGTAATTGGGGATCTAAAGACTAGGATGTGCATGAGTTGTTCGTTGACCGCCCTCAACTTACTTCTCAATATGTGTATCCTAGGGTTGCTAGGCCCGGGGTTTTGCAGTAACCTATCTGGAAGTGACTGATTCATATCCATAACCCCTAGGTTGAGTAGGAATTAGGCTTTGTCCTCTTTTCCGCAGTCGCCTAGGGGGGATTTGATGACGTGGCGAGGCTCCACCGGTAGCCTTATACTGGTACCACGGGTGATAGTGCCCGGGATTTTGAGGGCAATAGTGCACATCTTCGGGTGTGTCAGTTCTCTTTTTCCTGCTATCTTGAGGTCGGCCCCCTAGTGGGAGATCGTGGTGGCGTGGTTTACTCCAAATGCGGAAACGAATGGGACTCAGGATTCTTTTCTTGGGTTCAAGAGGCGTTGGTAGGTCTCGACTCAAAACAAGGGGTGTGCATATGCTGCAACGTATCACAACTTTGTTACCGAAGTAGCTTGCTACGGAGGGGTTAATGGCTAGGACTAAATCTGGCTCCAATGGTGGTAGGCCACCCGTAGGGTTATGGTATAATAACTAGGAATCCACGTAAAACAAGGAACAACTACACACTTTGGCCAAAAGAAGTAAAATTTAACAAAAAAAAAACTTTATTAAAAATAAAGAACAAATATTTAACTTTATTAAAATGAAAAAAAAAATTAAAATGAAGTGCCGAGTGCACAATTAAAAAAAAAAATGACTGCCGCCGTCGAAGGTTAAATTGAGAATGAGAAAAACGAAAAAAAGCAAATGGCGTCTACACCGACGACACCAAATAACCAGTGTTTGAGGAACACTGGTGTGCGTTTAGGTGTAGACGTCATAAAAGAAGAGTTAGGCTTGTTCGTGCACATGTTGAGTTTTGTCACTCCGTTTTCCGCCCAATTGCGGACTTGGAGTGAAAAAGCTCAAATGTGCGCGAACATCACTGCCCCCCTTGGCGAGATGCGCCAAAAAAAATGATACTAAAGTTTAGGAATAAAATGAGTGAAAAAAAAAGAATATTAATAAAAGGTTTAAGTATAAAGCTCTATAATAATTGATAGGCATATGATTAAGATAATAAAATTTAAGTTACTTTATTGGCAAAAAGCAAAGTTTTATAACTGGTCGACTGATTTCCCAATTTTGGGTTCTCAGCATCATCACTCTCGCTCTTCTATCATCGGCGGCGTGTACGTTTATGACACGCCCAAGTCGCCATTCATTTGATGGCATATTCTCATTTTTAAGCACGACTAAGTCATTTACCTTGACATCTTCTTGAGGAGATCGCCATTTATTTCTTTAAATAGAGTTATCATAAAAATTAGAGAGAACATATTATGGCTGGGCAATAGAAGATAGGAACAGTTGGTCAAACAATCAAGGTAGCGGAGCACGAATTTGAAGTGGTGCAATCCTTTAAATACCTTGGGTCAATAGAAGCAGCCGATAACAATATAGAAGAAGAAATACGCGGGCGGCTTCTCAAATCCAACAGAGCCTACTATAGTCTGTCAAAGCTCTTCAAATCCAGAAATCTCACCATAACTTCAAAACTGCTACTGTACAGGACCTTCACTAATGTGCAGCCCCAGATTTTGTGCCGCCTGCTCGATTTGGATGAACTATATACCCAACCAAGAATAAATTTCTTCTTCTTCTTTATCTTTTTTGATTTGGTGTGGGGCGATGCGTGTCGGTAGTTAAGTTCTTGTTAATATTTTCAATTACACTAATAATATAAATGTAGATCCATTTTCTTTATCTTTTAGCGAAATGTTGAAATCAGACTGTACCTACAATATAATAAGCAATGATAATTTGTACCTCGGGAGCGATCTTAAGTTACAATTGGACAAAAATCTTATTTCAAGCTCTGAAGTTGAACGATTTAAAAACAGCTGTATAAGCGTTTACGTTGAACTTTGCAAGCAAATATTACATAGGTTTGATTTTAAAAATAAAAATTTTCAGGCTTTGACCTTATTAAAACCAAAACAAACTGTAAATAAACAAATTGATCTACTAAGTAATCTTTTTAACTTATTTCCTAATATTATTCATTATTCTGATATGCAGTGAATCGATTGTGAATATAGAGAAATAAGTAATCTTGACTTTAAAAGCTTAATATATGAAAGCTTTGATACTATTAAAATTGAAATATTTTGGAAAATTGTTTGTTCAATCAAAAGGGGCAATCAAAGTTTGGCCTTTCCATTGATGGCTTACTTTATTTCATCGATATTAACATTATTAAACTCTTTAACTAATGTTGAGAGAACTTTTTCTCAAATAAATTGATGAAGAAAAATTTTTTTTTTTAAATAAGCAAAATAATTTCAACTTCTAATTCCCCGATTTCCCCGATTTCTGATGTGGAAATCTCCCGATTTCCAAAAATATCTTATGGCAACACTGTAGACGACAGCGTGGTAGACCATGCTTGCGCTGGAAAGATGGCGTAGACCAGGACGCCCGAAGCATTGGGGTGCGCAACTGGATGGCGTCGGTTAGAGACCAAGAAGTTTTCAATTGAGTTTTGCAAAACGCAAAATAAAAACTAAGATTCAAAAAATCTTAATGAGAGGGGCAATTGAAAACGAAGAAGTTTTCAATTGAGTTTTGCAAAACGAAAAATAAATACTAAGATTCAAAAAACCAAATCTCAATGAGAGGGGCAATTGAAAACGAAGAAGTTTTCAATTGAGTTTTGCAAAACGCAAAATAAAAACTAAGATTCAAAAACGAAATCTTAATGAGAAGGCCAATTGAAAACGAAGAAGTTTTCAATTGAGTTTTGCAAAACGAAAAAATAAATACTAAGATTCAAAACGGAAATCTTAATGAGAGGGGCAATTGAAAACGAAGAAGTTTTCAATTGAGTTTTGCAAAACGCAAAATAAAAACTAATATTCAAAAAACGAAATCTTAATGAGAGGGGCAATTGAAAACGAAGAAGTTTTCAATTGAATTTTGCAAAACGCAAAATAAAAGTTTTCAATTGAGTTTTGCAAAACGAAAAATAAAAACTAAGATTCAAAACGAAATCTTAATGAGAGCGGCAATTAAAAACGAAGAAGTTTTCAATTGAGTTTTGCAAAACGAAAAATAAAAAACTTTAAGATTCAAAAACGAAATCTTAGTGAGAGGGGCAATTGAAAACGAAGAAGTTTTCAGTTGAGTTTTGCAAAACGAAAAATAAAAAACTTGAAGATTCAAAAACGAAATCTTAGTGAGAGGGGCAATTGAAAACGAAGAAGTTTTCAATTGAGTTTTGCAAAACGAAAAAATAAAAAACTAAGATTCAAAAACGAAATCTCAATGAGAGGGGCAATTGAAAACAAAAAAGTTTTCAATTGAGTTTTGCAAAACGAAAAATAAAAACTAAGATTCAAAAACGAAATCTTAATGAGAGGGCAATTGAAAACGAAGAAGTTTTCAATTGGTTTTGCAAAACGAAAAATAAATACTAAGATTCAAAAAACGAAATCTTAATGAGAGGGGCAATTGAAAACGAAGAAGTTTTCAATTGAGTTTTGCAAAACGCAAAATAAAAACTAAGATTCAAAAAACGAAATCTTAATGAGAGGGGCAATTGAAAACGAAGAAGTTTTCAATTGAATTTTGCAAAACGAAAAATAAAAAACTTTAAGATTCAAAAACGAAATCTTAGTGAGAGGGGCAATTGAAAACGAAGAAGTTTTCAGTTGAGTTTTGCAAAACGAAAAATAAAAAACTTGAAGATTCAAAAACGAAATCTTAGTGAGAGGGGCAATTGAAAACGAAGAAGTTTTCAATTGAGTTTTGCAAAACGCAAAATAAAAACTAAGATTCAAAAACGAAATCTTAAGGAAAGCGGAAATTGAAAACGAAGAAGTTTTCAATTGAGTTTTGTGCAAAAACTACAAGAGTGCTTGCTAGTGCAAAAGGATTTTTTAATGACTGGTACCTAAGCCAAAAGAAGTAAAATTTAACAAAAAAAAAAACTTTATTAAAAATAAAGAACAAATATTTAACTTTATTAAAATGAAAAAAAAAAATGAAAATGAAGTGCCGAGTGCACAATTAAAAAAAAATGACTGCCGCCGTCGAAGGTTGAATTGAGAATGTTTCGGCACACACTTTGGCCAAAAGAAGTAAAATTGAAAATTTAACAAAAAAAAACTTTATTAAAAATAAAGAACAAATATTTAACTTTATTAAAATGAAAAAAAAAAAAAAATGAAAATGAAGTGCCGAATGCACAATTAAAAAAAAATGACTGCTGCCGTTAGCGATAATGGACCGCCTTTTAGTTCCAAAGAATTTATTTCGTTCTGTACTTCAAATAGTATTGAGGTTTTAAAGTGACCACCTTATCACTCTCAGTGTTAGATTTATAAGTGGAAACCAAAAGAAATTAAAAGGCAAAAACGATCTTGTTAAGACAAAAGTTTATTGGGAAGTGATAAATGAGAATCATACTTATACAAAGGTAAAATGACAAAAAGTTAAAATCCATAGAACGTTAGAAAAGTATATAAGCAACTTAAACTGTAAGTACATATACATATAAACAGAGTTTAATATTTGTGTTGTAACTATACTTGAGATTTTTACTTTACAACACTCCTTCTCAACAGAAATATTAATTTATACAAAAAATCAAAATTTAAACAATTAAAAAACTATTTAAAAACGTTACGTTACGAAAAATCATTAATACATTCCCATTAGGTGGGTGAATTTCAAATGTTTAATTTTTGGCAAATTTTTTGTTAGGATGTCGGCAACCATGTCGTTTGTAGGAACGTATTTCAGCTCAATCTCCTTTTTGCTCACGACTTCTCGCACATGATGATATTTAATATCAATATGCTTACTGCGGGCGTGGTAAACTGGGTTTTTCGCAAGGTGTTGTGCACTGAGGTTATCGCCGTTCATAATCAATGGAAGGTCATCTGAGTAAAGTTCGGTTTCTCTCAACAGTCTTCGTAAATAGACTGCTTCTTTGGCTGCTGTCGATAATGCGGTATATTCAGCCTCCGTGCTGCTATGGGCTACACAATTCTGCTTCTTGGACTCCCAAGAGAATACACAGCCTGCCAAAAAGAACGTACATCCAGTATACGATTTGCGATCCAAAGAATTTCCTCCCCAGTCTGCATCGACAAAACCTTGAATTTGGCCTCCCTGTGAACGATAATGTAATTTGAGGTTAATTGTTTTTGACATATATCGCAATATATGCTTTGCACCAGCTTCGTGCTCAGCATGTGGGTCGTTATTACGCTGCACCAGTTTGCAAACAGAATGCATGATATCTGGGCGTGTTGTAATAGCCAAATACATCAACGCTCCAATGAGAGATTGATATTTGGTCGGATCAAGCTTTTTACAATTTGCGTCATCGCATTTGACTTGAAAACCAGCATCGAGGGGGGTTGCCACAGGTCGACAGTTCTCCATATTATACTGACGCAAGAGATCTTTCACATACTGTTTATGTCCAACAGAAATCGCACCAGTTTCATCTTCTCGTTGAATTTCCATACCTAGGAAATGTTGAAGCGGACCCTTGTCCACCATGTCAAAAGCAAAACTGCTGGCTAACTTTCCTTTAATTTTGGTTAGTTCTTCTTTGCATGAACTGGCTAAAATTAAGTCATCAACGCATACGGCTATTAAATTAAAATTACCTTCACTGTGCTTCCTGTACAAACGAGGTTCACTTTCGCACGGTGTAAATCCAGCATTTCTCAGCACACTATCCAGTTTCGAATTCCAGGCACGACCAGACTGCTTTAGTGCATAAATCGCCTTGTTAAGTTTCAGCACTCGTTCTGGAAACTTCTCGTCTTGAAAGCCTTCAGGTTGCCTCATGTACACCTCATCTGTCAGCTCACTGTTGAGGCTGTGGACACATCCATTTGATGAAAGAACATTCGATGCTCAGCTGCTAAAGCAATCACCATTCGAATTGTAGCATAACGTACTACTGGCGAAAAGGTTTCGTTAAAGTTAACTCCGTATTGTTGGCTACAGCCTTTTGCAACAAGTCTTGATTTGAAACGCTCGATACTTCCATCGACATTTCTTTTTATGTTGAAGACCCAACGACAGCCAATGGGTTTCATACCCGGTGGTAGCTCAACTGGTTTCCATGTCTCGTTCGCTATAAGAGCTGCATACTCTTTCTCCATAGCTTCCCTCCATTCGTTAGAATGTGTGCTGGATAAAGCTTCTTGAACGGTCTCTGGTATATGCACTGCACGATTGTCCTCCATTAAACCTAAAACATTGTATTGTTTTTGAGGGCGGCCAGGTTTTCCATTTCGAAGTAGCTTGGGCCTTCCAGGTCCAATCCTGACTTCTTCATCGCATTTTTCGTCTTTAGTAGGTCGATTTTTTTTAACACTTGGTTCTTTTGAAGGGTTGACGATGGTTGTGGCGACGGCGGCGGTTGTGGTGGTGGCGGTGTCTTTGTTTGTGGTGACGGTGGTTGTTTTTTGGCTGCTTTGCACTTTGCCGCGAAATGACCCCTTAAACCGCAATTGAAGCACTTGCCTGTAGGTTTTTTATGACGTTTTAAATTATTTTTTCTTTCTTGCCCCTCTCTATCCTTTGCATTTGTTCTTGCTATAAATGCTTGCTGACTACCTGATGCTACGTCATCCAATCGATTTTCTTGATGTCCTCTTCGATCAGCTTCTTCTATAAGTTTTACTTTAAGAACATTTATTTGAGGCAAAGAATCACGAGTCTATATTGCAACAACAAAATTTTCGAATGATTTAGGCAAACTAGATAACAGTATAATTACCAACAACTCTTCATTCAAAGTTACATGAATCTCTGCAAATTTTTCCACGATATTAAAAAACGAATTGATGAATTTTGAAATATTGTCGCCGTCCGACATACGGAGGTGCAGTAATTGTTTGAAAAGTGAAACTTTTCTCGCTGGACCACTGGGCTGGTAAATCTCTCGTAATGTTGTCCAGGCTTCCGTTGAAGTCTTGCAA
Organism: Chrysotoxum bicinctum; assembly: GCA_911387755.1. Taxonomy (NCBI): domain Eukaryota; kingdom Metazoa; phylum Arthropoda; class Insecta; order Diptera; family Syrphidae; genus Chrysotoxum; species Chrysotoxum bicinctum. Next base: position 114,548,745 of record OU426988.1, read on the forward strand.
TGCTTAATATGATTGATTTGGGATGGCTTCACACTTAACATAATTGAAGCCAACGACTTTTCGTTTTGACTATTCCATTTTGCCTTCTCGGGTGCAGACATTTCTTCCGTTTTGAGAAATTTTCCGCTTACTATCTTCCATAGCTCGGAATGGATAAGCACACTCTGCATTTGGACACACCAGGAATCATAGTTGCTATCATCCAGCTTTTCTATTTAATATAGAGACGAACTCATTATTAATTTGTTAAATTTCTTTTTACCTTATGATTTCGAATATGGGTTCTGGGCCCATAACCTGTTAGATTTATAAGTGGAAACCAAAAGAAATTAAAAGGCAAAAACGATCTTGTTAAGACAAAAGTTTATTGGGAAGTGATAAATGAGAATCATAGTTATACAAAGGTAAAATGACAAAAAGTTAAAATCCATAGAACGTTAGAAAAGTATATAAGCAACTTAAACTGTAAGTAAATATACATATAAACAGAGTTTAATATTTGTGTTGTAACTATACTTGAGATTTTTACTTTACAACACTCAGTCTAATGGTATTGCGGAGCGTTCTGTTCAAACTTTTAAGAGCTCCATAAGAAAAATGTTAGTTGATCCAAAAATACGACAGTTACCTTGGAATTTAAAACTAAACAATTTTTTGATCAAGTATAGAAATACTCCATGCACTGGTACAAAGTTATCACCTGCAAATATGTTGTTTAAATTTAAACCAATGACTTTGATTGATTTAATTGTACCTCAGCATCGAAATAATAGTTTAGTCGTACCTCAACATAATGGTAATACAGCAGTTCCAAAAAGAGACCTACTTTCGAGTCCACAGTCACACAAACCAGTAACTGAAAATTTCAAGATAGGTGAAATTGTATTGTATAGAAATATTTTTTCGAATTATGTTAAATGGATACCAGGTAAAGTAATTAAGAAACTCAGTAATTTTAGATACTTAATTTCTGTTAACGGAATTAATAAACAAGCTCATATCGATCAATTGAAAAGAAAACGAATTAAACAAGTTAGATTTTTATGTTGCCCAATTGTACGAACTATTAATAATAATAAAAGACGTAAGTGTGATGACAGTGAGGAAAATAGCAAATCGCATTGCACAAGAAGTAAAACGAAAAAGTTAAGAAAAAACATTATTAAAAGTGATTTCTATAATACTTAATGTATTTTGTAAAAATAAATAAAACGAATTTTGTTTAATTTACACAGTATACTCGTACAAGTATAATATATAATTAATATTAAATAGAAAGTTTTTGTTCTTATCAATGATAATTTTTGGATACGACTTATTTATTTTTGTTAACTTTGATGAATTTAGAATTTTTATATTATACCAAAAACAAAAACTATAAACACAATTTTTGTTGTTTTTATATTTTTTGTTTCCCTTCTTCTTTTTTTATATTATCTACTATTAAATCATTTTAAGGGGGGAGGAAATGAGATATATATAATACGAGTACTAATCTCACTCTCTTTCTCTTAGTTTAAGCTAGTTTGTAAGCCCTTACGTATAAGAACTTTTGTTTTAATAAAATATGTTTAGTCTAAGCCGAGATCACAAGTCGTTCTTTTATTTGGTTAAAGACATTTCAGTTTTAAAGGCGTTTTATTCATCCCGATTACCGAAGTCGTAAACGACAGCAAAATATACGACTTGACACGATCTGCATTCCATAAGTCGTTTCCAACTTTTGTCACTCGTTTTGTTGTCGTCTGTAAACGTCAAACGTCGTTGAACAGTTTCGTTCTGCATTCTGTAAGACAAAAAAATACGACGACTAAGTAAAAAACGACGATATCTCTCGTTCAAAAATTTACACACGGCAGAGAAATGGAAGGTCGCAAAACTGCAGGTATTCTTGTTAAATAATTTATGTTATCGAATTAATTTACGATAAATAAAACAAGTGCATACATATTTGTCTATATTATATATATATATATTTTATATATATATATATATGTATAATAAAATATGTATGTAATTAACAAATGAAAACCAATTCCAGGCGCTCGTAGATCTGATGAAAAGGACGAGCAGTTAGGGCTTTTTTTGAAGGGGATACAAAAAACGTCCTCCAGTAAGAGATGGAGATGCTTGGCAAAAGTTTTAAATCGCTTATTCCATAATTATAGACAAATTCTTAATGTTTTTGCTCATATTATATTTGGGGCGAAGAAGAAAATAATCCGCAATTTAAAGGAAATAAAAGCAGCTAGGGAAGTGGTTAAACCCAACTGGAAATTTAATCAGTGTATCCCAGCCCAATTTGCTTGCATACCCCTTGTCAACTTCATTTGAGCCTGCATTAACACAAACCCAGGCAGATGCAGACACTTCACTTAAGTATCTAGAAGCAATCGCTTTAAGTATGGAAGATAATTTCGCCGAATTTGCGGGTGAAGTTCCGGAGCCACAAGAACAGCAACATAAAACTGAAGAACCAGCAGGAAAGAAACGACGACAAGCTTTCGATATTAAACAAAAAAGAGCTACACTTGCGATGAAGCACTGTGTACTCCAAGAAAGAACCTTAAATGGTATCAACGAAAGTATAAAGAAGGGAAGAAAAGAGGAATATAAGTCATACAAATTAAAGAAGCACACTGCTAGGAGAGACACACAAATCTTAAGATCCAAGAAGAAACACTTATAATTTATAAACATGGGAAATAAAGAAAAGAAACTAATAAATGTAATATATTTCAACACTTATCATTTTAATTACTTATTTATTTTCTAATAATTAAAAAAAAATGCATTTGTTCAATAACGGAAGACAGAAAATTCATCAAGAGGCAAAGGAGCAAATACTCCAAGCACTGAAAGTCTATAAGGAACACTTCGCCCGAAAGCGTAAGAAAGAGTTTGGCTACTGTAGTGTATTAATTATAATGACTTGTAGTGTATGCATATAAGACTGATGTTACACAACTAGCATGTTACTGATAGGCATATTATGTATTAGGCTCAGCCTGCAGTCTTATATACATACACCTCATGTCAAACCTAGATCTTAAGTTATGACTCAGTCGTTGTTAAGCTGGCCATCGAAATAAGGTCCAATAAAGAACATACTGAACATCTTTGCGTTTTATTTGGAACATCACATTGGCGACGATAGAAAAAAAAAAATTAAATTATGGCGAATTCAGCAAATAATCATCCAAAGTTCAATCAGGATATAGATGACTGGTTAATTTATAAAGTGCGACTAGAACTAGAGCAATACATCATTGCAAACGACATTGAAGATGAAAAAAAGAAAAAAGCCAATTTAATCGGGGGTCTTTGTTCTACGTCGTACAAACTTCTGGAAAGTTTAATTCAGCCGCAGTTGATAAGTAACTCCAACACTACTTACACCACGTGCATTGCAGAGCTCGAAAAGCATTTTCAGCCAATTGTTTCTGGATTTGCAGAAAGGAATAAGTTTCACATAGCTACTAAAGAAGACAATGAGTGCATTACTAAGTGGGCAGCAAGAGTGCGTGAATTGGCTAAAGGTTGCAAATTTGGAAATTATCTGGAGGTATCCTTGCGGGACAGGTTTATTTTGGGGCTGCCTCAAGGACCTGCAAAGGATAAGCTCTTCTTAGAGGATGTGGAGACGTTGTCTTTTCAGAAGGCTATCACTATAGCATCGGCAGTGGAATGTATAAAAAAACAATATTGCATTGAGGGTGACAATGAAGTTGCGGTCATTAAATCAGAGCAATCATCAAGTGGAATCCACAGGATTAAAACAGCAGCAAAACCAGTTCAAGAAAAAAAGCATTTGCATCAAGAAAGTGGCAGTGGAGCTGAGGGAAGAAGACGTTGCGGAATATGCGGATACACAAATCATTTGGAAAAAAATTGTCGATTTAGTAGGTACACATGTCGAAAGTGTAATGTAAAAGGTCACTTACAAAAAATGTGCACTGTAAATTTCGATTACAGTAAAAAAAGTTATGTTAAGTATATGCATGATAGTGATAGTGATGATGATGATGAGTTGCCTCTTTTTCATTTTAGAAATAAAAACGGAAAAAATAATCCCATAACGGTAGAAGTTACAGTGAATGGAGTTGTGATGTGCATGGAATTGGATAGTGGTTCTCCCATATCGGCTATTTCTAAAGAAATGTATTTGAAATATTTTGTAAAATGCGAGATCTTTTCAACGAGCAAATTTTTTAAGAGTTACAGTGGAAATGCTATATCGCCTGCCGGTTTCATAAAGGTAAACGTAAATTTTAAGAATAAAAGTGTACTACTTGATATATTTGTCGTTGAAAATGGTGGTCCTCCCCTATTAGGAAGAGATTTCATGGAAATGTTTGACATAAAATTTGATGGATTGTTTAATATGAACATCGAAAATATTGCGCTTAGAAATATTTTGGAACAATTTTCTTCCGTGTTTGATGGTGGGCTTGGTACTTTTAATAAACACAAGGTATATTTGAAATTAAAAGATGGTGCTATGCCAAAGTTTTTTAAGCCACGAAGGTTACCATTTGCTATAAAGGGAAAAGTTGAACGTGAAATCGACAAACTTGTTAGTTAAGGGATATTAGAACCTATAGATTATTCAGTATGGGGCACTCCGATTGTGCCAATATTAAAAAAGAACGGTGATGTCCGGATCTGTGGTGATTTTAAAGTCACGCTTAATTCTCAATTGTGTGTAGATCAATATTGCCTACCAACCATTGAAGAAGTTTTTGCCGATGTTCATGGTGCCAAGGTATTCTCAAAGATAGATCTTTCCATGGCGTACCAGCAAATAGAGCTGGAAGATGACGCAAAAGATCTCACAACTATTTCAACCACAAAAGGTCTATTCCGTTATAGTAGGCTAGTTTTTGGTTTAGCTCCTGCACCCGCACTATTCCAAAAAATTATAGAGCAGCTAGTTTCAGGTATTAAGGGCGTTAAGGCATTTGTTGATGATTTATTAGTAAGCGCCAGGAATGAGTGTGAGCATCTGAAAATACTTTCAGCTGTATTACACAGATTGCAGAGCGCTGGATTAAAAGTATCCAGGTCAAAATGTGAATTTATGGTGAAGTCGGTTAAATATTTAGGCCACGTCATAGATGGAAATGGGCTTCATATGGATGAAGACCGTGTAAATGCTATTTTAAAGCTGGATAGACCGCACCCTTTGGTGGAACTACAATCATTCCTCGGAATAATTAATTTTTATAGAAAATTCATGCCTAATATGGCTTCAGTGGCTCAAAAGCTTGATGCAGGGTCAAAAGGAATAGCTGCAGTTTTGATACACAGGTACAATAGTGGAGTTCAGCGGCCAATATCCTTTGCTTCTCAACGTTTATCTGATGTGGAAACAAAATATTCTCAAATTGAGAAAGAAGCTTTAGCTATCATGTTTGGAGTTAAAAAGTTCCACCAGTATCTTTTTGGAAGGTCATTTACTTTGGTTTCAGACAATAAGCCCTTAATTGCAATATTTGGATCACAAAAAGGAATTCCACAAATGTCAGCTAATAGATTGCAGCGGTATGCATTGTTTTTATCTGCTTATACATTTGATTTAGAATATGTGGCTTCGAAATTCAATATAGCAGATTATTTGTCTAGATCCCCTATTCTTTCAAAAAAAAACGGAAAGGCTTCACTCCTCTGATGTGTGTATACACTTTGTTAGTGAATTTGGATGTTTAAAGTCGTCATTTGAAGACATTAAGGCTGCGATGAATAATGATAAGCTATTATTAGAAGTATCTAACTATATAATATCGGGATGGCCTTCAGAATGCAAAAATGAACAGTTACGGCCATATTTCATTCGTAAAAATGAGCTTTCAATAGAAGATGGATGTGTATTTTGGGGTTGCAGACTTGTTGTTCCGGTTGCATCAAGAGGATTAGTTTTAGAAGAGATCCACAAGACCCATTTAGGGATAGTTAAATCCAAAAGTTTGGGGCGGAGTTATTTTTGGTGGCCTTTGATTGACGATGAAATTGAAAGGGTAGTTAAGTCATGTGAGAGTTGTATGCAAACTCAAGTTTCTCCTAATAAGGCACCACTGATTTACTGGGAGTGGCCAGAGGCCCCTTGGGAAAGACTGCATTTAGATTTCATGGGACCCGTTTTTAATCGAAAGTTCTTAGTCGTAACAGATGCACACACGAAATGGATTGAGTGTATCGACATGTTAGACAATATATCAAGTAGTAACACAATTAATAAACTTCGGTCTCTTTTCGCAACATTTGGAATACCAAAAGTTGTGGTCACAGACAACGGCACTTCTTTCGTATCCCAAGAATTTAAAATGTTTTTAGAAAAAAATAATATTGTTCACAAGACAAGCCCAGTTGGCCACCCAGCTACGAACGGGCAAGCTGAGAACAGTGTAAAAATTTGTAAGAATGCTTTGAAAAGATCTATGTATTCGACAAATAAAATAACTGATTTAAACAAATATTTGGAGGCATTCCTGCTCGACTACCGCAACTCCATCCACAGTACAACTGGAACTTCTCCTGCTATGTTAATGTTCAACAGAAATTTGAGAAGTCGATTTGACATAATTAATCCAATTAAAATAAGTAAAAGTATAAAAAACAACAAAACGATCAGCTTAAATGTAAAAGATATGAAAAAAAGGCAACAAAGATATTACAAAGGAACAAATACTAAAATCTTTAAAATTGGAGATTATGTAATTACGAAAGATTTTTCAAAACCAGGAAAACAAAGTTGGTCAAAAGGCAAAATTATTAAAGTATTGGGTAAACAAAATTATTTAGTAAACATATTTGATAAAAATAACATAGTATGGAAGAGACATTTAAATCAGTTGAAATCAATTTATGTAAAGCATGAAAATGTTAAATTAGATTACGATCCTACTGAAAAATTACATGTAAACGATGTTGGCAAAAAGAACAATATAAATGAAGAAATTGTAAAGGGAAACCAAAATTATGATCAAACAGAAAACCCGAAAATTAACAATGAAAACTTGGAACAAATTGAATATGTAAACAGTAGTCCAGATTTGAGTAAGCATAACAAAACTGACTGTAAAACTAAGAAGTTAAGAAAAATTGATTGGACACAGTTCCAGAACAAAGATAGATATCCAATAAGAAGTTTAAAAAAGTAAATATTAAAAAATTAAAAATGTATATTTTGAATTTGAGGGGGATATTGTAGTGTATTAATTATAATGACTTGTAGTGTATGCATATAAGACTGATGTTACACAACTAGCATGTTACTGATAGGCATATTATGTATTAGGCTCAGCCTGCAGTCTTATATACATACACCTCATGTCAAACCTAGATCTTAAGTTATGACTCAGTCGTTGTTAAGCTGGCCATCGAAATAAGGTCCAATAAAGAACATACTGAAGATCTTTGCGTTTTATTTGGAACATCACAGCTACAAAGAAGGCGATCTAGTAGCAGTGAAACGTACACAGTTCGTTGCCGGCAGAAAACTAGGAACAAGTCCTTTCCTTCGCTTATACGAGATTGTAAAAGTAAAACGCAACGGCCGGTTTGATGCTACATATGTGGAAGGTCGAATAGTTCTGGCCACAAGCTCCGATCATATGAAAATGTAGAAGTGAAAGTGATTCCTGTCCCAAAAAACCGCAGCAAAAAAGATTTTCGGCCGAAAAGTGGTTGAAAGAATTATGCACGAACAGATTACCTTTTTTCTTATAGTACTAATAGTCTATTATCTACCAAGCAGTCCGGTTTTCGACCGTGATTGAACAGGTAAGAAACGCTTTAGACGATGACAAAGTAACGTTTCTGGTTTTGCTGGATTACTCCAAAGCATTTGATACCACTGATCATACTATAATGTGCAGAAAACTCTCACATCTCTTCGATTTTTCTAACGGTGCAAAAAAGCTAATTTTGTCCTACCTTTCCGGGAGAAGTCAATCAGTTGTTTCAGGAAGTCGGGTTTCTGATTTACTATCACTGAGCTATGGTGTACCGCAAGGATCTATTTTGGGACCTCTTCTTTTTGCAGCATATGTAAACAATTTGCCACTCTCAATAAAATATTGCGAGACACGAATGTACGCAGATGATGTTCAGCTTATTAAAAGTTGTAATCTTGGCCTTATTGAAGATTGTGTAAGTATAATAAATGAAGACCTGGATGCTATCTTCGAATGGTCAAATAAATTTGGTTTTGTTTTGAATCGCACTAAAACAAAGTGCATCGTCATTTCCAAAAAGTCCCTTGATTTGTGCCTTAAGAAATCTTTTAACGTTCCAAAAATTTACTCCGCTTGGTACGAGAAAAATGCTTGCGAAATCACATATAGTTCCTATTTTCACATATGGTGGTGAAATCTTCTGTAACTCCAATGCTGTGAGCCATAGGCGGCTAAACGTATTGCTTGACAACGTTACTCATTATGTTTATGGCCTTGGAAGATATAGCCATATCTCTTCTTACTCGAAAAGTTTATTTGGTGTAAGTTTTAATAACTTCCTAAAAATAAGGACTTTAATAACTTTGTTTAAGATTATTCATACGCAGACACCTATTGACCTGTATAATCAAATCCAGTTTTGTACCTCAAGCCGAACAAATCAAATCTTGGTTCCGCGATTTTCATGTCTCACTTCTGAGAGAAAATTCTTTCTTAATGGTTTGTGGAATTTGCTTCCCCGAGAAATAAGAAGAATTGGGTCAATTAATGCTTATTGTTTATTTATTTTGCGAGTTTGTAAAACTGCCGATTTTATTTTATGTTAGAAATCATTAAATTTACAAACCTTTACTATTCTTTTCTTTTTTATTTTTTCTTAAATACGGTCTTATAATTAAAACTCTAATGTATATAAATGTATTAATTATTAAAAACTTTAAATTCTTAATTCTGAAATTAAATAACTTTTAAATTATAAAATTTTCTAAAGAGATGTAAATCTTGATAAATTTTATCATGAGATGTAAATCTTAAAATTAAGTGCTTTTTATAAATTGAATAAATAAATAAATAAAAATAAATAAATAAATAAGTACGTCGACTCTAATCAAGATTTACTGTCATCTAAGTCAGACTCCGATTGTCAGGATGACCGAATGTAAAGAATTCCCGCTTTGTTAACGTGTGGTATCATTGTTGGTTGCCAAAGAACAACGGAAAACAGCGCACGAATCAAAAGTAAATAGAAATTATTTACCTAGAATAACTGGCAGCCGCCGCCGGCAAGCAGTCTAGTTTTATGAAAGCAGCAAGCTGTTTTGGTTATATTTTATATATTTAATTAAACTCCTCTCTCTCTCTCAATTCTAATTACATATTATGACTTAATTAAATGCGTTTACCTATTGAATTGTATATTCTGTACTTTCAAAATGTACTTTTGTAAAGTGTTCTGCTGTGTACGGCGTTTGATCATAATTAATAGTCAAATTAAATGTCTGATAAAAAAGATGCGAGTAATTGTTTAAAATTAGTTGATTATGCATTACAAATATCTATCAAAGTGTTACGGAATATATGCTTTCTTCAACAATAAGTCGCCCACAATCAATACTATTTGATGTATTCAACTAATGAAAAATTGGCTAAACGTTCAAACTTACGTTTTCGTATTATAGAGTCGATGGGTTTCTGATCTGTCCTCGCATGAAGTTCATCATTGGAGATACGGTTAGGCCAGAAAATCCGCAAGATGTTTCGCAGACATCTATTCACGAACGTTTGCAGCTTTCTTGTGACAATGGGTGTTGCTTTCCAAGCGATGCATCCATAAAGAAGCACGGATTCTACATTGGAGCGGAACAGTCGTAGCTTGGTCTTTAGGCTTATAGAGTTTTCTCCATATTTTGGACAGCATTCCAAACGCAAACGCTGATCCTTTTAGTTTTTGCCGTATTGGTCTTAAGCCCGATGGTTTCGGCTTCTCTCTCCACCCTTGTTGTCATTTGATGGAGATCCATGATCCTATGAGAAAGTCATCCGCGTAGTCCAGATGTTTCAGGTGTGATAGCAGATTCTACTGAATTCCTCCATTTAAAGCCGACAAAGCTGCATGCAGCACATCACTTATAACCAACAGGAACAGTATTGATGACAGTATACAACCTTGTCTAACACCACTTTGGATTTCAAACTCTGCATCTTAGGATATGATTAATCACGTCTTCATTCGTCGCAATTCGGCTGCATTTTCTCCAATTAAAATCACAGAATACTTTATAAACCTGATTTCTTGGGCTTCCTCGAATTGCGCAATCTTTAATGGTTTCTTTTTCATGAATTAAAACCTTATGTGTTTGCTGTACCATTTATAATTCTCAACACAAAATTGTGCTGTCTCCCACACGTGCTTTTCATATTTTTTTAAATATAATTTTTCATTCGATGTTTTTACTTCAAGGTTCAAGAATAACATTAAACTGCCGAATTAGGTCTTAACTGAATCCAGGAATTTCTGAGTTCATGATTGGATTGGTAAAGAACTATCTGCATTTGGGTCGTTTTAAAAAAATTATATTTTTAGCGTTATAGCTTCTATTTTTTTGCATTTCAATTTAAAGACTTGAAATTTGGCATGGAACTGTGTTTATATGTCAGCATTATAAGAAAAAATTTTCAGATCGATTGATGGTAACGAATATCCATTGTAATTAATAATGTGTAATCTCCGTGGCCTTTTTGGGATGTGATTTTGATGCTTAATCAGTTTTATTAATATTTTCAATGATGAAAATGATTTTTTTTTAATTTTGGGCCTTGTCGTTTGAAAGGCCTTCTCTTAAACTTCATTTTTGTGATATGCAAAAAAAATTTTTTTGTTGTCCCAATACTTAGTTGAATGAGTGTTACAAGATTTTGAAAAAAAAAAAAAAAAAAAACATAATTAAACATTTTCGCTTTTTCACACAACTAAACAATAAATAATTTTTACGATGCATTATCTTATAGCACGTCAAAAAACCTTTAATTTTATGTTTTATTATAATTTAATTTTTAATTCCTTTAAAATTTACATACAAAATAATTTTTCCATCCGAGTAAAAATTCAGTGTAATCTCCGTGGCCTTGTTATCTTTGTTCCATATTAATATTTTTTAGTCTAACCACCGCACAGTGTGGGAATTCGCGAATTTAGCGGAATTTAATTCGAAAAATGACTAGTCTCGATTGATGGCAAAACCGGTTTTTCTTAAAGCTAAAAGATTGTAGAAAGTGATAACAAAAGCACTGTTGGGTGAGGATCATGTAAACAAAAAAAAAATTGCATTGAAGTTGCAGTTGCCGATTTTTATTCTGTATATTTGCTGGAAGAGATTACTTTGCTCCTAATTTTTTTTCGTGCGGTTGTTGTGTGTTTTAATAAAAGTTTTATTTTTTTTATATTTTCTAAATATCAAGGTATAAGAATGTAAGTAATTTTGTATTTCACAGGGTGTTTCACATTTCACATTTTTTGGTGATTGAAGTTAAAAAAATGTGTTTTTTTTCGATGTTTGTACCTTTATTAGAGCAAAACTTTAGTTATTCCGCGTTATTGCGCCTCGAAACAATATTCAGAATCACCAAAATTTGACACCCCAATTATGTTGTGATATATTTTTGTTCAATGTTTCTAAATGACTATCCAGCAAAAAAATGATGGCATACCGTCAAAATCGAATAACTTTTTGGGATTTGATTAGAAGAAAAATGTTATAAATTAAAAAAAACTTTTTTTATTTCACTTAGTGTTCCAAAAAAAAATAATTTTGTGAATTTGATAGTTACAACAAAAATACAGGGTGTTCAAATTCAAAGTTAACAGTAAGAAAAAAAAGAACTAACTTATTTAAAAAATTAAAAACGGAAACTATCAATTAATAAAAAAAAACTATTATATCGGATAAAGGGTGTTCCAATAATAGTAACAAAAATAAATTAATTTAAAAATAAAAAAAAAACGAATTTTTTATTTGAAGAACAAAAGTGCTTTTTATGCGTATTTAAATAAAATTTGATTTCATAGGCTGCTTATTACATCAGATCCATATCTAGCAAACCGAAGTAACTTAGAGCCTGAGGTTCTTGAAATTTTGGATATTGCAAACTAATCTAAAATGTAAATAAAATGTGTTATATGTATACATATGTTGAATTGTTGAATGTAGTTAAAATTATAGTAAAGGTAAAATTGTTCACAATAAAAACAAAACATATAAAAAACAATTAAATAAAATTGTTTTAAATTTGCTTTTTATTTTACAAGAATAACAGAATTGGTAAATAAAAATTGTCTATTCCAGTGAAACTGTATTTTTTCGACAGGAAGTTTTCGGTTCTTTTAATTTTTGGTATCCTTGATGATGTATGCCAGAAGAATTTCGTGATACAACAATTACCAATATAAAAAAACATTGATTGTTTAGAAATAAAACTAATTTAAAACTTCCTTTGAAATAGAATTTTTTGTAGATACGTTTTAATACCCTTTTTAAGAATGGAGTTTCTTTAGTTCATAAACAACGGCATTGACATATCGGTTTGCAAAAAAACTAGTAAATTCTGATAATAATTAACTTTTTTCTTTATTTTATTCATATTTGTAATAAAATTAAACAATACATCATTCCTCAAAAGATTTTTTTGTACATTATGAATTTCAAAAAAAAAACTACTTTTTGGTGTAAACAACCTGTCACTTCAAAGCTCATTTTACAAAAACTTAAATAAAATATGACCAAAATGTGAGTTACATTTGATTGTATAGACATTTTCAATGAACTAAACAGAAAAAAAACTACAAAAAAATTTAAAACGCAAGCGTTATTAATTTTATTCTGCTAAATTCGCGAATTCCCACACTGTGCACCGCCAAAAGAAAGGTATTTAATCATACTTGAACTTATATAATTTGGATGACATTGAATTACATTGACTATATTAAAATTAAGAAATATTCGATTTTGTAATCTCATTTTCGTATTTGTTTTTTAATAAATGTTCTTTTAGTTTATATTGGCTCATATTATTATTAATTTTTTTATATTCTAGATAAATGTACTGAATTTCATCATTCCTTACAGTATTGGTACCGTAAAAGTTCCAAGAAAGTTATGTGTCGATATTTAAAAATATTTTTTTGACTCTTTCATGCTTTTAAACAAAATCAGTTCTTAAACAAACAACGTTTTTATTAATTACCTATACTATTAAATTTATTTGCTTTCCACAAAATTTCAACTATTTATTGTTACTATTTATTTTGTGGATTATTGTTATTTTATGCAAGAAAAGAACATTTTTAATACATTCGAAACTTTCAATTTAAATTTTTATCGAAAAATACTCGTAAAATGAAAAATATTTGAAATTATTTTTGCGCAACTCGGAGAACTCCTTTTCTACTTGTTAACTATAGATTTAGAAACTAAAACCCAAGAAAAACTGAAAAAAATATTTTTTCAAACGATCAATAAAAAATGTCAATTTTCAAAAAATGACCCATTTATTGTTAGTATTACTTGTCCCCGTACCCTGTTTTACAATATCAGCACTCAATTTTCACGAAATTTCTGTTGATTATTTTCTTCTGAGCATTTTTTATTTGCCGGGTATCATTCTCAAAACTAATTCCGTAATCTAAGAAAATCCTCGTCAATTCTATCTGCCCATTCATCGTACCTCTTATGGCTCCAACAAACCTATTACTCGCATGCTTCGCAGGATTTATTGTAACATTAACTGTTTAGACTTCAACCTCAGATTGCCCTGTCTAAAACTCCGTCTTAAACAAACACCCTTCCAGATCACTCGAAATTTATGAGCTCTATTTAAGTTAGATTAAGAATCAACTTGTATTACGCCTAATAAATAGGATAGTGCCCCTACCAAAACTAAAATCTTTTTTAGTTCTCCATGCATAAAATACTTTGTTTAGTTTGATATTTTTCTTGTTTGTTTGTTTGCTTGAAATTTATGTTTGTTATTTAATTTTCAATTTTTTATCATGTCCGTCACTCGTATGGATGATGCTGTAACGGTAATGAATTAATAATAATAATAATAATAAAATCGTCCTGAAAACTTTACAAATATATATTTTAATAAGATTCAAACAACAAATACATAGGTCAAAATAAATAATTTGCATTAAGATTCAAAAGAGATGGCAGCTTTTCCTAGTATAAAGAAGCTTTACAGCATTGACATACTAGATAATATGGACTGCTAGTAGCTGATTACAGAATGGTCCAACGGATTACCAAACGACACTAGCCCTCGTGCCGACACTGACGGAAAATTTGAGTACTATGAAATGGAACTAGTGCTAAAGGGGCTAATGTGCAAATAATCCAATTGCCAAATCTAAAAATTTCCCTTTTTAATTTTCCCTTTTTCATTTTTGTTTTCAACGTATAAATATATACCGCAACACAGTTTTCGTTGCATTTACTTGTATTATCTATTAACAAATATTACTATTGTTTGTAAAAATACTTTTATTAAAGCAATTAGTTTCACTTTTACAAATAATTTTAATTTTTATACTAGAAATCAAGAGATAAGCTAAGATCTTTTTGGCTAGAGCGAAAATATTTGCAAAAAAATTAGTTATGCAAATAAATCCTAATTTTGATTTAAATTAACAACTCACTTTAGAGAAAAAGCAATCCTACAATTTGTATCAAATTTACAAAAAACTTTCTTTAGGTGTTTTTTTATTATTCACAAATCTATCTGGATCCGGATCTGGATCTTCCTTTGAAAATAAAACGATACGGATCTTAGTGACAGCAGTGTTATAAGTCCGTCTCTTTTTATCCTTGGGTTTGGAAATTTTAAATTATGTCTTGTTTTTTTTCTTTACATTATAGCTTACACTACCTTGCCATAAAAAGCCATCTACTCGCCAGTGTAATAACTGATTTTTGGATCTTTGAAATAGATCCCGATAGAAAACAGGATCCCAAATTGTTTTTGTAATACATGTTAAAACTTAATCCAGATCCGGATCCAGATAGATTTGTGAATAATAAAACGCACCTTATCTTAAACTAGAACTGTAAGGCTAGGCGCGCACATTCAATTTTTAGTTTCTCAACTGCTTGGTTGGAGCAACTAAAAAGTTTGTGTTTTGACACAAACTAAACGATTGCCTAAAATGAGTTCGCCATTTGTAACGGGGTAAAAGGATGAGGACCCGTGGATAGGATTAGGATAGTTGGAAGGAAAAAGAATCGGAAAAGGAAGCAGGAAATGGATATGAACAGGAAATGACATTAATTTGGACTAGGATAGGATGGGACGGGTACGAATGTTTGACCAAAGGGGCGGTGGCATGTTGTGTAACATATAATTATATGCACCTGTGCGGACATAAAATCATTAAGTAAACCAAAATGATTCATAAAATATTTTAAAGGGGATTTTTTTTCGAGATCCCTTAGCACTATTCTCAGCCGATTATCTCTCTAACCATAGACTAGCACCGTTTCTTCAAAGCAATGTCAATAGATGTCCTTAGTTTCTATAAGTAAACATTTCTGTTGGCACTAGTAGAACAAGAGATGGCGTTAAATATGTTGTTTATTTTTGCCACTAGTGTCGGCACGAGGGCTAGTTTCGATTGTATCCGTTGGACCATTTTGGTTGCAAATTTTGTATGAGAATTATACACAACTAGCAGTCCATATATGTATAATAAGTCAATGCTTTACAGACCGTATGGGTGGCTTTTGAATTTATATATGCACTGCGACAAGCATTCGATAAATACGGTGCAATATTTTTGGTGATCTGTTTTTTTTTTTTTGTTAAAGTATGACTTTAAAAAATATAAATAAAAATTTGCAAATCCACTTCCAAAGTTGGATCAAAAAAATCACATTTGAACAGTTTTGTAGTTGACTTTGTTCTAAATTATTTTACCTAGCAATGGGGCTAACATTCTGTTGCTTTCGGGGTTGATATTTATTATTTCAAACGTATTGTTTAATTTGTTTTAATATTCGATAATTTTTTTTTCTAGGTACTAGAAAATATCAATCTATTGCTCGGTGCATCAACTGTTCTCATGAACCAATATACTTTGGTTACCGCCTACAACATTACGAAGAAAGGGGGTAAAACCTTTAATCCTAATAGTCAATCAACATCAAATGCTTATAATGAAAATATCCAAGTTTGGACTAATTCCAATGATTCGAAAACTTCTGAAAATGATATAGTATTGAAGTATAAGTGATATGAACATTGAAGGTGAAGATGATGTCAATGATTCTAGTATCAGTACAGATGAGTTGCGAAAAAACAGATTAAAGTTCTTACATGGAACAGCACAAATATAAACGGTTATTTCAAATAATAAAACAAACAATATAAACGGTTGAACAAATTTTTTTGGAGGAATAATAAATTTTAAACTTAACTACGGTAAGTTTGTTACTGGAAAAATTTCAGTTAAATATTTATGTATAATAAATTTTATGTCATTGGAACATATGGGGCAGATTTAAACAAGCGTGTTGGGGCACTTTTGAATATGTTCAAAACTGCCCCGATTAGTTTTTTTTTTAACATATTTAAGATATTAAAGAGAAAATTTAATCAGCTTCAAGCAATTTGTTATCTGTTCTTTAGGGCAAGTACTGGTTTCAGGTAAAAAATGTTTTTGTCATATCGTCCGTCAGTCTCTGCGTCTATACGTTCTCTGTCTAATTTTTGAGCTATTGAATACTGAAAATAAGAGCTAGTTAAAGCTTTCTAGATAGGTCAAACAAATCTTGAAATTTTTGTAGCTTTAACTAAAAAATTCTAGTTTAAGCTATTTTGATTCACACAAATTGAAGCTTAGGCTTGAAAAACAAGCTAAAACTAAATGAACTTAGCGTTGGCTATTTTAAAATAGCTATTACAGAAAACATCTTTAACTAGCTATCTTAAGCTTATTCTCATCCACTAAAAATCCAGTTTTTACTTAAAAATCCAAGTTTTAGATTTAGGTTTTTTTTTTTCTTATTAATCTTTGTGGATGTTTGTTTTTTTTTTTCTACTAATACATGAATATAATATAAGAAAAGAATTAATTGAATTAATTTTGAATCTTATTGATAAGTTCTTATTAAAAATTAATATAAAAATAAAATTTAAAAGTTCTTTTATTCAGTAAAAAAAAATTATATCACTGTTCAAAAGTGCCCTCCCAAGTTCAAAACTGCCCCATAAGCGACATAGAAATAAGACACGGCATTTCTCCACTTTAGCTCAGCCGCCATCCCTGGAGATAAAAATATCTGAGACAACCACCAACAGTCTCAGAACATCGTGCCACACATCTTTCCTATGCTTCTTTCTCTTCATTTCACGCCCGCGCTGTGTTGAAACATTTAAAAGGGTAATCATAATCGCTTGAGCGCGGGTAGATTATCAAAAAAAAAAAAAAAAAAAAATGGACCAAATATTTTTTTAAATTGAACCTCAATACCACTGTTCAATGTGCGTTAAATATCAGACCATTTGCTCGAATATTTTAAGTTGTATCAGCTTGGAAAGCAAAAAGTGTTGATTGACATTCTAGGGCAAGCTAATATATTATCAATTAATTGGTACTAAAAGATTTGGTCTTACGTTTAAAGGAATAATTCCATGATGGAATTTTATTTTTCAAATCATTAGAATGCGAATAAAGTGTGTTTTTTTCAGCCGTCAAAATAAAAGCAGTGTTCCCTAGCTTGTGGTAATTGCTTATTATTATTTAATCCGAAATCGTTAAGGAAAATTGTGAGTTCCTCTAAGACCCCCGTCAAGAACGTCGTTCCTTCCGTCGTTCATCAAAGCAATTCGTAATAAAATTAAATATTTTTTTTTATATATCATTTTTTCAATGCAAATACTAATTTAAATAATCGAATCCAAAAGCTGAGTTTTATATTTTATGGAAAATATTCATTTATTGAAAATAACATGAAATAGTAAATTTTAAATTTTAAAAGACAAAATAGTATGTTACGGAATGTATGCTTTCTTTCACAATAAGCCGCTGAAAGGTAATACTCCTTGAAAAAGAAATTAGGAAGAAGGCTAAATGTTGAAACTTTTGTTTGTAGGTAAATTCCCAATTTTTTTTTACAAAGGCATAGCTATCTGCAAAACCTAGAAAGGTTGTTTAAATTCTTTGGCGCCTAGTGTTACGGTTTGATACTATAGCAATTTAATAAAAAACAAATTAATAAAATGTTAGAGAAAGTATTAAATTAAAATTTGCAAACTCGTCGTTTTAACCAAGTATCATACTGAAACAGTATTTACATCGTCCTAATTCGACTAAAATGTTGCACCATTATTTCCATTCTTTAATAAAGTGCACAAGTTAATTTTATTTTCTATTCTAATATAAGTTTCTTGTATAACATTGATGTTCAATTGACCGCGTTCACCTTGTAGTCTAGTCCGATAGGATATCTAAGATACTAGTATCCGATACGTTGGCGAACGACCAAAACCGGATAGGTAACATTTACTGTCAAAGTAAAAAAACGACGAGACTCGACCAGGGTTGGTCAAATTAACTACATGCCTAATATACTACAATTTGTTACGTCTGCTACATATGTACGTAGTTAAAATTTTAAAATTTTGGTGGTGCAACAGCTCGAAGTGAATCAGGACCTAGTGACTTACAAATCTCAACCATTCCTATGTTACCAGGAACGGAGGGGACCTACAATTTCCTGCCGATTCCGAAAAGCTAATGAGCAGCACTTTCCATGATAAGAGATACTCTTGGAGGATTTGTCAATTCCTCGTAGGGATGTGACGGATATATTATTAGTATTCATTTAAGAACCCAGCACAAATATTGCCTTCTCCTTTCTTTCGCAAAAATATTCACTTCTTTCTACAACAAACAACAATGGTCGCGTTCACCTCGTAGTCCGATAGGGTATCTAAGATACTTTAGTATCCGTTATGTTGGCGAACGACCAAAACCGAATAGGTAACATTTACTGTCAAAGTCAAAAAAACGACGTGAATCGACCAGGGTTGGCCGAATCAACTACTGCCTAATTTACTACAATTTGTTACGTCTGCTACATACGTAGTTAATTCATTAAAAAAAAAGAATAATGGAAACAAATAATTTTTCACATTTATGATCATAATCTTATGAAGGTTTGTACAAAAACTGAAAATGTTTCATTTACCATAAGGATGAGAAATTGTAGGAATTATACATGATAGATGGGAAGTTTATTTTTGCAAAGCAAACAATTAATATTATACATATGTATACTGGATTACAAATCCTATGAATTTTTTTTATTATAATAATTCAATAAATATTTAAAAATATAATATGTTATAGCCCTTATAAATATATACAACTTACAATGTCTCTATTAAGTTTTTAGTTTAAATTTTTGATAATTTAATCCTGCAATAAGTAAAGGTAAATTGAAAAGGGCAGATTTTTTAACCACAAATTATCTGACGCCAACAAGTTTTTTTTTTTGTAATTTTAATTAGCGTTGGGCTTTAAGACGACAGAGTTAAGCTACGATTTCTTTTAGTGCTTGTTCGCATTTGGAGAGCAGACGCTGTCGTTTCAAGGTACTTACATATAAATATTACCAAAAAAACTTTTTTAAAATAATAAAAACCAAGATTTGGTAATTATATTGAAACTGTTTTTTTTTTTTTAAGGAGCGCAGCACACTTGTCGAAGAGAGCTCCAGTACGATCATTTTCCATTTTAATTGGAGTAAATCCACCTTCAGCCCAATAATTATGTAGTTTCTTGACCAGCCATTTTCACTTCGCTTATTAAAAATGAATAAGTCCAACTAACATACCCTCTAGAGCTAAACTCTTGAAATCTGACAAAAAAAAAAAAACTCCCATACAACTCTCTTATATCCCATTGTTATACCTAAGTATTAATATCTTGTTATGAAACTGAACTGGGTTTCGTAACATTTTTATTTTTAGAGGTAAACACTTTTGCAGCTTAAAACTACTTAAATCCTATAGCTAAAGTATTTTCTCTTCTTGCAATAAGATTATATAAGCTTATAGTCTTAAAAGAATCCTTTTCTGAAAACTCAGCTCTAAATATGTCCATATAATCCCATAACAAGTCATGTTTAAGAGTTAAGATCATTTCATATTTCTATGAAAACCCTAAAAGAATTAGAGTTTAATACCTCCAATATCAAGAAACAATCTGAAGTTCAAAGAATAAAAACTTTGCAGTAGGATCCGAATGAGATCTTTAATGCAACAAACTTTACTTTTCTCAATTAGTAAATTAGTACTAGACATAACAAATGTTAAAAAAGTTACAGTTCGGCCAACCCTGTACTCGACACAAAAGAAAATAGATCAGCTGAAATGTCAGCTGTTCTTCAAAATTCCCCTTGGATAGTTTAGTATACCAAAAATTTTTGGATAGCTTTAGACATTGACTTATTATACATGGACTGCCAGAGCCCAACTTCACGATGGTTCAACGTAAAACTATACGGAACTAGCGCTCTTGGTGCAAACTCGGAAAACATGGTGTAACTTTTGGTTTTGGTATTTGATATATCAATTTTTGACATAATTGAGTTTGTAAAGGGTGTTGAGCGGGAATTGTTTAAGTTTTTTATTAAATAAAAACTTGAGCGCTATTTTCATGCTTTATTTGCCGATTTAAGAGTCATAATAGCATTTATCATAGACTTACATAATATATCAATTTGTAAACACATTATTGTTTAACACAAATAAAATTTTCAACTTTTCATTTCAATTTATTGTGAACATTTTGTTCAAATCATGATGAAAACTATCTAGTAAGAAATGGATGCGATTCAACATGAAAAGATAAATTAAAAAGTTCATATTGTTCTACAGTGAAAGCTCTACTTGCGGACAGCTCTAATAAGCGGACAGCTCCCTTAAACGGACACATTTTCGGGAACGAACTTCTTTTTCGAAAATCTCGTACAAATAACTTTCCTATAAACGGACACTCTCATAAACGGACGCGGACACGTTTTTTTGCCCATTTTAGATAGAAAACCTCCCATACGCGGACACATTATTGTATTTAGGGATTATTTTTTCTTAAAAATGTAACGGAAAAGAACAGCAGATCTGTTCTAAGTACAGTTTATGTTTAATACGTAAGTTAATCTATAGAAAATCTCAGATAACCGGACGCAAAGCTCTAATAACTGGAAAGTGCGATGTTATGTTGAAAGGTTATTAGGGGATTTCCCGAGTTAGTTACTGGGGGTAGTTGGTGTAATTTTGACAGGGTATGGTTCCCTTTTTTTATCGCTTTTCGTTTTTACACATGTCATTTCCTTTCCTTCAGCTACTCATTCATCACACTCAAAAGTTTTTTGTATACCCTTAATATGTCAGAGATACTGTGTGAGCAATAGGAAAAAAGTTAGGGGTCAGAAAGGAGGTGTAGGTGTACATTGGTTTTGAATTTTTGAACATTGCAATGAATAGGAAATACAGAGCGTGGAAGGAATTCTACATTAGCGTAGTACGGCTGAAGAACGAATCTCTGTATTTCACAGTACGTCCGTAGTTGGACTCAAGGGTAAACTGATGGGCGTTCCTAGAAGTGCGAATATTACGGTTGAATTGTTAAAGGGAGGAATTCAGCTGGCTATTTCACTAGAGCATAGTCCGCTAAAATAACGGTAAAAAAGGATGAGGCAAGAAAAGTTGTAAATTGCTAATGCATTGGGCAACAAAAACTTATTGGTTCGCGCTTTGGCAAAAAGGTTTGTTTTTTTTTCAGCCACGACATGAAATATTTTATCTATGCAAAGTTTTTTATATTTAATATTGGAAAAACAAGCTGCAGAGATTTCAAGAAATAAAGAAGATGTTCGTGGAAAATGGCAAGGTAGATCGTAGATCCAATTTTAATCAGAATTAATATGAAGTTTAAAAAAAATTTTTTTATTGCTTTCCCTTAACCGGACAGTTCTCATAACCGGACAAAAATTGGGGGACCATGAGTGTCCGCTTATTAGAGCTTTCACTGTACTTACATTTATGTAGATAGGAGATTTTTTTGAAATAATAACAAATTCACTTATAGTTAAATAAATATAATGACAAAAATGCCATTTCCATTTTAAAATATAAATATAAATTTACGAAGAACTGGTTCTACCTTTTTATAAGGTTACCTGTCAAAACCTTACAGCAACAATCGCCAAGCAATTCAGGCCCTAGAAGACAATATCCGCCGTAAAGCAGTTTTCATTAAACTAAATGCTTTGCTCTCGCGTGTTCACAAATTTCGCTGAACACCCTTTATATTATTGTTATTATTTTGTCTTGGATAACGTTAAAATGTAAAGTTCAAATTGAGATAGATGGCTATAGTTTCTATGGCAAAAATAGTAGTTCAGGCCAGGAGCCAAGAGATGGCCTCTGGAATAAATATTTATTTTTACCACTTTTGCACCAAGAGCTCTAATGTCGGTAGGGAGAGGTGGAACCATTTCATTGAAATGTTTGTATAGAAATTTCATACGACTAGCAGTCCATATATAATACGTCAATGGCTTTAGATTTCTGCTTGACATCAGCTGTTTCGTTAATCAGTTGTTTTTTCCTATGGGATTACAACAATACAAACAAATCCGGATACCTTTGGATACGTACCCGAACGCGGCCAATATTATCTTCTTTATTCTACTTAAAGGCAACCAATGATTTCATTCATTTGCACTCTACTTTAAAAAAATATAAGACTTTCATAAATATATTATTTTATTACTACGAGTATATTGTAGGTAATTACTCGTATGTTATAACTAAACAATATTTGCTCTTAGGGATAGGACCTATCGGCACAATTTCATACAGCTAATCGCAAAAACAAAACATCATAAGGATGTTGCAACGGATGCCTATTTGGCAAATTTGAATAATGTTAACAAAAGTTGGAAAATATTCACTACGAGGGTGTTTTTGGTGCTTCCCATTTGGGCATGTTTTATTCCGGAATTAATTGTTAGACATAGACTTTTACTACGGGCCCTGTAATGGAGGTCATTATTTGGTTCGTATAATATCATTAATGCAACAAGAAGAAAAAGAGTGTAAGCGATTCCATAAGTGTAGCTAACAATAGAGTTATAATAAGTTCTAGGTTCGCCTAGTGCAGGGGTCGCCAATTAGTTTCGCTCGGGGTCCGTATTAAGAAGTGAAATGACCATCGCGGTCCGTACAACATTTTATAGAAAAAAAAATATTTATTAAAGAATTGCAAATACGGAAATATCAAAGGTATTTTTTTTACATAGCAATGAGAAAAATTACATTATTTTTGAGGACTATCTGTCTGAAGTTTGGAGTTAAATTGGTGCAAGCTGTTGACATTAAATCCTGGAGATGTTCATTAGTAAGTCGAGATCGAAATTTATTCTTAATGAAGTTCATCTTCGAAAATGCTGCTTCACAAATGTTGACCCAAACAAAGTAAGCAGTTTCAAAGCTAATTTTTGTAATTCTGGATATTTATTACCACACACAAATTTTATCCAGAACTCTTCACTGGAAACTTACGCATGTTTGTGTCTTCAAACTGTGTTTTCTTGGAAATCGATCATTTTCATTTGCAGAGTAGCTTTATCACTCCTAGGGTTGCTTAAACATCGATAGTCAGCGCTTTCGATAGTATCGATAGTTTTAAGATAAAACTATCGATACTATCGATAGTATCGATAGTATTTTTCATTTAAAAAGCCCTAGCCGTGAAGCGTATTATCCATACGAATACGAATCTGTACCAGTCCATGTAATGTAAGAATAATTGGTATACATAGATATATCCCTTGTGTTCCATTAGGAAGTAAAATTACCAGCATCAGCCTCATGTAATGTTAATAGTATGTACTTGAAATTCTGGTGCAATCGGAAACCTACGGTAAAATTCTCCACCGTCCAGCTCGGGACTTAAAATAACGCACTTTACTGCATAAAGCTGAGTCTTCAAACATATCAAAATCTTCGTCTTCCGAAAACATTTTATATTATTTTATTTACTTTTAACAATTAGCGAATGAATCATAAAAAATACAATTTAACACTTTCAAATAAAATTGCCGAGATTTTTTTTCTAAGAAAATGACAGATTTCATATGGATTTAGCAAGTTACTAAAAGTTAAAGTAGCCAGTTTTTGATTTTAACTTTAGTAAAATGTTTAGAGATAGTAAAATACTAAAATCGTTCAAAATTAACAAAATTCTTAGCAACTCACCATAATGGCTTTAACATATTACTAAATCGTTTCAAATTTTGCGCCATTGTTTTTAATAATAAGCGTGTTGTGCAGATTTTTAACTTTAAGCTAGCTTCTAAATTCAGACCATGGCTAGTCCAGCACAAGTGTTAGTTAATGACAATGGCGGACAATTTTCTACAGCCTATTATTAAAGTACTAGTATGATACTACTTAATAATTTGCTATCTTTTAAGTAGATTGCTAACTCCTTCTTAATTTTAAACATTTTCTAAATAGTATCGTACTGAAGCAATTTTCTTAAAAAATGCTTCTGAACACACCTAAAACAATGACAATTAGGGCAAAAAACTAATTAAACAGACCTTTTGTAGAGTTTGTAAATAGCACGATACTAAAAAACTAAAATAGGTATTCGATGATTTTAACTTTAATAAAAAGGTAGAGAAAGTATGATGCTATATTCGATTAAAATTTGCAAAATATTTATTTTAACCTAGTTTCATACTAAAACTAAAATTTTGCGCCAATGTGTTTTATTACTTATTTTTATCGCATACTTGTTCGTTGTTGTGAAATTTAGAGTCAGGTCATTATATTGTCAGCTATTACACGTTAACTCAAGAATCATGACTCTTTTTGAAATTAAATGAGTGCGAAGATGAGATCCGATCTCTTTTCTCACTCACATCTCGTATGAATGCATAAGTTTTAGTGTGATTTTTAGTTTATGTTGCTTATTATGGGTTTCACCACTAATAAATTTGTGAGATGAAAAACAATCGATAGTTTTTTAAAACTATCGATGTAGGCGATAGTTTTTTACTATCGATACTATCGATAGACTATCGATGTTTAAGCAACCCTAATCACTCCAGAAAACAATTATTAGGATGCAGAGAGTAAATGCTGCTGAGGATTTCTACAACATTCTTAATTTTCTTAAAATCTGCGAACCTTTTTTTAAAACTCCGAATTTAGACGATGGACGTGTTGTATTGGCCGACGTCAATCTCGTTGCCACTACCGACTATTTTATTTAAATTGGGGAAGTATAAGTATGTATTCAATATCAAGATCATTAATAAAGAGATCGAGTTTTCGCGAAAA
Organism: Chrysotoxum bicinctum; assembly: GCA_911387755.1. Taxonomy (NCBI): domain Eukaryota; kingdom Metazoa; phylum Arthropoda; class Insecta; order Diptera; family Syrphidae; genus Chrysotoxum; species Chrysotoxum bicinctum. The sequence goes on from OU426988.1 coordinate 114,574,115, forward strand.
ACTTTCCCTTTGCCTTAAATTTTAAGGTTCAGGTCATTAATATGTTTAAAAATATCCGTCAAGAATGCAATGGTAGGTACATTTTCTTTTTTGTTTAGAAAACTGAAGTAGGTGTTTGCTGAAGTCCTACTCATCTGTAACTGCAACTTTCACACAAACGAAATGATGGAGTTTTTTCTATTGCTGTTCCCTTCGTGTCTATTTGTTAATCGTGAATTCAAATTAAGACAGTTGCGTTAAAATACGAAGACACATAAAATAAAATGCACGACTGGGTCGCACGAATTTGCTCTTATGTAAAAGACTAAGAATTTCAAAAATTAATGTTATTAGTAAAAAGCATAAAATTCAGTTTTTAAATGACTAAAACTCCCTTAGTAGTTGGAGCTAAACACAGGATGCCGTGTGTTTTGAGCAAATATAAGTTTATACAAGAACAAAACTGTAATTCGTTTATTGGTTTCTTAAAAAAAGAAGCTTTTGTATAAAAAATTTTTGAAACATATTTAAGAAAAAATTTTGGTACGCATATTTAAACTTTTCTTTATTGTTCGAATAAAAATTTAATTTACAAAACAAAATATTGAGCCATTTTTGAGACATCGAATTTTCAAAAAAAAAATAAATTTTTTTTTTTTTCAAAAATTCAAAAAAAATATTTTTTTAGGTCTTAAAATGCAATGTTTTTTAAACGTTTTAGAAGCTTCTCTAAAAGTAAAGATGAATCGAAACAAAAAAATATCAAAATTCTCGGAGCCATTTTTGACAAAAATACGATTTTCGAAAGCCATTTTTTAACATTTGTATGGTGGGTATCTTTATTTTTAGGTAAAACACATTTTTTTCCTCAGATCTTGTAGATTATATTAAGAAATTTTTTTTTATTAAGTTTAAGAAAAATTGAGCATGGAGTTTTCGAAATATTGAGTTTTCAAAAAAAAAATTAATTTTTTTTTAAGAATCAAAAAAAAAACTTTTAAAATTTGTATACGCAATAATATTTAAACCTTGGTGTGCTTTATAATGATTAAAATCATCGGTTTAACTGATTTCGAGAAAATCAAAAATCAAAAAAATGGTTCCAAGGGGCTTCCAAGAATAACCATTTTTTGGACAATTTTTTCAACTATTACCTAGTTATTTTTCGTCTTAAAAAAGGGTTTTGAACCCCTAAAATCTTCACCTGCGTTCGGCCCTGGGTATTAGTATCATGTCGGCCGAAGCTAATATTTTTGTATCATACTAGATATTAGTATCAGTATTAGTATTAGCCTCGAAGAAAATATTTTTGTATTCATAATATTTTTGGTAATAGATATTTATTTATTTATTTATCTACCGATATAAACCTTACAGATTACTAACAAATTCAAGTTATAGTTTATATTTAATAAATAGGAAAACTTAAAGCTAATTTACAACATTTTGTAATTTTATTTTAAATTCCAATCTGTTATATGAGAGATCCAGTTCATTGCATATAGAATTAAAAAATTTAATACATCTTGAAAAAGATTCATTACACCCATAATTGCATCTATGTCTTGGATTATTAAAAAAAAGTCGTAGACGCAATTGTCTTTCTGGAACTATATTTCAAAATAGGAAATAATGTGTGGACACTTAATACGATATGACAATACATCATGCACAAACAATACACACTGAACAACCCGTCTTTTTTCTAAAGTATCTAGTCCAATCAAGGCACACCTAGATGCATATGAAGGAGAATCAATTCCCCACCTTAGCTGTTTGACTACAAATCTTGTAAAGACCTTTTGAACTCTTTCAATACGCGTTATCCAAGTGGAAGACGAGGGACACCATACAATTGAACAATACTCTAGAATTGGACGAAATAAAGACATGTACACTGATTTTAATGCATAAGGGTCAAAAAATTCGTTGCATTTTCGCTTAACGAAACCAAGCATTGAATTTGCCCTGGCAATAATATAGTCTACATGCAACGAAGACGATAACCTTGGATCAAGAATGACTCCAAGATCACGAATCTCAGATTTGCGATCAAGAATCTGATTCAAAAGTTTATATTTGTGAATCATTGGTACGGTGTGCTGTAAAAACATTACATTTTTGTATGTTCAAAGGAAGAATATTTTTTTCACACCAAACAGATAACATATTAAAATCATTTTGAAGCTTTTGTTGAACAACTCTATTTTTAATACATAAATATATCTTTATGTCATCAGCATATATCAAACATAAAGCCTTTTGAAGAAGATTTGGGATATCATTAACGAAAATGTTGAAAAGAAGTAGACCCAAGTGACTTCCTTAAGGAACTCCAGATGAAACTTTTATAACGCTATAGACGAAATTTCCTAATTTCACACATTGCGTTCTACCAGTTAGGTAGCTGGATAACCATGAATACCAAAAACTTTAAGCTTAGCTATAAGAATTTTATGGCAAATTGAGTCAAAAGCTTTGAAAAATCTGTGTAGATAGTGTCTCCTTGGTAACCAGATTCAAAAGAGTCGGTAATGTATTTACAAAAAAGCATGAGATTTGTCGAGGTAGATCTTCCTGACATAAATCTATGCTGCTCCACAAGATAATTATGTTCTTTTATACTAAAAAATAGATGATCTTTAACTATAAGCTCAAATAACTTAGGGATTGCAGATATTTTAGAGATTGCTCGATAATAACTCGTAACTACCAAGTTCTTTGCTCCCGATTTATAGTATCATTGTCGGCCGAAGCTAATATTTTTGTATCATACTGGATATTAGTATCAGTATCGGACGCATCTGATACATATATTTTTGGATTGTATTGTATGTACGAATATGAGGAACAAAATACTGGAAAGAGACAAAAGCGTGAAATGTTTATAATGCAAGCAAAGTGGGATGATATTTAAATTGGACACTGGAGTTTTTCTGTTTGGTGAACGAAGAAAGATAGGAACCAAAGATGCTTTGTATTTATGCTATGGATTTAAGTTTGTGCTACTGCTATGCACATCATTTTCAATCTTGTAATTTGATGGTTTCGGATATGAAAATTGGATTTTGGTATGAAAAGCTGTAAACTTTTTTTATTGTTCTTTTACATTTACGTATTGAATGGCAATACTAATATTGTTACGTAGGTATGCAGGAGAAACAGATTGTAGAACACTCAATTCTGAATTTTCTTAAATGCAATAGTGAATAAGGGATAAGATAGGACGGTTTACCGTTATAAATGAATAGGTAAAACGCAATTATTTGTTTCAGGATATACGAATGAGAACTAAACACTAACATGTAGGTATGGTTGGTCCTTATTCGGAATTCCCCCCACCAAAATGCACTTTTTTTAATGAATCGATAAAAAAAGTGTGCTGTTGATAAAAAACATCAAATTATGGAGGAGAAACACTTTTTTGTGGTAAAAAAGTGAAGTATAAAAAAATGAATATAGGCCATAGGGTAAATTCAAAGTTTCTTTAAATCCAGATTCTGTAAATGCAAAAGAAACCTTGCATACACCCAACCTCGCACCTACCCCAAATCCTATAGTGTGCCCAAGCACAGTTTATACGCCGTAATGCGTAAGCAGGCAAAAAAAAGCAAATATCCCATAAAAAAGTAGTTTTAGTTATAGTACTGTGGGTGGTCCGGTTATACTTCACTTTTTTACCATAAAAAAGTGTTTCTCCTCCATAGTTTGATGTTTTTTATCAACAGCAAACACTTTTTTATCGATTCGTTAAAAAAAAAAGTTCATTTTAGTGGGGGGCGGGGAATTCCGAATAAGGTCCGTATGGTTCATTATAAAAAGACTGGAATTAAATAAATTTAAATTGTTAAAAGAAATGTTGATACAGGTAAGAAGAAGAAGAAATGATATTCAAGAAACAAGTAACAAGCAATTGTGCCAATATTGTCAGCGATAATGTTTAATTTAATGCTATTATTTTGTAATACCTGCATTAAAAGCGAATAATACGAGTAGCTAAAATCAACGCAACACGAAATAAAATTTAATTCAAGACAAAAAACTAAATACCTACCTAGAAAAAAACAAATTAAAAAACTACCTTTAATAATTCATTTAGGTAATAGACTAAGAGCCCACAGCAATTTTTGGTTGATGTGATTGCTAACAAAAAATAATTAACATACATAATTAGATACCTAGGTCTTAAGTAGTTATTTAGAAATGTGAATGTCTTGCATGCTCTAGTAGGAGCAATAGTGCATAAGAGTGCATCACTTATATACAGTTCTTTCCAAAGTCTAAAAAATCGCAAAATTTACGTTCCGCAGCAGCACTGTTATGCGGTAAGCAACAAAGCTCCAACATATAAGAAGAAATGTTTTCAAACAATAAATTGTTTATACAATCTTTTAAATTTTTTATCAAACACCATTGTGAAACAATGTCATCAGTCTTAAAAATTTAGAGTACTTGTAAGTGATTTTCTCTAATTAGTTTTCTCTTATTAATCAATTCTAAGTTCGTTATATTTGGTGCAAATTGTCACGTCAGACAAAACTGGTGGCATTGTTCTATCAATGTCGTTTTTTGGATTTAAATATTTTAATAATTTTAATTTATCTTTTAAAAATTTAAATCTTTCTCCAATTTGAAATCATAAATCACTTTTCTTAATTCCATCAGTTTTTGTTCATGAATGTCATTTTTTAATGAGTACTTTTCAAAGTGTAGCCCAAAATACATTTGAGAATATGGTAAATAGTTTTCAGGGTTTCTTACATTTGTGTTTATATTAATATTTTCTGACTTTATAAAATTTTTCATTAGGCGTAATTTTTTGAAAGTCCATATGGAATTGTAGAAAAAACAAAACGTTATCGATAATTTGTTCAGAGAAGTCAAAAGTGACGTTTTTGGATGCTGATTGATGCTAGTCGTCAATACAATTGGCAAATGCCATAGCGTGCACAATGCTTAATTTTTTTCGAAAATAAGTTCCAAAGTCCCGATGTCGTTTTTTTCTACAATTTTATATAGTCTTGCAAAAACAAAACCCGATTATTCTATTTAGTTTTAATGTATTCATATTTTCGATCAATAAGTGTATTTTTGTGTTCTCAGGTTGAAATATTCTCTTTAACTCATTTATAATTTTGAGATTTATTGACAAAAAATTCAAAAAAACTAAATTGTCTTTATTTTTTGAAAAAAAAAAAATCAAAAATTTGTGAAGCCTTAGAAGTAGGTTCTTCAAATGAGTGCAGTATACAAAAATCAAACAAGGGATTCCACTGTTCTATGATTCTATTTAAGATAATTTCCAATGAAAGCCAAAGAGTTTGGCATACCTTTAAAATTTGATGCTTTAGTGCTTTTTGGAAAGTAATGAAATCTTTTTTTTTTGAGCTGTGGCAAAAAGAGAAATATGTGTTCCTTAATGAATCTTCTATTTGCCCAGAAATACATTTAGCAGCATAAGCGGAGCACAAACTTAAATTATGACATGTATGTATAATGTATGTACATCCGATCGTTAAAATATTAGGATTAATATTTTTCAAATGTGAGGCAACACCACTTAATGAACTCGTCATATAGCAGCATTGTCTGAAGCAAATCCAATCATGTTTTGAATTAGAATATTAAAGTTTCAAAGTTTCTACAATTTTATTATAGATTGATTCAGCTGTTGAGTCCTCTGGCTCAAATAACCCAAAAAACTTATCTTTTACTGCTCCCTCAACTGAATCAAAATACCTTACAAGGAAAACAAGACATTTTTTTGACGAAATATCAGTGCTTTCATCTTTAAGTTTTTCGCGAAGTTAGATGGTAGGTGAGATGCAAAAAGTGGTATAATTAGATTTTTAGGTGGTAGGTTTTCATGAACAGCAAAAAGTGGTAAAAATACCACTTAAGTGGTAGAATTCCTAACAATGGTTATAATAGACCTTTTGTTTTAAAACACAGTGCCGTGGCTCGGTGAAGATCTATTTTGGATTTTGGAAGAAAAACAATAATTTATGATGTCATGTCGATGGTCGATTTTTGTTAAAATTGTAAAAAAAAAAAACAATAAAAACAATTTTAGAGCCTCTAATGATGAATTGAGCCTAAAGCATTCTTTGGTATTATTTAATAGGGGAATTCAAGCAAAAGGTGGGTTGTAATTTTTTTTTAAATTATGAATTTTTTTTTATCCAATTTTCAATTTAAAATGTAAAGAATAAAATTGATTTTACAATAAACTTGACATTAAGTATGATTATTTTTGTAATTTTGCAATTTATTTTATAAAAAAAATGTAGAATAATATTTCCCCTTTGATTATTTACCTCAACGATGAAGATTTGTTAGATATTATTGAACTTATAAGCTTTCTTAGATAGCCAAATCGACGATTTTCCAAGATTTATTATTATAAAATTAATTTGTTTTGGTAAAAAACAATTAAAACACCTCTACCGCTGCTTCTGTTAGATTTATCCCTATAAAAACACTAACTTTTTTGTAGATGAGAATTGGGGCAATAACTTTGTAGAATACTATTTTTCGAAATTCCGAAAATTTTCATCAACTTTTACATTTTTAATATTGAAAATTAAATTGAAAACCGATTTACCTCCAATTTTCGCTTGTTATTTGGTGATTTCTTAAAGATCTCAACCTTGAAGATCGGACAATCAGAAGTGAAGTTTAAGCAATCAACATCAGTCGAATTTTGCGATTTTCCCAATTTTATTCATAAATTATGGTTAATCTCCCACAGGTGCACGATGATTGGCAATGAATAAAACAAAACAAAAACAAACTCAATACGCAAAGTGAAAAGTGATGAGACAGAAATGCAAAGATGATTAAATGCTTTGTGGAACACTTTGCACACTCACTTTGCAAAAATTGTAGAACAGAAACACTTTATCACTTTGCCAAAAAATGTAATTTGATAAGTGCCAAGTGAAAAGTTGAAAGGTTTTTGTGGAATAGTGCCCTGGTGTAGTTATATTGAAACTTGAAACTTGAATAGAGTTCCAACACGATCATTATTCATTTTAATTAGAGTAAATCCACCTTCAGCCCAATAATTATATAGCTTCCGACCATCCATTTTCACTTCGCTTATTAAAAATGAATAAGGCTAGGCGCGTACTTGCAACTGGATCGAAATCAAATAGTTTAATCACCTGTTGATAGAGCACCGCGCACTGTCAACGCTTTACTCACGCTTACACTTTTCTCTCTTGCGTTTATAGAAAACAGTTCAACTATTTAGTTGAATGTCCGCGAAGGTGCATATAAATATATATAACACAAAATAGCGAACTCATTTTAGGCATTGGTTTAGTTTGTGTCGAAACACAAACTATTCAGTTGCTCGAATCGAGTTGCTCTATGTGCGCGGTGTGTCATATAACCCCATATGTTTCATTTTAGTACCCAAACTATTGTGAAACTAAAAATTTACAGCCATATTTATAAACTCATTATAGTGAGTACATAAGGCTATGCAACCCTTATAATGCCTCTAAACGCAAAATCGTGATTTATAAAACTTATGTGACGTTGAATAGAGGCATTATAAGCTAAACGCGTTTGGAGGCTGAATAGTGCCTACATAAGGACATTTTAGTATTGAACTGTCACATTCACTTTGACATCACATTAAATTATAAAGATTATCAACAAAATAAAATGACTTTTACTTGATATTGGAACTAAAGCTTTGTTGATTTTATTTATTGAAAACTAAAATGTTATATTATTATATTAAAAACAAATTATTGAGAATTAAATATATAAATACACTTGTTGGTGATCTCCTCCACTCATCTGTTTTCATCCGGTGTTAGTGTTGCTAGTTTTGTTTTGGATTATTTAATTTTATCCTCAATAAGTTTCTCTGAGGAGTAGCTATTTCCAGCTATAGGATAAAATGAATAACAATTTAATTACCAGTATTGTGCTAGATATAATGACATACCTTATTTGATGAATCAATCAAAAAATGTCTCCTTCTGTTTTCTCCTAGAATTTTGTTATTTGGTTCTGTACATTTATAACATTTCTTATTTATTAAAACGACGGTGGTGTGTGCATTTAGTAACAACAACATTAATATATTTATTCAAAAATAAAAAAATGAGTAAGTTTATAAGTTAAATCGAATGCAATTGCAAGAATGGCATTGGTGACAGTGCAAATATCGCCTAGTAGTGTTACTGGTTCTCCACAATGTTCCAACTCGGATGCCGAGGCTGACGAAGAAGATGGTGTCAAATATGAAAGAATTGAGTTCTTCTTTGCTGGTAAAGCGTCGACTGAGTACCGATTCAAGAAGATCCACCAATAGTACCCAAAGAAATAATTCCGATATTCAACAGCATTTGCAGTCCATGTTTAATCTTCTTAGGCATGAAGAGACTCTTAAAATGGCTGTTAAACTGGAATCCCAGCGACCCAACCGTACGCGATATCTAGTAATTGCATCTTGTTGTTGTCTGAAAAACGGTTCCGAGAGAAAATATTGAACAGGATCTCGGTGTCAATTGAAATGTGGAAAACAACAGATAAATGACACTAAAACTCATGATTATCACCTTCACCAAAAACATCAGAATCAGAGTGGCAATGAGAACAGATTGCAACAGGAGGAGCAAAACCCTTCTCTAGAGGCAGAAGATGTCTTGGACAAACGGCGATCTGCTATGAGCAATCAACTATAATAAATATGAATCTTGTGCGGAAGATATAGAAGAATCTTGTTTACTGGGCATAGACTGCAATGAGAACACCACTATTGACCTGGTTGTTCCACTACTCGCCGATACAACAATTCATTTAGATGATGACGGCGGATTTAGTGTAAGTGTGCTTGGTAAAACGCATATTTTTAAACCAGTTCCTGTTCAAGCAATGTGGTCGGCGTTACAAACGCTTCATAAAGTATCTCAAAAGCCTCGAGAGAATAATTTGTACCCGGGTTGACCCACGCATGATTGGTTGTCAAATTATGAACGGCGTGTTGAGTCCGAACAATCGTGTTTAAATGAGTGGAATGCCAGGGATTCTATAGAAAGTAGACGTCCTCCTTCGTCTGATGCCATAAGAAATAAACCAAGAGAAAAGGAGGAAACACAGCGTGTTATTATGATGAAACTTAAAGAAATTATGATGCCTGTCGATTAAGATGAAGTTACATCCAAGTATATTCGAGGAGGTTTGGAAGATGATATGGACTTGAGCGAATACAAATCATTTATTGACAAAGAAATGCTTATGATCCTTGGCCAGATGGATGCTCCAACAGAAATCTTTGAACACGTATATCTTGGTTGGATGATGATGAAAAAACCAATCTATTGAAACATTGGGATAACACATTCAAATACATAACGCGTGCTAAATCGGAAGGCTCAAAAGTACTTGTCCATTGTAAAATGGGAGTAGGTCGAACAGCGTACGCCATGAAAGCTTACAACTGGGAGTTCCATCACGCCTTGCAGCATGTCAAGGAACGTCGCAGTTGCAGTTGCCTTAAACCAAATAAAAACTTCCTTTCCTTACATTCAAGATGTTTCTTTCCTTTGATAAACAGCTGAGTGTTATGAAGGCAAAATTTAATAGATTCTTACTTTTTGGTACTTTATTTGACATAAGCTCATTACAACTATGCAGGGTAGGCAAATATTTTATAAATATGAATTTGCATAGTGGATGCATAAGTCCTTATGCAGTGCATAACTATACACACGTTCAGCGAATTCTAATAAATAAGGCTGTTAACTGAACGTTTGATTTCAAAAATTCATACTTCAAACACACAGCTGACAGTAAATTGAGAGCTGACAACCTGACGGACAGATCATTTGACATTTGAAAATACGTCTGCTACCATTTGTTACATTAACTATATTTAACTGCATTAACTAAATAAATGTACTAGACGTAACAAATTTTGAAAAGTTACAGTTCGACCAAGCCTGGACTCCACACAAAAGAAAACAGCTGTTCCTCAAAATTCCCCTCGGATAGTTTAGTATACCAAACATTTTTGGATAGCTTTAGATTTTTGTTTAACATCAGCTGTTTCGTTCATCAGCTGATTTCTCCTATGGAATTACAACAACACAAAAATTTCCTGCTACCCTTGGATATGTAGGCGAACGCGGCCGTTGTTTTATGTTTTGTAGTCCAAGTGGTTTGTTCATTTTAAGCTTTTATTAGGATTTTTATTTAACGATCTTGTATTTTTTGTAGTTCTTGGTGTAGTTTTTCCACAATCCAGAACTCTATGGTAAGTATTCCAATAATGAAAACAAAACCTGCTTCAAAAATTGAAATTGGTATAGATACTTAAATGTTGAAGAGCGCAAACGACATTTTGTCGAGTTGCGTAATGTACAAATACCATTTGAAAAAGCAGTCCATTTCAACTCCCAGGTACTTAAAATGTTGAACATTTTCAATAAAGTTTTGAGAGCTGTCATCGTAGTTTAGACTTTCGTTATGAGCATTTTGATGTTAACAATTTGTGTTTTATAATTTTATATATATTTTGGTTTTCGACACATGTGTTTTTGAAAATAGACCAGTGTTCGTTCTATAATGAAGTATTACAATTCTGCAACCCCCCTTGCTAAGGACCTGTTAAAAACTAAATAAAATAAATACTTACTGAACCGACAACATGCTCCTATAGCATGTGTCGACTGCAAGCCATGGCCAGCAACTGATTAGAGAGGAACTTATCAGTAGAAATAGATCAGTACCACAATTGCAAAACACTATCTACGCAATAACAACAACAAATACTAGGTGCGGTGAACTCAAAGCAGGAGAAGAACTACGAAGGAGGAAGAACTCCACTGAAAGCAGCAACTGGGTGACGATCAAGAACCTCGATGGTGAATTATCAAGCGATGAAAGGAGTGATCTATCGTCCTCTTGCCGGTCGCCCCCGTTTGTTATCAACTAGAACCACGATGGTAAGTTAAGGCTCATACAAGAACTGACTATCCTCTTACCGCCCACCTGCAACCATAAGTAAGCGCAGTAAGACATGACATATAGTATAGTTAAAAATGATGCCACCCGTCGCACAGTGTGGGAATTCGCGAATTTAGCGGAATAAAATTAATAACGCTTGCATTTTAAATTTTTTTGTAGTTTTTTTTTTTTGTTTAGTTCATTGAAAATGTCTATACAATAAAATGTAACTCACATTTTGGTCATATTTTATTTAAGTTTTTACACCAAAAAGTGCTTTTTTTTTGAAAATCATAATTTACAAAAAAATCTTTTGAGGAATGATGTATTGTTTAATTTTATTACAAATATGAATAAAATAAAGAAAAAAATTAATTATTATCAGAATTTACTAGTTTTTTTTTTGCCAACCGATATGTCAATGCCGTTGTTTATGAGCTAAAGAAACTCCAATCTTAAAAAGGGTATTAAAACGTACAAGAAATTCTATTTCAAAGGAAGTTTTAAATTAGTTTTGTTTCTAGACAATCAATGTTTTTTTTTTTAGATTGGTAAGTGTTGTATCACGAAATTTTTCTGGCATACATCATCAAGGATACCAAAAATTAAAAGAACCTAAAACTTCTTGTCGAAAACATACAGTTTCACTGGAATAGACAATTTTTATTTACCAATCCTGTTATTCTTGTAAAAATAAAATTACCGTGGTATCATCGGATAATAGAGTGCGGCAGTCCATTACCGTGGTAACATCGGATAATAGAGTGCATTAGTCCATTACCGAGAAAACATCGGATAACAGAGTGCGGTGGACCATTACCAGGGAGACATCAAGTGATAAAGTGTGGCGGGTTCCCAACAAGTAAACGTCAAGATCAATTGCCAGATTCTTCTGTGATTTGATTTGCCGGATTCGTCCGTGATTTGCCAGATTCGTCTGTGATTTGCCAGATTCGCCTGTAATTTGCCGGATTCGTCCGTGATTTGCCGGATTCGTCCGTGATTTGCCGGATTCGTCTGTGATTTGCCGGATTCGTCCGTGATTTGCCGGTTTCCACCGTGATTTGCCAGATTCTTCAGTAATTTGCCAGATTCGTCTGTGATTTGCCAGATTCGTCTGTGATTTGCCGGATTCGTCCGTTATTTGCCGGATTCGTCCGTGAATTGCCGGATTTGTCCGTGATTAGCCGGATTCGTTCGTGATTTGCCGGATTCGTCCGTGATTTGCCGGATTCGTCCGTGATTTGCCAGATTCGTCTGTGATTTGCCGGATTCGTCCGTGATTTGCCGGATTCGTCCGTGATTTGCCGGATTCGTCTGTGATTTGCCAGATTCGTCTGTGATTTGCCGGATTCGTCCGTGATTTGCCAGATTCGTCTGTGATTTGCCAGATTCGTCTGTGATTTGCCGGATTCGTCCGTTATTTGCCGGATTCGTCCGTGAATTGCCGGATTCGTCCGTGATTTGCCGGATTCGTCCGTGATTTGCCAGATTCCTCTGTGATCTGCCGGATTCGTCTGTGATTTCCGGTTTCGGCCATAATTTGCCGGATTCGTCCGTGATTTGCCAGATTCGTCTGTGATTTGCCGGATTCGTCCGTGATTGCCAGATTCGTCTGTGATTTGTCAGATTCGTCTGTGATTTGCCGAATTCGTCCGTGATTTGCCGGATTCGTCCGTGATTTGCCGGATTCGTCCGTAATTTGGCAGATTCGTCTGTGATTTGCCGGTTTCGACCGTGATTTGCCGGATTCGTCCGTGACTTGCCAGATTCCTCTGTGATTTGCCGTAGTAAAGTACCATCTGTACTCGTTTATCTACACTCTACCTACGTACAGAAACCAGGGGAATGCACTTAAAGGATATCTACAGAGAATAAATCCACATAGAAGAACGAACCAAGGATAAAAACAAAGAAAACCATTAATTTTTGAAATTGTATATAAATTAATAAATGTAAATTAAGTTAAGTTTGCTTTTCGATATTTTTATAAATAAAGGAATAATGACGTTAAAATCTGGAGTTAGTACTACTTTAGATAGAACCCCGGTAGACCGGCGAGCAAAACCTCAGCCTTTGACAAAAGTACATCACAGTTCTTAGATCAGCTTTATATATTGGTTGATCTATTGCAGTTTTAAGTTAATCAGGTATAAAGGGTGCGCCAAAAATTTCTTTTTAAAAAAGCAATAAAATGAACAAAATTAATTTGGGGTGAAAGTTTCTGCATTTGATTGAATATATTTTGCTTTTATTCCTTCCACTCCTGCTGAAAAATTTACTTTTAATTTAATATGAAAATTGATTGTACAGAGTTTGTAACATCAGCATATATGTATGTAAACAGTAAACAGGTCGATTTATAGGATTAGGCGACAAAAATTATTTTATAGCTTATTTTTACTTTAAATCATATATGTATTTTGAATAGAAACTATTACCTTTTGTAAAATAAATAACTATTTCCCATCAAAAAGTGAAATAAAAGAAACAAATTTAAAAAATAATAATTTATTTTTCATATTGATATTAAGGAACAAAAAAATAAATTTAAAACACTTGTATTCATTTCGTTAAGAATCTTGATCAGAGTCTGCTAGAGGCCAAAATGATTTTGATTTAATATTTTTTTTTTGCTTCATACTGCTAAGAAATTGATCTGGGCTGGGCCCGTATCGCGTAAGAGAAAAATGATCACTAAATTTATTGTTGATTGTCGCTTTGAAAATCGCTCTTCCTATATTTCTTTATTGATACGATAGAGACAGGTATAGTCAAAATGACAATCAAAAAATTGATCATCGACCTTGGCTGATTCCACCCCTGAACTCAGTCTATTGTATATATTATGATTATACTCCTCTTTCGAGAACTTTCTCGCATAGTTTTGAAGTTTTGTCGGTATAAGCGAAAGTGCTTATTCCTAGCTTCACCATCCTCTTATCATAACTGTCCTATGGGTATTATGGTACGAGTATTTTCAATTATAGCCGAACCATGAATTAATATTTTATATGTACATGGTAGGACTCATTGGTCGACATACATATAATTCCGCAGTTCCCAAGGCGTAGTTGTCGAAATTTTGAATGTCTAGTTTATGACCACTTGAGATAGTTTCCTTTAATCTATTTATTAATACGAAATTTACTTTTATTATAAAGCAGCTAATTCAGGATTTTCAAAGAACCTTCCGCTAGTGTTGCCATTATTGGTGTTACCGAAATTAGCTTTTGGCATGTCGATTAAAAATCCAGCTTCTTTTCGAAATCTTTCCTGAATATGTTTTTTGCTTGCACTTCTAAAATTTTTTTTCATCTGTTTTTTTTTTCTCTGTATTTTTTGACTGGTAATTTATACGACAGGTGCAAAAAGCTTTCAAAAATTCGAATTCTCTCATGAAGTACAAATAGTTCAAATTCGATAACCTTAGAACTTGTATTAAACGTTTTGGTTAGACTATTAAAGTCTGTAGATGTTGATTCGCATATATAGCAGCGACTTGTTGATTTCGTTTCGGTTGCAGAGTTGCAAACCTTGCTATCGATCATCGTCATCTTGAAGACATGTTGAAATATAAATTTTTATTTCCTTGAATTTGGAAGATTCCTTCTAACAAAGCTTCATTGTTTTTTAAGAGAAACTGCTTCTTTTCTTCAGCCTTTAGACCATTTTTTTTATGGACCATTTAAGTTGCACAAATCTTTGTTTGAAACTGCTAAAGTGTCTGACGAATCCCCACAGAAGAAAAACAAGTGTTTTTGAAGATATTTATTTCTTTCATCCAAATTAGGGAAATCTTATTGTTGCATTTGGGCATAAAGATATCTATGGGTCACTATTTTAGTAGCTGAGGTATGACTTAATCAAGTAAAAACTCAATATCCGCAGCTCTGCACCTAAATTTTTCGTGATTACCTAACATAATATATATAGTATACAATACTGGCGCAATTACATATAATACAAAATGTCCAAGGAATATAAAAAAAATTAAATTTCATTAAAAAATGGCCTTTACTTTATAATAATTGATACGTATATTATAAAAAACCGTTATAAATTATTAAGAAATATGTAGAAACATTTATTCTTACCCGAATTATCTGAATTCATCACAATCACTTCACAAAATTTGGTGGATAATGTACAATTTTAATTCGTTTTATTTGACACAGAGTACGCATCTGATATCAAGAACTGCAGTTTGTGAGAAGGTCAAGTTCAAACTACTTGCTCACCCACCAGACCACCAGTTGACAAATTCAGGATTTTGGGTAGTACATTATTGTTGCTAACTTTGTTGAGGTTGATTTAAAATGGAGGGATGATATTTTTTTTCTATCGATTGTTTTATTAAATAAATTCCAAGTTTTATTGTGGCTAAACCATATTTTGAAATTGGCCATCGTAAAATTTAATTTTTATTTTTTTTCTTCAAATTTCTTTGTGCGAAAATCTAAGTTGTTCTTATAAAAAATTACTTTGTTTCTTAACCCTAGAATGCATAATGGTTTTTTAATAACTTTAATACATATGAGGTTCCAGAGCATCCCAGTACTTTTGGGTTGAAAATACAAGCAACTTATAACATAATCTTATAAAATTTATTTATTTTATTTTAGATAATGTATTATTTAACTAAATTAACAAAAAAAGGTATTTAATTCACAGCCGTAGTAATTAAAAAAAAAAATAAAAAAAGAGTTAATTTAAGTGTTGTGACCATACGGTGTTTCAATAAATATTAGAAAATAGAGCCTTGCAAGCTTAAATGTTTTGAGGAACGTTTTGTAATATATCTGCCACCAAAAATTTGTGTGAGAATTCTAGATCTGCAATTCGAATTCCAAGACGGACTTCACCATAAACACTAGCTGCTTCTCCTGTGGCAGTTCTCAGACGGTAGCTATTGCTGTTGTGTATCCAATTCAGGTGCACTAGATCTTGACGCACAATGGAGGCTGTGGATACCTTTTCTGAAAGCTAGAAAGCTCTTCTTTAATTTTCATTTCAAACTAAGTTGTGGTTGTGAATAGTTTTTGAAAAATTAATTTTCAAACTCGAAATTAAAAAAAAATTAAAACTAATTTTTATTAAAATTTTATGTCATTAAGTATAATTTTTGTTTTCAAGATCCAACGCTCTTATTAATTGGAAAAAAAAAACAAAACCAGATGCTAAAATGAATCTTAGTTTTTCAGAAATTAAAGAAAAAGTAAAAGTACTTTTTACCAAGAAAAACACTTTTTTTGGTTTTCTGATCTGCTCTGGTCAATTATTTAATTAGCGGTTCCGGTTCTTAGCAAATAACAAAAAAAAATGGATTAACGAGATTTCACTTTTTTTATTGAGGCATGTGTTCAATTAAACAAAATTGACCTGCATGCCTAACTGTTATCCATGTAAAAAGGAGTGCCTATACCAAAAAAAAAATTAAAAAAATATGGTTTACCTAACCACAAACAAATATCGAAGGGCATTCTGTTTAATATTCATTTCTAAATTGCATATCAAATCGTCAACACAAAACGATGGCGAGTTGCTCTCTGGAAGAATTGACATACATATATGCACTGTTGCTACGTTTTAGCGGATGGTTCCAGTCGGAAAGCACAGATATTGTACGCTGAAAGGTTTCCCAATAAGAGATGTCCCCACTATTCACTTTTTGCAAGGCCTTAGAATCGTCTTCGGGAACATGGACTGCTGGAGACTCGAAGGAAAGAAAGGTCATAGATTTGATATCAAGTAATAAACACCAGGGGATAGCAACTATGCTTGGATTGTACCAGAGTTGAGTTTGGGCAGTGATTCATACCGATAGTCTTCACCTATATAATTTTACCCCAGTGCAAGAATTGACATCAAATGATGAGGTACTGAGGACTGAATTCTGTAGAACGCTATTGCTGAGGGAAGAAATAGAATACAACACAACTATTTTTAAAGGATAGCTTGGACAAATGAAGCGCAGTTCTCCAGAGATGGAGTTACCAATTTCCACAACTTTCATTACTAGAGTCACAACAATCCACATGATAAAAAACAAAATAAATCGCAACACCGCTTTAGCTGCAATGTGTGGCTTGGCATTGTTGGACGAACAATAATTTGACCACGTTGTTCAAATAACGGATTTAAATGGATAATCCTATCTGCAACTCCTAAGAACTCTTTTGCCAGATTTATTAAAAAATTTCTAATTTAGACAATTTAATATACCAACAAAATGGAGCTCCAGCACACTTCAGCCTGGCTTTGAGAAACTGGCTAAAATATCATTTCAACGACCGATGCACTGAATGGCCACCAAGATCACCAGATTTAACTCCTCTAGATTCTTACGCTTGGGAATTCATGAAGAACTATGTATGTATATGAAGTTGAAACTTCTTCTTTGGAGCAACGCATTGAAGTGGCTGGAGTCAAATCGCAGGAGAATTTGCCGGACTTAAAATTATATATGCAGTCAAAAGAGGATATGTACAACCTTTGTCTTCGGAAGAGTGGGATCATTTCGAAAATTTCTTATAATATCATTAACTTTTATTAGAATAGGCTAAAATGTAACAGATATTAAAAATATTCCTATTTAATTAAGTTATTTTTGTATTTCTTACTAATAAAAACGAATCGTATTTATGAAAAGAAAGAACAAACAAAAAAAGTATTTTTCTTAGTAAAAAGTTCTTTTAATTTTTTTTTAATTTCTGAAAAACTAAGATTCATACTGGCATCTGGTTTTCTGTTTTTTATTAAAAATTAATAAAAGTGCTGGATTTTGAAAACAAAAATTATACTTTATGACATACAATTTTGATAAAAATTAGTTTTAATTTTGTTTTTTTTGAGTTTGAAAATTAATTTTTCAAAAACTATTCACAAACACAACTTAATTTGAAATGAAAATTAAAGAAGAGCTTTCTGGCTTTCAGAAAAAGTATGACATGGTATTGTAAGTTTTACCGTTGTTCTTAAATATTTTTTTTTCGGTTTTAAGTCAATTTTTAAGAAAATTAACCCTCCCACCTAAACGGAGCGAAATAGACCCCGCCTCCCATACGATTCTTTTCTTGTCTTAACTCAACCTACTCGTTATAGCTTTTTGGTGCACCTTATACCAATTACCCTGTATATATTGCTTCGCGTTTGCTCCTAGGTACAGCTACAACTACGAGTACATGCTTGTCTGGCAAGGGGTTGGAACTATCAAAAATGTCTGGCTAACGAGGAAACATCATCTTATTATTACCCGAGTATTATATATAAATCAGCTTTTATACTCTAACGTAGGTAGAATTATTTTTACTTGCGACTTATAGGTATTCGTACTATAAGGCAAGTTATGCATTCGTAAAAAAAATCGAACTCGAGATTTTGATCAAAGTTGACATTACGATGATAGCGAAGACGAAAAAAGTGTGTCTAGCAATTCTGTCTGTCTGTCTGTTCGATTACAGCTTAACGGCTCGGCCGATTTTCTTCAAACTTGGTAGATATGGGTTTTAATTTTTTACCCCCGGATGGTTTTTGATTTGATTTTTTAAGACCAAAAATAACGGTACCTGCCATACGATTTTTTTTTCGAAATTTTATAATTTAGTTAAACCTACGTAATGTTTGAAAAAAATTTTACAAAAAATGAGAGTTTTGGTACCCTCTTGGGACCATTTTTTTTGTTTTTGATTTGCTCAAAAACGGTACTACCGAATATTATTGTGTATTCAGATTTTCCGAAAAAAGTTCTTTGGATTTTTAAAAAAAACTTTCAATTTTTTTTGAAAACACAATATTTCGAAAACCCCATGCTCGATTTTTTCAAAACTTGATAAATAAAAGTTTGGAAAAATAATCTACAAGATATAAGAAAAATAAATTCATTTTACCTAAAAATAACGTTACAATCCATACAAATGTTAAAAAATGGTTTTCGAAAATCGAATTTTTCTCGAAAACGGTTCCGAGAATTTTGCTTAAATTTTTTTTCTTTCTATTATTTTTTAAAATCTGTAATTTACTTACCTACTTAAGGTGGCGCTACAGTCCGGGGTGGACCAGGGCCTCAACCAACAAGCTTTTCCAGCTAGGTCGGTCCCTAGCTAGCTGTCTCCAGTTTCGCACGCCAAGTTGGTTGAGGTCCTCCCCCACTTGTGTGCGCTTCCTGAGTCGCGGTCTTCCTCTACTTTGCCGTCCCTCGGGGTTTGATTCAAAGACTTTCCGGGCCGGAGCATTCGAGTCCATTCGCTCTACATGGTCAAGCCATCTCAGTTGCTGGACTTTTATACGTTTGACTAGGTCAGTTTCACTGTACAGCCCGTACAGTTCGTGGTTAAATCTTCTCCTCCACTCCCCATCTATGCAGACGGGACCAAAGATCACACGAAGAATTTTCCTCTCGAAACAGCCTAAAGCGCTCTCATCCACCTTCGACAAAGTCCATGTCTCTGCACCATAGACAAGGACCTGGATGATAAGGGTCTTATAGAGGGACACTTTAGTTGCTCGAGAGAGGACTTTGCTACTCAATTGCCTTCTTAGTCCAATGAAACAGCGATTGGCAAGAGTTATTCTCCGTTTGATTTCAGCACTGGTGTTGTTTTCAGAATTTATAGCGGGGCCTAGGTATATGAAGTCCTTCACTACCTCAAAGTTATAGCTGTCTATAATGACGTTTTGTCCAAGACGTCGGTGTTGTGTGTCCTTTCTTCATGACAGAATATACTTGGTCTTGCCCTCAGTTACCGCTAAACCCATCTTCTTCGCTTCCGTCTCAATGTTCAGAAAAGCGCCACTGACATCACGCTTTGTTCTTCCAATAATGTCAATGTCTTCGGCGTATCCGAGTAATTGGACGGGCTTTTGAAAGATTGTGCCTCTTGTGTTGACGCGTGAGTTTTGCACTATTCTTTCAAGAACTATGTTGAAGAAGTCGCACGATAGAGCATCGCCTTGCCTAAAACCTTTTTTGATATCAAATGCATCGGTGAGATCTTTTCCGACCCTAATGGAGCAGCGTGCATTATCCATCGTCATCCTGCACAAGCGGACAAGTTTGTCAGGGATGCCAAAACTAGACATTGCTCTATATAGTTCGTTCCTATAGATGCTATCGTACGCGGCTTTGAAATCGATGAAAAGTTGCTATGTGTCGATTTGTAGCTCCTGGGTTTTTTCCAAGATCTGCCGTAATGTGAATATTTGATCGATGGTGGACTTTCCTGGTCTAAAGACGCACTGATATAGACCTATCAGGTTGTTGACGAAAGGCTTCAGACGTTCACATAATATGGCAGAAAGGATCTTGTACGCAATGTTCAGGAGACTTATGCCTCTGTAGTTGGCGCAGTTCAGAGGGTCTCCTTTCTTGAGGATCGGACAGACAATACTGAGGTTCCATTCATCGTACATGCTTTCTTCCGACCATATTTTGCAGATGAGCTGGTGCATACTCCCAACCAAGTAATCACCTGCCGCTTCGAACAGTTCGGCAACGAGGCCGTCAGCTCCAGCGGTTTTCTTGGACTTGAGATTCGATACAGCTATCTTCACTTCGTCCAGGTCGGGTGGGCGGTATTGTTATTCTGCGTCGCCTAGGTTGAATGGTGCTATCTCTATAGCAGCGGCATTTTCTTCTTCATCGCCGTTATAAAGATTGGAGAAATGTTCTTTCCATATTCTCAGCATGGACTGCGGTTCTACTACGATGTTTCCGCGATTATCCTTGCAGGCTTCGGCTCGGGGATTGTATCCTTGTGATGTTGTTTTTACCTTTTGGTAAAACTTCCGAACCTCATTCCTGCCATGGCATCCTTCTATTTCCTCGATCAAGCGCTTCTCATGCTCCTTCTTTTTCTTTCTTAGAAGCCGATGCATGTGCTTGCCGGCACTCATCGTCAAACCAGGGGCTTCGTTGTGGTGGTCGTGTAAAACCCAGCACATCAGAGGCGGCATCTCTGATGGCTGCTTGGCAATGTTGCCACTGGTCCTCAATACTTGATGCTGGCGGCAAAGGACTTCTTAAGAGGTTGTTAGAAACTTGATCGGAAAAGGACCTTGCGATCTCTTGTGATTGTAGGCGTCCAACGTCAAACTTCCTCGCAGTACTTCCTTGTTTTGGCTTGGGTCGGGATATCCGCAGCCGAACCTTGGCTACAACAAGGTAGTGGTCCGAGTCGATATTAATCCCTCGGAACATGCGGACATCCTCTATATTGGAGAAGTGCCTTGAATCGATCGCAATGTGGTCAATCTGGTTCACAGTTGATTGATCAGGAGATCGCCATGTCCCTTTGTGAATATGTAGATGTTTGAACTGCGTACTGGCTACAAGAACGTCTCGCCCCACAGCGAAGTCGATCAGCCTGAATCCGTTATCGGAGGTGGTGTCGTGCAGGCTATATCTTCCAATTGTGTCACCAAAGATGTCTTCTCTTCCTAGCTTAGCATTAAAATCTCCAAGGACAATTTTAATGTCATAACTAGGGCACTGCTCGTATGTTTTGTACAGGAGCTCGTAGAATATGTCTTTGGTGTCTTCATCTTTCTCCTCTGTTGGGGCATGCGCGCAAATCAGGCTAATGTTGGCGAATTTGGCCTTGATGCGGATTGTCGTGAGGCGCTCGTTCACACAGTTAAAACTTAAGCCTGAGCCTAGTTCCAACAACAAATCCGCATCCAAATAAACGCTGCTTTTGTTCTCTGTAGCCGGTAGCGGTCCGTCCCATCGCATCTCTTGGATGGCGGTAATATCTGCTTTGTAGCAGTTTAGGGGTTCCGCTAATTGTTCGTCTGCACGTGGTCTATTAAGGGACCTAACATTCCACGTACAGATCCGAAGTTGTTATCATTATTTCGTTTGCATGGTTCGTCAACAGTGAATCCGTCCGTATCCGAGGCTTGTTTTTGTTTCGCAATAGTCAGAGTTGTAAAAGAATGCAATATTATGGTATTGCAATCCAAAAAGTCCCACTCATTCAACTGATTCTTCGGGAATGCAATAGAATTTATCATCTCATTCTTTTAACTTCAGAAATCCATTCTCATTCTATTTTGAAGTCTTTAATAATGCAATCATCAAAAGCAGTCAAAAGACTTTAAATAAAAAGAATGAACTCTTTTTTTACTGCTTGCAGTCTTTGAAGTATTTGAAAAGTCTTTTACATTCTTTGCAGTCTTAAAGTCTTTTAAAAGCATTCAATGTATTGAAGTCTTTTTACTGCTTTGAAGTCTTATTACTAATTGAAGACTTTTCACTGCTTATGAAAGCCTTTCGACTACTGTGAAACCACGGTTGAAAGTTATAGATTTCAACAATTATTTTAAACCGTTTAACTCGTATAATGACTTCTGTTTTGGCAAAATTTTTATTTTAAGTGAAGATTTAAAATAATTGCTGAAGTGTGCTTTTTTTAACCGACTTGAAAGCAGCTAAAAAGCTTTCAACAGTAAAAAGGATTCAATCAATAAAAAGACTTCAAAGCCGTAAAAAGACTTCAATACATTGAATGCATTGAAAAGACTTCAAAGACTGCAAGCAGTAAAAAAAGAATGCATTATTTTGATTTGAATTCATTTGACTGCTTCAGATGATTTTTAAATAAAAGACTGCAAAATTGACTGGGACTTTAGTTTGAAAGTCACAGTACTGAGGTTAAATCAAAAGACTTAAAAAAAAAGTCTTTCCATTCAATTGACTTCAATACTAAAAAGACTGCATTCTTTCACATCTCTGGCAATAGTGATGGGTAGGACACGAATTTGAAATGAGTTTGTATGAGGTACTCATTTTTTGAAATGAGGTGGTACTTTGTCCCACCTCAAATGTCCCATCGTACATACCTTTTTAAATGGATATTTTGAAATTCGAAATTAAACAATGCGTATTTTTTTTAATAGTATCTATATATTTGTTTCCAAAAACAGTTTTTAAAATTGCATTAAATAAAAAGGTTACAAAAATTAAATATCAATAAATATAATATATTTAATTAAATATCCTTAATACAAAACACTTTATTTTAAAATAAAACATTTAAAAACAAAATTAAAAACGTTTTAGTTTTTAACAGAAATAAAGTTTAAAATAAGTAAATATAAAGATATAATAAAAAAATTAATCTAAAAAAAAGTTTAAAAGAAAAAGTGGTGTTTTTAAATTTTATTTAAGTTATTAAAAGAAATCCAAAGCATTTAATAAAAAGATAAACACAAAAAGATTTTTTTTAACAAAAAAACAAATATTTTATCACATTCAAAATAAATTGAATCTAATGAGTTTAAAAAAATACATCATTACATTTTTGCATTTAAAAACAATATTTGTCCTACTTTCTTCCCACTCAACATGTTTCTTCTGTTAAGACCTGTTCTGATCACTTTTTTTACAAACAAATTTGATTACAGGACACTGGACTAAATACAATACTAATGACTCTTCACGTACGCAAACTCAGCACAATTGATTGATTTATTTTTTTTTTTTCAATTCTCATATTTGATCTTGATCTCTAAACCCTAGTATCTTTTTTCTAACACTAAAAACAAAACAAATACAAATAAAAGGAATGCACTTGCATTTGCATATCAAAAACGAAAATTCCTACTCCTTCACTAATTAACAAAACCTCCTACTCCAAACTGTAAAAAAAACCTCCTTCCTTTTTTAACCCTTTGATTGTATAATTTTCGATAATGCTTCATACCTATCTTCATTGTTTGTTACATTGTAGTCAGTGCAACATTCATTCATTCATAAGTCCCACTCATTATCTCTTCTCATTTTGTCTCCTCAAACAGATGCAAAAGAACCTCAATCATTAAATGACAAATGTCCTAGTCTGGTACAAAGTCCCAGCCTGGTACAAAGTCCTAGCCTGGTACAAAGTCCCATCGTGGTACAAAGTTCCAGTCTGATACAAAAACCCAGCCTGCGACAATGTCACGTATTTTAAGTTAGTTAAGTTAAGTTTAAGTTTTATTTCACATAAAATTCAGTTTTAAATATTTACAAAATTGAGATACATAAGTAGTTAAAAAATTATGAAAAAATTAAATGACATTTTGTATTTTAAATACCAAGGTATAAAAAATAGTGTCAAATGCCACTACAAGTAGTTAAAATTAAAAATAAAATAAAATATGAATACGGTGGGGTGACCCTCAGAAATATAAAAAAAAAAAAAAAAAAAAAAACAAAATAATATATGTACATAATGCAAAAATAAAATAAAAAAAAATCATAAAAATTAACAAAAGATTTAATTCAATAAATAAACCAAGAAAAAATTAAATGAAAACAATGAAAGAAAAAATAAAAAATAAGATGAAAAATAAGATGAAAAATGAAAAAAATGTAAAATACATATAAAATAAATAAAAAATCAAACTAAATTTAGATCAAAATGTTAGAAATCACAGATTCAAGACTATCATAATTTTGATTGAAAAGCCAAACCTTTACTAGTTTTAAAAATATTTTAAGATTTGTTGATGTTCGTATTGCGTGAGGCAATTTATTAAAAATCCGACAAGAAAACACAGAATAAAAGTTACGATAGGCAGTAGTGCGAAAATGTGGAACAGATGCAAAATTCAAATGATTACATCGCAAGTTATGATTAGAAATTAACCTGTAATTCATATTGCCAGAACGCATAAAAAACGTCTTCAGCACTTTAAAACAATATAAATGACGAATAGGAAAAATTTTTTGATCAACAAACAAAGGGAAACTTCGTTCACGTCTATTTTTACGACAGATTTTCCTTAAAACAGATTTTTGTAAAGTCAAAAGAGGTTGAATTTTGTTTTTAGTAGTACCACCCCAACAAGCAATCCCATATTGAAGCTTTGAATGAAAAATACCATAGTAAATGATTTTCAAGAGAAAAGAAGAACATACAGAACGCAAGTAAAAGAAGTGTCTAACAGCGCAACGGAAATATTTTTTTAGACTGTCAGTGTGATAGTTAAAACTCATCCTTGAATCAATCCAAAGCCCTAAGTATTTAAATTCTTTGACACTTTCGATCAAAAAACAATTATCACAGCAACTGGAACTTTCAAAAAAAGATTCAAGAGAATAATCTAAACTACAGGTACAGTCAAGAAGTTTGAAACGATGACACTCAGGTGCGTGATAGTAAAGAATTTGATCAAAGAAATTATGTGAAGACAAGTTGAAGAACATTATCTTTGTTTTTTTGCTAATCGGTAACTTATGTTCTGCAAACCAAATCCGCAATAAGTTTAGATCAAAATTGATATCACAAATTAGGTCGAGAGGACTGTTTGAGCCATAGGAACATCCAACATCATCAGCAAAAGCCGTAAGTTTACCCTTAAAATTCAAATTAAAGAGTGAGTTAATATATATCAAAAAGAGAATCGGTCCAAACACAGACCCTTGAGGTACGCCAATATTGATATATTTGATTTCACTACTAACTTCATCAATTTTCACACTTTGTGCTCTGTTTTTAAGATATGAAGTAAACCACTCAAGAAAAAACCCACGAAAACCTGCATTATAAAGCTTCGCCAATAAAATATTGTGATCGACCATGTCGAACGCTTTCGCAATATCAATAAATAAGCCAGCTGTAAGCTTTTTACAATCAAGATTAGAAAATATTCTGGAGCAAAACTGCAATAAAGCATCCTCAGTAGATTTTCCTACTTGAAACCCAAATTGAGCATTACTAAAAAACAAATTTCTATTCAAAAAATTAACTACTCTTATTTTAATAACTTTTTCAAAAATTTTACTAAAAACAGGAAGTAATGAAATGGGCCTGTAATTACAAACTTCACTTGCGGATCCTTTTTTGAACAATGGAACGACTTGTGCACGTTTAAGGGCTTCAGGGAAAACACCAGTAATTATTGAGAGGTTGAAAATATGAGCCAAGACATCAACTAAAAAACAACCAATATTCTTAAGCATAATGTTAGAAATACCATCAAAACCACAGGCATTTGTATTCTTCAAGGAACCTATAGATGTTAGAAGCTCCAATGCAGTAATTGAATCAAACACAAAACTGTTACTATAAAAATTAGACTCACGGTTACGTGATGCAGAGCAGCTAGTACAGTATTTAAATGCAGATGAGGGTTGCAAATTACCTACACTAGATATAAAATAATTATTGAACTCATCAGCTACTGCAAGTTTTTCTGTAATATAATTGTCTCCAATCCGTATAACCGTAGGGGTTTTAACTGAACAAGGTTTATTTAAAATGCTGTTAACGTCTTGCCATTCACTTTTCAAATTGCCTTTCGCCAAATTAAACTTTGCCCTATAAAAGTTATCTCGACATAAAGGAATTTCTTTTTTTAGTTGTAAACATAAACTTTTGTATTTGGATTTTAAATAAGTGTTGTTTGGAAATTTTGAGCATTTGATCCTTAGTTTATTTTTTCCTTTTACCTTGTTATATAAATGCTTAGTGATCCATGGCTTTAGTCTTTTTATAGGCTTATTGGATGTAAAAGTAGAGGTGCAGTCATTAATGTGTTTTTGGAGAGTATCGAGAAAGATTGAATATGAAACAGATGCATTACTTTCTTGATAAACATCTTCCCAAAATTCATAAAAAAGACAACTTTTCAACTTTATGAAGTCTACTTTAGAAAACTTCTTAAAGGACCTGGAATTACTTCTGATTTTATTCTTAGTATAACTAACCAAAATTCCTGTCATAGAATGATCAGTAATTCTCAGATCAAAAACGCACTTTTCACAAGAATTAACAAAAACATTGTTAAAACGTCCAAAAATATGGTCTAAACAGGTACCTGAAGCAAGCCTAGTTGGTTCATTATTCAAACAAGTAAGACCGTGTGAATCCAAAAGGGACAAGTAAGTGGAAACTACCCCAGTATTTTCTAATATATTTATATTGAAATCACCCAAAATAATTAGATTTTTTGATTTCTCATTATCTAAAAGAATTGAAAATTCTTCAATAAAAGCGGATATATTAAACATATGAAGCCTGTAGACACACAAAATAACATAAGTCTCTTGATTTAACGCAAAAGTTACCTTAAAAATATCAGCACTTGTGAAATTCACATCTGTAGCAACACAATCAACAAATTTGTCTTTTATAAAACATCCTACACCACCAGCCGCGTAACCTTCATTAGTGTTGGCAACAAAATTAAAACCCGGCATAGAAAAGTCGCATAATTCGAAGCCATAGATCCAAATCTCGGAAACAAAAACAAAATCTGGAATACACATAAAGGAATCGACATGAGTGACAAGAGTAGAGAAATTTTCTCTCAGACTTCTAACATTTTGATGTACAATAAAAAGTTTGTTATTACAAAAAAGAGGATTAGAAAAAACATTATTACAATTGCTATTTGTGGGATAAAGAATAGAAACATCATCATTATTTAGATCATGTACATAATTTCGAATAGGCATATTAAAATACAAAATATACACTAGATAATTAAAGAAAGATCTTTGAATGATCTAATAGTAATGATGTTTCCACCTTCCACTTTTCTGGCTAAAATTTGATTATTCTTAAACCATAAAAATTTATAACCCTTTCTCTTTCTAACTTCTTTCGCCTGCATGAAGAGAGCCTGATTAAATTTCGTCAGAGCATCATTGATGTAAACATTAGTTCCCTTGTTTCTGCTACCGCTGGCGCTGCTTAAGTCATCAAACGCATGTGAATTGAGTTTTTTCTTATTTTTTGTTCTTTCACTCATTATTTGCTTCTTCGTTGAGTTATCGGAGAATTTGAGACGAATGATTGATTTAATATCAGAGTGACTTACGCCATTTCTCTCTACTTTACTTTGAAATTTCTTAACAAAACATGACTCAATTTTTTCATCAGGAACATCAATAGACAGCGCTCTTTGAAAAAATTGCTGTGCTTTGGCTTTTGCATTTTTTTTCATCAACGTTTGGGACTCCAACTAAATCCAAACAGTTGCTTAGAAGAAGTTGTTGCTGAAAGTTCAGTTTATTTTCAAGAACTTCAACTTTCATCTTTAAATTCTCATTTTCGGATGCTAGCTCGGTCATTGTTTTCAGAAATTGTTTGTTTGTCTCTTCCAACTGAGACAGTTTAAGGTAGATCATTTGTAGAGTGTATTCACTTTCCCCATCTTTTGTCGCCAAACCATCAACTGCAGCGAGAGAAGCAGCATTATCGTTCACACTTGTAAATGCAAACGATATATTCGATCTTTCACACTGCTTGTTGTTAGCTTGCACAGGTTCAGGGTTAATAAGAGATCTTCGTCTTAGTACCCTGCACTTATCACAACGAAAAGCCGTTCCACTTTCTTTATAATAATCGAAATCTTCCTTCGTAATATTCACACAAGTAGAGTGAAAAATCTTCAGACAATCATTGCATGAAATTTGACTTTTACAACTTGCATTAATTGATAATGTACACACCGAACAAATCATTTTGAAAGGTAGTTGATGTAAAGTTCCAAAAGAGATGTGCACCCCACGACAATTCAACTGAATTGGAATGGGACGTTTGAGTAAAAAGTACTCACAACACATTCATTCATTTCATTTCAAATCCTCATCTTCCACAAACCTCATTCTATTTCCATTGGTTTGATCTTTGGTGGGTAGAGAGTTTGAGGCCTATTTCCTCCTTTCATACAATTAACTACAATACAACTTCATTCTGCATCAGTCTCAGTCTTAGTATCAGGCCGATGAGTGAGATGCTCGATACAAATAGTGTTTTTTTTTTCATGAAAGAGTAAAGAGCAATACTTTTCGTTGCTTTTGTGGTGAGGTGTGAGGTAATACATTTTTTCGTTTTGAGGTGATGGGACATTTCAGATTGGTGTATGGGACATTTTGTATTGCCTCATGTATGAGGTACACATCACTACTTCGCAACTACGTCATATTTTATGTGGCCGGGAAGTCACCCCGACGGCACAACCCCCAACCTGGATTGCCAGGTCCTTAGTATGACTCCAAGTTTTATCTTAAAAATGTTTTAAAATTTTCTTATATAAAACCTTATTTTTTAAGAAACCACAACAAAGACTTACAATTTTTGTTCTTGCATAAATCTATATTTGCTTGAATCACATGGCGTCCTATTCTTACCTTTAACTACTAAAGAAATTTTTTTTAGTCATTTAAAAAATGAATTTTATGCTTATAAAATAACTTTCATAACATTCATTTTTGAAGTTCTTAGTCTTTTACATAGGAGCAAGTTCGTGCATTTTATTTCATGAACATTAAGTATGTCTGGCAAGGGGTTTCCACTACACAAAGTGTCTGGCAATGAATAATGTGATTTTTAATAACATTCTGAATTTAATACTGCCAAAGCCACTCTGACCTATTGGATACACAGAAAATAAGCACACGAACACACCCTATAGCTGTCACTTGCCTTACAGATGGATTAAACATTATTGTACAGACACTCTTCACTTAGCAGCCAACCAACAAACATTAATTTAATTCGTAGTTCTTGTTTCATTTTGCATTTACAACATATCCAAATACGACGAGGTATTTTTTAATATATAACTTGATATACATATATATGGAAATCACTGTGAAATGGATAAAGCACAGTTTGAATTATTTCTAAAAAACCAGAAGGATATTTTAGAAAAGCAATAGCAGCTGATGAAGTCCCTCTTTGATGGATCGTTCAACAACAGCCTAGCTGCAACTTCTACGATAATTAAATCATCTGCAGAGAAGATAATGGAGACACTGGCGAATAGCTTAACCAGGTTCATTTACGACCCAGAGAACGGATTGACATTTTCTGAGTGGTTTGGTCGTCATGAAGATGTCTTCAACGTAGATGCTAGGGATCTAGACAATGCATCAAAGGTGAGGTTGCTGCTAAGAAAATTAGATCAGACAACGTATAATCGATACTCCAATCTGATTTTACCAAAAAAATCACGCGACTTGGATTTTAAGGAAACGGTTAGAAGGTTAACGGAGATTTTTTCCCGTAAGACGTCTCTTTTTGCACTCCGTTATAATTGTCTGAAGATGGAAAAAAAATCATGTGACGATTATCAAACATATGCTGGAGTTATTAACAAGAAATGCGAAGAATTTAAGCTCTCCTCAATTACTCCAGATGTGTTTAAATGCCTTATGTTTGTGTGTCGTCTAACGAGTGCGAGCGAGATGGACATCAGAACACGGCTGCTGGCGAAGCTGGAGGCAGATGAAAGCAGTTCGAAGTTGACACTTGCAGATTTGGCTAACGAATGTGAACAAATAATTATGCTGAAGCATGATGTTGCAGTTGTTGAAGGCGGCCGTTTTGAGGAAACTCAAGTTAAATCAGTACACCAAGGGAAGTCGAAGGTCAAGACTCTGCCAAAAAGTTCGTGCTAGTTTTGTGGCGGCATGCATTATGCTGAGAAATGTTGGTACAAGTCACATAAATGCAGTAATTGTGGACGTCAAGGTCATAAAGAAGGTTTCCGTGAAAGTGCAAATAGGACCTACAAGAAAAAAAGACAAAATAAAAATAAATTTTCAAAGCAAGCAAAAACTAATTGTGAATCTAAAAGTATCTTTTCAGTTTCCAAGGTAGACCATGCAAGCAGGCGAAAATTCATAAGTTTGCAAATAAAATGGGCATCCAGTTCAACTGCAGATCGACACAGCCTCTGACATAACCATACTTTCTGAGGACATAGGGAAAAACCTAGGAAGTCCGAATATTCAGTCAACAAAGCATTATGCTAAGAATGCTAGTGGGCAAACGCTGATTTTGACTGGAGAGTTGCAGTGTCAGATCTCGTTCAGAGACACAAAATTTAAAGGCGTTGGTTATATAACAAGAGTTCCGCAGTTAAACATATTGAGAATAGACTGGATTGATGCTTTAAAATTTGCAATCAAGTGGTATGTACAACCAGTAAAACCGAAGTTGCACAAAATGATGCAACTTCAGCGAGAAATAGACAATATAAAAGAGAAGTATGCAATCTTGTTCGACGGTTCTATGGGATTATGTAATAAGGGCTGTAATGGGCTGCGCCGATTGTAGTTGTGAAGAAAGCAAGTGGTGGTGTGAGGATCTGTGCAGATTTTTCTACAGGGTTGAACGATGCTTTAGAGCCACATCAATTTCCACTACCGTTGCCGGAAGAAATTTTCATTACCCTGCAAGGTGGAAAATATTTTTCAGTAATCGATCTGTCGGATGCATACTTGCAGGTTAAAGTGAGTGAAGAATCCCAAAAGCTATTGACAGTCAATACTCATCAAGGACTGTTGCAGTATCAAAGATTACCTCTCGGAGTGAAGACCGGACCAGGTACATTTCAACAAATAACAAGCACAATGCTGTCTGGGTTGAAAGGAGTTGTGCCATTTATTGATGACATCATCATAGCTGCAGAGTCTATTGAACAGCAAAGAGACATTCTTGAGCTTGTTTTGCAGCGTATCCAGGAGTGGGGATTCACTACGATAAAAGTCGATTTTTCCAACCACAGGTTAGGTTCCTTGGGTTTGTGATTGACAAAACCGGGCGTAGGCCTGACCCAAGTCGAATAACAGAAATTGCAGACATGTCGGAGCCCAAGGACACTACAGAGGTACGTTCATTTTTGGGTATGCTCAATTTTTATTCGCAGTTTATCACAAATGTGCGTGAAATACGCGGCCCCATGGATAACTTGCTCAAGAATGATGTGAAATTTCTGTGGTCGGATGAATGCCGCATTGCATTCAAAAAGGCCAAAGAAGCGCTCCGGTCCGAATTACTTTTAGTTCATTTCGATCCATCCAAGGATATTATAGTCGCAGGGGATGCATCAAAAGATGGCATTGGTGGCGTTATGCTACATAAATTTCCAGATGGTTCAAAAAAGCCTGTAATGCATGCTTCAAGGGCTTTGACTAAGACAGAGCAAAACTACAGTCAATCTGAAAAAGAAGCGCTGGCACTGGTATTTTGTGTGAAGAAGTTCCACAGATGGATTTATGGAAGGAGATTTTTACTTCAGACGGATCATCAACCACTTTTAGCTATCTAAGGATCAAAAAAAGGAGTTCCAGTTTACACTGCTCATCGATTACAGAGGTGGGCTCTAACACTGCTCTTTTATGACTTCAAAATTGAATACGTAAGTACTTTAAAATTTGGATATGCCGATGCGTTATCCCGATTGATAAGTCGTCAAGCTGTTGACGAAGAAGAGGATTTCGTAATCGCCGCAATCCAAATCGAAGACGAAGTCAACATAGTTTTAGCCGATTCAATCCAAAACTTACCTGTCAAATTCAATGATCTACAAAAAGAAACGGGAAATGATCCGATTTTGAAGCAAGTTCGACAGTTTCTTCTTACTTCATGGAAAAATGAAATACAGGATGTAAACTTTAAATTATTTTATTTTCGACGAGAAGCTCTAAGCGAAGAAAAAGGTTGTATATTATTACAAAATAAAGTTGTAATCCCGATTTCATTGCAGAACCGAATACTGAAGCAGTTGCATACTGGGCATCCAGGGATTGTTCGCATGAAGGCCCTTGCTCGCAGTTATGTTTACTGGAAAAACATAGACAAAGACATCATGCGGGTTGTAAGAGAATGTTCTTCGTGTGCAACATCAGCTCCAGCACCTATCAAGGTTCCATTATTGTCGCGGCCAGTGTTAGTCAAACCTTGGTCAAGAATTCATCTTGATTACGCAGGTCCGTTCCAGAATTTCATATTGCTGATCATCGTGCATTATGCAGTCAACAACAACATCTGCAACCATTGCTGTTTTACGAGAGGTTTTCGCGAGGTTCGGACTTCCCGACATTATTGTATCAGACAATGGTACGCAGTTTTCGTCTGGAAACTTCAAAGAGTTTTGTGACAGCGGTGATATACAGCACATTCGAACGGCTTCATTTCACCCACAGTCAAATGGGCAAGCAAAGAAGTTTGTCGACATGTTCAAACGGACGATGAAGAAGTTAGAAGGGGAGGAGATCACTAGTATAGCGCTTCAAACCTTTCTTCAAAGCTATAGGTCAACTCCAAACGCGCAACTTCCCAACAACATTACACCAGCTGAAATTATGCTTGGACGTAAGATGAAAATACAACTCGACCTGCTCAAGCCATCGTCGTTTGAAGCTGTTCAGAGAAATGAGAAGATGGAAAAGCAGTTCGACTTAAAACATGGAGTAAAACGAAAGCAGTTTCACCCGGATGCATTAGTTTTTGCAAAAAACTACAACCGAAACAAAAGTCCGTGGCTACCAGGAATTATACTTACTCGCATTGGAACTGTTATGTATGCGGTGTAAGTAGGCAACAAAACCTGGAGACGTCACTTGAACCAACTAAAGCCTGAAGAAATCTAATCCTAACTTTCTTTTAAGCTTCCAGGAAAGTCGCTTGCCGGGTTTATCGCGAAACCCATCCCAGGGAGAAGATAACTCAACAATTCCTCCAACAACAGGACAAAAGTCTGCAAAGCAAGATCATCGTGCCAACTTCAATTGTTCTTCGAATCAACACCTAAATGCAGATGCTCAACAAAGACAACCAGTTCCTAATGAGCTCCAGCGTCCAGTGCGAAACAGAGTTCCTCCGAAAAAATTTGGATTTGACGACCATACATACGTATAGCAATCTTAAAGGGGAGAAATTGGATACACAGAAAATAAGCACACTAACACACCCTACAGCTGTCACTTGCCTTACAGGTGGATTATACATTATTGTACAGACACTCTTCATTTAGCAGCCAACCAATAAACATTAATTTAATTCGTAGTTCTTGTTTCATTTTGCATACGCAACATTCATAATGGTCCATCGTTCTTACCTTTGTTGGGAGCATGCACTGACAAACTTTCAGCTTTTATAAAATGACGATGGTCTGGCGTTCACGGTGTATAATGGAAATTTATCATCCTCAATAACATCGTTTACTCTTCTTTAATCAAATTACCAGTCTGACTTTTTGTATTCCTGTTATGGGATCTTTTTTCTTGGGTACTACAAGAATAGGTGAGTTCCATGCTGATATTGATGGTTCCATTATATCATCTTTGTGCATCTTTTGTACTTCGGTTTGAATATCATTTTTCTGAGAAAGACGTAATCTATGTATGTATATGGTTTGGTATATTTTGCAGTAGCTCCTTCTTTGAGTGATATTTGGGCCTGACCTACATATGGATATGTGTGTACGTTATTTTGTCGTTTTATAGGTGAAAAATATCTTGAAATTTAGAGTTCATATTTTTCCTCCTCGTTAAGAGTTTCGAAATTTATTTCTTAAAGTAACTGTTGCGTTCGTGAATTTGAAGGACTCATTGTTTGTTCGTATGCTATAATATGGTATTCTGATATAGTAAAACCCGCTTAAGAGAAACTTAAGCGGGTTTTTCACTTAAACGTACCCCGCTTAAGTGAAAAATAATTTCACTGAAAAGAAAAATTCACTTAAGCGGATTTGAAAATTCCATTAAGCGGAGATTTAATGCTAGAAACAATGGCGCAAAATTTTAAACAGTTCTCGTTTAAGGAATAAAACCGGCTCTACTTGACGCAGTCGTTTAGCTTGGAGACCTTGTCTAACTTTTGCATAATTTTAAACAGGTTAGACAACTCTTCTAACTAATGTGGGTTTTACAACAAAACCTAGGAGAATTTAAGTTGAACATCCCTTAATTTGACAGATGCATAACTCAAACACAACTACAAAAACAAAAACAAAAAAAGAACAGACAACTTTAAACCAGATTTTGATTGTTTTACAAATTATTTACATTATTTTAGATGGAAATGAAGTATAACTATATAGCTAATTCACAGCATACAAATTCAATTTTGTTGGTGCAAGGTGCAAATTCATTTGGCTGTACTCGTCTCCGCATTCATACATTACATAATATGTATATGTGCATTTGTATGTACAGATTTGTTGATCGTACATCACGAGTGTTTTGAATTTCTTATATTCAGTGATTCAGTTTATTTACAAAGCACATCTTTTAAAAAATCGAATAAAACATCAGTAAACATTTTTAGTTCGATTTGCTTTGTTATGAAATGACCATTGTCAATATGGATAAAGTACACTTTTAAAAGATAAACTAGCTATTTGCTGCTGTTAAAGTTAGACGAGCTCTTTAACGTTAAAGTATAGTTTTTGTCTTTTAAAATTAACAAAAAATCGGTTCTCGTTTTATATACAATATTAAGAGTCGACTCCCATTCTAAAATTGATTTAGAGCAGGTTTTAAATGTTTAAAATTTTGCGCCAATATTGTTTTTATCTTTTGGACTTGCCTTGAAGGAAGTTAAATAAAACAACGATTAAATAACACAAAAATAATTTATTGAAAAACGAAAACTAGCAAATTTTTGTTCTGTTCTATTCATTTTTTTTCACTTAAAGCCTAGTACTCACCTAGCGTGAAATGAAAAACAAATACGTTCGAAATTACACGCGAAGAATAAAAATGAAAATAGAATAAGCTTTTCCACGTGAATTTTTGATACTCACTTTGAATGAAAAAAAAAATGACAATTATTTTTAAACTGATTCGTTCTTTCTGTTTATAAATTTCAATTTTTTGTTTTGAAAGAAAATATTGAAATCAACTGACAAATGTCACATTTTTCCACGTTGCCTTAAACTTTTTCCTGATGGTTGTACATTGAGAAATGAAAATCATAGCGTGGAAAAAGTTGTGGAACATATTTGTTTTTCCAATCCACATTTTAGTACTCACCTCTCGTTGCGGATTTCATGCCAGTGAACCAGCAGTCACTTTTATATGAAATTTTCATTTTCACTTGAACTGAGTACTAGGCTTAAGAGAGTTTTTTTTAATGAAAAAAATTAAAAATTAACTGAAGTATGTTTCAGTTATCCGGGTGTTTCGCTTAAGCGAGTTTCACTTAAGCGGAGTGTTTTAAGGGAAATTGGTCGGAAAATACTTGGGGATGAAAAAAGTGTTTCAGGTAAGCGGGTTTTGCTCTTAAGCGGGTTTCTCTTAAGCGGGTTTCACTGTATAGGCATGGACTTGGGTTCTATTCATTTAATTCTTACTTCGGATTCTCGGGTATTTAGAATTTTTATTGAAATTTTCCCGTTTTTTACATGAGAGATAGAACTAGCCATGAAAACTCCTTCACATAGTTCTTGTGAATCGAATATTCTGGTATATAAATGTTTGCTATTTAGCCAATAGTTGCCTTCAGATGTGGGTGCAATGGTTAGTGGAAGTAATTGTTTAGGATTTAAAAAAGGTAGAGAAATTTGGAAATCTTCTGACGATAATTTTAACATAAAATGTTCTAGATCTATGACTGCCCCAAAATCTTTAAGAAAGTTAGCACCAATAATTTCGTCTACAGGTATGGGAAATGAGTCTCGTACTTCATGAAAATTAATGGATGTTTTGTGTTGTCCTATTGTAATAGTATTTATGCTAGTTCCTAGTTTTGTGAGGTTACCGGTAATACCCTGTATGGTTCTTTTATTATTTGTATTTATTTTCATCTAAAATTCCTCGTTTAATTGTGCAAACTGATGCTCCCGTATCTAATAAATGTATTACGAGTATATCTGATCTATCGTTAATTTTAAATTGTACATATAGGCCGTTTGCTATGCTTCCTGAACCATAGCCATATAGCCATGTGTTGTATTGAGCTTAGAGATTCCCCCCCATAGGTCGGCTTCCCCCTCGATGGGTAGTTCGTTTCCCTTATTCACAATATAGGTTGTTTCTCTCTTTGCCTTGGAAAATTTCGATTCATGTTATTAGAAAAATTATTATTGCCTGAAGAAGAGCGTATTCATGCTAGAAACGTCGCTTAACCAGTAACATCTTGTTTTATTGACCTAGAACCCGCATAAATTATTCTCTATTTAAATGTATTCATTAACACTACAATCAAACAACTGGTTGGTCTTTCAAGTTCAAACTGTTCTTCAAAAACTAGATATAGTCCAGGAAAAATAGACAAAAAAATGCCAAAGAAAGGAAAAAATTAGATCCTGGCTGAAAATTGGCATGATCATTGGTAATTGGGCTCTTAATAAAATGAGAGAGTTCCTCACCGATCCGATGACCGCTACGTAAGTTATTCAAGGTCAAAGGTCACGAAAATGGGTTTTTTTTAATTTACTCAAAAACGGTTTGGTTTAGAAAAAAAATTTGTTCCACAAATATGTTGCTGAGGCAATTTCCAACAAAAATTTGTGAGTTTTGTCCGTAGCATTTACCGTTAAAAAGTTACTGCACTTTAAAGAATCGTAAGTATCACCCTATTTCGCATTTTCTCCAACATTACTGATAATTACTTAAAACCAGTTTGTTTTAGAGAAAAATTTTGAAGTACAAACTTGTAGATGAGGAAATTTTCACAAAAAAAGCTTTAGAATTTTGTTCGTAGCACGTACCGTTAAAAAGTTATAGCAATTTATAGAATCGTAAGTGTCGGAAAAAGTAGCCCTATTTTGCACATTCTTTCACACCACTTCAGAGGTAAAGTGCCAGGCGCGTTTTTTTTTTAATGTGGTATCGCCCGTAGGCCTATTCCACTGTGTTTAGCAAACAAAATTTAGTTAAAATTATTAATTAACTTCAATTAAAAAGTTCAAGTGACCTCAACTCCAAGGTGCGTTTCGCCCAGGTACGACAGTGGGCTCATCATTTGATCAAATTCCCCTAGAACGATAAAATTCACAGTCTATTAAAGCTGTGAATTTTATTAGAGTCGGTAAACATCGACCAATATTTGCGTCTTAGAAGGGTACGACAGCATCTAACTGATGAGCCCACTGTCGTACCTGGGCGAAACGCACCTTGGAGTTGAGGTCACTTGAACTTTTTAATTGAATTTAATTCAATCACTCCACTTAAACCGAAATAATTTTCATTTCTCTATGTATTGATTATTAATTAACATCTGGCAAAGGCATGTTAAGTAATGATTCGTCGTTAGCGTCCTCAGCATATGGATCAATTTGAACTGAATTTGTACATGGCTTTCCATGACATTGACCACAAACTAAAGAACAACTTAATCCCGCTTTTCGACAACCACAATTAGAACCGCAAACTTTACTACAGTTACAAAATATTGTTGTAAGAAGTTCATCCGGTGCTGGTTGAAGCAGAGTTGTTATAGGCTCCAAAACATTATTTCTTAATGCCCATCCCCAGCTTTCCGGATTAATATTATCTCTTCCCAACCAAGCTTGAACTTGATAGTACACTCTAAAAAGGTGTTGTTGAGTAGCAGCAGATGTTGGAGGAAGGGAAGATAATTGTACAGCCTTGTTGAGCCTAGTCAGTCGGACAAATGTGAAATATCTTAATGCATCGATATTATCTTCTGTCGAATGTGCTTTGTAAGATGCTAGAAGTAGACGTATACCATAATCAAAAATAATATTTGGAGGACAATCGGCTCTGGCAAACACTTCGGCATATTTTATCAGATCGTCACTCTTTTCGAAGAGCTTGAACATTTTTAATTTGCCTTTGTTGTAGAGAGCAGAAGTTGAATCACAACCAGTAAATGCGTTCAAAAATAAGATGTGGGCTTGAGA
The DNA here is from genome assembly GCA_911387755.1 of Chrysotoxum bicinctum. Classification (NCBI taxonomy): domain Eukaryota; kingdom Metazoa; phylum Arthropoda; class Insecta; order Diptera; family Syrphidae; genus Chrysotoxum; species Chrysotoxum bicinctum. Next base: position 114,612,656 of record OU426988.1, read on the forward strand.
TTTTGGGTAAGCGGCTAAACTGTGAGTACAGTATAATTTATTTTCCATTTTAGCTTTACCTGGTTTCCGAAAATAGATCTTTTTGTCTGGAGGAGCGCGTATTATCAGTATTGCTAGTAGGTCGACATCCCCTCCTTAAACAATACTCGTGCGTTTCTCAGCTTTCTCTATGGCTGTTTCGATTATCAAAATCATTTTTGGCTTGCCTCAATAGGATGTTTACAGCCTTAAACTTTTCAGAAAGCATAGCAATGAATCGACTTTTGTTTTTTGCATTAGCAAGAAATTGTTGTTGGGAAGTTGAGACCTTCATTGATACATCGAACAAAATTTCAGCTGATGACGGAGCTGAAGCACACCGACGAGGCTGCTCTGAAGCTTTTATATTGGTACCTTGATCTTAATAACCATCGAAAACAATGGTGACATCTTTGCCAAAATGCTTTTGTACATAGTTAATATAGCTATCAAAAATTGCATGAAATGAGTTCTCTCGATTCCATAAAACACGATGCAGTAAAAATCCTCCATCGATGATGTATGTAACATTATTAAAATCAATGTTATCTTCAACTGGCTCTAACAAATTATAAAGGGAAGATTTTTTATTTTTTCGTATACCAACCTCATCAAAAAGTGACAATGGATAAGGAGCCAACTCGTATGTTAAAAATGTCTGCAGTTAGTTTTCAAATTCTTTAGTTATACCTATTCGTTGAAAAAGTAACAGAGGATCAATTGCAACTTTTTCACCATGCACTTTTATCGAACTGTTGACAGTTAAAAGGGTAGCCTTAAACTTTATGATAACCAAAAAAAACCGGTTTTCGGTTAAATTTTCTCACCAAATTCTCTGATTGGTTACAAATATTTGGCCCCAAAAATTAAAATCAAATTAATTTTATGGTCCGTGTATTCAGTAAATTGGTATAACTTTTTAACGGTACGTGCTACGAACAAAATTCTAAAGCCGTTTTTGTGAAAATTTCCTCATTACAAGTTTGTACTTCAAAATTTTTCTCTAAAACAAACTGGTTTTAAGTAATTATCAGTAATGTTGGAGAAAATGCGAAATAATGTGATACTTACGATTCTTTAAAGTGCAATAACTTTTTAACGGTAAATGCTAGAACAAAACTCACACAACCATTTTTGTTGGAAATTGCCTCAGGAACATATTTGTGGAACAATTTTTTTTTCTAAAGCAAACCGTTTTTGAGTAAATTAAAAAAAACCCATTTTCGTGACCTTTGACCTTGAATAACTTACGTAGCGGTCATCGGATCGGTGAGGAACTCTCTCATTTTATTAAGAGCCCAATTACCAATGATCGTGCCAATTTTCAGCCAGGATCTAATTTTTTCCTTGCAGAAAGCTATTTTTCCTGGACTAATAATATTATATACAATATTCCAGTGGAAAATTAGGTACATATATTGTAAACAGACAGTTTTGACACAGTTTTGACCACATCGCTGCTCATAATAAAAAACTGGCGAATTCGTAAAGTTACAATTTTGATTCGCTCTATTCATAATGAGGACCTTAATTTATCAAATGAGCATTCTATGCCTTTAACGTAAAGTAGTATACAAACATTGAATCTTAAGGGATGGTATTTATTTTTAAAATATGAACTCGTATATAATATATACCTATGAAAGTATGAATATAGACCCTTGTTTGAAAATATTTTGGATAGTAAAGTGATTGAGAATATTTAAATTGATGGATTAATTGCCTTTTCTGCTTTACAAGACATAAGAAGTATGTCCATAATTAATTCAATGATTTATGTAGATATTGTAAATAATAAATTTTTGATTTAGTCAGACATATATTGAGGTTGACCAAAAGAAAAATTATAGTTTTTGAGATGAAAATGAACTGATTTTATAATGTCTATATAAAGTCCAAACTTCACATTTTAACAAATTAGAAATTTGCGCACCAGATTTTTCCAATAATACGAAAGCTTTTAAAGAGTTCTCAAATTAGATTTATTTATTTTTATAGTACATCTGCATTACTTATTTACTATTTTAACGTAAGTGCAACTTTGTGCGAACCCAGTTAATCTATTAAAATTGATAAGATTCTTTCACTATATACTTTATTTACATATTCAAAGGCTAAAGAAGAAATATTTTTATATCAAAATATATAAGCAAATAAAAAGATATAAAGAGTTTTTCAATAAGAGCGGGTAGATGTTGAACTGGAATAAAACAAGCTGTATGTAAGGTATTAAGAAAATTCTTTTTTATTTGAAAGGGTTATAATATAAAATATGACTTTTTATGGTGACACGGAATCGAGTGGTTCCATTTTTAATAACCCTTCCGCATAGATTCGGCTGAATTTGAGCCATAGCCTCATGTTCAACGTAATGGCAAAGACCTGTGACTTTAGGAAACGCCACAAGAAAAAGTCTAGCTATGTCAAATTGCATGACCTTGGTCTTCAATTCAGGTCACCTCTGCGAGAGATAGCCTCAAATCGTTAATTAAAAAGCAATATTCAATTTGACCACCAAACGTTGAAGAGACACCACGTTTACCGTAAAATAGGAGCAACGTTTTCACTAACGAGCATTTAATAATAAAGTTTTATCATTTGGACATACATACATGCTGTTTAATCGTGTAACTTGCCATGGAGCCTTGACATCAGTAACTGAATAAAAAGAAAGATTTTATGGATGTAACCCAAACTACATGGCCCCCACAGGCTGGCAAATCTACCGGCGCCAATTGAAAAACCGCTAACATTAATTGTATTTAAATGACAATTTATTTTCAGCGTTACTTAATGATTTTTTCTAAATTTCATTTTTTTTAACAAAATATAAACGAATTTGCTCATACACTTATATGTCTGTTCCTTTTTAAAACAGCCTTACTATAACTTGTCTTTGATAAATGCAGATCAAAAATTTCGATATAAATATAAACTATAAACAATTATTCTTAAATAACTACGGCAAAATAACTTTGATTTTTTTATTAAATTTATAAGGACTAAAACTTACAAAAAATATGAAATAGTTATGAATAATATAGTTCAGTCCAACATATAAAACGTGTTCTTTATTCTTATCAAATTTTATTTTACACTAAAAACTGATTGATACATTTAATAAATAACAATTTTCCTAGCTGAAAGTCTTATTTTTTAATTTATTTTTATTGATATATTCAATTGTTTTTTGAAAAAAAGTCTTCAATGTAAAGGTTAGAAAATAGTGGATTAATTTCAAATATAAATACAGGGTGCGTTTTAAGTTTCAGGTCGATTTTTTTTCAATAACTTTTAAATGTAATATACCTTTAATTTTATAATTTATATTTTATTGATTGGTATTTAACATTATGTTTGGAAAATGATGTCGGTCAAGTGGGCCTCTGGTCGTGGAGCAAAAGTTAAACAATATTTCTGACTTCTGTGTAATTTGAGTAATTTCGTTTCTAATTTTATCCTTACGCATCAAGGTTGTGGTTGATTTGTTGATGTACACCTTTTCCTTCAAATACACCTATAAGAAGAACTCGGGAGTTATCAAGTCAGGGGATCGTGGGGGCAGGGACAAATTTCTCGTAAGATTCACCATCACCATCTTGTTTTAAAACATGCCCAAGTCTCAGGCACAAAGACTACGACGCCGCAGGACCAAATGTCGCTTCATACAGTTACTCTACTAGGGTGCAGTGTTCTTTGATGTATTAATCCAAAGTTTTCAGTGCTCCAATAGCGACAATTCTGTTTATTAAAAAGGCCAGCAAAGTCGAAATGTGCTTTATCCCTCATGATTTACTGCAAGAATGGCGGTCGTCTATAGCGAGCTGAAAACTCGGGCACTTCAATCTCGCCGACGTTGATGGTCATTGCCATGATCATAATAAATTGTTATCGACTACTCTCTATGGCTCACAAATACCAAAAAAACAAATTCATTCACACAAAAATAGCAACCAAATAAATTTGGAACATAAAACGCACACTGTATATGCACATGTACTAGGTATGGAACCCTGATATGCTTTGTTTTTTGTTTGTGTGTGTATAAATCAAATGTTTCGCTCTAGATAGGTTTGCTTGTATCCTAGGCGCCAGTTATTGACAGTTTTAATTTTGAGACGTTTAGAAAATTGATTATTTTTTAAGCTTATGATAAGGATTGTTATTTTAGCAAACAAAAATTCTTTATGCCACAATGTGCAAACTTCAACATAAATTGGACTTATTTTAAATAGCAGTTTTCCGGTGACCACGCTCAATGCAATTTGATGCGAAACGTTCGGGGTGAGTTCTAAATTGCACCCTTATTGAAATTCATCATCCCAAATTATTTTATATAGAAGTTTTTGTCTCAATATTACTTGTGGTTCAATAATAACAATTGAAGTTATGAATACCTATAAATGATAGTTGTGCTTTTGAAACGTCCAAAATTTATTAATTAAATTTCTAACTAATATTTTTTAAAATAGCTGGTCCTTTGAGGACAAGAGCATACAACCAAATTTTACTTATTGCCATCCCAGCATTTTACCTAATTTAGTTTCAATTAATATAGGAAAAGTAGTAAAAAGTGTTCAGGCAAAAAATATTCAATTTGACATTTGTAAGATCTCTTCTTTAATTGAAATGCAAATTTTGAAAAGGATATGTCTGAAAATTTTAAATGTTTCAGGGAATAAAAAAAAATATTATTTTTTAAAGTTGTTTAAAATGTATAAAATTTATTTCTGAGTTACTCTGAGTTACAAAATTATAGAAATATTTGATTTTAAACAATATTTTAAATACATTTTTAAATTTGTTTCTTCGAAATGAACGGTATTGAGTAAACAAAATTTAAGGAAAAAAAACCATACAAATTTCTTGAAACTTTTATTTAAGATACATGTATGTTCCCACCAAACTGAAATCTGAGATTTTAACTGAAAAATGAAGAGATTCAAAATTTGTGAAGCAACATTTCATTGCGATTTTGCTGAAATCCATAGTTTTTTATTGAGATTTCGTTAAAATCTCCATGAAATCTCCAATTGTCGTTTTTGCAGCATTTTTCTTGCTCTTAGATTCCGAAATACGATACAGATAAACTGTTGACATTAAACGCATCTAAATTGCTTACAAATTTAATAACTTGGTTTCTCAAATATATACTGGTTTTAAAACGTGTAGCTTAGAAATATTTGACACTGCAGATCAGTGGGCCAAAGAAGTGAATCCAGAATTTAATAGAAATCAATGCAGTCCTGGACATTTTGAATCGTAATTTAGGCTGGAAAAGTTTATAATATAAGTATGTGTTAACAGTGCTAAGTTACAGAACGAGACTTTTAATCAAACAAAAACCAATAAATAATTGAACTTAGAAATTGTCAATCAGGTAGACTGCCCTTAGCCACAGCCTATTAATCAAGATAAAATAATTGTAAATTTATAATTATGTTTTGCTTAATAAAGTTTTTAACTAACTAACAATCTACATCAAATGTGCTTGCAAACAGTGTGAGAAAAGTGATAATATTTCAAAATGTATCCAAAAGAAATTTAGAAATTGTTACTATCTTTTATAAATAGAAAAATATGTTACAAATCAAATACGAAGATGTGTCATTTTTTTATTCTCGTTTTAAATATGACGGGAATGTGTAAAATACCCAGTAAACAAGTAGATACCATATCAAAATCAAAATAAATATCTTTGATTTTTCAACCTTGCCGCCCTCTATCGTTTAGGCATTAATTAAATAATATTGGATCGGTGACAAAAAGCTTCAAGCTGAATATTTCCGCCTAACACTTTTTCTCTCCACAAATAGGCATTCAAAGCAACAATATTATAATATTTAAAAAAGGTCAAAATGAGGTGCATGAAGTGCTTGGCGGCCACTCTAAGTTTTGTTTGTTGACATAAAGAAACAATAAGCAATAAAATACAAAGTCCAGCTTAGAAGTTTTGACAATACTTTATGTAATCTTTGTTTGATTTTTCCGTACGCACGGAAAAGCATTTCAATATTATAATATTAAATAACATACATACATATATACATATTAATGTAATTAAATATTTTATTTATTTTAATGTTATATACTTACATTTATATTTATGTACAAATATTAGGATATTTTGAAAAAGTTCCTTCCAAACCGTTTTAAAATATAAGTTAAGTTTAGAAAGATGTCTGTGAAAATTTGAGGTCTTAAATTTGATGTTAAGACTGATTTTATCGTTGATTTTTGGAGTTTTAAAAATTTATAATTACATGTCCTTATCGCAAATTTCTTTGTAGAAAATTGAATTCTGTACATAAAAGGTCGGGCAATATTATGGTTATTAAAAACACTCTTATCAAAAATTATACCTTTTTGCGGAGTAGACCAATTTTACCATAATGCTTTTTTACTTCAGTATGGTATTGCTATTATATTATAATAATTAGATAAATAAATAACTTCGAAACGTTTTTTTTTTTCAATTTTTTAGTAAGAAATTTAAAAAAAATGCCTAATGCACTGTGACAAAGTTAGAATTTTTTACTATTTTTTGTGAAAGTATTTTAATGCACTGAGTCTTAATCTGGAGCCTGTTTCGTTAAAATTGAAACTGAAAAGTTAGGCAGGTGACAAGTTGTTGATTTCCAACTTGACAATTAACAAATATCTCAGCCACACAGAATTTTACAAACTTACAAAATTGTCTGGAAATATGCAACGACAATCAAGTTTTTGGATCAAAAAACTTGTCATGACAATGGATTGTCGAGAATTTTCCGTGAATTTTCATCAAAAATTAGACTGATGATAAAACACAATATAAAATAAAATTTAAATATTTGTCAGTAGCTATTTTGTTGACAATTGTGACAAGCGATTCAATTTAAATTTTAGTAGTCAAGTGACCAGTACGTGTTGAGATTCTGAATAATGTTTTTTTTAAGCGAAGGTGTAGAAGATTTCAGGATGGATCTTCGTGTGTATTGGTGGATACCTGGGTACAATATATCTAACGAAAAGTAATCACTCGCCACTGACAGTGGAGTTCAGTCTCATGTTGTTGTTGATGGACGGGTGTTTAAAAAAGTTTGATTCAAGATTGAGTTAAGAGTGTGTGCAATCAGATGTTGGTAAACCTCTTGTGAGAAAAAATTCGATGGCCTGTTTAAAATGTTATTTCAATACCGTTGTGTGTGTTTTGCAACTTTTGCAAGTTATTATACATTTTTTTCAGCGATTCAAGCTATAGTCTATCGTTTTTGTGTCCGAAAATCTTTTGATTTTATCTCCGAATTTAAGTAATGTGAAGAAAATTCCTCACTTTTGCAATCAATGCAAAAGGAAGAAACGTCTTAAGGATCATCTATTAAACAGCTTGTAAATTCAAAATCATATTAAAAAAAAAAACTAAACATATTAAATATTATTTCAAAGCATGTTAAATATTACGAGTAACTTATTAAAATATAAAGAATTATTGTAATTAATTAACTATGTAAATAACCTTCTGCAGAAAAGCCCTTATAGGCTTCGCAGATACTTCTTTGAAATCAAACAAATGTGATTCTACAGAATAAAGATTGAATTGAATTGAATGTTTCAGATTCCAAGTTTGTCACATTAATGCACAAAGCTTAAGACAAAAATTGACGAGCTTAGATATTATATTCGAAGACTCTGGAGTTGATGCTATCTTTGTTTCTGAAACCTGGTTTCCTATTAATTTTCCAAGCTCTATGTTTTACCTGAATGTTTACAGAACACAGACCTTATAGGGCTGATCGAAGTGATAGAGGTGGAGTTCGAGATGGCATTTCTTGTACGATAAATTGTGTATTCAGTACCGGTAGTAGTATATTTTATGATTATATTTTTGTGAACATGGTTTGTGGTGAAGATAAGCTTTTGTTTGATACAGTGTACAACCCCAACAGGTACGTTGACCTTTCACCCCTCGTATTATTAATTAAAGAAATTTCTTTGATGTCAAGTAAAATTCTTTTGTGCTGGGAATTATTAGTACCTTTTTGAATCGGAGTAGCTTAGTTTACAATATGGGTTTCTTTATTTGTCACTGGTAAATGTAAAGCAAAGGGTGGGCCAAATACAAGTTCCTTTTTAAAATTCAATAAAACGAACGAATTAAATTTATCCATTGGCTTTATTAGTAAGAGCAAACATTCCCATTGATCAAAGGGCACGGTAGTGCCCGCCCAGTTCTGGCACTACACCCTTTTTACGGGAACAAACTCAGGCGATTTTTGACCCCTCCCTATCTTCAGTGGCCATGAAGTCAGAAACTTAAAGTTCCGAATATTTGCTAACCTAGTCAGGCACAGGAGGCGCCTCACCAAATTTCAATTTTCTAGCGTAAGCGGTTCCTGAGATATGAGGCCTCAAAAATCACAAAAACCGTAACTTACTCACTGACTGACTGACTCACTGACAGTTCATCAAAACTATGGAGCACTTTCCGACATCGTAGAATCTTGTTATTTTGCACAACAGTAGATCTTGTCATGCAAGCAGAAGCGAAAATCGAAAATTCAAGGTTTTCTATTCAGGGGGCGTGGTATCCGCCTACATTCTCCGAATTGGTGTTGGTTAAATGGAGCACTGCCGACTGCTGTAAAACGATGAAATTTGGTAAAGTGGTAGGGCTTAAATTGCATACAAAGAAAAAAATATAAAATTTGAGGTTTTCTATTCAGGGGGCGTGGTATCCGCCCACTTTCTGAGAAAATGTTTAATTTATATGGAGCACTTCCGATTGTTGTATAATGATGAAATTTGATAGAGCGGTATATCTTAATGTACATTCAAAGCGAAAAATAGAAAATCTAAGATTTTTCGTTCGAAGTGTCTTTTTATTGTCATTTTGAAACTATACATGCATCTTGAAAATTCATGATTTTACTTAGAACTAGAGTGCTCGATTTGTTACTCTATGTCATGTTTATATTAACATGAATAAAAAAGAAAACATTTACATACCTGAAAAAATTATGAGCTTACGTAAAAAAAACTCTTAACAGTGATGTGAATTATAATCAAACCACTAATTAGGCTATTAATTGGTGGGCTACCTTCATTTTAAAAAAAAGGGAAAATTGCAACAAAAACATCACCGCATCATCAACAATTATTGCTTTTTTATGACTTTGAGCGGATGTAGGTACTAGTATTTATAATTAAGGTAGGTATGTTAGTGTTAGGTATCTTGCCAGAACAAGATACTTCCGTATCTTTCGAGATTTTGACATGGAAAAATATTTAAATCCTTGCAAAAAGGAGTGAGATCAGACCAAAAACATAAATGTTAAAAAAAGAGCCAAAATCTTCTATACAAAAACAGTTGTGTAACAAGTCAATGATTACTGACTAAATTTTGATGGGCTTACTTGGCAAGTTTTTTTGTATGCCCAATTCGAAAGGTTTTAAAAACTTGACCAGTGAACCCATGATTGTGAGTTGATGTTCGTGAATTGAGTCTCATACTCTTATCTATAGCAGCCACATTCTCGTCTGTACGCACCGTGCGAAAACGGGGACCATGAGTTTTTCACGAACTTTTTGCAAAAAATTGGGTACAGTAGACGCGGTGGGTGCTTGATTTCTGGTTTTTCATAATATGATCATATTATATAACTTACTTTTAATTTTAATATAATAATGCCTCCAACAGAGGCCTCGAGATTTCAAAAATATAAACTTCTCTGCAGTTAAGCCAAATTTACAAATGAATTTATTAAATGCCATTACCATTGCAAGGAGTGAGTAGAATTCCTTCAAAGTAAGATTGAGAACGTCTTTAACACACGTCTTCCCATTAAATAAAAATGTTTTACATATCAAATACGTCCTTCGATGAAAAATATACAGGTAGGATGATTATGTACTCTGTTTTTATTAGGGCTTTACTTCCACCGATTTTGACTTACATAACATATCTTTTTAACACATTCTTCCTTTTTTTTTTTTCCAAAGTCTTAGAAGAGAAAATGCAAAAAGAAATAAATTCTTATCTAAGCAGAGCCAATATTCTGAAACCTTTTCAATCTGGCTTACGACGGCACTAATTAACGTGAATGAAGATCTGAGGCAAAGTTTCGATACAATTGACCACTCGATTCTTTTACGTAAGCCTCAAGCTGATTTTTCATTTTCTGCAGCTAGTTTGCTACTTTCATACCTGAGTGAAAGAAAATAGCCTGTTAGTCTTCCAATGAACTCTATTCATCTTTGTCTTGAAATATGTACCACAAGATTCGATCTTAAGCCCAATTCTTTTTTCGCTCTATATTGATGAATTGCTATCCATATTCAGATACTCACTCCTACAAATGTACGCAGTTGATGTGCAGTTTTATTCGAGGAGTCCACTTAAACTTATTAAAGTGGATTTGATTCTGGTGCATTTTACTGAAATAAAGTATTGCTCCAACTAAGGCTGCAGCTGGAATATTTGTCAGAAAAACGTAGGTATATCTCTTGTCATGAAAAAGTGTATGTCACCCTAGCAGTTCATGAGGTTGCAGCTTACATCCATGCCTACGAACATTACGCACACAAGAATGGTTAAGTGATGTAATTCACTAGGCACTTGCTTTTCAAGTAGTTCAAGTAGTATTGTGTCACCATTTTTTATTTTTTATTCTTTAAATTTCATTAAAACAAACTACATATCGACGGTTAACTATGAATACCTCCTATGTCGCATTTTGTAAACTTTAAAGGGGACACAAAAAACTAATTATAGTCTCAAAATTAAAACGCATAATAATAAAATTTTATACATAATTATCAGTTTTGAATATCTATGATGTGAAATAGTTTAAATTTTAAAAATTCAGCGAAGCAGATGGAAATTATTAACGAAACTGCATCAAAAAGTAAATTTCGCAAAAAATTATGTTAGGAGATATTCATAGTTAACCGTCGATATATGGGAGATATCATTTTTATTTATTTAAAAGGAAATCTCGCATTCGAAATATCCAATTTTCCATAACTCTGATGCATATGTATATCACGCTAAATTTGACCAGAAGCATCCATTATAGGCGTTTTTCTTTTTAAGTTCAATATAGAACATCCTCTGAACGAAGCGTGCTCTGAGTATTTTTTTGACACACACCTGAACACTTAGCTGTCGCCATTTTTTTTTTTTAATTCCCATCTGTCAAATGCTTGTGTTAAGCATTTTACTCTGTCTGCTCAGTTATTTTATTCTAAGCTCAAAACATGCTCAGAACGAAAAATGAAACACATTTTCGAAACTCTGAACACTCTGAACTAAAAAAGAAACACCATTTATTTTTTGACAACTCAGGCTCTGTTCTGAACTTAAAAAGAAAAACTTTCAGGGCAGTGGTGGCTTGTGGTTTATTGACATGGCCCAGTGACTTAAGGAATCTTCAGATGAAAAAGTCTAACAGGGTCAAATCGCAAGATCTCGGTGGAGAATTACCCGCATCCATTGTGACCATGTTCCATTGTGACACAAACACATATCTTCAGTGTCCATATCATTTAATTTGGGCCAAAAGAAATTGGTTTTCATTGACATGGTCCTGTGACTTAAGAAATCTCAAGATGGAAAAGTCTAACAGGGTCAAATCGCACGATGTCGGTTTAGAATTACCCGCATCCGCGTCAGTCGTTTCTTCAATAAGGATTATATGGGTTTAGAAAAATGTGTATTTGATTTTCAAATCACAGATCATTCCATGACCGGTTTACTTCTCGAAACAGCAAATAAAATTAAACGTAAGATGATTAATAAAATCATACTGATGAGCTACTTAGAGTTGATGACATTAAGGAGAGGTTTACCTTTTTCTTAGCTAAAACTGCAGTCTTTTTGGGAATTTTTTTTTGTACGTAGTACAAAAAAACATTTTTTATATGCAGAAATATCGTGACAGTAATTAAAGTAATGTCCGGTAAAGTGACCACTCCCAAAAAAGGTTGCCTGACGGTAGCCACTCTAGCACCTGCAAAAATGAACGAAAATGAAAAAAACAAATTTTTTTATAAAATATATGAGTGTAGGCGAAACCTGGACTACAATCATCAATAATAATCAAAAATTGACAAAATGGTGGGCATTTTAATTTTTGTTTTTTTTTTTTCGCTCTTTAAGATAATGCAGAAATGAAAAAAATCCATGGATCATCTTGATCGTAGTCCAAGTTCCCCTAATTTTAATATGCTTTAAAAGAAAAAAAGAAAAAAGGCGATCCATCGAGTAGTTTTTGAGTAATCGTGGCGACCAGTTCGAAAAACGTGGTTTCGGGAAAAACGCGTTTTTACCTCATCGCTTTCCATAATGTAGGATTAATCTATGTTAACATTAAAATAACATAAAATAGATACGACTAAGCTGTTTTGGAAATATATTCTACACATAATTTACTACAAGAAAATGCAAAAAAAAAATCGATTTTTTGGTCCAGAAAAAGGTAAACCTCCCCTTAAACTAAATAACATGCAAATACTTGAGTCTTTGGAATCAGTGTGTAATGAAAATAATATATCTAAGTAATGTGATCTTTTTGTTAAAATTTTAAAACGGAGCATGGAAAAATGTATTTAAAAGCAAGAACGTAAAAACAAAAACAAAAGATATTAAAGCCTTGGATTTCCACTCTCCGGATTGTCAACGTTTCAAACTATGTAATTGCATATGTGAATCTAAATCAGCAAAGAATACTTTTGATAATAGTTCAATGTGTAGTGAGTATTGTTTTCAAATTGAAAAAGTAGAAAAATTTAAATATCTAGGAATAACTCTGGATTCAAAAATAAATTTCTCTAGCCATACTGAAAATCTAGGACAATACTTTCGTTCCATTCTTAGACATTTCTTTTATTTGCGAGCTGTCTGTACGGATGAACTTTTGAAAACGATTTATTACGAAATTTTTCATTCTAAGATGCAATATGGTATAATCTGCTGGGGAGGAACCAATTTCAACAAAATGCAACCACTACAAAAACTCATGATAAGAAAAACACGTTGGGATCATAGTTTTCCATTATTTCTGAATTTGAGGATTCTCCATTTACGCCACCTGTACTGTTTTAAAGTATTAAAAATATTCTTTATGAGATCTGGTCATCGAAATCTAAGAATTCTTGAGAATTATAACATCCGTGGAAACCACACATTTTTGGTAAGCATTCCTCATTCACACGCTACTGCTTTTCGTATTTTTTTAGTATTTCATTTTGCAGATCTTACAATAAATTACCACTATGCCTCAGATCAGAAATATCGCCATCTAAATTTTTGGGAGGTTTAAAATTATGGTTGTTCAGTTTTGATCATGCATGTATTGAATGACTTGTGTAATGCATAACTTAAATAACGTCTATAATATTTGTATTGCTTTTAATTTTCAATCACTTAAATTGTTGCAATGAACTCTTGAACTCTCTTTTTAATTTTTTAATTTATTAAGACTTTTTTGAAGGGTCACCCCACCCAATTTTATAATAATTATGTTCACGAATTTGAAGTGGCATTAAAAACAATTTTTTATATTTATAAATACTTCTATTTATTTCTCTTTTATTTTTAAATGATCTTATATGAATTAAAATGTAATTTATATTGTAATGAAAAAGAAATAAATAAAATTAATAGTAATAATAATAATAATAATAATAATAATAATAATAATAATAATAATAATAATAATAATAATAATAATAATAATAATAATAATAATAATAATAATAATAATAATAATAATAATAATAATAATAATAATAATAATAATAATAATAATAATAATAATAATAATAATAATAATAATAATAATAATAATAATAATAATAATAATAATAATAATAATAATGATAATAATAATAATAATAATAATAATAATAATAATAATAATAATAATAATAATAATAATAATAATAATAATAATAATAATAATAATAATAATAATAATAATACTCACTGGAAGGAGAAGAGTTTTACAAATACTTGGGAATGGAACAGTCACGAATGATAAGCCACACGTCTATTAAAAACCGTTTGTATGAAATATGAAATGTTTAAGAACAGATTAGAACAACTGCCCAAGACTTTGTTGAATTCCAAAAATATGGTGACAGCTATTAACACATACGCTATCCCAATAATAACATATTCTGCAGGCGTAGTAAAATGGAGTACGACGGATTTAGATAGTTTAGACAGGAAGATAACATCGGGAAAATCCATCACCAAAAACTTTTAAGGAAAAATGGCATCCTTACATCTTTCGTTCCATATTATAAATATACCCCAGACTCTGTTATAGATTGTAGAAATATATAACATTTCTTATTTATTGACAGTATAATATAAATCATTTGAATCGTGTCTTTCGAGAGTACGCACCAATTTGTACTAACAGTGTTCGTTTTTTATAGGCATAAGTATTTTGACTAGAAGTCTAGGTTGAATTTGGTAAGATTTTTTGGTGTTTTTTTTTTTTATAAAAATTTTATGATTTCATTTATTTTGAACTTCTCTTAAAAGAATATGGGTAAAAAATCAGAGTTAAGCGTAGAAACTAGAGCAACTATCGTGGCAAGGTATAACAGTGGTAAAAAGGTAAAACAAATTTGTGCGGAGTTTCATTTACCGAGGCAAACAGTGCATTACCAGATAAACAAACATAAAAAAAACAAAATCTGTGCAAAATTTGAGGCGTACGGGAAGAAAAAGAAAAACTACACCAAAAGATGATAGAAAGCTTCTGCGTGAATTTTTTTTGTTAAGAACCCTGCACTAACACCAAAAGCTCTGGAGTTGCAAATGAAGAGATGTACCCAAAATCCCGTTAGTGAAAGAACAATACGTAGGCGTCTTGTTGAATCCAATTTTCAAACGTAGTCCGTAAGGAAAATACCCTATATTGCCTCTAGGAACAAGGAAAAACGTTTACAATTTGCAAAACAATATCTCCATAAGCCCCTGAGCTTCTGGAATAGAGTTTTATGGACTGATGAGAGTTCATTTGAGCTTCATGGCTCCCATAAAAAATTTGTTCGATTGCCAAAAGAACAACGTAAGAAAAAAGTTCCAGTTTTGCAAACAGTGAGTCACGGTGGAGGTTCAGTTATGTTTTGGGGTTGTGTATCTTCAAGTGGTCAGGGAAACTTAGTCCCAATTGATGGAACAATGAACCAACATAAGTATTTGACCATATTGAATGAGTACGCATTTCCAGCTGGTGACAGACTTATTGGGGAGTCGTTTATTTTTCAGCAGGATAATGCGCCATGCCACATGAGCCGAATAATAACTAACTTTTTGCGGGACATCGAAGTAGAAACACTTGACTGGCCACCACAAAGTCCTGATTTAAATATCATCGAGAATGTGTGGGCGTATGTAAAGGGAAAAAGGAGTTTTTCCTTGAACCGAACCAGAGAAGACACGATTTTGGAAGTAAGAAGGCTTTGGGAGGAAGTTCCTGTAGAAATGCTTCAGAAACTTGTAGAATTCGTGCCAAAACGTCTGCAAAAAGTTATAGCAGCTAAGGGAGGATACACATTTTATTAATAAGTGCTAATTTTATTTTTATTTTGTAAAGATATTTTTTTAGTAAGCATAAAATGAATTGTCAAAATAATTATTCCTGGAGAGCGAAAACTGCCATAACTGTACCAGTTATAATATCAACAACTGGGCTGGTCCCAAAATCAACAACATCAGCTTTTTAAAAACTTGGAGTTTCGAAAAAAATTGTCTACGAAATGCAAAAATCTGTTATCCTTGACAGCTGCCGTATAGTAAGGGAATTTCTTGCTCTTTAGTTATAATTACTTTTTTCTACAGCGTCGTGCTTAGTCATTATGACCCGCACGTTCGTCCGAGCCTAGCCTTTGGCAGGTGAATTTTATCCTACATATTGTAGAGATAGTGAGAACGCTAAAAATAATAATAATAATAAAAGATAACCATGTTCGGAAATCGCACGTGCAAAATGTCCATGGTAACATAGGCTGTGTTGTACGTAGCGCAAACCCACATATTTTCAGTGTCCATATCATTTAATTTGGTCCAAATCAAATTGTTTTTCATCGACCGATAATACTCGCTATCGATGATGATGGCCTGGGAAACGTTATTCTCAACGAAGTATGGACTGAGTCCAAACATTGACTTTATCTGGATGCATTACAATTAGCTTACATATTTATAAAAACATACAAGAGGAATAGAGGCAGTAAGTTGAAACTGGTTCATAGGAGGTTTAAAGAAGTTGTAGTATCTAAATGTCATTTTGACAGGACATCGTGTGAAATTTACAAAAAGGAATGTAAACATTTTTTTCCTTTTTGATACTTAAGACAAAATGTATAGTATAGTTATTTGTATGTATAGTTATTTTGCATTAATAAATGATTCACATTCTTTAAACGTTATAACTGGAAGAAGGCTAAAGCAATACAAAACTCGATTTATCGAGTATCAGTTTTCGAAAGACAATCTGAAGAAATTAATAGCTATCGGCTCGGCCCTTCCTAAGTGATGATAAAAGAGAAGGGCATATCCCAATTCCCAATTGATTTGAAGACAGCTATACGGTATTGAATAATAATGGACATCAGCTGGGGTTTATTTATGTTTATAATAACCAGTGTTTTAGATTGGTGATGTTTTTGATAATATAAATACATATTTGATATAAGGAAGGCATAGCTAAAACGACCAAGAAAATATTTTATAAATAAGGATTAGTTTGACGTGGAGTAAACCAGAAGAACGTGCTTCGACAGCGTTTAACTATTCCCAGTATTATTGAAATCCAATAAACAAGGCTGTCCACGTTTATTTATCAAGATAGAGTGAGTAAATGAATAAATAAATAAATAAAAATGTTAAGAATGTAAGAGTTCTTTTAAAGCGATTGATAAAAACAAAAAAATAAGAATGAAATATATTTGTACCTATATAATGTTTGCGAAACAATACTTTTAGTACTATTAATGCTTGTTTTAATGCAATTTTATTTAAAAGTGTATTTTGTTAGTTAGTAAGTTTTACTTACAAACTTAAAAATTGAAATTGTTTTTTTTTTTTTTTTATTATTAATTTGAGGTATATAAATAGCATTAATTTTTTTTTTGGAAAGCATTCAATTTTGTAAAAAAAATATATGAAAGTGGTTTTGAGACTTGCAATTTTTAATTATTGTTAAAATTTTTTGAACACATTAGTGTTAAGGTATAAGTATAATACTATTTTAAAGAAGTTTACTAATGGAGGTTTTCATTGGTTAATTAAGATTTCAATCTAAAAATTTATTTTATTTGGGGCGAATGGAATGCGATTTTAAATAGATTTTTTGTCGTTGTGTTTGTGTCTTTTGTTTTCTGTTTTTGTCATTATTTCAAAAAAAGGAATTTCATAATTTATCTAATTTAAAATAAGAAATATGTATATGTATAGTTTCGTTTATATATTAGACATAATTTTCAAAATTTAAATAAATTTAACAAACTTTTTAGATAAATATATAAAACTGCATTTGCAAAATTGACTTTAAGTTGATTTCATTGCCCAATGGAATGGAAAATTTACCAAAATCGGCATTTTTGACAGATCGAAATCAAAAAATAAATTGTTGTTTCTTACCAATGGAAAACGCTACTACTTTTTCAGAATTTTAAACATTTTCTAACTAGTATCTTGCTAAAGCTAGGCTAATTTGCAAGTTTCAAGAATAAATTAAATTTGGTGGTGCAACAGCTGGGAGTGGACCAGGACCTAGTGACTTACAACTTTCAACCATTCCTGTGTGCGTGTTACTAGGAACGGTGGGGACCTACAATTTTCTGCCCATTCCGAACGGCTAATGAGCACCACTTGGAGAATTTGTCAATTCCTCGCAAGAGGCAGTACACCCCTGAAAAAATCTTTCTTGCAGCGGCTGGGAATCGAACTCGAGACCTTCCGCGTGACAGTTCAGCGCACTAACCATTATGCCAAGTGGTAGTTTCAAGAAGTCATAGGATTTAGCACAATACTTAAGAGGTGGGATAACTGTTCTGTACTTTTAATTATAATAAAATGTTGCTAAATTCGATTCAAATTTGCAAAACCGTCTTTTTAACATAGTATCATATTTTTTTAAAGTTTTAACATCGTACTTATTCGATTAAAATTTTGCGCCATAAGTTTGAAACATTTCAAATACGATATTGTTTTTTTATAAAAATCGTATGAAAATTCGAAACCTGCGATATGGCTATACTCAACGAAATCATCAGGAAATCAAATTTTCACAGACGTCTTCTTTCACTTAACTTGAACTTTTGAACCTTTTGGTGAGAAAATCGAAAATAAAAAATGTTTTGAAACAGCCTTATGTGAATATGTATTTAAATATTACATGTATACTCTGTGTATTGTATTGTAATAATAATTAATGTACATAGAAAGAATGTATCTCTATCATTTCTTTCTCTATTTAAATATCTTTCAACACCACTAATTGTATATTATTTTCTTTAAACTATTTTAAACACTAAATTCCAAGACGAGTTTATATTACATTATTAACATTGATATCAAATCTTAGCATAAATATTTTACTTGTTAGATTTTAAGTAGTAGCTATCATAAAAATATAATTGTGTAATGTCCAGGGTTATTTGCCAAATCCGAATTTGCCAAAAATAGAATCTTTTGCTTTGGACAACATTTCCCCACCGGGAGCAGCAGCAGCCATAACATTTAATTTTGACATAAAACCAGGACCTTGACCGGGTTGTTGCTGTTGTGGATTTTGTTGTTGCTGTTGCTGCTGAATATGCTGTGGCTCATTTTGTTGTTGCTGCTGCTGCTGCTGGTTTCCTCCACCAAATATCCCCCCAAGCCCTTGCGATTGTTGCTGCATTGGCTGTTCAGAATTGGGTGGAACTTTTTGATCCATTTTAGCTTTCGAACCAAAAAGACCACCAGTGGCAGCCTGTGTAGCACCAGAAAGTAAGCTAGTTGCTCCTGAGAAAAGACCACCCGTAGAGGGCTGTGATACCGGTGGAGGTGGCATCTGTTGATGTTGAGGTTGTTGGTGATATTGTTGAGCATTATAGTCTTGTTGTTGATGTGAAGATGGATATTGTTGGTACATCGCGTTATTGCCACCGGCGCTCATCCCTCCGGCCCCCGGTATCACCTGTGAATATTGATTAATTTAGATTAAAATATCAAAATAACATTTCCAAATATAAGAATTTTCCAAAATGGGACAGTATGAATGAAATGAATTAAAAGTTTTTAGTTTTAACATTTTTTTTAATAAAGAAAAGTGAAATTACAAAAAAATGCATGTTTGTTCAACCATGATCTAATAACACTTGCAAATATATTTTATAAAAGCGAAGCTGCTTAGATTTTCAATTGGGTATAGGGCCTACTGAATGGTACAATTTTAGGGTTTGAATCAACAATGAGCAAATGTAAAAAACCCATTTCTTCGAACTAGAAATAAGATTTGGATAATTCAAGCAATTATATTTTGAATCTATAAACTGAATGTATTGCAAACGTGCAATATCCAACGTTGCAAAATATTCAAATTTTTTAAGGGAATGTTATACAGAATGTACGTATGCTATGTGTGTACGATTATTAAACTAATGCACCCCATAAAATATACTTTGTGCACTCGGTTTAAAAAAGATATACATGTTGGTGTCAGTATTGGTTAGATGAGAGGAGTATTGTTCAAATAATATTTCAAACCAAAACATTTAAACTCAAAAAAGCATATACACATATGAACAATTCACACAGTAGGTTAGTACCTACATATATGTTGCTATTGAAACTCAATAACTTCAAAAATAATTAAAATGTTTTTTGTTTACAATAGTTAACACAAAAAATATGTAAGCGGTAAGACAAATTATATTTAATCATTATGTGTTTAATATACGCAAATTAGAATGAAGCATTATTGATTAAATAAATAATTAAGATACATTAAGCATAGTTATTGTAATTAATAAATTGATTCAACTAAATGGAACTTATGTTTGAAAAATTAGAACATTGTTTAACAAAAATAAAATTTAATTATAACGAAAAAGTATAAAAATTGTTATTTAAAATAAAGATTAACTGAGTCTATTCAGAAACAGAAAGCATATTCCAATTCAAATGATTTTAGATGCTTTAAAAGAAATAATGGGTAAGTTAGAAAGAGTATTTACCTGCGTTGAGTGATCGGGGGCAGGATGGCCCGTGTTGTCTAACAGTGTAGGGGAAGCAGGGCGAGCATCTATAGCAACAAATAACATAAAGACTTCACATTTACCACAGCAGACCATTTAAAATAATGATTTTTTTCTCGAAAATACATTTATTTCTTTTTTTTTTTCTAAAACAAAAACAATATGCTTTTCACACTGCGAATCAGTGCGATATCTATTAAAAGTGCAAAATAAAGTTTGAAAAAAAAAATGCATTAAGCGAACACCTTTGAGCCAAATTTGCAATAAATTTTGTACAACGTTGATTTCGAGCGTTTTATAACTTTTTATAAACTGAAATATTGAGTTTGTGTATTGAAAAGTAAAGTATGGTAAATATGTTTATACATATTGTTGGTTTTTAAGAAAAACAACACAGCTCAAGAAATATCATTTTTTTTTTAATAAATGATAGAAAATTTGAATTTGTACATATTATTTTGTTAAACCACATAAGAGTCCTGTAAGTTCCAAATATAGGACGAGGTGTTTTTCAAGTGCATATTTATTTTTTCTAGATAAAATTACAAAACTCAAAAATACAAATTATTGACTTGTGTCATTTTTCTTCGGAACCAACTTCACATGTACATATACTCGTATAGTAGTTGTTAAAATATATTTGTAAATATACGACATTAAAGTGACATGTTAAACTGTGTATGTTAAACTACGTTTATGTTTAATCACAACAAGGATTATTAAATATTCACCTATCGTAGATATTTTACTTTAGATCTGCTACTCCCTACTTTTTGACAGATATTTTATGATAGTAAATCTAATGCAAAATCGAAAATAATTTCATATTGTGAAATAAGCAAAATTAATTTTTATAATTTAAGATTTGGCAAATATTTTTTTTTACAGTTGCCACTTCTTTGCATCAATTCTGATCTTTTAGTGGTGGATATTCAAAAGTACTTAAGAATTTTTTGCCCATACAATTGAGTTTGGTAATTAATAAAGCAATTTGAAGTGCATTAATATTTTCGGATGGACTGCATTTCTTTGGTCTATGGCTATGGCTCAAAGCTATAAAACGGATATTCATTCAAAATGTAAGGTTTACCAAAGAGAAATACGATCCGGATGAGTTGACCAGAAAATTCTCGTCGCTATGTGGTGTTCAAGTGCTCATTTCTACTAAATTTGGTTGACATTAAAATTTTTTTATAACCCGTATTGAGATCGGGATTTTCAAAAATGGGGCAGACATAAGGAAAAATGGTTGAAGTTGAAAAAAAAACGTCACAAAATAAAGAGAAGACGATATAATGTCCCGATGTCTCGGGACATTACAAAAATGGCTTAAAATTACAACTATTCTCAACCATTTATAAAAAAAATACGTGTCCTCTTTTACCCAGATTCCAAACGAACAGTTCTCAATTTACAAATTTTCAAATTAGTAGTTTTATTAAAAAAAAATAAATACAAAAATAAA
The DNA here is from genome assembly GCA_911387755.1 of Chrysotoxum bicinctum. Lineage (NCBI taxonomy): Eukaryota > Metazoa > Arthropoda > Insecta > Diptera > Syrphidae > Chrysotoxum > Chrysotoxum bicinctum. Next base: position 114,634,383 of record OU426988.1, read on the forward strand.
AAGTCAGTTACTTTGTTAAGTTAATAGTAACATAACTCAATGTCCAATCTTTATGGACGACATGAGGTCATCGGAGTCAAGAAATAGGGTCTTCTTAATACAAGCAGTTAAAATATATAAGAAAGTAAACATTTTTTAAGTAACAACTTATAAAATTTGTAAATTTTAAAATTAAAAATTCAAGAAAATTTTAAAAGTAATTAAAAAAAATTAAAAAAGAAATAATAGCATGCAAAAGCAGTTGATAAGTAGTAGTTTTAGTCTCTCCGTAAAATGAAACAATTTAATTTCTATTATATTTCGTTATATGATATTTCCTTATGAGATCTTGCGATAACTAAAAATATAAGAATTTACTTCTCTCAACATATTTGTTACGGATTCATTTCTACTATAGTTAGTAAGTAGCTTGATGAAAAAGAGCTACTGATAAAAGAGAATGTGGGTCGATGTTAAAAATTATTGCCTAAAGGAGGGCAGACGATGAGAGTTGAGTTACACAAAATTAACATAAGGGGCATTCCGCGTGCTAGCGGGCAACGAAAAAATTAAAGGATCTTGAAATTCGTCCATCTTTGTGATATTTATACTTTTTCGGTTCTTAACATGATATTTAAAAGGATTTTTAGGTCTGGTGCTGGAGCTAGAGCTATGGGCCCTTAACGTTTCAACAGGCTAAGTGTAAGGGTTCTTGAGACAAATGTTGGTAAATTGAATGAAGTGATAGAAAAAAATTGAATGGTGGAATATAATAGTAAATAAGATTTAAACCTGAATTTGAATATTTTTCTTGATAGTAAGCAGGAAGTTCACATTTCAAATTAAATTTTAGACAACTTGGCCACTTTTAAGATTTTTAGATCTTAAAATAACATTATTGCATTGGACATACTACGTGCCAAGTTTCAGAGTGGGATCTTTATTCGCTTAGAAGATACACTATATAAAGTGCGTGGATCTCGTGCAAATTTGTTTTTTCTTTCTCTTACCTTAATGTTCCTTATGAAATAAAGAAACCAAATACGAAAAACCGAGATGGGATCTCAATTATCTTAGAAGTCACCTGTTTTTTAGTAATGAGGTGGCAACTTCCTATGTGTTGGAAGTCCAACTTGGGCTAGATTACTTCTTGTACGAAGAGACGCCATCTGTTGTTATTTGAAACCGTAACTTCAATGCTAGAAAAAGATTGATCTAGTTATTTTGTTTTGCCGTCATTTTTGTATAATTTACTTTGACATAAACTAATCTACGTGACGGACAAAAGGTACAAACTTAAACGGTGAATTTGGTTAAAAGAAGAGTAAGTCGAGTTATGCCTGGGAAAAAGACTTCGTGTCAGTTAAACAAGGCGATGGCACAAGAAGTCAGCTACAAAAACAACTGCTTTTGTGCAATATTGCTGAGCTGAAGCAGTTTAAAACCAAATACCCGGGGATTTAATTGGGACTATCGAAGTTTTTCAATCTGAGGCCCGAACAAATTATCTTAGTCTGACACTCTTGCAAACTATGATTTATTATTAAATTGAAAACGAAGTGTAAACAAGTTCAACGTTGTGTTCATGTAGAGAAATAACTTAAATTAAACAAAATTATATCACGTGAGGTCATACTAGATCGATCTTTTTCTAGCATTGAAGTTACGGTTTCCAATAATATCACAAGGGCAAAGCTAGCCCAAGTGGGACTTTTCGTAAAATAGGAAGTTACCACCTCATCACTAAAAAAAAAAACATGTTACTTCTAAAATAATTGAGATCCCATCTTCAAACTTAGTGTTTGGTATCTTTATTTCATAAGAAATATTAAGGGGAAAAAAAAACACCAAAATGGGCTAAGGTACTTAAACTTTAATTAAATTGCTAAAATCCGGTTTTCTATTGAAAAAATATGTTTTTGTTTTTAGCAAGATAACCACGCACTTTAAATGGTGCATCTTTCAAACGAATAAAGATCCCACTCTGAAACTTGGCACGTACTATCTCTATTACATAAACGTTATTATGAAACCTATACAAAAACCTCTAAAATGTTAACTTCCGGCTTACTATAAACAAAAAATAATAATTTTTGGTTTAAATTTCATAAAAAAAGAACATATAATTTACCATTTAATATTTCTTTCTATCGCTTCATTTAATTTATCAACATTTGTCTTAAGAACCACTGTGCATAACATGCTGAAGCCTTAAAGGCCCATAGCTCCAGCACCAGACCCACCACTTTTTTCGTTGTTCGTTTCACGTCGAATGCCCCATAACCTAAATCACAACGTTTTTCTAAAGATTGTAGCCTAGTTCCAACCGATCTTGATATAGGGGGCAAGTTGTAGTTTTCAATCCATGGAAGTTGGAAGTCTTTTGAGAACAAAACGCAGAAAACGGATCTTAATTGATTCAATTTTCTTAAATATAAAGGATTGGTGGCAAAACATTTGGTCCCGAAAATAATCTTTACGGTTGTTAATTTTATAGAACATATAATCGACATTAACATTTATATCGGTATCTCCATTTAAATCCTCTTCAACTTTGCCAAACGCTAGCACTGTGCTTAAACATATTAAGGTTAGTCATAATCCCTTTATTGCGCACAAAGTTTAAATACAAAAATAGATAAAATAGATATAAATGTATATATAAATAAATATATAATACACTTCTATAAAAAAAAATACTACAAGAAAAGTAAGAATAAGTTGTATTTATGTTAATGAATTCGTATTAATAAATAATATTTTAAGTTTTTATCACAAGGACATAAATTTAAGAAAATGTTTTTGAAGCGGTCCCTGAAATAATGCAAAATTTATTAAGGGATATAAAAGATCTGATTCGTTCATAATAGTCCGGGAACCCACGACATTTTTGGGTGGTCATTTCACCAAGGCTCATTTTTAAATATGTTTAAGCTTTCATGGTGCACATACATAAAACGACCTTCAGCTGCCATTCTTCGGGTGGGGGTGGGAGTAACAGAGCCACCCCGCGTTGAAAAATGTAAAAATGAAACCAATTTCACCAAAGCTGAAATTTTGTTTGCATATTAAGGATGACATTTAACGAAGAAAAATCATGTTCAGCTGCGCGTGAAAATAAGTAGTATTAAAAAAAAAAAAAAAAAATTAATACTACCAAAGCTGAAATTTTATTTGCAGATTAAGCATAACATTAAACGATTAAATATCATATTCAGCTGGAAAAATTCCGGTGGAAAAGGCTTCAGCTGCGCGTAAGAAAATAATTAAAAAAAAAATTTTTATTTCCAAACGTGAAATCGGGCCGTGAGAATAATTTAAAAAAAAATTGCATTAATATAAATACCAAACATGAAATTCATTTATGCTATAGTTTAGTACATTATATATTGCATAAATAAGTTTCGGCTGAGCACGCATCGGGGGAATAGCCTTTTAAATGAAATAGCATTTTAAATGAAATTGTAAAATGTTCATTCTATCGCGGTACGAATTTTCACACACGAGTACCAATAGTCATCGAATGTGTACTTTTTTTTTAAGGGACTTTCTAAGAGTTCGTAAGTAATGCGTTAGTAAAATATAGAGCGATCGAGAGACCTCGGAAAAAACTAGACGCTAGAGAGAAAAAGAGTCGGTCTGTGGAGCAAGGACGCTCACGTGAGATTATTTGGTGGTTCGGTAATTCGTACTTGATTCACGCTGATACAATGTGCATCAAAAGTCTAGCATAAATATTTATACGCGAGACTGGGGCTAGTTATATATATATATATATATATATATATATATATATATATATATATATATATATATATATATATATACATATATATATATATTTAAATGAGTATAGATTCGAAACAATGCTTGTCTCATTCACAAGCAATTTGACTTTTTCATGCATGGCAACGTTCAACGCTCGCGATGCATTTTTTTTTTTGCCTCTATGTTTCGCTTTCAGCGCAGTGAAAACTTGGTAGCATTTCGAATGGTAATAGCACGCACTATTTTCTGTATTTAAAGGCAAAATTACTTCATGTGAATTTAAATTATTTTGCACTCTTATATACAATATTTCACGACACTTTTGCAAACCAGATTCAGTAAATAAATTCAGTTTTCCGTTCGTTTTCAAACAGAAAACACAAACCGAGGGAACGCTCATTTTCGTACATATAGGTTATAACGCTCCGAAAACGAAACTGACGAAAAGAACGCCAAGAAGTATCTGCCAACACGTCTTATACTAAAGAAGGAAGGCCTTCGACTATAGCAAAAAGGATAGGCATGCGAAGATCTCATCACGCAAGTGAATTCAAGGAATAAGCGACGGTGCCAAGTATAAAGGAGACGAACGTCGCAGTCGTTGTAAATTCGTTGAATTTGAAAAAAAAAAAGTTTGCCGCAGCTGAATATATATGTACTAAAATATATATGCAATATATATGTACTAAACTATAGCAAAAATGAATTTCAGGTTTGGTATTTATATTAATGCTAATTTTTTTTAAATTATTCTCACGGCCCGATTTCACGTTTGAAAATAAAATTTTTTTTTAAATTATTTTCATACGCGCAGCTGAAGCCTTTTCCACCGGAATTTATCCAGCTGAATATGATTTTTAATCGTTTAATGTTATGCTTAATCTGCAGTAGTATATTTTTTTTTTTCATTTTAATACTACTTATTTTCACGCGCAGCTGAACATGATTTTTCTTCGTTAAATGTCATCCTTAATATGCAAAAAAAATTTCAGCTTTGGTGAAATTGGTTTCATTTTTACATTTTTCAACGCGGGGGTGGCTCTGTTACTCCCACCCCCACCCGAAGAATGGCAGCTGAAGGTCGTTTCATGTATGTGCATCATGACAGCTTAAACATATATTTAAAAATGAGCCTTGGTGAAATGACCACCCAAAAATGTCGTGGGCTCCCGGACTATAATATAGTTTGTGGCGGACGGACCTCCACATGCTAACACACCATCAATAAAAATAAATTGCTTAATCCCGGAACGCATTCTAGTTTTGACACATTGTTCGGAGAGAATGAAATGACCAGAGTGTCATGCAACGCGACTCTTCTGACTAGAGTAAAGCCGTGTAAGAAATTTTCTATTTTTTCTTGATAGCTGTCTGGCGGGTTAAAGGCTGGCATTCTCTTTTCGACTGCGACCGCCATCAGTAATCTTCACATCCAGTTTCCAATCCAAATTGTATTTTTATATTTTGAAATTAATAATAAAAGTCAAAGGATTATTTTAATTACTAAAGAAGAAGTGTTCTTTATTGGTTGGGCACAAGCACCCGAGTCGTCTATTTATTGGTTGGGCACAAGCGCCCAAATTGGTGACCCCGACGTGATATTCTGTACAGAAACGTAGAAGCGGACTTTTCTACTCAAGTGGCTGCAAATTTTTTCGTCGAGTACTTGGTTGCTGTTGTCGCCAAAAGCAGCATCACCTTCTTGTTCTACCACCTGCACATTTCCACCAGACAATTGAACACTCGAGCAGAAATCTACCATTGGGTTGTGAAGAAATTCAAGCCATTAGCACCGTCACATACACCGTTCGATTTTTGTCAACGGCATCGTCTCAGGCAACGGTATACAGTACCGTTTGTTATTGCGTGGCTAACGGCAGCAACAGTGCAGCATAAACCAGTTACTTTTTCATCACGCATCTTGGCAGACAAGCAAAAAAACAAATCAAAGAATCTTGTGCCTGTAAAACAATTTTATACGAGGGTTGTATGACAGCAGCGTGGATGATCAGAAACCCCGTTCTAAAAAAACTCGGCAACAGATGAGCAGACACCGCAGCAAAATTTTTTACTATCTTTTGTATCATTTATGTCATTAATAAGAATAATAAAATATTGCCAGTGCTTTTCGTTTTAGATATTCAGTAAAATATATTTCATTTTTGTTTACAGCGCTTCTCGCTTACGCTTTTCATTCTTTCAAATCATACAATTTCAATTTTTCTTAATAACTTTTTATTCGTTTCAACTAATTAATTTTTATTTTTGTTTGATTCCATGTTATATCTACAATCTTGAATACTGGGGGAAGCAAATCGAATCAGAATGCCCGACTCACCCGATCCAGTTGCAAATCCTCTACAGAGCACTGTGGATAACCGAAGCTCATCAAGCCCCGTCAGCCTTGCCGGAAGCAATACAGAGTCTTCGAATGCCCAAGTAAGTGCACTTAACTTTAAGAATTTGCCTTTTTGGCCGGATAACCCGGACGTGTGGTTCAAAGTTTTAGAAGGGCAGTTCGCGGTAGCCCAGATTAGGTCGGACAATTCAAAATATTTTACAGCACTCGGTCTCTTAGACACGCGTACGGTTAACATGTGTAGGGATATTATTATGAATCCGCCCGGAAGCGGTTTATATGAACACTTGAAGTCAACTATTCTTTATCGCCTCTTAGAATCTGAGGATGTTCGTTTACAAAGATTGTTACACGATACCGCTCTTGGGGATAAAAAACCCAGCGAACTTTTAAGGGAAATGCGTGCGCTATCCGGAAATCAATTTCAAGATTCGGTTTTAAAAGGTTTATGGTTGCAACGATTGCCTCAAACAGCTCAAGCCATTTTAACTTGTTCAGCTGATGGCTTAGATAGTCTCGCTCAGACGGCGGATAGAATTGTCAGGTTGGTTCCAAATTCAAATGAGGTTTTCACATTAGGTAGTAATTCTCGCGAACTAAATCAATCTTCAGAGGCTACAAAAAACAGCATTTCGCCTTTGGAGGAACTTCAGTTAGAGGTGGCAGCTTTGCGTCGGCAGGTAACTCAACGCTCTAGACGAGATAGGTCAGCGTCTCCGCGACCAGAACGTAACTCTCGTGAGCGATTTAGTCAATGGTGTTGGTACCATCGTCGGTTTGGTGATCGAGCACTTAAATGCGATCCACCCTGCAGTTTCAGGAATCGTAATCGAAACTTTTCGGAAAACGGAATGCCCAATCGTTAGCGGCTTGCGATTCGGGCACATTCTTTTCAAATTGCCGTCTATTTATTCAAGATTCAGCGAACAAATTCAATTTTTTAATCGATTCGGGGGCGGATATTTCAGTTTTACCCGCAACTGTAGCAATTAAAAGGAGTCGTCCTAAATCAAATCAACTTTTCGCCGCCAATGGCTCTTCAGTTGCAACTTACCGTCGCATACGACTCGTTCTTGACTTAGGACTGCGTCGAAAGTTTTCTTGGGTTTTTGTGTACGCCAATGTAAGCAAACCCATCTTAGGCGCCGACTTTCTTAGAAACTTCGGACTTCTTGTCGATTTAAAAAATAGTCGTCTTGTTGATCCTCAATCTAACTCTATCTCATTTGGCAAACTTAAGCAAGATTCTACGCAAACACTTTCAGTTTTAGCTCAAGGCTCAGTCGATGAAAACATTCATCAATTAATTAAAGAGCACAATATTGTTTCTAGGGAAAATGTCTTTGTACGACCAGTACAACATGACGTTAAGCACGTAATTCTCACTGGGTCTACACGACCGATCAACAGCAAGCCACGTCGTCTCCCTCTAGATAAACTGAAAGCCGCCAAAAAGGAATTTGATTTTCTACTGCAACAAGGCATTTGCCGACCAAGCAGCAGTCCCTGGGCCACACCTTTGCACCTAGTTCTCAAGAAAAATGGCGAATGGAGACCCTGCGGTGACTATCGGTTACTCAACGCGGCCACTCAACCCGACAGTTATCCAATATCGCACATTCAAGATTTCGGTCATCAGCTGCATGGCCAAACAATTTTTTCAACAATCGATTTAGTACGCGCTTACAATCAAATACCTATTGATGAGGCTGACATTCCCAAAACAGCCATTACAACTCCATTCGGACTTTTTGAGTTCACTAGAATGACGTTTGGTCTAAGGAATGCTTCCCAAACGTTCCAGCGTTTTATGCACTCGATTCTTCGAGACCTTCCATTCTGCTTTACATACATTGACGACATCTTGGTCGCTTCGAAAAACTTAGCCGAGCATTTGCGTCATCTCAAAATTTTGTTCGAGCGCTTAGAAAGATTCGGTCTCGTTATAAATACCGAAAAATGTAATTTCGCCAAAAGAAATGTTACATTTCTTGGACATCTCATTTCGGGTGAGGGAGTTAAACCATGCCCTAGCAGAGTGGAAGCTATTGCTAATGTCAAGCTTCCTAAAAATGTTTCTGAGTTGAGACGGTTCTTAGGAATGTTAAATTTTTACAGACGCTTCATACCTAGGGCAGCTTCTTTGCAATTTCCATTGACTGAATTTCTCAAAGGAAAAAAGAAAAAGAACGACAAAACTCCTATCGAATGGACCTCCGAAACAACCACCGCGTTTCAACGCTGCAAAGATGAACTTTTTCGAGCCACTCTGTTGGTATTTCCAAGGCCAAACGCCAAATATTCGCTATGTGTTGACGCTTCAGATTTTGCGATCGGTGGAGTCTTGCAACAATGGAATAAAAATATTTGGCAACCGCTTTCATTTTTTTCAGCTAAGCTGAATCGCGCTCAATCCGGCTACAGCACGTATGATAGAGAACTGTTAGCAGTCTACCTCTCTATTAAGCACTTTCGCCCCTTTCTTGAAGCACAAATTTTTACGATTTTCACAGATCACAAGCCTCTCACTTTCGCTTTTCGGCAAAAACCTTCAAAGGCTTCACCTCGACAGCTTCGCTACCTCGATTTAATTGGACAATTTTCGACCGACATTCAGTACATTCCTGGTTCGGAAAATATTGTCGCAGATACACTTTCGCGACTCGAGGAAATTACACTACCAACACAAATCGATTTTCAAACTATCGCCAAGGCACAAGCCAACGACCAAGAGCTGCACGATTTGCGTTCTTCTGAAACGTCTTTACGTTTTGAAAAAGTCATTATTCCTGGTACAACGGAATCAATCATATGCGATACCTCAACCAGTTTCCCTCGTCCATACATACCCAAAGATTTTCGAAAGCTAATTTTTGAAACCATTCACTGCTTAACTCATCAAGGTGTACGGGCATCAGTCAAAGCAATATCCAAACAATTTATTTGGCCAGGCATCAATAAAGATTGTCGCAATTGGGCAAAAGCTTGTTTAGCCTGCCAAAAATCAAAAATTTCGAAGCACGTCAGAAGTCCTATTGGAAATTTTCCTCCGGTTTCCAAGCGATTCGATGAAATCCACATCGATCTGGTAGGTCCTCTTTTACCTTCAGAAGGTTTTCGATATTTACTCACCATGATTGATAGGTATACACGTTGGCCAGAAGCGATTCCAATTCCTGACATTACAGCTGAAACGGTTGCGGACGCTATATTTACAAATTGGTTTTCTCGGTATGGAATACCGTCAATTGTCGTAACCGATCAAGGTTCTCAATTTGAATCCGCATTATGCAACGAATTTTGTAAACGTCTTGGAATCAAACACCATCGCACTACTGCATATAACCCAAAAGCGAATGGATTCCTTGAACGCTGGCATCGCACCCTTAAAGCAGCCCTCAAATGTCATAATGACATTCAGTGGTCTAGAAGACTGCCACACGTTTTAATGGGACTCAGAGCAACTTATCGTGAAGAATTCGAAGCTACCTCAGCTGAATTAGTTTTCGGTCAAAATATTCGCCTACCTTCGGATTTCCTAACAGCCAACAGAACAGATTTTCCTCAGTCTGAATTCGTCAAGGAGCTTTATCGTCATTTTGATACCGTTCGTCCATCCGCACCTTCGCGTCATTGCAACTATAAACCTTTCATTTTCAAAGAACTAAAACAATGCTCTCGCGTATTCGTCAGAGTCGATTCGGTACGCAAACCTCTTCAACAACCTTACGAAGGACCTTTCATTGTCCTTAACCGTAACGAAAAAACATTCAAATTACTTATAAATGGCAAAGAATCAATTATCGGGATCGACCGCTTAAAACCTTGTTTCACGGAAACTGAAGATATAATTGAGCAGCCCAGGCCGAAACCAACAATAATCAAAAAAGTTTCGTTTACTGAGAACCATACGTCCGCGGAACCCGACCAAAAAACGCGAACCGGGCGTCCTATTCTTCGCCCAAGCAGGTATCGTTGAACTCAGCTTCCTGCATTCAACTGGCGGGGGAGTGATGTGGCGGACGGACCTCCACATGCTAACACACCATCAATAAAAATAAATTGCTTAATCCCGGAACGCATTCTAGTTTTGACACATTGTTCGGAGAGAATGAAATGACCAGAGTGTCATGCAACGCGACTCTTCTGACTAGAGTAAAGCCGTGTAAGAAATTTTCTATTTTTTCTTGTTAGCTGTCTGGCGGGTTAAAGGCTGGCATTCTCTTTTCGACTGCGACCGCCATCAGTAATCTTCACATCCAGTTTCCAATCCAAATTGTATTTTTATATTTTGAAATTAATAATAAAAGTCAAAGGATTATTTTAATTACTAAAGAAGAAGTGTTCTTTATTGGTTGGGCACAAGCACCCGAGTCGTCTATTTATTGGTTGGGCACAAGCGCCCAAAAGTTTCGTCGATGCTGTTGCTCAAAAACAAAATATCTTACCCTCAATGTTCTTGCAGGAGCATACATTTGAATAAGAGTTAGAAGTGAAGGGCATGTAATACGGTTACATACTCGTAACACATCTCTAATAAACATTATTTAATGCGCACCCCTTCTATAATTAAGACAAAAAAAAATTGGCATAAAGCAGGATTAGAGAAGAAAAAATCGCAACTCATTTTCATAAATATATTTGTTAAAATGCCAATAAACCTTTTCGATGCGATCAGAATGCACATTGCAGATAGGATCCCAAATTATATCGGTATATTTAAGAATAGATAAGAGGGTGTGCAGATTAATGAATTGTTTGTTGTGTTAAAAAACCAAAAACTTAATGGCGCAAAATTTTAAACAGTTCTCGTTTAAGGAATAAAACCGGCTCTACTTAACGCAGTCGTTGTTGAGTAAACTCGGTTGTAAGTCGAATGAATACTAATTTTATTTCACTATGTTAATTCTATATATACACAATTTTCTTGTCTTATCTTTCTATTCTTAATGTCTATGTTGTTTACTTAAATGTTATTTATCTATAGATAACCGTCAGTGTATGCTTAGGATGATCTGTCTTATCTTTATTTCACATACATATTGGGTTATCTATAGATTGGGTATGTTCATGTTTGAACAGTCGTTTAGCTGGGAGACTTGGTCTAACTTTTGCATAATTTTAAACACGTTAGACACTCTTCCAACTGATGTGGGTTTTACAACAGAACCTAAGCGAATTTGCGTTGAACAACCCTTAATTTGACAGATACATAACTCACACAACTACAAAAACACAACAAAAAAAAAGTAAAAAGAACAGACAACTCTAAACCAAATAATTTTTGGCCGAAAAAAGTACATTTTATAAACTACCTCAGTACAGATTTTGATTGTTTATAAGTTACTTACATTATTTTAGAAGGAAATAAAATATAAATCGCAAATTCACAGCATAAAAACTCAATTTGTTGTTGCAAGGTGCAGATTCATTTAGCTATACTTCTCTCGGCCAGCGGCGCGGCGCGCGTGCCTACATAAGATATGTATATGTACCTACATACATTTGTATTTACAGATTTGTTCATCGTAGAGCACTTGCGTACGATTGTTTTTATAATATTCAGTCTATTTACAAAACAGCATCTTTAAAAAATCGAATAAAACATCAGTAAACATTTTTTCTTCGATTTGCTTTTGTATGAAATGACCACTGTCAATATGGATAAAGTATACCTACTTTTAAAAGATAAACTAGCTATTTGCTGCTGTTAAAGTAAGACGAGCTCTTTAACGTTAAAGTATAGTTTATATCCTTTAAAATTAACAAAAAGTCGGGTCTCGTTTTATACTCAATATTTAGAGTCGACTCCCATTCTAAAATTGATTTAGAGATACCGATGCACATTGGTTATGAATGTCTGAATATCACAATGGGAGGGAAATATAGAGTCGGGTAAGGCATTCCACATTCGTGTAGTGCGACTAAGGAATGAATCTCTGAATTTAACAGTACGTCCGAAGTTGAGATCAAGGGTAAACTGATGAGCAAGGAAACCTAAACACTTAGCAGTATTTCTGGCAACGTCGAATATGTGATCATTCCACACAAGGTGGTCTGTGATACACATACCGAGAACTGAGAGCTGTTCGGTTTCCTCAATGCAAGTGCCATTCATGGATAGCAGCTGGGGCGTGGATTCCGCTTTAACGACAGGAGACAGCATTGAGTTTTTGAAGCATTAAATTCTACGCGGTTTTTTGTTCCCCATTTGACAATGCTGTCAAGGTCAGAATTTAATGAGCTTATCATACGCTGTCGTTCCAAATCTACATCCAAAGGACAAGGACGTGTATCTGGAAACGAATATGAGAAGCTGAGAGTACTCTCGTCAGCAAAACAATTTAATGGATTAGAAGTTTCAGACAAAATATCGTTGATGAATATCATGAACTTCAGACTTAAACCCGTCCAACACAACTTGTATTGAGCGGTTCGAAAGGAAGTTTCTAATCCAACGAAGAAGAGATTCATCAATACCAAATGCACGCATTTTCGATAAGAGAGCTTAATACCAAACTCTATCAAATGTCTTGGAAATATCAAATGCAATAATCTTACTTTCTCCAAAACGATGTAAAGATTTGTGCCACTGTTCGGTGAGATATACCATCAGATCACCAGTGGACCTATTGCTACGACAGCCATACTGCCGGTCATTAAGAAGCTTTCGTTCTTCGAGATATTTCTTAAGCTGATAATTTATCAGCGTTTCCATGACATTGGAAAGAAGGGACGTAATTGCAATTGGATGATAGTTGGAGGGGGAAAAATATTCGCCTTTTTTAGGGACAGGCTGTACAAATGCTGTTTTCCATCCACTCGGAAAGAGACCTGTAGAGTAGGACAGATGGAAAAGCTTACGCAATGGCTTTTCCAGCTTTAAAGAACACCTCTTCAAAACAATGAGAGGAATACTATCCGGGCCAGCGGATTTGTGTATATCAAGATCCTTTAGGAGTCTTGCAACTGTACGTGTACGAAAAAAGATTCGTCCCATGGATAGTTTGTGTTCTCAGGTACAGGAGGAGTCATAACACTCTCTGGCAGCGTCGAATCAACAGGAAACTGTGCTGCAAGCAAATTGGCTTTATCTAATGAGCTGACATAGGGAGTGTCATTGATAACGAGCGTTGGGACGGAGGACGAAGTAGTATTTCAAATTTTTTTACAAGTGACCAAAAATTTTTACTACCCTTGGGACATTGTAGTATTTTTTGCCTAATGTTTTGATCATGTAAAAATTTGGTCTGTCGAATATGATCATTGCAGGTAGGTTTTTCTAGCTTGTTTGAACTTATTCTGATTTTCCTCAGTAGGGTTGGCTTTATAACATCGGAAACTTACTTCTCTGACCCTGATAACCACTTTACAGCTCGAATCAAACCATGAATACTCTTTCGGTTTGATAGATTTTTTCCTATTCGGAATAAAATTTCTAATTCCGTAAAGAATTAAATTTGTAATCATATCTGCACTGGAGTCCACGTTACTATCGAGGAAGAATAGTGACAAGTTAAAGCTTCTGAAGAATTCATTGAGACCGTTCTAGTTGGCTTTCTCGTATTACCGAACGGTTCTCTTAGGAATGTTTTCTCTAACTGGGTTTTGTTGGCACGAGAAATTTGCACATATAATACAATGGTCTGATGTGCCTCTGGGCGATAGTACGCAAATAGTGTATTTATCAGGATCAGAGGTAAGAAACAAGTCTAGGGTGTTCGCGGATTGACCTACAATGTCAGTAACGAGTAGGCTCGTTAACAAGCTGAGTCAGGTTGTTTAACTCAGAAAAAATCTCGACATACCTTCCTTCTGGTGTTGTCTGACCAGAATAGCGCAGCCACGAAGAATTGTGTACATTGAAATCGCCCGTAACAACGATTTCACTGTGCGGATAATGGGAACAATTCTCTGGATAGAGTCGGACAGAGCATCGAGTTCATTAGAAGTCGAGTTACTATCCAAACTTGGACTGCGATAAATAAAACATGTATGAATGATGCGCTTATGTACGGTGAATTTAAACCACATGAATTTAAAGTTTGTATTAAAACAAAAGCCATATTGTGGTTGAAGCTGATTAGCAACATCATTTCGTACATATATGGCGAGTCCATGGTGAAGGAAAAACAAGGGCCCCAAGCTATAACCATGTAGGCTGAATTCCGAGTGATCAGAATTTTCACCCACCTGGGTTTCACTAAGTGCCAAAACTGCTGGCCTGTTTTTCACAGTATGGACATATGCGGCACAGAAATTCTTTCTAAGCCCCCGAATGTTGCAGTAATCGACCCTAAACTCACTCACCATTACGAAAAACAAAACACATAAAAACCAAATCAGACAATTAACTATATACATATAATCGATACGGGAGTTAAAAGTCATTTCTGTATCCGTAATAACCCCAAGATATTTAATTTGGTCTACACTTCTTAACTGACACTGATTAAGTTTGAAATCATAGATATAAATTGAAATACTTCTAGTAAATGTTAAGAAATTGAATTTTTTATATTTACTTTCAGACAGTTCTCATCATACCAACTCGAAAGAAGGTTTAAATCATGCTGTACATTTACACAATCATTAAGGATATTTATTTCAAGAAAGAGTTTAAGATCTTCAACATATGTTCATATATTAAGCATTGACAACATTTAAATCTCAATACAATGTCGTCAATTAAAATTATAAATGACATAGCTTCATACCCTGAGGGAAACCAGATTTGAAATTTACTGATTTCGATAATTTGTTTTCTAAAGCTTCTCGTTAAGTTCTACTAAATAAGAATTAATCAATTTAATTAAGCATTACTGTGTGGAATCCATAAATGTTCAAGTTTTTTTTTTTTAAACGAGAATACTCTGATTAACCGAATCAATCTCCTTGCCGAAATCAGTATATATATTGACCATACTTGCAATCCGTTTTCTATGACATTAGATAACAAAATAGTTAAAAGCGCGAGATAAGACACAGTTGATCGACCAGTTATAAGACCGACTTAATTTTTGAATAAGTGTTCCTTAATTTGAAATTGTAATTTGGATTTAACGATTGACTTGATTACCTTTAGTATTGACGAAAATTCACAGATGCCTCTTTAATTTTCAATATATTTAATTTAATAATATAACTTAAGTAGTTGTCTAAGCCTCTATTAGGTGCAAACTAAATTAATTAATGGGAGGAATGCAACTAGCTATTTCAATAAAACACTACTGTTTATAAAAATACGAGCGGTGCTCCAGAGATTCAAATGTTTCTGTTATATTTGTATCACCCATCATTATTAAACCTTTAAATTCAATCCAAGAGCCACAAGCGAGCTATTAGTCCACCTGCCCAAATATAGTAATTATACTCGAGCTGCTTAGGAATAATTTTTAATATTTTGAATATTTATCATTTCATTTTTTCTTGTTATTAATTTGCTTAATTAATCATTTTCAAATTACCTTATCATATATTTATTTTGATAAATTATAACGAACACTGCCTAATTTACCCTACAAACTTAGCTCTCTTATCTAAAACATACTATTCTTGTAATAATAGTTTAAAGTGGACTTACATGTTTCTGCATCTGCAAAATGCAGAAAACAAGAGAGAGGCAGATGTATGTCTAAACCTGAAAGTGGGAAACAATACACAGGTGGTAACTCTGTTTTACTTCCTATGAACTGCTATAACTTGTTGGCCTGTTAATATACGAAACTATGCAATGAAAATTTAACTTACCTTCATTTTCTCTCATTTAGATTTAACGTTTTTTTTTCATATCATGCGTTCGTCAAGAAAAATTATAGAAAAATGTGAAAATATCACAAATTTACAAAATGCAGACGAAGCTGCTATAATAAAGATGATTGTTTTTTTTTGCAGAAATTACTCGTAAATGCAGATACAGGTAAATCCACCATTAACCTTATATTATTATCGCATCTTGTATCATATGTTAAATATGCATAGCTGTTCATATCGAATAATCTTATAATATATCATTACCTATCTGTTTCTCTTTGAATTAGTTCTAAAGTGTTATACTTATTATGCAAGTTAAGAATTCTTAATGTATTTCTCGTCCATTTTGATCTGGACCACATACTAGGTAACATCTTGTATAAGCAGAGGAATACATTTTTATAACGTGGTAAAATGGATTAGTTTTTTTTTTGTGCTAAACAGTTAGTGTTACATTAGTTTATTTCGCTTTCGTTTCCTAAAAATTCTTCGCTGTGCATTTTGTTTCATTTGTTTACAATCATTTATTGGTCCAAATCGAGCCGGATTTTTCTCTTTTGTGGTTTCGTCACAATTGTTCGTTTTACAGTCCATCTTAGAATCAATCAGAAAATTGTAATTCTAATAAGTCGCAAATTTTCACATCTCCCATTACACATTATACGTACATTCATACATATGAACATATTTTCGCTATCAATTATTTTTGGAATTTGGAATTCGTAAAAAATTCAATGAAAGATGAAATTTCATCCTCACGTGTTGGTTATATTGGCTGTCTCAAATTGAATTATACAAATCAATTAAAGATACGTTTTTCCCATAATTTTACTAATTTGCTGGTTTCGGTTTTCAAAATGCCTAGTTCTCTCCGTCTGGTTCGTGGTCATCTCAAGGCTTCGCTTACTAAGCTCGCAAAATACACTGATCGATTTTAAGGTTTCACTTTGTTATTTGGACGTACGTCTATCTAAAGCTAAAAGTTTATGGGAGGAATTTAATGCATTTCAATTTTGCATGTACGAGTTCGCGGATGAGGAAAGTTACGTAGATCCTGCTTCAGATTATGATGAGTTCGAGACCCCGTATTTGATCGTTCAATCCATTTTATTGTCAGCAAACTACTATATTGTTGCAAACAGAGCTTTATACTCCTACAGCGCCATCTGTTGGGAAATTAAATATCTACTTTATGGAAGAAACAAAAAGCTCTTTTCCAATGTCATATACATTATGTATTTCCCCTTATTCCAACCATCTAGAACATTCCAAGTCTAGAACCTTCGCACATTGGTTTCGAGAACAACTAACTTGAGTATATAAGGGAGTGCTCGCGGTGAGCACGACACAGTTGATTTTGGATTATGAAAGTGTGTAAAAGTATTGCTTATTGGATTGTGTTATTAAACAAGTGTGATTTAAATTTGAATAAAAGTATTTGAGTTGATTATAAATTGAGATTTATTGTTTTGAATTGGAGAGTGTAAATAAAGAAGAAATACTGAAAAGAGTAATAAGTTTTATTTAACGAACCTAGTAAAAATATTACATTTGTGTCAGAAAAGTGGAATAAAACTTATTGTGCAGTGAAGTTTGCGAAAAAAAAAAATAATAATAAAAATGAGCAAGTTACTAAAAGAGTTCAACTGTAATGAGCTGAAAACTGGGGGGTTATTATGAAAAACGATACTCGTTCAAAATAAGGCGTATTCGGTAAATTGCGATTAGGAAAAACGATTGCAGTAGCACTTAATCGTCAAATTGCGATTAAGAAAAACGAGAATCGTAAAAATGACGATACTCGTATTTTTATTTACGAGTGCCTTCAGCTCTCGTTCAGCTTTCGTTTTGGCGGTAGTTGTCAAATGTCATTTATTTTTTAATTTTTGTTTGGTTGGTTTTTGTTTTGTTAAGTGAGCAAAAAAATGTAAGTAAATAATAAATAAAATTGTGAAAAACATAAAAATAAGTTATTTCTAACCTTCTAGGCCTACAAGCGCTTTTAAAAAATTATCATTTTTCGTTTTTGCCTGGCAACTTTTTTTGCTTTCTATTTTTGTATCTTGTAATCGTTCTTCGCCATGACTTTCGTTTCTTCGAGTTTCGTTTTTTCTGCCGTTCGTTTCGTAATTCATAATAAGGGCCCTGAATTAGGCAAGCGAGAACTTTCTAGAGCAGGATCGAAAAATGAGCTTGTTCTGCGTTTGGCCGAATATTTGAAACAACAAAATGAAGACCCGGACATTTTCGTCTTTGAAGCTGACGCTGAGGAAGCAGACGTAAGTAAAAATGTAGATGTTTTCGAACGTCTTAAAGAGCAACGAAATGAACAAAACGAACGTTTCAATGAACAGAAAAACGAACAAAAGAATGTTCTCAAACGTCTCGAAGAGCAATGAAATGAACAGAAAACGAACAAAAGAATGTTCTCAAACGTCTCGAAGAGCAACGAAATGAACAGAAAACGAACAAAAGAATGTACTCGAACGTCTCGAAAAGCACCGAAATGAATACAAAAACCAACAAAAGAATATTCTCGAACGCCTTGAGAAACAGCATAGCGAACAAAAAGACGTTCTCGAAGAGCAAAGAAACATGCTAGAAGGCAAGCTTCTTAGCATCGAGAATAATGTATCTGCACTTGATGAACGTGTTTTCTTGCTGGAGAATCAAGTCGACAACAAAATGGAGACATTTTCAAAAGAGTTAGACCGTATTCGAAATATAAAGATTCGGGAAAGTTCTGGGGAAGCTTTGAGAAAAAAAAGAGATGCAATCTCCTACCTTTAATGGACAAACTTCTTGGTCTATATACAAGAAGCAATTCGAGGCAGCTTCCACAACAAATTGCTGGGATGAGGCTTAGAGGAGCAGCTGCTGAGTTGTTGCAAACCTTACCAGCAGATAAGAGCAGCGATTTCAATTCCTTGGTTTTGGCTATAGACCAACGCTTTTGCAATAGCCATATGAAGGAAGTCTTCAAAGTACAGCTCAATTCCAGAGATCAGAAGAGGGGCGAAACGCTACAACAGCTCCAAGCGGATATTGATAGGCTTGTTCATCTTGCATATCCAGATGTTGGAGAGGAAATATGTAACCAGTTTGCAGTTGAGGCATTTGTTCAAGCCATTTGCGACATACATCTTCAAAGTGCCGTGCGAACTGCTGGAAAACGAACGCTTTCTCAAACATTAGCGTTTGCCTTTACAATGGAAGCAGAAGAGCAAGCATTTCACGGAGTACATCGACTTAGAGAAGCCATCGTCGAAAAATGCTCATGCCGAAGAACTGATGTCCAAAGGAACCAACGAAACGGACTTGCAAAGTGCTGGAAATGCAACAAGACTGGACATTTACAGCGTCAATGTCGATTACCACCAAGAAGAGCTTGTCAAAATTGTGGACACGGAGTTTCAAACTCAGAACAAGGTAACAATAACACCAGTGTTACTTTCCGAACAGTTTTCCCAACAGGGAAACGAGTAAGAACCAACTTCGAAGGGCAAAAGCTGGTTTATGGTATCGATGGCCCCAGAAACACTATCCAGGTCTCTCAGACTAAACGAGACAATAAAAGTCTGACTGTCAAGGCAACTCTAAGTGGCAACAAACGTGTGGTCACCATCGTCCCGGTGCCACAGCCTTCATTGTGCGTCAAGACCTAGTGCACCTGAATTGGCTACACAACACCAATAGCTACCGTCTGAGAACTGCCACAGGAGAAGCAGCTACGGTTTATGGTGAAGTCGGACTTAAAATTCGAATTGCAGATCTAGAATTCTCATACAAATTTTTGGTTGCAGATATATGTGATGAGTGCATCGTCGGAATGGACTTCATGAAAAAACATCGAGTAGTTTTGGATATCGGCAACCAGGTACTCAAATACCAGAATACAGAAATTCCAATGATCTAGGGGCACGAAGGAACAACAACTCTAAGGACTGTCATCAAAGAAGACGTGATTATGCCTACTTCTTCTGAGGTATTTGTTTGGACAAAAGTAGAAGGTGAGTGTGGACGCCATCGATACCTAATGGTGGAACCAGGCCCAGATTGTTCTTTCCAAAACGTCATCATTGGGAAGACACTTGTGGCTCCAAAGAACAATATGGTACCCGTACGGATACTCAACACCAAACCGTACGAAGTAAATTTAGCGAAAGGAGAAATTATCGGTAAGTGCGAATCTGTCGCAGCCATAACACAAATTGACGCTGAAATACCGAGAAAGTTATAAGACCCTGAGGAGCTCAATACCATCAAGGCAAAGCTACTCAATTCATCTAATCTAGACCAACATCAGGTTAAAAAGGCTTCTGCCTTCTGAATGAGTATGCCGACATTTTCGCTTCACCAAACGGGAAATATGGAAGGACACAAATGGTGCAGCATCGAATAAATACAGGAGATGCAAGACCCATTCGTAAGCCCGCAAGTTGTCTGCCACTGGCCAAACAAGGTGAAGCTGAGAAAATGATTACCACCATGAAGAATGATGGTTTGATTGAGAACTCTAAGAGTCCTTGGGCGTCACCAGTGGTCCTAGTCAAAAATAAGGACGGAAGTACACGGTTTTGTGTTGACTACCAAAGGTTGAATGACGTAACCAAGAAAGCAATCTACCCCCTGTCAAGAATCAGTGACACCTTAGATGCGATGGACACACTGGTTTCCAACACTGGACTTAAAAAGTGGATATTGGCAAGTTGAAATTCACCCTGAAGATCGAGAAAAGACAGCGTTCTCCACAGGTAATGAGCTCTGGCAGTTCAAGGTAATGCCATTTGGTCCTTGCAACGCTTCGGCAACATTTGAGCGTTTGATGCAGTGCGTCCTTCAAGGCCTGACGTGGAAAACATGTGTTGTCTACTTGGATGATGTTATCGTTTGTGGAAAAACATACGACAAACACTGTAGAAACCTTAGGAGTGTGTTCCAGAAAGGCTAACCTCAAACTGAACCCAGAAAAATGTGCACTATTCAAGACTGAGGTGAAGTATTTGGGACATATCATCTCGTCCCAAGGAGTCAAGACTGATCCTGAAAAAGTTGACACCGTCAAAAATTTGCCAACACCACAGGACAAACATCAACTACGAAGCTTTGTTGGACTTGCTACTTATTACAGACGTTTTGTCTGGCACAAGTACACAATGGCGAAGAAAAGGTTGTCGCCTATTTCAACAAAGTACTGTCGAAGACCGAAAGGAACTACTGTGTGACCAGAAGAGAACTCTTGGCACTCATCTTGGCAACGAAACACTTTCACAAATACATCTATAGACAGAAGTTTCTTCTACGAACCGATCATGGTGCTCTTAACTGGTTGTTTAACTTCAAGAACCCAAAAGGACAAGTCGCAAGGTGGATAGAAAAACTGCAGACTTACGATTACGAAATTCAACACCGAAGTTGAAAGCTGCACTCAAATGCCGACGCACTATCCCGAAGACCTTGTAAAATAAACTGCAAGCATTGCAGATGACAAGAATAAAAGTAATCCATCAACACTCTGCGAATAAGGGCTGACCCCATTTGTAGATGAAGCAATGAGGAAATAAGATCTGCTCAACAAGAAGACCCCGACATTGAACCTCTTCTCGCATGGAAAGAACATGAAGAAAAACCCGAATGGAATGACATTTCCGATAGGAGTGCAGTCTTAAAAGCCTATTGGGGACAATGGGACTCACTTCATGTGCGAGAAGGTGTGCTTCGGCGAAAATGGAAATCCGCTGATGGTAAGTCCTATGTGATGTAGCTTGTGTTACCTCAAAGATGTTAGAAAAAGTGAAACACAATTCTACTGGTTGCATGCAAGAGACGACGTTGAAAAGTGGTGTTAAAATTGTGACGCTTGTGCTGCAACCAAAGGACCTGGTAGAAAACTGCAAGGAAAAATGATGCAATATAATGTTGGCTCACCGTTTGAAAGGATTGCTGTTGATGTGGCTGGACCATTTCTGGAAAAGAATGCTGGAAACAAATACAATCTGGTGGTAATGGATTACTTCAGCAAATGGCCTGAGGCATACGCTATCCCGAACCAAGAAGCCAAGACCGTGGCCGACTAGATTGTGGCTAACTGGGTAAGCAGGTTCGGTGTGCCTATGGAGCTCCATTCTCACCAAGGAAGGAACTTCGAGTCGAACATATTCCAAGAGGTCTGCGCGTTCCTTGGCATTAAGAAAACGAGAACCACACCACTTCACCCGCAATCTGATGGAATGGTTGAGAGATTCAACAGGACCTTAAAAGAGCACCTCACTAAGGTCGCAGGCGACTACCAAAGAAACTGCGATAGGCACATACCACTATTTTTGATGGTCTATCGAAGTGCAGTACATAGCTCAACAGGACAAACACCATCTGAAATCCTGTTCAGAAAAAGCATACGGCTGCCTAGGGAGATAAAGTTCGGACACCCACCAGAAGAGTCTCAGGAAACAGGGGATTACGTAAGTGACCTAAAAGAGAGGCTAATTGACATCCACAAAAGGACCAGGACTAGAATGAGCACTTACAGCGATCGAATGAAGACAAGGTACGACACAAGAGCAAACACGACAGTATTCCAAGTAGGAGATCGTGTATGGTTGTATAATCCACATCGTCAAAAGGGATTGTCACCGAAACTTAAACAAAACTGAGAAGGCCCTTATACTGTCGTAACAAAAATCAATGATGTCGTTTACCGAATTCAAAGAGGGTCAAGAGGAAAGTTAAAAGTTGTGCATAGCGATCGACTGCACCGATACAGTGGCGAAGCTGGAAATAGAATTGTTCGGGACGAACAATCTTAAGAAGAGGACAATGTTGCGAACAGAGCTTTATACTCCTACAGCGCCATCTGTTGGAAAATTGCGTATCTACTTTATGGATTAAACAAAAAGCTCTTTTTCAATGTCATAATGTATTTCACCTTATTCCAACCATCTAGAACATTCTAAGTCTAGAACCTTCGCGAATTGGTTTCGAGAACAACTAACTTGAGTATATAAGGGAGTGCTCGCGGTGAGCACGACACAGTTGATTTTTGATTATGAAAGTGCGCAAAAGTATTGCTTATTGGATTGACTTATTAAGCAAGTGTGATTTAAATTTGAATAAAAGTATTTGAGTTGATTATAAATTGAGATTTACTGTTTTGAATTGGAAAGTATAAATAAAGAAGAAATACTAAAAAGAATAATAAGTTTTATTTAACGAACCTTGTAAAAATATTACAATATTATGTATAACTATTACTATAAGTGTCAACCATTTACGAAAAATTAGTAACAGGGCTGATGAATTAGTGAGAGGTCTTAACGCAATTAAGTCAGTCGACAGAGATCCTTGGATTATTTATATTTTGCTTAACAAATTGGACTCAGAAACTCGCAAAGCGTGGTCGGAGGATAGCACTTATCTTGATAGTCCTTCTTTTTCTGAATTTTTGTACTTTTTAGAGCGTCTCTGCGATGCAATGGAAACTGCTCATATTGGTTCTCGTGAAAACCATAAGTCTAGAAACTTCGGAGTGAAAAGCATGTACATGGTTTCATCTATATGCATAGACTTCCTCAATGCCCTGACTTTCTAAATATTAAGGTAGGATTTCGAAGAGATTTCGTAAAATCTAAAAAGTTTGCTTTAGTTGTTTGCGTCCAGGCCATACTTCAAATAGATGCTTGTCGAAATTTCTGCAAATCGCGACACCACAGTTTAGTACACGACGATTCCGTTTACGTTAATCGTAACGAAAATCATGCTGCAAGCACATTGGTAAGACTTTACTACCTACTGCTCTTGCCAAAGTTCGAGACATACGCGATGTATATCAGAGAAGAACCGCTCGTATAACGATAAGTAGTATTGGATCAACCAGTGCTATAAAATCCAGAGGCCTTCTACCATTGGTAATATCTTCATGCTCTGGTCTATTTTGTATATTTGTTAATACTTTCATATTATCAAACGTGACTTCGGATTTGCCATCAACTTCATTCAACCTCAAAGACTAGGATCATTGAAGTCGGTTGGACTTAGCAGATCCTTCGTTCAACAAATCTTCAGCTGTGAACATTGTGTTAGGAGCCGATAAGGTTTGGGAAGTCCTCACTGGAGACGTCGTTTATAGTAATCAGAGATACCCGTTAGCGCAAAAAACAATTGTTGGATGGGTACTTGCAGGCCCATTGTCACCTATTAATAATGATTGTATTCTATCTCATCATGGAACTCTTAATATTGACTCAATTCTACAGCCGTTTTGGACGATAGAGGAAGTTGATCCTGAATCAATACTTTCTCCAGAAGATAAGCAAACTGAAGATCATTTCCTTCACACTTATTACCGTGATTCAAACGGAAGGTATGTGGTTGACCTTCCCTTTAAATTGTTTCCGACCTTTGAAATGAAGAGACGAACAGTTCCTTTGATGATAGAATTAAGGAGAAGGTTTATTACTTTCACATATCATTAACAATTCGTTTTGACGTTAAATAAAAATAAGTGTTATACAAAACAAAAGTTAAAGCGTTCAGTGTTAATAGATTGATATAAATGGAAGACTTAAATGATAAGATGTAATGTATTTTTAATAACAGCCTCACTAGTGTTTCATTTAAATATAATAAATTAAAAAAAAAAAAGTTTCATATTAATTCAATAAGAAGTTCAAAAGAGAATAACAAACAAATAATTATTCAGAGAGTCCAAAAAATTTAACAAATTTGTTAAGCTTGGAATTGTTAACCGCCTTGGTCAAACTGTCTGAAATCGCTGCGTCTTGCGAAAGAAAAACGTACCCAGTTGTTGAACGACGTTTGTCCAAGTCGCCCGCCCAATCTTCATCACAATTACCAATTACCGCACCTTCTTCCTTTGGTTGAAAGTTCAATTTAAAATCAAGTGTACCTTTCAAGCAGCCCAGTGTGCTCGACCATATTTGTTGTAATATCGACTGAGTCGACTAATTTGAGCAGCATACATGTAGTATGGGTGCTGGATGATGCAACTATGCCTATATACTGGTGAAGAGAATCAGTCTTGTACTAACCACCGTGGACGTAGAATACCGTGGTCCGTGGAAGAATTTGCACTTTTTGAATATCTAAACGTTGTAATTTAAATAAATAGTTTAATAAATCTTTCATTTTTTGAGAAAAGATCCCACAAATGGGGGCTCAACCGGGATCCCTCTAAAAACAAAACCATAATGTTTAATATTAAATTATTTATTTGCAAAAAAGAAAATTATTAAAATGCTTGTTCTCCACTGTGCACATACGAAAAAGTGTAACACATTGTCTCATAGTTTTTTTATGGTCCGCACATCGACTCATAATTATATGTGAAACTGAAACTCAGTCAAAAAGAGAAAACGAAAACTAAAGCTAAAGCTTAACAAACAAAAAAAAAACTAACATTTCTTTTCTGGCAAATTCTTACTTTGCTTATTGTGTTGCGGTGGTTTACGGTTTAAACCGGAGAACAAGAAACGAGAACGAATGATAAGAACAGTAACCAATGTGAGGTGATTTAGTTTTTTTTTGGGGCAATAATGTTTCTCATTTTAAGCGCATCACGCATTCGTTGTTCTATTTTCAATCATAGAAGTCGCTCATCAAAAAAAAAAATAATAATAATACGACCCAAACGCAAAATAGTTGGACTACTCATCAATTAACAAATTAGAATTTTTTATGTGCCTATATTTTCTGGTCCCCAAGCAGTTGTTTTTTAATTTTTTGTTTGTCAATGTAATAAATTACATTTTATAAGTAAATTAGACCAAACAGAACTAAATTCGAGAAAGCACATATGGCTCCAGTTTGCATTCCCTCAAACAAAGATAGATCATACTAGTTGGACTACTCTCTCTGGGATGCAAAATAGTTCGCCTATGAAGATTTAAATAGATTTTCAGTTAACCGTTATTAAAAAAATGACATGCACTTGTTTTGTTGTTTATTGATCTCTTGTTTTATGCAAGCCAGCAACAATTTAATGTCAACCATGGTGCGTGGCGTTGCATTATCAAGAGAATCCATAAATAAAGCCTTCGAAACGGGATTATCGAGCTATAAAATCGCAAAACAATTCAATTTACCGCGTTCATCAATTCGAAACATTATCGCAAAGTTCAAAAATAGTGGATGTGTGGAGATCAGTAAAAAAACGGGACGCCCACCAATTGCAAAACCTCGAGATTGCCGAGTTTAAAAAAAAATAATAAAAGAAAATCGACGTCAAACGGCCGCTGCAATAACTGTTCAATGGAGGGAAAGAATAAAAAAAAAGTGTTTCGGTCGTCATTTGCAAACGGACTATAAAAATAATTGGATACAAATTTTATAAGGTTTGTTTTAGATTTATTTAAATTAGAGCAATTTTAATTCGTTAAAAACATAGGCCAAAGAAAAACCACTTTTAACACCTAAACAAAAGAAAAAGCGGCTAGAGTGGGCCAAACAACGTAAAAACTGGACTTTAAGTCAATGGCGGTCCGTTATTTGGAGTGATGAGTCCAGGTTTGAAGTTTGCGTGGGCGAGGAACGAAAACGAGTCATTAGAAATTCAAGAGGTTTTTCACAAAGATTGCCTTAAAAAAACGGTCAAGTTTCCAGCATCTCAATTTGCATTTTGTAAATGGAAGTGTCAATGCTGCCAAGTACAGGGATATTCTGGAAAATGAGCTTCTCCCATCAATACCACGACTTCAAGCTAGTGATCGAGACTATACTTTCCAACAGGATGGAGCTTCTTGCCATACAGCAAGGTCTAAAATGTCGTGGTTATCTGCTGAAGCTATTCCCTTACTGGAATAGCCTTCTAGCAGCCCTGACCTTTCACCAATTGAAACTGTCTGGAATAAAATGAAACAAAAACCGCGAAAAAAACCATGCCGGACCTCTTCAAGACCTTAAAGCTAAAATCATAAATATTTGGGAATCTTTTGGCACCGAAGAATGTCAAAAATTAGTTGACACAATGCCACGACGCATAGAAGCAGTTATCAAGGCCAAAGGCGACGTAAAACCATGGTAAAATAAAAATTAAGACCCATAGGCCAACTATTTTGCGTTTAAAAAAAAGTATCAATCGTTATTTTATTTTGTATTATTGCTCTATATCGTTATTTAATTGAAGTCATTTTATTTTTGTTACTTATTCCTATTCAAAATAAATATATCTTAAGAAAAATACCAAAATATTGATTTTATTTCCGATGGAATTTAAGAATCAGAAGATTTTTGTTTTTTATCATAGGTAGTCCAACTATTTTGCGTTTGGGCTCGTATGAGTGCAAGATGAAGACGAAATTTTCAGAGGTGCAGTGACTCCTTTAATCATGAAAATATCCTAGAAGATCCAGAAACCGAATTGGACAATCAACCTAATCAAAATGTGCGATTAATTATGTCAGATGTAGACGGCTTGCTTTGGAAATTTTCTGGAGACGAGGCTTCGAATGTAAGCAAGTGGCTAGAAGAATTCGAAGGTTATGCTAACGCGTTTAATTGGAACTCTCTACAACGGTTCGTTTTTTGTAAGAAGTCTTCGATTGGTGCTGCAAAGCTCTACGTTGAGTATGAAGCTTAACCGGTGACATATCAGCAGCTGTGACGTACACAAAAAACTGCGTGAAACCAAGAAGAGCGCCAATGAATCGTGTCGCGAATTTTTGTACAGAATACTTGCTATTGCTAGTCAAGCCAGCGTAGATGATATTTCCGTTTTTCTTTATGTTATCGATGCCTGGTAGCGATGTTTGCATCATAAAAAGAAATCACGTGCAACACATTCGTGCTACCTACTATTCAAATAATTTTTCTTGTTCATTAGCAGGAATCGGAGCAAATGTGGCAACAAGTGGGATCTGCCGAGCTGATGTCTGTATCGATGGCGCAAATTTCGAAGATGTGGAATTTTACATTGTGGATAGTAACCTTGTTAAACCAGACGTCATTATCGGTATGACTCTTCTAAGAAAAGCTGTTATGAAAATCGAACGTGGCACTTTAAGTATTTCGAAACCTGATGACAAAGCCACACAGCAACCTGTTGAGCACACCGATAACATGAATTGTTTTTTTGCTGCAATAGACGATGATATATTTTGTGACGATAACTTACCCGATTTATCTCATTTACAGAGCAAGGAACTCCGAAGTGCTGTAAGGGATATGATTGCCAACTATACTCCAGCTAAGCCGAAGAAGTCTCCCGTTACGATGAAGATTGTACCCATTAACGAAGAACCTGTTTACCGTCCGCCGCGAAGATTTCCACCGAAAGAAAGAGACATCATAAAGCAACAAATTGAACAATGGATCCGAGATGGAGTTATTCGAGAGAGTGTGTTTGATTACGCAAGCCAAGTCTTACTGGTGAAAAAAGAGACAGAACAGTTAATGAAAAAACTCACAAGGTAAGATTCCCACTCCCAGTGGCCGAAGATGAGATAGATTGTTTGCAGAGTTCGATGTTTTTCACGACACTGGATCTTGAAAATGGTTTTTTTCACGTTTCAGTAGACGAAAATAGCACAAAATTTACAGCATTTGTCACTCAAAGTGGTCAATATGAATTTTTAAAGGTACCTCTTGGCCTGTGCACTTCGCCGAGCGTATTCCAAAAGTATATTACATATATTTTTCGAGAACTACTTAGGTTGGGAATCTTACGCATTTTTGTCGATGTTATTGTCATTTTGGGTAGGACAATCGAAGAAGCTTTAGAGCGATTAAACATGGTGCTTGTTGTGGCAGCAGAAAATGGACTGCGGATTAAGTGGAAAAAGTGCCAGATTCTACAGCAAGATATTGAGTACCTTGGTCATCGAATTTGCAAGTGCAAAGATAAAGGCAGTTTCCAATTTCCCAGAGCCGAAAACTGTAAAGCAATTGCAAAGCTTTTTGGGATTGGCTGGTTACTTTCGCAAGTATATTCCCAACTTTGTGTTGCGAGCGAAGCCGATGACAGAGTTGCTTAAAGAGGCTGGAAAACTTCAATTAGACGAGTCCGCAAAGGCAGCTGTACAAGATTTAAAGAACGCGCTTTCCACGAAACCAGTGTTGAAGATATTTCAGTATGGTATCACCACCGAATTACATACTGATGCTAGTATGGAAGGTTACGGTGCGGTGTTGTTACAACGAAGTGACGAATATAACGAGCTACATCCAGTCTACTATATGAGCAAAGCTACGACCGATCCCGAAAAAAAGTACACCAGTTACGAGTTGGAGGTATTGGCGGTGATTCAAGCCATACAAAAGTTTCGAATCTATCTGATTGGGCAACGCTTTAAGATCGTGACTGATTGCAAGGCCTTCGAGAGCACTATGAAGAAGAAGGATCTGTCAAAGAGGGTGGCAAGATGGGCGCTTCTACTTGAGGAATACGATTTTTGGGTAGAACACCGAGCAGGAATCAGTATGAGACACATCGATGCACTAAGCCGCAACCCAGCGGTAATGTGTCTTATGGAGGATAATGACTTCATGAAGAAATTATCCGATGCTCAAAAACAAGACGAAAGTTTAAATGCGATTCTCGAAGCACTTAAAGAGGGTCCATATAAAGATTTTGTGGCTTACCATGGTTTACTTTGTAAGAATATTAATAATTCTATTTTTTTTGTAGTTCCAGAATCCATGAGATCGTCAATCATGAGAAAAGCTCATGAAAAAGGTCATTTTCATGCGCAGAAGATGAAAGCAATTTTGGAGAAAGATTTCTTCATTCCTGGTCTTGATCGGCGCATAGATTGTTGTGTTTCCAGTTGCGTCAAATGCATCTTAGCAGACAGGAAGCGAGGAAAAGCAGAAGGTTTACTGCACCCGATCCCTAGGACCGATGAGCGATACCAAGAAGGGCTATCGTTATATTTTAGCATTCGTCGATGGATTCACAAAATTTTGCTAGCTTTTTCCAACAAAACGTCTTGGATCCGAAGAGGTGGTGCAGAAGATGGAGGTCATAGCCGAAACGTTTGGGTATCCGCGTATCCGCACAACATTGTCACTGATAGAGGTGGAGCTTTTGTCTCAAACAATTTCCAAAATTATTGCAAGGATCATGATGTCAAGATCCATGCTGTTACGGTTGGTGTGCCCCGTGGCAAAGGTCAAGTTGAGCGACTGCATTCAACTGTCATTTCATCCTTGACAAAATTTTCCATGGGTGGTCCTGAAAAGTGGTATCAGCATACGAAAAATCTGCAGAGAATTCTTAACTCAACATATCACCGATCGATTAAAACGACACCATTTCAATTAATGGTTGGAACTGAGATGAAGACAGGTAACGATGTAACGTTAATGAAAATAATTGATGAAGAATTTCAGAGACAATATGACGAGGCGAGGATTGAGCAAAGAAACCAGGCAAAACAAGCGAAAGCTAGCATTCAAGCCGAAAATTCAAAGCAGTTCAATAAGAGACGTAAACGAGCAAAGACGTATTCTGTGGGTGATCTGGTGGCTATCGAAAGAGTGCAGTTCGGTACTGGCCTCAAAATCAAGCCGACATTTTTTGGGCCGTACCGCATCACAGCAAGCAAAGGCTTTGACAGATACGACGTTCAGAAGGAAGGTGAACATGATGGACCAAAATCAACTAACACAAGTGCCGACAAAATGAAACCGTGGACAGATAACGAAACCGAAGCAGAAGACGATGATTTTTTTTCGAACGATAACAACCAATCTGAGGCAGATTTGGAATTGGATGGCCGAGTGTAGTATGGCTGCTGGAAGATGCAACGATGCCTATACTGGTGAAGAGAGTTAGTCTAGTACCAATCACCGTGGTCGTAGAATACCGTGGTTCGTGGAAGAATTTGTACTTTTTGAATATCTAAACGTTGTAATTTAAATAAATAGTTTAATAAATCTTTCATTTTTTGAGAAAAGATCCCACATACATAATGCACCCTATCGGCTCTTGATAAGGAATTCTTACCATCTCTTGTCTCTCAACATCTGTTTTTGGACATAATTCTTCGGATATGGTCCAGTGGTGTGTTGCTTGGATGGCAGTCTTCCATGTTGAACGGCTTGATAAAAGTGGATTTGTAATGTCGCTGATCGATTGAAATAGAACCATCCGGATGCCGAGTGATGTTCATCCCCAGCAGTGACTTTGCCTCACCTAGGACTTTCATCTTAAAATGTTTTGACAGCTCGTTTTTTTAATTTCATGCCCATCGTTGCATTGCTCGAAAAAATCATGATGTCATCTGCCCATACTGCCAAGATTATAGTGTTTTGGTTTGAGTGCTTAAAATAGATACACTAATCTATTGACGAGCGCTGAAATTTAAGTGCTTGAACTAAGACTTCATTAAGTTTGCTGTTCCACACACGACTTGACTGCTTCAAACCATATAAAGCTCTGTTCAAACGACACACCTTTGCCGTTTTATCGCTGAACCCTTCCGGTTTGAGCATATCAATTTCTTCCTTTAACTCACCTTGAAGGAAAGCGGTCACCGCATCCATTTGGTGAATAATCATTTTCTGTTTAGCCGCCATGGCCAACAAAAAACGAATAGAACAATAACGAGGAACTGGAGAGTAAGTCTCATCGTAATCTATTCCTTTCACTTGGCTACTAAAGAATCGTACTCAGCCTTCATCGCCATCCCACACGCCTCACTCTCTTCGCATTGCTTTGCTTGTTAATAAGACTTGGGTTCACATACGTCTTGGGTAGCTGCTGCTAACATCGCATATTAAGCAACATCAAAATCAGTTTCAGAAACATTATTTGGGAAGTCCTCCTCCTCCCCCTCAATCGCTTCACTGAATTCATCGCTATTTTCTAAAATGGGTTCATCTTGGGGCTCCATGACGACAATTGAACTCTCATTAGCTTCATCGTTCAAAGAGACATATGACGAATTTAAATTATGTATGCCACCCCCACTGAACTTGTCATCACTTGGCTCACTCAAGTCGTTATCGCTGGCCTCACTCAATTCATCATTAGATTCACTCTTTGCACTAGAATCGCTTTCATGAATGTCTCTTTCTTAAGCTTTATCTCGCGAAGGTACCTTTCGAGTAGAAACAGATCGATTAGTTCTGAGTTTAGATTGAGTTATATGTTTTTCGCCCGATTCCATAAAAGTGACATCCCTGCTCAAAATCACTTTTCTCGCCTGTGTTTTATACAGCCGGTAAGCTTTACTTTGCTCGCTATATCCGATCAAAACACACTCAATTGCTCTCGGCGCTAATTTGTCTCGTTGAACTTTTGGTATGTGAGCCATAGCCTTGCATCCAAAAATTCGCAGCATTGACTGGCTTTCGCCTGGTCCATTTCTCTTCCGGTGTCTCATCTATCATACCACGACATGGGATGTGATTGATCAAAAAAACTGCCGTCGTCGCTGCTTCTGCCCAAAAGCTTTCACGTAATTTGCTATCAAAAAGCATGCACCGAACTTTCTCCAGTATAGTTCGATTCATGCGTTCGGCCACACCATTTTGTTCTGGAGTGTGAGGCACAGTTTTTTGATGAAGAATGCCATTTTTTAATGTAAACGCTTCGAATTGTTTGTTACAGTATTCAGTGCCACCGTCAGTGCGTATAGTTTTAATTTTACATCCTTGCTGATTTTCTACAAAACGCGTGAAGTTTTTAAAGATACCAAATACCTCATTCTTCTTTTTCATAGGGTAAAAGAATACCTTGCGGCTGTAGTCGTCGATAAACGTAACAAAATATTAAGCTCTTCCAAGAGATCGCGTGGGCATAAATGCGACATCACTGTGCACTAGCTCTAGAACACTTGTTGCTCGATGTTCACTTATCTCAAAAGAGCCACGTGTCTGCTTGCCTTTGACACAAATCGCGCATTTGTTTTCATCGTTGCTTTGCGAAAATTCCATTCCGGTCACTCCATTCCTTATTTTTATTAAATTCGCGTTGCATGTGTGACCCAAACGACGGTGCCATATGTTTTTGTCGGCTGCTAGCATTGCAGTCGCTGATTGAGCTGTGGAGCAATTTAATCTATAAAGATCATCAACAAGAGGTGCATTAGCAATCAATGATTTTGATGAATCATATATTCTGCAACCTACATTGTCAAAAACTATGGTGTTGCCATGCTAAGCCATTTGGCAATACATCTTTCACAGTCACATTATAGTCAGAACCGATTGACATTTTTGTCACCAGCGCATTCAACAGCGAGGTGGGAATTGTTTCCCACAATTATTTTATTTTGAGCCGGTTCGCGCACATTAATTAAATTCACGTCACTCATGGTCATATGCGCGGAGGCCCCGGAATCAATAAACCATTCTTGTGACGATCTGGATTGAGCCATAAACGAACAGAATAATAATCTTTCGTCTTTGTTTTTCTTCTTAAGGCACTTGTTCGCGGTTTGATTTTTTCTTATTACTGAAGCGTTTTTTTGCATACAATGCTGTCTCCATCGCGTCAGCTTCATTGGGCATAACTTCTTGGAGAAGACGATTTTGGACAAAATCTGTGGTAAGCTTTGCGGTTGAGTTTTCAATTGCCATTACCATTGGCCGAAAATCATCTGGCAAACCTGCTAGCATAAGCGCTGCCACCACCTCATTCCCGATTTCCAAACCAGCCTTCTTAACGTTTTTGGCCATTAGTACCATTTTGTGAACGTAGTCCTCCATTGACGAGCAGTCTTCTCTCTGGAGACCTACCAATTGCTTCAATAAATCGACCTTACGACCTATGCCAGTGTCATCAAATACGGAACAAATAGAGTCCCATGCTTGTTTTGCTATTGTGGCTTTTTCTGTGTACGTCTAAAGAGAAAGTAGCAAATTAAGCATTTGAATAGCAAGAAAGTTTTGATCTACA
Organism: Chrysotoxum bicinctum; assembly: GCA_911387755.1. Classification (NCBI taxonomy): domain Eukaryota; kingdom Metazoa; phylum Arthropoda; class Insecta; order Diptera; family Syrphidae; genus Chrysotoxum; species Chrysotoxum bicinctum. The sequence goes on from OU426988.1 coordinate 114,668,099, forward strand.
TCTGTTTCAGTGCCATCGAACATTTCCAGTGACCTTTGGTGGCTAGATAGGCCTTTGCTTCCACCTTCCATTCATCATAGTTTTTCCGACCTTCCAACTTCTTTGGTTTACCCATTGCAAGAGAAAAAAAAGCGAGACTTCCAAAACGTCTACCACGCCTACAACGTCTATACTCAATATTTGCAGCCAAAAAACCAAAAAAATTATCGAAATACAGTGACTAGCGTCTTAAAAATTATTTAAAAGCGTAAGAAGGTCCATAACCTGATGAAATATAATTAGGATTATTAAAATATTCCAGGATTAATTACCCAGTAAATGAAGAGACGACCAGATCCTTTGATTATAGAATTAAGAAGAAGGTTTATTACTTTCACATATCATTGACAATTCGTTTTGACGTTAAATGAAAATAAAAAAACAATAATACATAACAAAAGTTAAAGGGTTCAGTGTTAATAAATTGATATAAATGGAACACTAAAATGATAAGATGTAATGTATTTTTAATAACAAAATCAATGGAAAGGAAGTTTTCTACGAACAAATTATTTTTCGAAAATTACTCTTCGTTTTTGGTTGAATATTTGGCTTTAGGGGATATGACAAAGGTTCCTAGCTCTGAAATCGGCAAACTAAACGTGTTTTATTTGCCTTATCGTGCTGTGCTAAAACCAGACAGTACAACGGCCAAACTTCGAGTGGGTTTCGATGGGTCCTTTCAGGATTCCAATGGTCACTCTTTGAATGATTCATTATTGGTAGGCCCTCCTATACAAAGGAATTTTTTTTCTGTTTGTCTGCGTTTTCGGCGACATCAATTCGTTTTTACAGCGGACATCGTAAAAATGTTTCGACAAATTTGGGTTTCGGATAAGGATTCGGATTTTCAACGTTTTATCTGGAGAAAGTCGCCTTCAGAACCCTTAGCGCCGTACGGCACTTCGTGTGCTCCCTTTCTTTCAGTTTGAACCTTGGAGCAACTAGCCAGAGACTATAAGGAAGAATTTCCACTTTCTACGGACATAGTGCTTAATGACTTTTATATTGACGACGACGTGATTTCGGGCGGTAATACATTAAGTGAAGCGGTGTATAAGCAAAAATCTCCCATCGAACTTTTGTCCAAATGCAGTATGGAGCTAACGAAGTGAGAAAGCAATTGCCCACAACTCCTTCCAAGTAAATGTCGCTCCGAAAACAGTTCGAGTATTTCGTTAGACACTGACGCGGATACGTGGATTAAAGTGCTCGATCTTTATTGCAACTCAAAGTCTGATGTATTTAGTTTTCGCTTAAACAACAACGTCAAATACTTCGTGATGATTCGACCCCTTCGGGTTCCTTGCTCCGACGCACAGTCGTTCTGCTCAAAATTCTTTTTCAAGAGCTATGGTATAAGAATTTAGATTGGGATGATGAAATCCTTAGTGAAATATCGTCTCAGTGGCGGAGTTATCCTAATGAACTTTCGATTCTTACCAAAATAACTATTCCGCAAATAATAGGTATTAAAAACAAGGGATTTGAGTTACATGGATTCTCTGATGAATCGGCATTCGCTTACGCTGCCGTAATATATTCGCGATATCAAATGTCTGACGGTAGCTATGTTACCAATATTGTAGCGTCGTTCCTGTGAAACAGCTCAGTATTCCTAGCTTGGAGCTTTGTGGAGCACTTTTTCTCGCTAGGTTGTTAGTCTCAGTTCAAACGGCTTTAAATATTACCTTTTCTGATGTTCATGCTTGGTCGGATTCCAGAATTGTCTTATCCTGGGTGTCTTCTCCTCCTCATCGTTAAACAATTTTCATGGGAAATAGGACTTCAGAAATTCTCAATACGATTCCAAGAAGCAGATGGTTCCATATTGTTAGGTCAGAGTGTAACCCCGCAGATTGTGCGAAGAGCATCCTTTTGAAATTCTATCGACTCGAATATCATCATGGAATATCCTCGTTCGACCTGTACCGCAAATAAATCGAGTTATTGATCGTTGTTACGGGGGCAAGCGTTCGTAAAGCGTGTTAAGCCCAATCATCAATGCTAAAAATCGAATTATTTTGTGGTTACGAGATAGTTCGTCGAGGAATATATAAAATTCTACAAAAAATACAACTCTTTTCTAAGGCTTGTAAAATAACAGATCTATTTCCATTTCTAGATAGTAAAAATATAATTTGCGAATTTGGATATTTCATATAACGCAAAGCACACAATAATCCTACTAAAAGAACATATCGTCACAAAGCTTATTCTACTTGATACACACATTTGAAATTTACATCAGGGCTTGTCAACTTTGTTCGCTTTAGTCAGCCAAGAGTATTGGGTAACCGGATGTCGCAATCTCCTTCGCAAACTTACTCATCAATGTATGTATAAACTGTTTTCGCCAGCGAAAGATTACCATAAATCAGCGTATGTGTAATCTTCCCACGCAACGCATTCTCACAAATAGACCTTTCGCTCTTTGTGTGATGTGACTACGCTGGCCCCTTTACTTTAAAAACAAAATCGGGTCGTTAGTCAACCTTCTCTGAGTGCTATATTTCATTGTTTGTCTTGTGCTTAGTATCAAAGGCCATTCGCGTCGCGGGAAACCATCAAGGATGTATTCCGACAACGGGACAAACTTTCGAGGGGCTGCCCGCTCGCTTTCAGGAATGCATAATATCATTTTATCTGAACACCACAATTCAATTGTCGCTGAATCATTGGCTCGAGATGGTTTTTGTCGAGATGGATTGTGGGAGGCAGGCGTAAGTTCTGATAAACAACACCTCCGAAGGGTGAACGGAATAGACAATCTTACCTATGAAGAACACTACACCCTCTTGACTCAAATCGAAGAAATCCTTAATTCGGGACCATTGTGTTCAATTTCTGATTCAGAGCGCCAACTTTAGATATACCACAAAATCACTTGTTATGCTGGTGGAACTTGCAAGCAAAATCCAAGGTTACTGGAAGCGGTGGAAAAAAGAGTACTTGACATTACTTCAGAATCAAATTCAATTAAAAGCTTTTAATTGAATTTCATTCAATCACTCCACTTAAACAGAAATAATTTTCTATCTTCAATTACTTCAGAATCGCCCAAAATGGCGATCTGGTTGTTATCAAGGAAACTAACTTGCCCCCAGCAAAATGGTAATCTTCGTGTTGTCACTTTCCAAACATCCAGTGGCAACCTTGTTCGAGCCATCCATAAATTGGCTGTATTACCAGTATCCTGATACGTTGTTCCAGGGGCGGCGGAATGTTTAGGAATAATTTTTAATATTTTGAATATTTATCATTTTATTTTTTCTTGTTATTAATTTGCTTAGTTAATCATTTTCAAATTACCTTATCATATATTTATTTTGCTAAATTATACCGAACATTGCTTAATTTACCGTACAAACTTGGCTCTCTTATCTAAAACATACTATTCTTGTAATAACAGTTTACCCTTATATTATTATCGCATCTTGTATCATATGTGAAATATGCATAGCTGTTCATATCGAATGATCTTATATATAATTATTAATTACCTATCTGTTTCTTTCTCTTTGAATTAGTTCTAAAGTGTTATAACGGTGATTTTTTTGAGGTTAGGATTTTCATGCATTAGTATTTGACAGATCACGCGGGATTTCAGACATGGTGTCAAAGAGAAAGATGCTCAGTATGCTTTGACATTTCATCATGAATAGACTTACTAACGAGCAACGCTTGCAAATCATTGAATTTTATTACCAAAATCAGTGTTCGGTTCGAAATGTGTTTCGCGCTTTACGTCCGATTTATGGTCTACATAATCGACCAAGTGAGCAAACAATTAATGCGATTGTGACCAAGTTTCGCACTCAGTTTACTTTATTGGACATTAAACCAACCACACGAATGCGTACAGTGCGTACAGAAGAGAATATTGCGTCTGTTTCTGAGAGTGTTGCTGAAGACCGTGAAATGTCGATTCGTCGCCGTTCGCAGCAATTGGGTTTGTGTTATTCGACCACATGGAAGATTTTACGCAAAGATCTTGGTGTAAAACCGTATAAAATACAGCTCGTGCAAGAACTGAAGCCGAACGATCTGCCACAACGTCGAATTTTCAGTGAATGGGCCCTAGAAAAGTTGGCAGAAATCCGCTTTTTTATCGACAAATTTTGTTCAGCGATGAGCCTAATTTCTGGTTGAATGGCTACGTAAATAAGCAAAATTGCCGCATTTGGAGTGAAGAGCAACCAGAAGCCGTTCAAGAACTGCCCATGCATCCCGAAAAATGCACTGTTTGGTGTGGTTTGTACGCTGGTGGAATCATTGGACCGTATTTTTTCAAAGATGCTGTTGGACGCAACGTTACGGTGAATGGCGATCGCTATCGTTCAATGCTAACAAACTTTTTGTTGCCAAAAATGGAAGAACTGAACTTGGTTGACATGTGGTTTCAACAAGATGGCGCTACATGCCACACAGCTCGCGATTCTATGGCCATTTTGAGGGAAAACTTCGGAGAACAATTCATCTCAAGGAATGGACCGGTAAGTTGGCCACCAAGATCATGCGATTTGACGCCTTTAGACTATTTTTTGTGGGGCTACGTCAAGTCTAAAGTCTACACAAATAAGCCAGCAACTATTCCAGCTTTGGAAGACAACATTTCCGAAGAAATTCGGGCTATTCCGGCCGAAATGCTCGAAAAAGTTACCCAAAATTGGACTTTCCGAATGGACCACCTAAGACGCAGCCGCGGTCAACATTTAAATGAAATTATCTTCAAAAAGTAAATGTCATGGACCAATCTAACGTTTCAAATAAAGAATCGATGAGATTTTAAATTTTATGCGTTTTTTTTTTTAAAAAAAGTTCTCAAGCTCTTAAAAAATCACCCGTTACTTATTATGCAAGAATTCTTAATGTATTTCTCGTCCATTTTGATCTGGACCACACACTAGGTAACATCTTGTATATTTATGTAAGCAGAGGAATACATTTTTATAACGTGGTAAAATCGATTATTTTTTTTGGTGCTAAACAGTTCGTGTTACATTATTTTATTTCGCTTTTGTTTCCTATAAATTCTTCTCTGTGTATTTTGTTTCATTCGTTCACAATCACGAGCCTTGAACGAATACAGGCCGTTTAGATTATAGCAAGATCAGAAGGGATGAAAAATTTCTTGGAACGTCGAAGGAAACCTAAACGTTTAGCAGCGTTTTTGGAGACATCGAAAACACAAGGTGGACTGTGATGCATATACCTAGCCCTGAGAGCTTTTTGGTTTTCTTCATAGAAGTGCTAATAGGTAGCGGCATAGGGAGTGATTTGCACTTTAACGACAGAAGACACCATACGAAACGAATATGAGAAGCTGAAAGTACTGTTGTCAGCTAAACAATTTTAAGGGAGCTTTGACTCATTTGTTCCAACTCAGGTCTGACGTGGTCGAATAATTAGTCCAGTCAAAGCGTCATGAAAAAGGACCTAACCTTGCGCGCAGAGGCATGGTCTATTTTTTTTCCATAGATTGATAGGGACTTATGAGAAGGGCTTTAAACCTAATTTGCACCACATGACAACTTTTTTTAACAAAGTTATTGGTAAAAATGTGTTTTGTGGTAATTTTTTGATATTTCGCGAATATCTCGGCTCCAGTATCACGTACAGAAAAAAATAAAACATATATGTATTTATTCATTTTCACTTTTATTCACTTTTATGTTATAGAACAAAAAATTTGTTTAAACAAATAAAAAAGAAGTTATAGCTTTGTATATAAAATTTATAGTACTATCAAGAATACGAAAGATTGTGGCGACATCTTAAGGCTAGGGACTGCAATTGCTAGATTTGTCTTTGCTAAATTTAATACTAAAATATTCTCTATTTTACTACTTGTTTTGTATGTTATTTTACTCTCCACTCTAAAAGCGTGCGCTAATTTCTGCGCCACCACCAGGCTAGCATTCGCAATACAAAATCACGCTTCATGATAATACTATATACAAAGGTTATAGTAAGTTAAAATAATTTTTTGTTGTTTGAAAATCACTTTTTCGTGATTATTAACAAAAAAGCTCATTTAACGATGCAATTTTAATTTTTTTATTTTTTAAGTACTTGTAATTCTCTTTAATTTAAAACAAAATTAACCTTCTAGGACTAACGGAAGCCGAGCAATAAATTAATGAACATACATAGGTAAGTCAGCGCACCCACGCAATTTTATGTTTTTACGATTTAATTAATATCTCAGCCCCAGTATGTCGCAAAGTAAAAAATTAAAAACTTTATTGTTTATAACAATATTTTCTATCAACTTGCGTTTAATTCAATTTGTTTAAGCAAAAAGATAAAAAGTTACCGTCGGTTTAAATGTTTTTTTTCTTGGTTTTAATACCTTTTTTTCATAATGATTGGGAAAAAACTATACTTAAGGGTAGGTCTACCGCAGAAGCAAACTCAAATGTCATGTAAAAACGTTTGCATGTATTGGTGTACAAATATGGATCTCTTAGTTACGCCGCACCTCCATTAGCAATATTTATTTCTGACACTATATCAGACACTATATCTGAAGTTTATATTTCTTTAACTCTGTTGGCAAATTATGTCGTGATTATTTATTCCTCGCTATAATCTCACCAGGTAAGTCACGTCATTTGATTTTAGCGATAAACGCAGTGGAAAAACTGGAAGAGGCAAAACGGGAAGAATACAAAAGGACCTTGAAGAACATTTGCTCCAAAACATAATTGAGTAGTCCCACAAGCATGAAAAGTCTCTGAATGCCCTAACTAATTTTGAAAAAATTAATCAAAATACTTACTATCTTCAATGTTTAATTCTTTTAATGTTAATTTTGGCCTGCAAGCAAACAAACAACATTATATATGTACTTCAACAGACAGTAAATGGTAGAAAAAATACATCTTGGCTTCACAGGACATAATTTCTATACGAAGTGAAAACATAACATTAGTTCGTCAATGAAATGAAGGAATGTTACATGAAAATGTGGGAATTGGTGTCCAGACTCGACGTCTTGTGAGAAATTTGTGTCTAGTGAAGTCACAAGTCATGAAACGTCAAAATTTATATCTGCATTTATTTCTCCTACGAAGACAAGAAATAAATAGTAAAAATAATGTCTAAAAATAACAAAAATCGAGACATAAGGGGGCTCCACAAGAAATATTGGCTACATGACACATTTCTTGCAATCATTTATTTCAAGTGGAGGCCCAGTGTTAAGAACTTTTGTGTTAAGAAAATAAATATACCTCGTCTCATCTCTCCAGGATATAGCTTGAACCAATTCAGTTGGCCAACGGTCGGTTGCGCAGAGAGAAGATTTAAGAGAACAAAAATGGTGCGCAAGATATTTAATGAGTAAAGATTTTTCCTTAAATCTTACAGTGCCTAACTCAACTTTGCTTTGACAAATAGTTAAGGGATTATTGTTTATTTCTATGTTTTATGATTTGTGGCTTAGCAACAGAAAGGTTCCGGAGGCGTTATGTTTATATTTATTTTATGGTGTTAGTGTTTATTTGATATATGTATTTATTATTTTTTGACCTGTGGGGTTTTAGGATTAATTGTAGATTAGTGTTAATTAGTTAGATTAGTGTTTACGAGTTTGAATAATTTTTACCTACGAGTTTTTAAGAATTTATTTTACCTTAAAATAATTATTATAAATGTGTACTTCAGAAATAAATACAAAACATAATAATAAAATAAAAACAATACAAATAAGAATAATATAATTTAAATAATAAATGTTCATTTACATATACTTAGTCTTAAGATCTAATGTCGTTTTCATAGTCGGTTGAAGAATCGTTACCTGGATTAATTATAATTGAATCCGAAATTGTGTCCCACGTCAAGACGTGAGAAAAGTATTCTTCCTCAGTTCTTATGGCTTTTTCACACACTTTTCGCCAGTCTTCAGCCGTTATTTTTTAAAATTCTTCCTCTGCTAATTTTTGAACATCCAATAAATTGAATGTTGTGTTTCGTAAACCTACTCTTGCCTTGACAGTTGCCCAGGGATTGAGATCTGGATGATAGGGTGGTAAACGTAGAACTTCATTTCCCATGCCGTGAATGATATCGTCAATCTTATGCTTTAGGTTGTGTGTAGCTCGGTGTCCTTTTATTAACTCATATAGTTCAAGTTTCAACATCTGTATAGTATGCGGAATATTGTTTTCGGTTAGCCATTGTATCATCTCGGATTTCTTGCTAGCAGAAGTAATTTGTTTTTATTCTAATTTATTGTGGTACGAGGCGTTGTCCATTACAATAACTGAAGGTTCCTCCAAGTTATTCAAAACTTGTTCTTGGATCCATTTGCAGAAATTTTCGAAGTTCATGTCATCGTGATAGTCTCCCGTTTTCGTTCCAGATTTGAATAAAAGTAAGGAGTTTTTCACGAAACCTTTTTCACCACCTGCATGCGCCTTTATTACACTCTTTCCCTTTGAAATTGGCGTCTTCAACCCACTGCTACTGTCATCAGTCCAAGCCCGTGGCCTTGTATGTGAGCTATGAATATAGCTTTCGTGCAAATAAATGATATCATATTCTTTTGTTCTGTATTCCGGATTTTTCTTAGATACTTCACTCGCATGACTTTAATATCATTTCTTTCACAGAGAAGTTTCCGGTTGTTTTGAGTTTTTTTGTAGCTAAATCCGTTTCTTCTTAGACTCCTGTTGAGAGACGTAATACTTAAGTTAAACTCCAGATCTTCCTCTCGTTGTCTCAGCATTTTTAAGGACATCATCATTTTTTCCTCCTGGTGGAAGTTGTGCATTATACGCCGAATAGCTGCGATGTCAAATTCGTCTAGTCCAGTTTTCCACTTCGTATGCTTCACTTTTTTATTTGGTGACTGCACAACTCCTGTCTCTTCGTATTCCTTAATAATCCTTCTGATTGAACGTTCAGAAAATCCAGTAGTTTCCACTGTTTGCGTTGTTGCATAACTTACAGGATTTTCAAGAAACGAATTCTTTGCTTCTTTCAGTTTGTCATTATATATCTTAACAACTTTATTACGCGCCTGGCTTCCAATAGGTTTTCCTTTTGTAAATTGATCCATTAAAATTTCTTTTAAATGTATTTCAATGTATTATTCTTGGTTGTTTTTTAAACTGAATGGCAAAACAAAGCAAATATCATTTAAATACGTTAATTCCCTCTGATGCAAAAATTCATTCTTAAAAACTCGTTGGTAAAAATTGTTCAAACTCGTAAACACTAATCTAACTAATTAACACTAATGTGCAATTAATCCTCCCAACCCCACAGGTAAAAAAAAAATGTATCAAAATACACTAACGCCATTAAATAAATATAAACACAACGCCCCCGAAACCTTTCTGTTACTAAGCCACAAATCATAAAACATAGAAATAAACAATAATCCCTACACTTTTTGTCATTAATCCTATGTCGCAGCTTGCAGGTAGTTTTTTTGTCTAACCCAATTGCATTTTGCAATAGACTTATTTTTTTTTATAGGTGCACTGAAATTTGTCCCAATAATAAAAACAAAAATTATTAATTTTATTTTTTTCGAAGTAAAGTTTAAACCTAAAAATCTTTTCTTTTTATCTCACCAGAGATGAAATAGTTTTTTAGGCATCAAGCTATGAAAGAAAAATAAACCATGATCATATCTTATTCAAAGAAAGTCCATCACTGGAAATTCATTTCTATTTTACTGTGAGCGAAGCTATAAACAAAACTCACCCCCCTTAGTGCTTCAGTATGATCGCAGCAGCGTCATTGACTACAACGCCGGCATGTACATCTTTGTTTTCTTTTTTTTCAGTGATTTTTCTGTCTCTTTAAGAATTAAAGAGTAGAGCAAAGAAATTTAAAGAGACCTGCGCAGTAGAATTGCCAACTGAATTGGTTCAAGCTATACCTCTTTTTTCGTATCGCGCATAGAGAAAAATAGAAGAGAGAGAATATCAAAAAAATAACCCATCAACGGGAATTCATGGCACGAGTGGCAAGCTGCACTGCACATGCAACGCACAAGCATCGAATTGACTCAGATTGCGCACAAGATAAATATTATACCTACCAAATGAAATCTTTGTTTCCTTTTGTAGTTTAGGTAGATAAAATACTATGTCGTGAATCATGATTGGATTGAGGTTTAGGACAGGGAAATTGAGTTTTTTACATTCAGCGCTCACAATTAGACACAGTAATAGACGGTTTGTTTTCTGTTTTGTTTTTGGTTGCAGGTAAATTGTAACTTTTCGCATATATGTATATACATAGGTAGATAGCTATTCTTTTATTCTTTGCGTATTTAAACAAGGTTAATCTGTTGGTTCTAGAACTTTTACTTTTCAGGATATTTTAAAAAATAAAGAAAAGGGTGCACCGTGCACAGATTTAGACATTAGGAATCCGGGGAATTTGCTCTGATATTTATAATTTATTTTAATGTAGATAATTAATTTTAGGAAAAAGTTTACAATTAAAAAATTGCTCAACCAAAAAAATTAATAAATTTCCTATCCCAAGTAAATAAATACACTTTCCAAAGTAATAATGGTAACTATGTACCTATGCATGTACCTAGTCCTGCCATAAGTTCTGTCCCTGACAAAAACACGTTTTATTTAAAAAATAAAAAAGCAATCAAAATTCTTTTTACGCCATTTATTAAGTATTAAATTTACAATATAAATATATAAGAAATTATTCAAAATGCCCCCCCTTAGCCTTCAAACAATTCCTTAAACGACCGCCTCGCGTCTATCGCCGCACGCACGACTTCCAGTGCAAACGAAACTACTGTCTTCAACAAATCATCTTTGAAAGCTCAATATTTCGGTGAGGCTTACAGCAAGCCTTCTTCTCCAAAGTGTTCCACAACCGGTAGTTCAGCGGATTAAGATCGGGGCTGCCCGAGGGCCAATCTTCTGCGGCAATAAACTCTGGTAAATTGTCCTTAAGCCATTGTTGTGTTGTTTTTGCTTTGTTGGCCGGCGCAGAATCTTGCTGAAATATCCAGTGCTTGCCAGCCGGGCAGCCCCGATCTTAATCCGCTGAACATTTTGGAGGAGAGGGCTTGCTGTAAGCCTCACCGAAATATTGAGTCTCTCAAAGCTGTTTTGTTGAAGACAGTAGCTTCGTTTCCACTGGAAGTCGCGCGTGTGGCGTAGACGAGTGGCCGGATCGTTTAAGAAAGTGTTTGAAGGGTAAGGGGCGGCATTTTGAATAATTTCTTATATATTTATATTGTTAATTTAATACTTAATAAATGGCGTAAAAAGAATTTTGATTGCTTTTTTATTTTTTAAATAAAACGTGTTTTTGTCAGGGACAGAACTTATGGCAGGACTAGGTATACCTATAAATGTTTTGCAGTACTTTTGAGTCTTTTTCAAAAGGCTGTAGCTCTGCGAAAAGTGATCGTATTGGGATGAAACCAAAAGCGTTTTAAATATTTCTTTTTTTATTTCAGAATTTCTAAAAATAAGAAATATCCATAGTCAAACATTTTCAACTTTTATTTTTTAAAGGGCTTCATTGTCTTGGGATTATTTATGAATCAATAAAAATAATTAGTGCAAGAAAATATAGCTTTGGATTAAAAAGAAGTTCCGTCTTTGACCACTAATTTACATGTAAAAATTGACAATACAATTTATGGAGATACATAATTGATTTTTTACAATTGACCTTTAGTTTAAGAAAAGTGGCAAAAATGATTTTTTTTGTATATTTGCGTAAATATTTTTCTGTTTGACAAATGTTGGCTACTGGTATGTTTTTTTTAAACAAACAGATTATCAATTTTCTAATTAGTTGATCAAACCATTCGTTTATTATCTATTGTTCCCGAATATTATGTAACCATCAAAATAAAAACAATGATAACAATTTTCATAGTTTTGCATTTGTTACATATCTTTGACTTGAAGTCCCCATCAGCGTAACCACTTTCGAAAAAAAGTCGAAGAAGATTTGAAGAAAAAAGTGAAGTAAATTGAGAAAAACCGAAGTAGATTTTGAAATGACTTTTTACTTGCTTTTAGACAAATTTGAACTGGGAATTTTCATAAGTTGACATTACAACACAAAAAAGTAATGATTCCGTCTGTCTGCAGCTCTGTACCTCAACCTGCAGCCTAGAGGAGAAATTGAAATGGTTTGTTTTACTTTAGCTCGGTTCCTTCCATACAGCCATTTTGAAATATTATAATTATTTCGAAAACGGCTCTAATGCTTTAAGAAATAAAATGCACGACTGGGTCGCACGAACTTGCTCCTATGTAAAAGACCAAGAATTTCAAAAATGAATGTTATTAGAGAAACTGTTCATAAGCATAAAATTCATTTTTTAAATGACTAAAAAAACTTCTTTAGCAGTTAAAGGTAAGAATAGGATGCCATGTGATTCAAGCAAATATAGATTTATGCAAGAACAAAAATTATAAGTCTTTGTAGTGGTTTCCTAAAAAATAAGGTTTTATATAAAAAAATTTTAAAACATTTTTAAGAAAAAATATTGGTACGCCAATTTAAAGTTTTTATTATGTTTGTATGACTAAAAATTAAATTTACAAAAAAAAGTATTGGGTCGTTTTCGAGATATTGAATTTTCAAAAAACAAAAAATTGATTTTTTTTTCAAAATTCAAAAAAATATTATTCTTAAAGTTTTGAAATGCAATGGTTTGAAACTTTTTAGAAGCTTCTCTCTAAAAAATTTCATTAAAATCCGTTGTGCTGATAATGAGAAATTCAAAATTTTAAAAAATCGTTCTATGGTAGGTACAGTCAGTAATATCTTGTTTTCAAATTTTTTTTATATTAAATTACAGATATTAAAAAATAATAGAAAGAAAAAAAATTTAAGCAAAATTCTCGGAACCGTTTTCGAGAAAAATACGATTTTCGAAAACCATTTTTTAACTTTTGTATGGAGGGTACCGTTATTTTTAGGTAAAATGAATTTATTTTGCTCATATATTGTAGATTATTTTTCCAAACTTTTATTTATCAAGTTTTCAAAAAATCTAGCATGGGGTTTTCGAAATATTGAGTTTTCAAAAAAAAATTTTGAAAGTTTTTTTAAAAATCCAAAAACTTCGTTTTGGAAAATTTGAATACACAATAATATTCAAACTGCTGGGAAGCTTTAGCATAAAAAAAATGATCAAAATCGGCGTCACTGTTTTTGAGAAAATCAAAAACAAAAAAAATGGTCCCAAGGGGGGTACCAAAACTACTCATTTTTTTGAAAATTTTTTTCGACCATTACCTAGGTTTAACAAAATTAAATTTTTTGAATTTTTTTTAAGAAAATCGCAGGGACAGTTTTTGAGAAAAAAAAAATATTTATAAAATTTCGGAAAAAAATCCTATGGCAGGTACCGTTATTTTTGGTCATAAAAAATCAAATCAAAAAACATCCGGGGGTAAAAAATTAAAACCCATATCTACCAAGTTTGAAGAAAATCGGCCGAGCCGTTTAGCTGTAATCGAACAGACAGACAGACAGAATTGCCAGACCCACTTTTTTCGTCTTCGCTATCATCGTAATGTCAACTTTGATCAAAATCTCGAGTTCGATTTTTTTTACGAATGCATAACTTGCCTTATAGTACCTATCAGTCGCAAGTAAAAAAAATATGTGTATACTGTACCAACAATGCAGTCCACACTTTGGCAAATAATAAATATTATTATCGGTACCTGTCATAGAACCTTCTTTTTATTTTCTACTTTCTCATTTGCGACTCTACCGATTTCAATCAAAATTTTAAATCGCAGATTCTTTGATTTTGAAATAATATTGTCTACGACAAATGTTTTCCTTAAATGTATACTTTTAAATACTTAAAATTGTCAAAACATTTCTTTTAATTTTAAAGAAAATTGTATATTAATATTTTATTTAATTTAATTTATAAAACTTTCTTTTATAAAGAATAACATTAAAATTACTATAGTTAAATATAATTTCATTTTAAATTAAAAACACATTTATGCAAGCGAAATTTTCATAGGATTGGTGTACACATGAGTGTGTTGAGTTCCTATGCTTTTCAAATTACTTATTTGTGTATTTTTATTGTGTTGACATTTTTTTTTTGTAATTCGATGAATCCCTTCTTCGTTGGATTAGAAATTACCTTTCAGACCGTCCACTAAAAATAGTTTTGGACGGTTACAAATCTGATTTCCTCAAAATAAATGCTGGTGTGCCCCAGGCCTCCGTTTTGTCTCCGAAATTCTTCCCTATGTTCATAAATGATCTTCTGTCTGAAACTGTTGATCCGCTTAATTGTCTCGCTGGCGACAGTACCCTCAGCTTTTCATATTTGTTTTCAGATTCACATCCTTGTCCTTCGGATGTGGACTACCAAGAGAAGCGTATGATAAGCTCATTTAATTCTGATCTTGACAGCATTGTCCAATGGGGAATCAAAAACCCTGTAGAATTTACTCAATTTACTCAATGCTGTTTGGCACTTGCATCGAGGAGACTGAAAAACTTTCAGTTTTAGGTATGTGCATCACAGACCATCATTTGTGGAGTGATCACATGTTTGACGTGACCAAAAACGCCGCTAAGTGTTTAGATTTTCTCTGCCGCTGCAAGAAGTTTTTGTACCCCTAGTAATCTGGCTGTAATCTATAGGGCCTCTATTCATCCAAAGCTCGAGTGCAATTCCCACTGGGCAGGTGCTCCAAAAGCCCTATTGAGTCTCTTTCACAGAATTCAAAAGAGAGCTCTAAAAATGATAGGCGACCGTTGTCTAACTGAAACATTTGAATCTCTCGAGCACCGCCGCAATTTTCATAAACAGTGATCTAGTGAAGTAGCCAGTTGCGTTCTCCACCTCAAACACTTCAACCGTAATACCCGTCCCTTTAGGACTGCTCATCATTTTACCCTCATTTTACTGCTCAGGTCATAAATCTGATATAAATAATGGTAGTACACAAAAGACTGCACTAGCTCTCCATTGCATAGAAGAAAATCATCGTCCTGATTTCAAAAATATAACAATTTTGCAATCAGAAAAGAATAACAATAAAAGAATGTTACTAGAAATGTTACATATTAGAAACATTGAAAATAGTATTAATAGACGTTCAGATTGTGATATAGACTTAGTAATATTTACGGTCAGTTTATTAATTATCAAACCATATTTACGTAAACAAAACTGAACGATTAAATATATTATACATAATATACATACAAATATTAGAATTTATTTTCAAAATAAATTATTTGAATTTAAAAATTCAGATAATTAAACTTCATTTTGCTTAAAATAAATTTTCAAACAAATTAAAAAATTGAAAAAAAAAAGATAAGATATATACAACAAAAAAGAAAAAAAAAATTAAAACATCTTTTAAAGATTTTTTAAAAACACACGGAAACAAAAAACGAACAAACAAATAAAAAATTATTTTATGTGTATATATTATGTATATGCATAGCTGGGCATTAACTCCTTAATCCGTTTTTTTTTTTTTTTTTTTTTATAATCTACACTCGCTCAAGGGATTATGATTACCCTTTAAATGTTTGAACACAGCGCGGGCGTGAAGTTAAGGAAGAGAAAGAACGATAGGAAAGATGTGTGGCACGATGTTGTGAGACTGAAGGTTGTTGTCTCAGATATTTTATCTCCAGGGATGGCGGCTGAACTAAAGCCTAACTAACTAAGACAAGTATAAGACAAGTGCCGTGCGGCGCGTGCTGCGGGTGAAACAAAAACAGCTAGGTACGTTTTATATTTTGACGGCGCGTGCGAGTTAGAAAACTGCGAAGAGATTCGTTTCGTTTGATCATTTCATTATGCCGGTCGTCCAATATGTGCGCGATAAGTTCAACCAACTTCGTTCAACTTTTTATTCAACTTTTCGTTGGATAAACGAATTTACAACCTCTTACACTAGTGCAGCAACTTACGTAATTCACGTTGAGCAACTAAAGTGGAACAAAATGCGTTTGGAACCCCGTACACATAATTGACCAACTTTCCCATATGTTGATTAATCCCGCACACCTAGTTGATCAACTCTTAAGACTGATTCCAGTGCTGAACAGCTCCGTACACCTAGTTGGCCAACTTACTCAAATGTTGAATAACCTCGTACACTAGTTGATAAACTTGTTCGATTTTGACAGAAAAAAATTGTTTTCGAGTTGATCAACTGCGTTTTCGATATTTTTGTTCAACCATTTGATGAACTAGTTGATACCTTCGTACACTTAACCAAGGATCACTCGTTGGGGAACGCGTTGAACGCACCACGATAAACAAAAAACTCAAACGTCAAACCTGAAATAATTTTGACTTCAGTTCGGTACATACATTTATTGTCGACGCACGCCTTCGCTTTAAAATATTCTTAAATTTGTTCCGTATGAGTATGATTTCCTTTAAGAAAAAAAAAGTGGCTGCCGCATTAATAATATTCGACAATGAACGACAAAGGAAGAAAAAACAGCCAAGACGATTCTGGGTAGATGATTTTTTTTTGAGTCGCGAAGAAAATTGTTTTTTCAATGAAATATATGAGAAATTAAAATTGATTGATCCCACCGCGCCCGTGAACTCGAATTCATCTCGATTTTTATAAGAGGGGCTCTTAATTTCCCATATTTTTTCAATTTCAATTCAATTTTCAATTTCAATTTATTTCTTATAAATTCATATAACAATATAATACTCATAGAATGTATATACAGTGCTTCAAAACATATATTATAAGAAAATGGTGACATTATGTATCCAATATACAAAGTATATTAAACAGTGTTGAATGACACATCAAAAAAAAGTAATACAAAAATTAAAAATGATATATTGGGTGGGGTGACCCTAAATAGAAACTGCAGTAATATAATTCTATATACTTCAAAAATGAAACAAAAAATAAATAATAAATAAGAAAGAAGAAAGAACAAAAAAAAATGAATTAAACCAGATTGTCAGAAATGAAAGATTCCAAATTCGAATAATTAAAACTGAAAACCCAATTTTTTAAATGTTTTATAAACAATCCAAACGATGAAATTGATCTTATAGAAAGTGTAAGCTTGTTGAATAAGCGAAAACAACAAATTGAATAAAAGTTACGAAATGCAGTAGTACGAAAAAAAGGTACGGTGTAAATGTTCAAAGAGTTTTCACGCAAACTGTGACTAGATATTAAACGAAAATTACGGTTACCAGACTTCATAAAGAAGGTTTTAAGGACTTTAAAACAATACAAATGGCGCACAGGAAGAATTTTAAGGTCACAGAATAAAGGGAAGCTCGGATGTCTATTCGCTTTACGGCAAATTTTTCTTAAAACATATTTTTGCAAAACTAACAAAGGTTGGATTTTGTTCAAGTATGCACCACCCCAACAAGCAATTCCATATTGCAGCTTAGACTGAAAAATTCCAAAGTAAATAGTTTTTAAGAGATCAGTTGAAACGATATTACGTAAATAATAAAAATGTCTAAGTGTGCAACGAAAATAATGTTTAAAATTATTCGTATGATTTAAAAACTTCATTCTAGAATCAATAGTGAGTCCAAAGTACTTAAATTCATCAACTTTTTCAATCAAAAAGCAATTGGAGCTGCAGTTAATCTGGTCGAAATACGTAAAAGAAGAACAATTGCCATGCACACCGTCACAAATTGGTAGCTTATATCTTTGACATTCAGGAGCATGAAAACAGGTGTTAACTTCAAAATTTTGTGAGGAAGATAAACTAAAAACCATAATTTTAGTTTTGGAACTAATAACCAAATTATGTTCCGCAAACCAAATTCTCAATAACTCAAGATCAGAGTTAATATCGGAAACCAGATTCAAGCTACTGTTAGAGCCATACGAAAAACCAACATCATCTGCAAAAGCAGTAGGCACACCACGAAAATCAAGTGCCAAAAGTGAATTGATGTAAATCAGGAACAATATTGGTCCCAAAACGGAACCTTGGGGTACACCCAAGTTAAGGAATTTAATTTCACTCCTAATCTCATCAATTTTCACCCTCTGCGACCTATTATAAAGATATGACTTAAAAAAGTTAAGCATAAATCCACGAAAACCAGCTTTTTCCAACTTTCTCAAAAGATAATTATGGTTAACCATATCAAAGGCTTTTGTGATATCAATAAATAAACCAGCTGTATACTTTTTCTTATCAAGGTTTGACATTATTTGATCACAAAATTGTAAGAGAGCATCTTCAGTTGATTTACCTTTTTGAGAACCAAATTGAAAAGGATTAAAAAACTTTGTTTTAACTAAAAATTTTAGTATTCTTATTTTAACAAGTTTTTCAAAAATTTTGCTAAAAACTGAAAGAAGAGAAATAGGCCTATAATTGCATATATCATCAGCAGAACCTTTTTTAAAAAGCGGTATGACATCAGAACATTTAAGGTCAGATAGAAAGACCCCAGCAAAAATACATCGGTTAAAGATATAAGTCAAGACATCTACTACAAAACATCCAATTTTTTTAAGAATTATGTTAGAGATACCATCAGCTCCACAATATTGAGAATTTTTCAAACTACCAATAACTTTTAGTATCTCAATAGAAGTTATAGGCTCAAAAACAAAACTGTTAATTTGTAATGGTTCAGCACATCTGCAAACAGACACACAAAGAGTACAATGAGGATTAGTAAGGTATGGTTGTAAATCGTTGCCAATGTTGGAAAAAAAACTGTTAAAAGCGTTAGAAATGGTGAGTTTGTCCGTAACCTCGCATCCATTGATAGAAATACTTTTAGGAGTTTGTGAAGCAGAAGGTTTATTTAATATGGAATTAACGATTTTCCATTCACTTTTTAGATTTCCTTTTGCAGAATTAAATTGAGAACGATAATAATTATCCCGGAAAATTGGAATTTCTTTTTTAAGCTCGGCACAAAGTTTCTTATATTTTCGTTTTAAAGATAGATTATTAGGATTTTTATAAGATCTTATTCTTAACTTATTTTTACTTTTAACTTTATTGATTAAGTAATTTGAAATCCAAGGTTTAAGCCGTTTAACCAATTTATTCGATGGCAACAACACGGAGCAGCTAAGAACATGATTTTTTAGCGTATTGATAAATAGAGAATAAGAAGAAGAAGTATCATCACAAGAATAAACATTTTCCCAAAACTCGTACAAAAGAGAATTTTTAAGCATGCTAAAATCTATCTTCATATAATTCTTGGAAACTTGAGAATTATTACAACTTTTGGTTTTAACCGTATTCAGTAAAAGACCTGTCATAGAGTGATCAGTGATCATTAAATTAAGCACACAACTTTCGCAATCACAAACGTAAACATTACTAAAACGTCCATATATGTGATCTAAACAGCTACCAGACTCATATCTTGTAGGCTCATTGATAAAGGATACTAGACCATGCGATGCCAATAGTGCCAAATAACTCGAAACGGATTCATTATTTTCCAAAATATTAAGATTAAAGTCCCCTAAAATAATTAAATTTTTTGAGCTTTCCTTTTCCAAGAGACCAGAAAATTCAGTTATAAACAACGAAATACTGAAAGAATGTAGTCTATAGACGCACAAAAATACATAAATATCACGATTTATTTTAATAGAAACCCTTAAAACATCTGCACATTCAAAAACGACACAAGTGACATCAATAATTTTGTAACTATCTTTCACAAAACAACCAACACCACCTGAAGCGTAATTTTCATTTGTATTGGCCACAAAATTAAATCCAGGCAAAAAGTAATCGGCTTTTTCAAAGCTATATATCCAAATTTCAGACACAAAAACAACATCTGGAATGCATACAAAACATTCAATATGAGTAACGAATTCCGCAAAATTAGCTCTTAAACTTCTGACATTTTGGTGTACAATAAATATTTTGTTTTGGCAAAACGAACTATTTGTAAAAACATTATCAAAATTAGAAATACTGAGATTGGGGTTGGAAAAGTCATCTAACGAATAATTATTAACATTCATAGGAATTAAGAGAAAAGAAATGCACTAAATAAGTGCAAGATCATTAAAAGATCTAATAGAGATGACATTTCCACCCTCAACCTTTCTCACAAGTATTTGATTATTTTTAAACCAAACATATTTAACACCTTTCTGTTTAATTGTCTCTTTTGCTTTCATGAGTAGAGCCTGCGTATACTTCGTAAGAGAATCATTAATATAACTATATTCCCGTACCGGTATTTTTGTTGCTACTGTTGTTGTTGTTGCTGCTGCCACTGCTGCCGCAGCTACTGCTGCTACTGATGAGGCCACAAATATGTGTATTCAGATTTTTTTTGTTCTTTGTTTTCGCATTCATTATTCGTTGCTTAATGGTTAGATTTGATAATCTTACACAGATAATCGCTTTCGAATTCATAGAAGAGGAACTATTGCTTTTGCTATGCAACTTCTTAACAAAACATTTCTCGAAGTGGCTGTCGGCGAGGTCAATAGACAAGGCTTTGTTGAAGATTTCTTTAGCTTTACTTACAACATTAGACTCGTTGACATCAGGTACTCCGACGATTTCAATGTCATTGCTAAGCTGGTGCTGTTGTTGCCAATTTAGTTTACTCTCCAGACTAACTACTTTCGATTTGAGATCGGCATTTTCAGTACGTAGCTCATTAATTTGTTGTAAAAAACGTAAATTAGTATTCTCCAAGTTCGTAAGTTTAAGATACACCATTTGAAGAGTACAATGGTTATCGCTGTTGGAGACGAACGTAGGTGAACCATTCTCAATATGATGAACTTGACAACTTCCCTCTACGTCTTTGATGGCATTAAGCGATGAGAGCGGAATATTGTTGTTGGAATCATTGTGTAAGGTCTCATGAAGGGAACGACGTCTGAGAACTTTACATTTGTCACAACGAAATGGAGTCGCATTAGCTTTATAAAAATCAAAATCTTCTTTTTTCATGTTAACGCAAGAAAAATGAAACACATTTTTGCAATCACTGCATTCGATTATCGATGATGAATTGCGATCAATATTTTGTGAACACACGAAACAAATCATGATTAAAATACTTTCTATATTTATTTAATTTAATTACTTAAAAATTTAGATTAAGGAAGTTTCTTAGAGATGCGCACCCCACGACAATCCAGAGAAAACTGTTGGGCTTTTCCTCAATTGCCGAAATCATTTGCACATTTAGTTCCGTGGTCCACTCTGATTTCTTATCACCTTCCATGACGAAAAACCAAAATAAACTACAGTTTGCAAGTTGGCAACGCAATAGTTCAACCATGTAGACACATTTCACTGCAGCCAACGCAACGCAAAACACAATATTACGTGAAGGAATCCCAAAAAAAAATTAAAAAGTTGATCAACGCGTTGAACAAATAATGTGCAACACATTATCTTAAAAATGTTGCTCAACGTGTTGATCGAACATTTTTAAGGAGCAACACGAGCTCTTACACTACCCGTACACTTGTTGCGCAATTCGTTGAGCAACAGCCAACAACTAGATCCAACCCATTGGTTGAACAAAATTGAAGGCACCGTACATTAAAGTTGAATGCGTTGAATTCGAAATTTGTGCGTTGATCGCCTATTGGACGACCGGCATTACTTAGCGCCGCGCCGGTGCTCAGAGAAAAAAATATAAAAAATGCAATTTTTATCACATGTTAACGGATTAACGATTAACTTTAACTTGCGTTAATTCTTCCGAAATTTAACGCTTTAACGTTTAACGAAGCTAACTTTTTTAGTAGCGGATTAACGATTGACGAAGTTAACTGTTTGATTAACGGTGCCCATCTATGTGTATATGTATATGTCTTTAATTATATTTCACTTAATAAATAGGTCTGAAGGGTGTAACCACATCTGAAACGTCACAACATAAAAAAACAAAAAGTATTAACAAACATTGACCTTAAGCCCACTTAAGGATAAACATTATTTAAGAAAGGAAATATTTAAAAAAGAAAACTCTTTCTATGTGAAACAAAAATACATAAAAGAAGCGCACTTCCCATATTCTTTCTACATACCTCCCAATTTCACCATTCTTCTACCAGTGGAATACGTCACCACCGAAAACAAAAAGTGATCGAATTTTCCTTCTTAACTTATTTATATAAATATGTACATACATAGGTATTTAGATTAAAATAGATACCTACTCCTATGTACATACATAATATTTTGGCGCCATCTACTTGCCATATCCATTTGTTGTTGCGTATTCGCTTACAGTGAAATGCAATTTGCATTCATTCACAGGAATAAGATGTACTTATCTAATACATTTTTGATACAACCATTACCTTCCTACGCAAAGTTAAATCAAAACAATCCTTAAGCTAAGAGCAGACGGCATATAAAAAGTCGCATACGTTTGCGGTGCTGACGTCAAGTAAAATGTTCAAAAAGCAGAGCAAATGCTATACGTAAATCAGTGTACGCAAACTCGCATAAAAAGGTGTTCAGACGATGTGCAGAATCTGTCCCAAAAGCCGCACATTTGTTTACGTTGATTTACTCGCACATCAAGTGTACGCAAATGAGTGCGCAAATTTTATTAAATTACGGGTGCGCAGTGTGTGGACAAAGGACGGGCTTCTGCATCGCCAGACGGAAGGATTCTGTGCGAAATTGTTAATGGAACTACGTAGGAGTGAACCACAATTGTACCACGGTTTCGTACGAATGTCTACCGATCAATTTGATCATTTGCTTAGCTTGGTAAAGCCTAGAATAGAAAAAGCTGACACAAATATGCGACCAAGCATTCCCGCTTCTGACCGACTTATATTGACACTTCGCTTCTTGGCTACGGGCGACAATTTCAGGTCTATGCAATACATTTTCCGGATTCCAGTAAACACAATTTCAACAATAATCCCAGAAGTGCTTGATGCAATTTACGAAGCTCTTTTCAAGGATTATTTGAAAGTGAGTGTTTGTACCATAACTCAATTTTAAGTAAGCAACTAACTAATTTTTTGAACAGACACCGAAAAGTGTAAATGAATGGAAAGCAGTAGCAGAGGAGTTTAATCAAAGATGGCAGTTTCTCAACTGCATCGGGGCAGTAGAGCATGTTGTGATGGTCGCACCACCGAATGCTGGCAGCGTATTTTATAATTACGAGGGTATTACTAGATTCCAAAAGTTTTAAATGACATTTAATTCTTGTTTCGTACAGGAACGCATAGCATTGTGATGAAGGGAGTGGCAGACGCGGAATACAAATTATTGTATGTAGATGTCGGTCGCAACGGAAGACATTCGGATGGTCGCGTTTTAAACCGTTGCAGTTTTGGCCATGCATTGTATACAAATCAATGCATTTTCCACCACCTCAAGCACTGCCTGGACGAGAGACTCCCGTTCCGCATGTTCTCGTTGCGGACGATGAGTTTGCTATGCGATCAAATATAAAAAAGCCGTATGCACAACGTGGTTTGACAATGGTACAGCGGGTCTTTAATTATCGTTTGAGTCGTGCACGACGTATCATTGAGAATGTCTTTGGCATTATGTCGGCACGGTTTCGAGTCCTTCGGAAACCAATCCATTTGAATGCTCAAAAAACGACAAAAGTGACGCTGGCCTGTTGTGTACATACTTCACAACTACTTAATTTCCACAAATAAATTGAAATACGCACCTAACACATCGTTTGACCAATACGATGCCGAAGGAAATATAGTAAGTCCTGGTGAGTGGCGTGCCGACGTTCAAAGTTCAACAATGCATCCGCTTGAAGAACTACGATCTCGAGACTATGAATCTAAGGCAAAAGAAATCCAAAAAGAGTTTACGCACTACTTCACCGAATAAGGCGATATTGAATGGCAATATGCCCACATTTAAACATAAGCAAAATAAAAAAATTGAAATTTGCAAACAATTTGTTTATTGCTTTTATTATTAACAGAAACAAAAATTATAAATTAATAAAATAAATATTCAAGTTTGAAAAAAAAAACTCAAGAGATCTATATTTCAGTATGTATTGTATACAGGAACACAAGAACAGTCTACAGCGAATACGAATTAATACCATGGGGGCCATTAAATGGGAAGAGATTCAACGTTTATCAGCTCTTCTTCCAATTCTTCATTCGAAGCACATGCTTTGCAATTAGTTGCAGATGTAATCAAGGCTCGTGCTCATTATTATCAGCGATGATTGGTTCTAAAGCATCTATATCGACTTCCTCCCCATTATCCTCAATAAAACAAAACGATGACAAACGCGGATCACCCGCTTGTATACAGTCTAAGAAACCTATTAAATTGCGAAATTCCATTTCGTAAGCAATCAGCTTGGTTTTCTAGAAGATGTCTTAATTGGGACAGTAAATAATCGCAGAAGGTTGAATTTTTGTCGCTTGATTGTAAAGTGGAGACAGCCGAGATTAAAATGTCCAAGCGCGCGGGCGGCGAACATGATGGCGAAGGTGATGATGTTTTTGTTGACTCTTCACATCTACGTTTGCGCCTCTGGCCGACTACAGGTTCTGACAAAGGTAAATCATGTGTAATCGCGTCATAGATATGTGCAGCCAATTCCTGCAAATTAAAAAAACTGTTTGTCTAAAATGAAAAACTTACAGATTTAGAGAAACTTACGTGGTCCATTGACGAAACAGATGAAGTTGATCTTTTAACATCATTCGCCTCCAAAAACATCATTTGACTAAAAAACTTCCATTTAACGGAGGATGGTTCTGTGCCCTGCCACGACTTTTTGTTGCGAAGTTTTGCTAAATTTGCTTTGAACGTTACCCGTAAACAGCCCCATTTGGACTTGGCTTCCTTAACAGTAACGTCCAAGCCAATTTCGTCAACCACCTCACGCCATTAATTAAGCTTTCCCAGTTTGTATTCTGCCAAACCTGTATCCCAAAGCCTAGGGCGCTTCTCCACAGCATTAATCAGAGATATAACTTCGTCAGTCGTCCAATTGTGCTGCACTATTCGACAACCAGACTCAGATTTTCTTATGCGGCAGATGTAACTTTGCCGAGGCTCCTCGATATCTATTTGTGTTGATTCGCTCATTTCTTTTTAACTTCTTTTTTTTTATTGAAATTGAACAACTTTGTTGTCTCAACAACTTCACAATCACTACTGAAAAACTGAAAATATGCACATTTGCGTGGGACGGTCGCACATGCTCTCACATGCACGCAAACTGTCACAAAAAATGTGCGAGGGTGTTCAGACGATATGCAAAAACGCCGCACATTTATGTGCGATCTCGGCGTGCATTTGTGGAATGTCCTAAAGGAGTGTTCAGATGATTAAGCGTCAATAGTCGCAAATGATGAATTAAAAATGACGTCAGAACCGCAAACATTTGCGGCTTTTATATGCCGTCTGCTCTAAGCTTAACGATACCAAATCACATCACGGCGTTGCACCTCTACATTACCTATGAACCTACCTATCGAAAAAAAACAACACAAAATATATTGTAGATATTTATATGCATAGCATACATATTATGTATCTTATTCTATACACAACATCGCAGATTTTATTTCTTCCATTATGTACACACCCTTTGAAAAAAAAAAATGGAGATCACTATGCATCGCAATTTATTACTATGTGTGTACCTGAAATGGCTTTCCATAGAAGAAACAAAAAAAATCAGTAAAAGTGATGATAGATCGCAAATAAAAAAATACAAAAAATAAAATTTATGACAGCGAATGTGTGATATACCTACTTATATTTTTTTTGTACATACACAAAGAACATTTTTCCACCCTACCTCCGACAATGTGGAATGGTCATTGCATCATATATGTACCTACTAAAAAAAATCATTTCTAACAGGTTTGTTTTATTTTTTCTCTTCTTGTAATACGAGATGAAGCAAGATGACAAGTCATAAACAAGAATAAAAAACTAAATGAGCCCAGACAAAAAAAAAAAACAATCAAGAGAGCGGATGGGCGGACAAAATTCTTTTGCACAGAGAATACGAAACCTTCCCTTTCAAAGCGCTGATATTGCAGTGGCATTCTTGGGAACTGAAAACTTACTCGTGTGCGTGTGCAAAGAAACTTTTTGTTAAAAAATGCAAAACAGACCTCTTTTATAAAAATAAAATTAAATAAATATTGAGTAAAAGAGTATTTTGTATTTTTGAATTTAGTAAATAAAATATCAAACAAAAATAAAAAATATATGTGAGAATTGTATGGTCAATACTTTCCTTACAAATGCATTACAAATGCTGTCATATTAAATTGCATTTTTATGAACTTTAGATGAGTTTTATTTAATTTTAAAGACCGATACGCTTTTTAGGGAATATAAATCTTTGATTAAAAAAATATTTCCAAAAATTAACAAATATAACTTTCAATTTCCCAGGGTAGGGAACAAAATATTTGCAAGAAATGTATATTTTTTGACTTTTGTTAGTAAAAAGTTACTGTAAAAATTAAAAAAAAAAACATAAAAAAAAATATTAACGTAATTGCACATACTTATTGGCTTTGTATAAAAGTGAATTTGATTTCGTTATCTTTTATACTTATGAAGTTTTATCCAGTATAGAGCATTCATACCACTATGCAAATTTCCTTCGTTTTTCATAGTTTTGTACATTTTTTTTGAATAAATAAGAAAACAGAATTAAAACAGAAAACCGATACGTGATTTAAGGATAATGTTGTTTGTATAAAAGAAAATATAAAAAAAAAATAAAAAAGTAATATTTTTCAAATTTCCCTATCATTTGAACAAGGACCTTACTTAAATGTATGATTTTTCCACTTGTGTGGCAGTTACTGGGCACACAATGTTTTTATTTTTCTTTTCAAAGTTACAAAAGTTTTTTTCTTAACATTTTTCTAATCGATGACCGTTTATTTCATTGATATATTCGTAAAATTGTGAAAGTTATACAGCTTAGCGCAAAAGTCTAACCTATTTTTTCAATGTACACCTACCCTTAACGTTATATTTTTCTTAGTTTTGGATTTTTTTCATAGAATTCTGCGGATTTTCTATAAATTACAAAAAAATAAAAAATAGTCCATTATACATTTATATATTAAATATTTATGAATTAAAAACTTAGGAAATGTTAAAATTTTTTATCATAACCTTGTAGCTTGTTAACTTTTCATATTAGTGTTGCCACCACCAATATGCAGCAAATATGTGTAAGTATGTGTGGGGTTCATTTTTGTGGTTTTTTCGTCTCCAGGTTGTGATTACTTAAGTAATTTTAAAATATTAAATAAATAAATAAAAAAATGACTTTATTTTATTCAATTTTAATTTCAACTAAACTAATATCACAACTTTAATTAATTTATTATATGTAAGCTACGCGTTTCGGAGTGTTATTGCTCTATCATCATCAGAAAAAAGTAGTTCGCCTGATGATGGAGCAATAACACTCCGAAACGCGTAGCTTACATATAATAAATTAATTAAAGTTGTGATATTAGTTTAGTTGAAATTAAAATTGAATAAAATAAAGTCATTTTTTCATTTATTTATTTAATATTTTAAAATTATTTATGTGTAAGGTGTTTGAAGAATCAGCTCAATCTCGTTAGAAAATTAAATCTGAAACAGGAGTGAACACGATTTTTGCATGCAAGTTTGAAACGATGCGTTTATTTGAAGTATAGTTCCGATTGTTCTCATTTAAAGCTTTTAATTTTTTTTTTTTTTGTTTTATAATCTACACGCGCTCAAGGGATTATGATTACCCTTTAAATGTTTGAACACAGCGCGGGCGTGAAGTTAAGGAAGAGAAAGAAAGATAGGAATATACTCTCCAAGAGTACAAGAATAATGTGTTCTTGCCAAGAAAAAACTAAAAGATGATTGATTAAAATTCGAGAAGCCGGAAATGAAGAAAGAGACAAGATTATATTTCGCTCTAGTTATTTCGTTTATTATTGCACCTTATTGTAACGCTCGCGTAGACGACTGGACGTTTTCCGAATGTACTAACCGAGTTTACATAGTATGATTAAAGTGCGCACCATCAAGTTCTCATGCACTTAAATGTGCACTGTACTCAGTGGCGTAGCAAGGGGGGGGGCAAAGGGGGCACAAGCCCCGGGCGGCACTTTGCTTGGGGGCGGCAATTTTTCAAAATATCCGGGCGGCCCTTTGCTGCAATTTTTCTAATTAATGTAAATGGTTTTTGTATGTTATGTTTTTACATTTTTTCTAAGCTAAGTGTAAGCTTACTTTTGTAACAAATTTTAATTGTAAAAAAATATACTGTCCTTTTCGGAAATATATTTTTTCCTTTCGAGCTGAAAGTTCCGTGTGTGTGCGTAAGACGTAGGTACATAATATAAAAGATCTTCGCGCCACGGTTTTGCTGTCGGCAATGATACACGTCTTTCTCTTTCTCTTGTTTTTTTTTTGTTGTTGTGTCTGAGATGTGTATTGCGCCATAAGGAAATGTGAAGTACAATGATCGACAACGACTCTGATTTGAAACAGTAAATGATTGTTTCATTCTATGTGTGTCCTGGTGCAAAGCTTTTTCGTTTGCCTTCTTTCGACTACTACTCATGAGCAGCGTTCGAATCTTTCTCCAATCGAAGTAAATTAACTTCAATTTTACGAAAGAAAATAGATCTACTTCATTACTCCGTTTTTTAAGATTAAGGTAGGTACTAATTTTTTCCACACTGAAAAATTCAAGATTTCTTTAGCCAAACCACATGAAAGGGAATGACCACTGTGTTAATAAATTTTGCAACTAACTTTGACTCTGAATTACTAAATCTAAATCTACTTCAGAAATTTTAAATTCGTTTATTTTTTTATAAGTCTGCTCCAAAATTTTACTACAGCAGCGGTTCGAACCCTGCTCATTAGGCGAGAAGTTGAGACAAAAACATTTTGTTTGTTTCGCCTGATTCGATGTGAGTTGGCTCATAAGAGTCCATGTATTCGTATATTGTTGTATCTTTTATCTAAGGGGTGTTAGTCAGTTGTATTTTTTTCTGTTTTATTTTATCGTAAAATGCAGTTAAGTTTGCAAACATCCTAGTTAAATACAAAATTAGTTGCAGTTTAACATTTAACTTATCTGTGTTTCGTCATTCGTGTGTTGTGAAATTTTTTTAAAATTGTGTGTACGGGTACAGTACCTACCTACATAAGCGCAAAAGATTTTCATTTCACCCCTTTGGATTGATTACATAAAGTAAATAAATTAATGAAACGAAATACCTAGCTGATGGCTCGGAAATAATCCATTGATTTTTCGGAGTTGAAACCCCCATTTGGCTTTATTAAGAGTGTTTTCTCCATATCTCAAGAACCATAAGTTCCATAAAAAACATTTTCTCACATTTTTGTAAAAAATTGAGTTTTCTATTTTTTACCGAGAAATCGAAAGTTAATAAGTTATTATTAAAAATAGAGAAACGATTTCAAGGAAAATTTTAGGTACTATATTGCAAGTTATGGATTCGTAAAAAAATCAAACTCGAAATTTTTATCAAAGTTGCCATCGTAATCTCTATGATAACGATGATACCGAAGTTGAAAAAGGTGGGTCTTGCAATTCTGTCTGTCTGTTCTTTCGGCTGTAGCCTAAGCGACTCGGTCGATTTTCTTTAAACTTGGTACCTAGCGTTTTTTGGGCATTTTAATACCAAAAATAGCGGTAGGTACCTATCGTACAATTTATTTTAGAAAAAGGTGAAGATTTTATTTTTCTCAAAAACGTGCCCACGACTTAAAAAAAAATTCAGTAGTTTTTTTACAAAAAGGCTACCATTATATAAAAAAATTCCCAAAAATGGTTATAAATGGTAACTCCCATAGAACCATTTATTTGACTTTCGATTTTCTCAAAAACGATTCCACTGATTTTGATCAATTTTTTTACAGAGAATGTTTTCTTAAAGTTTAAAAGTATTCTATACCAAAATTTTCAAAAATCTCGAAAACAAGTTGGTCGATTGTTACTAACCTTGGTACGTAACAGTTTCTTGACATTATCTAGCAGATTTTAAATAAAAATTTTTTATATAACCAAAAATAACGGTACATCCCATACAAAAGTTTAAAAACCGGCATGGAAAATCTCATTTTTCTCAAAAACGACTCCTACGATTTTGATCGAAATTTTTGTGTGATAAATACAATCTACTATTATATTATTGTAAAAAAAAATGTCTATCGTCTAATAAAAGTATCTCTCATAGAACCATTTTTTTCGACTATGTCATTATCTGCTCAACCGATTTTAATGATTTTTTTTTTTAAACAAGAGCTCCTGTTTAACAGTGGCGATTCCTGATCTTTAGTATTGGGTTAGCGCCATGGTGTGAAAAAAAATTGTAGTTTTTAATTTAATTTTTTTTTTAATTTTATTAATAAGGAAAACAAAACACAAGCAATACTTTATAAATTAATAACATAAGATAAAATGTTTAAAAATGTATCGATGCATTAATTCGGTTCGTCGTTCAACGGTAGCAAAACTTTCGATACTTGATTATAAATTTCGTCACTTGCTTTTAATTCTTTTAAAAGAACCCTTTCTTTAGACATAAGAGCCGAATAGCTCAATTTCTTGTGACCATGAGAACTTCGAAAGTACGTTTTTATCCTCTTCAATGCATAAAAGAAGCACTCCTTACACGCCGTTCAAGCTGGAGTTTTAGAAGCTTGTACACCTGCTAAAAACTGTCGGCGACTTTTACCTCCACCCAGAGTAAGATATTAAATGGAGTTATCGCTTTTAAAGTCTCAGCTGATGTCGTACCTTTTGGCTATATAGCATCTGCGTTTTCATGAAAAAACATTCAATTCATTCTTTAATTGAGTAAATTCAAATATGTTTGGTCAGTTCGTAATTAGATTTTTATTTACTTCTTCAGAAAAATTTGTTTTTTGACGTTATTAATAAATTTGTTCAGTTAATCGAAATATTTCAGTTATTCGATTGATGCCAACCTTTTTAATATCTTCATGCTTAATTTGTTTCATTTATATCAAATTGATCATTTTGAAGTTTTCGTTCTTCAGAATGTGTTAAAGCATCACAAAATCGCGTTTTAATTAATATCTCAGCCCGACATAAAACAATTTATTGCTTTTATAACAATATTTTCTATCAACTTGCGTAAAATGCAATTTGTTTAAATTGTAGAAAATCACGAGGACTTAAAAAATAAAAAATAAAAAGTGCATCGTTAAATGAGCTTTTTTCTTAATAATCATGAAAAAATTATTTTCAAACAACAACAAATTATTTTAACTTACTATAACTTCTTTTTTATTTGTTTAAACAATTTTTGTGTTCTATATAATATAATAGTTAATGTTATTATGAATAAATATATGTATGTTTTATTTTTTTCTGTAATGGGTGCCGAGATATTCGCGAAAGATACAAAAATTACACAAAACACATTTTACCAATAACTTTTGTAAAAAAAAGTTGTCAGGTAGTGCAAAATTGGTTTCAAGCCTTTCTCATAATGTCCCTAATCGATCCATTAAAAAAAAATAGACCATGCGCCCAAGGTCAGGCCCTTTTTCATGACGCTTTGACTTGACTTATACATTCTCAACTTTTATCTGAATTCCATTCAAATGACCACTGATAAAGGAAGCCTCATCGTTGGCCTGGGCCATAACTTTATATTTTATGTTATATTTTTCCAATTGACCTGTAACTAATTGAAGTGAATCTTCTGCTGTTCGCCCAGAACTTACATCATGGATTTTCTAATTAAAGTAATACCGAAACACAACGAACAATTGGGATTTCATTTGAATGTCAGAAGATTCATCAAGAATAATAGCAACAAAATAAAGCTATTTAATTTTTGTAGAGGTATGACATGTTTAAAACACAGACACTGCTTTGATCAAATCATTTTGCCATTGAGGTACATACCTTTCCTTCCTTGTTTTTTCTACTGCATACAAGCAAGAGAACGCACACAAAATTTACCTGCTACTGCTACTATACGACTATACCTACTCCTACTCGGCTACTCCTCTTTCATTCAACCTGATGTCTCTCTTGTTTGATCGCAATTTTTTGCGCTAATGTTTTCATATTATTTACCTGGGCTTTGCTTAGGACATGTTGTAGCCAAACGATGTTGTATTGTATAAATTGTATTGAATTTGTTAGCGCAAATTTTCGCGCTATAAATGCTTCAAGGGATATATTTTTGCATGAGAGTTTTGTGTTGCGTTTGTGTTAGTAAATATGATTTTAGAATAGGAATGTGGGTAGGTTAAGTAGTTTTGTGTATTTATGTCAATGGTGTTATATTGTAGGAAATTTGGTATCGCAAATTTCAACGCTAAGGTATACCTACTTTTAGTATGGTAGTTTTGTGTTGTGTTTAGAAAAATATGATTTGAAAGTTACGTTTTCAATATAAAATGTACATCATAGTAGTATTTATTTATTTAAATTCTTGGTTTAGCGGCGATAAACCTGCTAACTGAGAGGAATCGCCACTGCTGTTTAAATAATACTGCATATCAAAATTTTTAAAAAATCAAATTTTGGATTAAAAAAAATCAAAATTATTTTTTGAAAATTCGATATTTCAAAAATGGGTGGATAGTTTTTTTCAAAATTAATTTTTAACTCCGCATTAATAAGTACTAAAAAAGGGCGTACCAATTTTTTTTTGATATTTTCAAAATTTTATATACATAAATGACAAATGTACATACCTATGTACATATACCTAATATAAAAAACGATTTTTAAATAATAAACCAGACGGTGTACATCGCGTTGGTGTCAAATCAATTTCAGATTTTAAAAGATAAAACCAGTTTTGAACACTTTAATTTTGATGGGCTGTTGTGAAATATGTTAAAGTTAAAAATAATCTTTGGCCAATATTTCTGTTTCTTCATTTCCTTATGTATAACAATAATAGAAATAAAAAAATATTATAGGTATAATAATTATTACTATAACTATAAGAATAATAATAATAATTAAAGGCAGTGCGGGTTGAGTTTTTTAAAACCGGTTTTATTTTTCAGCAATCATCACCCGATTAGAAACTTCTATCTACATAATATAATATAAATAAATATAATAAATCTGTGAATAAAAAATTAAATTATAACAAGGTAAGTTATGTAAGTAGCTGTTTCACTTTGATGTTTTTTAAAACAGCAAACAAAATTAAAGGCCCAGAAAAAAATTGCTAGGGGCGACAAAATTGACTCTGCCCCGGGTGGCAAAAACCCACTCTACGCCACTGACTGTACTAATTATTAATGCCGCTTTATCACCCTCCCCCAATGACAATTTATCCACGAAAACAGCATTAATATTTATCGAAAGTTTGTATGAGCTATTTTTTCCCTTTGCAAATTTTCTATCGTATAGGCTGGCTTTATCCTGTCGATTGAGATAGAGACATTTTTTTCCTTTACATATATTTAAATCAAAAAACTTCCTCGTTCGTCGAACAATTTTGTATGGCCATGTGAGACCAGTTCTGACTCTATCAACTCTAACGAAAGCTGAATCGCAATCTTCTAAAGTGGACGGTATGAAAATTTCCCTGTGTTGCTTTCGTGTGTCCGTTGGAATTAAGTTTCTCATTGTGGTACATACATATGTAGTTTTCCTAACAAATTTTCCTCTGAACAATTTTCGTTACAGTTTTTTATGAAGATTTCTCCTAGGAACCTAAGACTTTGGTTATAAACTAATTCTGCTGGCCAGCATTTCATTCTTGCTTAATTGCGGAACGTATTCCTAGTAAAACAGTCGGTATCTTGGCACTCCAATTAGTTGTATTCCCTCTTGCTTTCAATGACGCTTTTAGTTGCCTGTGAAAGCGTTCTACCATCTATATACGCTTATACGCTTTATTCGGTTTCTTTCTGCTATTTGTGTTGCTTATTTGGGAGTAAAGTATGGAAATGGTTTGCGCTAACTTAGGAATGAACCTGTGGTAGTAGTTTACCATTCCAAGAAAACGTTGCAATTGCTTTAAGGACTTAGGCTTTGGAAATTAAAAATACACTGGATGCGATCCTTTGATGGAAAAATACTATCCGCATTTACTCTGTCTGATAGAAAATCAAGTTCTGATACTCCGAAAATGCACTTAGAAGTCTCAATTGATATCTCGTATTCCGACAGACTTTCAAATAATGTTTTAAGATGCCACTTGTGTTCTTCTTCGGTTCTGCTTGATACTAAGATATCGTCTACATAAACGAAAATGAAATCAAGATCTTGACACACTAGGTTTATGAACCGTTGAAAGGTTTGTGCGGCGTTTCTTAAGCCGAATGGCATTCGACGGAATTCGAATAAACCGAAAGGTGTTGTGATTGCCGTTTTGTAAATATCTTCATTGGCTACCGGAATTAGATGATATGCTCTTACCAGCGATCTAGAACCGTTATCGCGTTAAGCCTGCGGTAATCCCCGCAAGGTCTCCAATCACTATTCCTTCTTTCTTACCATATGGAGTGGTGAGCAGGTGGGTGAAGAAGAGGGTTGACAAATACCCAGTTTCAACATATTGTTGCGAACAGAGCTTTATACTCCTACAGCGCCATCTGTAGAGAATTGCATATCTTCTTTATGAGGGAACAAAAAAAAAGCTCTTTTCCAATGTCATATAAATTTCCCCTTATTCCAAACAACTAGAACATTCTAAACAAGAACCTCCATATGTATTTCCCCTTATTCCAAGCAACTAGAACATTCCCATACAAGAACCTTTGAGAACAACTATTTTGAGTATATAAGGGAGTGTTCACGGTGAGCGGACAATTGTAACCTAGTAAAAATATTACAATATGCTCAAACTGTGTGTGAGCCCTTTTGTGACGAAAAGCATCTAGCTTTCTTGGGAGTAAAAAAAGGTGGAGGTCTTTTGGTTAAAATTTGGTGAACGATGGGGTGATTAACCGGGGCAAAATAATTTGGAGCTTGTGTTAGTTTGGGGAATTCTTTCAATTTTGAACCATAGAGGTTAGCGATTTTGTATTGAATAGGTACAGTGATGCTTTCGTTTCTGACTATACCCTTCGATTGTATTTTGGTTTCCGGGTCTATGATGCGCTTGTTGTAGAGATCGATTACCAAACCAAATCTGTCAAGGAAATCTGCTCATATTATTGGTCGATTAACCGATGCCAAGATGAAAAGGTGTGTGAAGTTTCGTCGAAGACCGATGTTAATTCTTAATAGTTTAGACCCGAAGGTGGAAATTGACGTACCATTTGCGGCTGAAAGGAGACCTGTTGCTTTGTTATCAACATTGGATGATATGAAAAGTATGACTGGTACATCCGCACCCGTGTCGATCAGAAACGTTAAGTTATTATTTATGTGTTTAGTGAAAAGGCGCCGTTGTGACAACTGACTGTTTGCCGCATTAACAGCAGTTTCATTTAGTTTGGGGTATCTGATGATTGAAATTTTGTAAGACTTGGTTGCAAATTCAGAACAAATGTACAAGGTTGGTCACATTTTTGAGCCCTAGATCCAAACTTTTTATAATACCAGCACATTGTAGCCCGGCGATTAGTGCTGGGCCCGCTAGGAGTGCGATTGCGAAAACTCCTTGTGTTTGACCTGGATCTGGATCTATTTCTGGGGTGTGATCGAAAATTGATTGATTCAATCATGGATTCAATTTGGGATAAACGTTGTTCCAAGTTCGAACCTTGGCTTGA
This sequence comes from Chrysotoxum bicinctum, assembly GCA_911387755.1. Classification (NCBI taxonomy): domain Eukaryota; kingdom Metazoa; phylum Arthropoda; class Insecta; order Diptera; family Syrphidae; genus Chrysotoxum; species Chrysotoxum bicinctum. The sequence goes on from OU426988.1 coordinate 114,703,835, forward strand.
GGGCGACTCGACTCTCTGTGAAGCAATGCCAAAAATATTTGTATTCTGTGAAGCTTCATAAATTTTATCCTCCGAAGTACCTAACTCGTCTATGCCCTTTGATCCAACTGAAAGGATGGCGATATTAATGGTCTGCCCTGCGCATCCACACATTTTTGATTACCTCCTCGTTGAACGAGGTTCCTGCCAATTGTTTCATAGAGCGATAAACTTCGGAGGGTTTTCGATCCCCTATTTCTGCTTTTTCTAATAACGCTTCTAATCTTTTTGTCTCTGAGACTGAATGTCTCTCTATGAGAGCACTTTTTAAAACGTTATAATTTTCCGTAGGAGGTGCTTCGGACAGTATGTCTATCACTGATTCACATGTCTCTATTGGAAGCGCTGCAACGATGAGGCAGTATTTTGTTTCCTAACTACCTAGTTATTTTAAAAACGCTAAATTGCGCTTCAGCTTGGATGAACCAAGTCCTTGGATTGGTAACGATGGTAGCCGCACGCGAATGGAATTGATGGAATTCTCGTGTATGGAATTAATGCTGTTTCCGTTGGAGGAATTGAGCTCTGAAAGAGCCTCGTTGTTTTGCGATTGAAAATGAGCCGCCGGCGCCACTGGCGTTGTACCGTTGCCTTGTGGTAATACTGAATTGTCATTTGTTGACACTTGTGGATGCGAAATACTATCTTTTTTATTTTCACTTTCCGAAATTTCGAATTTTACTCACAAATATGACTAAATATACATGTGATAAGAGTACTACAGTCTACAGTATGAGTTAATTTTTTTTGGCTGAACGTGTATCTACTTATAGATATTTTTATAATTTTTGTGTTGTTTGTGATAAAAAAGATTGTTTTTTTTATGATGTTGCGCTGGAGTAGATGCTTCTTGTTGATTGTTGATTATAGCGTTGTGATGTTGGGTGTTCTTTTTGTTGATCCGTCTCTTGTGGCCTGTTGGTATTCTCCTACTGGTGGTGGTGATGGACAATGGCAGTGTGTTGTTGATGGCGCTGAATTTCGGTGGTGTTGTATTCTCTTCAGAGAACAACCGCAGCGTGGTAAATGGCATGCAAGCCCCATCGTGTACGATGGCAAATGGTGTGCGATTGCAAAGGGTGTACAATCATGGGTGCCACTGGGTTGCACACGTTGTCTGACTTGTTTGGCTCCTAGTTTGCGCACCTATTAGGTAAAATGCTGGAGATAACTGTCTGTCATTAAACCCAAACACGTTGATAGTGGCTTGAGAGAGCTGCCTTCTTGACGGTGGTAAGATGTGGCGGTGGTTCTCTGTATAATGATTGGCGGCAATGCGTTGTACTCTCGGGGTCACCAATTTGGCTCGTTTGTTCCTACTCAGGTCTGACTCTTTCTCCAGCCAAGAGTACAAGAATAATGTGTTCTTGCCAAAAAAAAAACTAAAACATGGTTGATTAAAATTCGAGAAGCCGAAAATGAAGAAAGAGACAAGATTATATTTCGCTCTAGTTATTTCGTTTATTATTGCACCTTTTGTAACGCTCGCGTGGACGTGTCCGAATGTGCTAACCGAGTTTACATGGTATGATTAAAGTGCGCACCATTCTGATCAAGTTTGTGTCATGCACTTAAATGTGCACTGTACTAATTATTAATGCCGCTTCAGAGCGTATCAGAATCCCGCTTTTTAAAATCCCGAACAAAAATTTTAAATCCCGCCTTCTAAAATACCACTTTTTTAAAATCCCGAGTTTTAAAATCTCGCTTATTCAAAATCCTGATCTGTTATAATCCCGCTTTTTTAAAATCCCGAGTTATTCCGTTTAATCCCGCTAAGCTCGTTTTTTATTTTTATATTTGAGTATTATAAACGCTCTATACCTATGTACATTAAAAAGATTACGAATAACCAGACTAAAAGAAAATACATCACCTGATTTTTGATCTCGACTGTACGCATTTGTTTTTGATCTTTAAGCCTTAAGATTAAATTAATATTACCTTTTACTCATTTTAAATCACTGTACAAAAAAAGAGAAACAATATGATTAAAACCTGTCTTTTGCGGCCCATGTGAAAATGTGAACATACTCCTGTATCTAATTATAAGTTTAAGTATGAAAAAAAATATTTCGTTTACTTTAAACTATTTTCTTAAAAATTAAAACTTTATTTTGTTTATTGTTATATTTCTTAAGTATAATGCTATTCAAAGTAACTTTTTTTGTTTTATTTCTTAAAAGTTTTTTTACTTTCCCGTTTTTGCAATCGAAACCAGTTGTATTATTTAAAAAATCGCACGGAAGAAAGTGGCAGTGGTGTTAGCTTATGAGTTACGAAGTATGCTTACTAATACGATATCGAGCCTGCCGCCCTTGAAAAATCGAAGTTCTTGATGATTTCGCTACAGGCCTTCGAGTATTCTCTATTTTCATTCTGTACAGACGAACGAGTTTACCAGAAATTTTGTTTCCCGAGTCCGAACGGCAAAAATGGGAAGTAGTAGTACCCTTTGGAGTAATGGTTAGTCTATTGCACTAATACGCCCGAACGTTTGTTTTTTTACTATCCCGTTTTTGCGATCAAGACCAATTGTTTTATTTTAAAAAATCGCCCGATTTTTTTTTTAATAAAACAACTGGTTTTGATTGCAAAAGCGGGATAATAGAAACGGGGTTATATGAGACGGTATTTTAAAAAGCGGGATTTTAAAAAATCGGGATTTTAATAGCGGAATTTTAAGAAACGGGATTATAAAAAGCGGGATATTGATCCCAACCAGTTTCAGACAAAACATCATTGATGAACACGATAAATAAAGTAAAAAAAAAAAAACGGGGCCCTTTGGCACACCAGCATTTATATATTTTATGAATTACAGACTATTAAAAAGAGAAACTATTGGGTCGACATATAGTTCATAGGAGCAGTACTAATCCACTTGTACTTGGTCTGTGTCTTTTTGAAAGAAAAAGAGATAGAAAATATTAGCGAGAAAATTGTTTACATGTACCTATGTGTACATATAATCTGGGAAAAAGATGAAGCATTTTGAAAGAAACATGCTCCGCATTTGCACTGGACTATACCGTAACCCACTGATGAAGAAATATATACCAATAACAGATGAAGAAGCAAAGTTAATACCACTGGACAAGTATTTGATGCAGCTCTCCGAAAAAAATCATCAGGAATTTAGAACATCATCCCAACACAGAAGTGCAACAACTCTTCCAGCATGTACTAGAGCGTAGTGACACCCGAGCCATCACTGACGATCAATTTGAAGATATCATCCATAATGAAAACGCATCCTTTTACGAGAAGGATAACAATAAATACTACAGGGGATAAAACGCCTACTCATCAAAAATTATAATTTAGTTAATATCTATTAAAAAATCATGAATTAGATTAAAAAAACATTTTATTTTATTTATTTATTCATTTATTTATAACATACACATTAAGAAATTAAAACTCTTATAGCTAGTGATGTTTTACATTGAGGTTACAGCAAAATTTTATAAAAAGAAAGAAAAAAAAATAAGGTATAAAAGATAAAAAGAAAAAGCAATAACAATTTTGAACAAATTAAAAGAGAAAAAAAAAACATTTTAAAAACAAAAGGAAAATATATATATAAAGGATATTAAAGCTATTTACATATTCGTTAGACATACGCCACCATAATACATATGAAAAAAAAAGGAATAAACTGAAGTGAAGCTATTTAAAATCAGCTAGCCAGAAGCTTGAGTGAAAAAGAATCTCAATTCGTTGCGAAAACGTCTAGTGCCACCTGTCTCTCGAACATGCCGTGGTAGAGAATTCCACAGACGGATAGAGTTAATGAAAAACTGCCGTTCCGATGTAAGGCAAGAGAAGCGGGGGAGAATAAGCTGGCGAGACCTGACTGAATTACTAAAATTTAATTTGTTAAAATGGAAACTTGGTTGATTTGTTTGGATAACATTTGAAAGCAGGATAAGGGATCTATAACGTAGAAGATGATCAAATGACATATTATATAGTACCCTGAAAAAATGTTTAATTAATTAATTAATTAATTAATTAATTAAATTAATATGATATTCGAAGCGAATAGCATTATGTAAAACCAAATGAAGAACGTTGGGCCCCTTGTACTAATCAAGTACTTGTCGTTCAAAGTGGTATCACCTTGACGACGTGAGATGCTTCGCTTTCAGTACATGAACCAGAAGATCTCTTTTGAATGACGCGTTTGGGATTTTTGTTGGTTTTATGGAGAATGTATTTAAATTTTGATTTATGCAACCTCTTACCTCTAGTGGGGGGAAGTTGCAATGATCAAGGAAACACTGACTGTTTGGTGGTTAAACAGTTATAAGTAATTTTATTCTTTCAATTAATTATTTTAACTATATGCTAAAAAATAGCTTATTCTTCAATTCAATATACATAGTTAATGAGATGTTAAAAAAAAATCAATTTAAAAGTCAATAATCAATAATAATTGCTTAATTTTATAATACGCAGTGTGTGCACAATGTGTCATTGACTTGATCAAAAAATAAAATAAACATAATGTGCACAGAATTCACAATGTGTAAGCAAAACAAAAAATTAATAAAAATTAAAATTTGCACATACTGCACAATATAACGGGTGATTTTTTAAGAGCTTGAGAACTTTTTTTAAAAAAAAAAAACGCATAAAATTTGCAAAATCTCATCGATTCTTTATTTGAAACGTTAGATTGGTCCATGACATTTACTTTTTAAAGATAATTTCATTTAAATGTTGACCGCGGCTGCGTCTTAGGTGGTCCATTCGGAAAGTCCAATTTTGGGTAACTTTTTCGAGCATTTCGGCCGGAATAGCCCGAATTTCTTCGGAAATGTTGTCTTCCAAAGCTGGAATAGTTGCTGGCTTATTTGTGTAGACTTTAGACTTGACGTAGCCCCACAAAAAATAGTCTAAAGGCGTCAAATCGCATGATCTTGGTGGCCAACTTACCGGTCCATTCCTTGAGATGAATTGTTCTCCGAAGTTTTCCCTCACAATGGCCATAGAATCGCGAGCTGTGTGGCATGTAGCGCCATCTTGTTGAAACCACATGTCAACCAAGTTCAGTTCTTCCATTTTTGGCAACAAAAAGTTTGTTAGCATTGAACGATAGCGATCGCCATTCACCGTAACGTTGCGTCCAACAGCATCTTTGAAAAAATACGGTCCAATGATTCCACCAGCGTACAAACCACACCAAACAGTGCATTTTTCGGGATGCATGGGCAGTTCTTGAACGGCTTCTGGTTGCTCTTCACTCCAAATGCGGCAATTTTGCTTATTTACGTAGCCATTCAACCAGAAATGAGCCTCATCGCTGAACAAAATTTGTCGATAAAAAAGCGGATTTTCTGCCAACTTTTCTAGGGCCCATTCACTGAAAATTCGACGTTGTGGCAGATCGTTCGGCTTCAGTTCTTGCACGAGCTGTATTTTATACGGTTTTACACCAAGATCTTTGCGTAAAATCTTCCATGTGGTCGAATAACACAAACCCAATTGCTGCGAACGGCGACGAATCGACATTTCACGGTCTTCAGCAACACTCTCAGAAACAGACGCAATATTCTCTTCTGTACGCACTGTACGCATTCGTGTGGTTGGTTTAATGTCCAATAAAGTAAACTGAGTGCGAAACTTGGTCACAATCGCATTAATTGTTTGCTCACTTGGTCGATTATGTAGACCATAAATCGGACGTAAAGCGCGAAACACATTTCGAACCGAACACTGATTTTGGTAATAAAATTCAATGATTTGCAAGCGTTGCTCGTTAGTAAGTCTATTCATGATGAAATGTCAAAGCATACTGAGCATCTTTCTCTTTGACACCATGTCTGAAATCCCGCGTGATCTGTCAAATACTAATGCATGAAAATCCTAACCTCAAAAAAATCACCCGTTATAAGCAATAAAATCTAAGTGTCTATTGTGGATTGAATTGTGATTTATGACCTACTTAAGGTAGGTGAGTAAGTGTGAAACCTGAAATGTGTAGAGATTGTTCTGAAATGTGTATAGTGTTTATGAATTGTGATACGTGTATGTCAGTTTTATGGGAATTGTGCTGGGTACCAACATACTCCCCGCCTTGAACTATTGTTCAAAGGTGTAAGGTGAAGGCTTCGTGACTTCGTGGAGCTGGGATCCGGGTGTTTTTCGGACGATTTGAACGAGAGTTTCTTCGAGTTGTTGTTGTCCGATATTCTTCTGTAGTAGATCTAGTTGTACGAGTGTCTCCGAAATTGTAGTTGTATATGATGGTGACTACCCAGTGGCAAATTTCTTCCTCGATGAAAATTTTTGGTGAAAACAGCAATGAATTCATTCCTTACTTTTATAGGGGAAAATAAAGTAATGATTTCCTATGAGCAAGGTAATGCCCTTTTTCCTCGGTACATTTTCGCATGCAAATACGTTGTGATTTCAGTGAGGAAAAGTCCTGCACAGCTTCACGAGCCCGCAACGCCAGTAGCATTGAGTACTGTGTGTTGCTTTCATTAGAAGAAGAACAAAATGAACAAAAGAAACGAAAAAAAATTCTCTATTAGCGCAGCAAGTATTATTTTGTTTTCGTTAATGGATTGGTATAATCATCCCTTTGTTGGAAAAAAGAATTGAAAATGACCTGAAAGTATCAATGGATATAAACATTATGCACTTTTGCTGATCGCAGACGATGCGACGCGAATGGTTTGGGTTTTTTCCAGTAACGTAAAAAAATGTTTTTATTACTTTATAACGGTTTAGGTTTTTTATTGTCTATGTCCTTTCTTCTGCGATCGTTAAGAAATGTTTTGTTCTTTAATTTAATCAGTGCCAACTAGATCTTTGTTGAAGACGGATGAAAGTGCAAGTTGATAAGTGAAAAAAGCGAAGAAAATAAAATTACTATTTTTTAAATATAATTGGTGAGTGAATTTGTTAAAACATACCAACTGCTAGAATGAGGGGTTTTAGTAAGCAAAGTATAAAGCGCTTGGCAAAAAAAAAGGGAAACTGTTGAAAACAAAAGAAGAATACGTGAAAAGCGATAGTTAGCGATATAGTGCCTGTGATCGAAATAGTTAATGATATACGTGTAGTTGACCCGTGTTCAAGTAGTATTCATCAAAACGTTTGCCAAATAAATAATCAGATTTAAGAAAATATTCAAGAGTACAACACGTTAACGTTCATGGTTGAAAGAGGCAAATACTGTTAATCAATGATTTCATAGCTGCGTTTTCATGTTATATTTCATTCATGAATAAATGTTGATGAAAATTCAACTTCCAAAAAAAAGATGAATTCATCAATAATCTTTCACTTTATTTTTCACCTGAGTAACAGAACAAATGGAAATGCAGCATACTCATATTCAATGATTTCACCTATGAATATTCACCAAAAAATTCACTCGTGAACTCCAATGACATCCCAATGTTAATTTCACCAAATTATTCACCAAAAAATTCATGGGTGAAGGCTCTGTTCCTTGGTGAATCTCGTGGTGATTCCTTGGTGAAAAATTGAAAATTTGCCACTGGGTAGCTGGATTGATTGTGGATGGTTCTGAATGAATTCCGGTAGGTTACTTGTAGGAGCATAGGATGCTCGTCTAACACTTGTGTTGTGTCCGTGGGTGTTCAATAAATGTAGTTCAAGCATTGAAAGGGTTGTACCTTCTTTTCTTTTGTTGGTGGACTTATATCATTGCCTTGTCCAATCTCACCGTCTTCAAGTTCCCTAATTGGCTAAGAGGATGTTGCTATACATGTCAATGCCCGCTGGCCTGTGATTGTTTCATCTATCTGCTTGGTTAATGGAGCTAGTCTGTATATTGATATTCACAATATACCAGTTGCTGTCAGGATCTCTGCAACTCTTACCACTCCATCTGCACCAGGGAACATCTGAAATTCTGAATTACTCTTCCAAGGAACCATTTCATGATCAGACAGTTGTCTTCTTTGATAATGACCATTGTTCCCGATAGCAGGTTTTCGCATTTTCGTTGCCATTTATGTCTTTGTTGAAGTTCATGGAGATATTGGGAGCGTAACGGAATCCCGCTTTTTATAATCCCGTTTTTCAAAAATTCCCCAAAAAAAAAATTTTAAATATCGTCCTCTATAATACCTTTTTTTTTTTAAATACCGCTTTTTAAAATCCCGTTTATTCAAAATCCCGTTCTATTATAATCTCGCTTTTTAAAATCTCGTCTTATACCGCTCATCCCGTTTTTTAGAATACGTAGCTAAAACTTGTTGATTTTATGTTGGTTATTTTCCAGATTCCTTAAATGATAAAGAAACTTTGCATACACCCAACCACGCACCTACCCCAAATCCTGTAGCGTGCCCAAGTAGGGGGGTTGCAGGGGGGCAGGATGCCTCCCCTTATATACCTCACTGTTTATACGTCGTAATAAGTAACGGATTATAAAAAAAACTGGATTAAAAGGCACGGGATTTTAAAAAGAGGGTTTAAAAAAAGCGGGATTTTAAAAAAGCGGGATTATAAAAAACGGGATTATAAAAACGGGATTTAAAAAAACGGGATTATAAAAAGCAGGATATCGTACCCAACCCGGAGATATTCGGTGTTCCATCTTTTCGAGAATTCTTCTTTGATGTTTGAAATCATTTTGAGTTGTTTCGAAGGCTTGACGTTAAGTGTTTCGGCAGTTGGATCGGTTGGATTAGTAAATGGTTCGCCTATGATAAAATGGCCTGGTGTAAGTGCTGTTAAGTCATTGGCGTCGTTTGACATTGAAGTGATAGGTCGAGAGTTTAAATTGCCTCGATTTCTATCATTATGGTCTCAAGTTCTTCATAAATTAGTGAGGCGGAACTTAAACATCAATACAAAAGATATTTTGTTGATTTCACAGCTGCTTCCCAAAGACCTCCGAAGTTTGGTTGCTCTTGGAGGTATGAAATGAAACTCTATTCCCTTTGATGAAAAGGTATTTTGAACTTTATTATTAAATTATTGGGAAGCCCATTGAGATGGAATTCGATACCAGAGCAGCATATGCTGATAAGCAGGATTATAAATTCAAAACGATTTTACTACTCGAAGAACTGTCAGTAGAGATACGCCGCAAGGCGGTGTCCTCTCTCCTCTTCTCTGAAACATAGCCGTAAATGAACTACTAATGATTCTAGAGGGGCACAGGGTGATTGCCAATGCAAACGATGTTGTCTTCACTTTGAATTCTCCTCCAGACAGGAGCAAGTTTGAAGAACACTTCGTTGAAGCAAATGTAGAGCGAACTGATGATAAATGAAGGGTGTATTTACCGTGGACTAGGAATATTAATTCCCCATACAATGCGCACACGCATTCTTAACGAATCAGAGCACATCGGCATCGTTAAAATGAAAGCTTCGGCTAAAAGCTACTGTTATTGGATTGGAATTGATCGCGATATTGAGGAGTGAGTGAAAAGCTGTCGGGATTGTGCCAAAGTTCCGAAGGAACCAGCAAAGACTTCTTCACACCCCTGGGAGATTCCAGCCCAACCTTGGCAACGGCTTCATATTGATTTCGCTGGACCATTTATGGAACCATACTTCATAATCGTGGTGGACGCAAAACAAAGTAGTTGGAAGTTTTTCCAATAAATCGGATGACTAATTTCTACACTATACGAGCGATGAGAGAAATTTTCGCAAAATTTGGGATTCCTCAAACTATTGTGTCCGATAACGGAACAAATTTCACGTCGAAGAAGTTTCAAGATTTTTTGAAATCCAACAACATTTGTCACAAACTTACTTCACCAGCACATCCAACAACAAACGGACAAGCGGAGCGATTTGTTCGGATCCTGAAAAACGGATTACGATCTGCCATGAATAATCCTGCCGATCTTCATACAAAATTACAACGGCTTCTTATGCTATGTTGTAAGACAGAAAGCTCAACTACAGTCAAGAGTCCAGCAGAAATGATGCTGAAATTTAATCTTCGCACCAAGATAGATTTATTGCGGTATACTAGCCCAGACAACAAAAGAGAAATTGAGAATTGCAAACGTCACTTTGAAATCGGAGAGCCACATCAGGTCCGTTACTACTAGAACAAAGAATGCAAATGGAAGTTCGGTAGAGGTACCGATAGGGTCGGTCATTTACATCACATAGTAGATGTAACTCCATTCCGGAGGCAGATTGACCAAATGAGATCCATCAACGTTGAAGGTAATACACCTGATTGTATTTCTGAAATTTTTTCCCATAGGTCCTCAACTCACAAAAGCTAATGCGAATTCGGACGTGACCGAAAAGCCCTCAGTCACTACAATAGGTGGCGAGTTAACACAACAAGCAAGTAATGCAGCAACCATTTCTCAACAACCGGCGATAGAAACAGTTTCAGCTTCTTCATCATTAGTGAATGGTATTTGTAGAACTGAAGCAGCAAATTAAAGTGAGGAGGTCTACCAGGACACGTCGTCAAGTAATTCCCACAAGCCTTAATGGGGGAAAGACCTATAGATATTGAAGGCACAGACAAAATATGCTATTAATTATCTATTGTGCATATCACTTCAATTTATATAAATGTCATCCGAATTGAATTATGAAAAATAAAATTATTATTATATATTGAGCAATCATAGCATGACGAGTTTCTTTCTTTATACGTTATATGAAAATTTACAATTACAAAATACATTCGTTGGTACATATTCAATACAAGCCTTAGTCGATACCGGACTTACGAAGACGTTTATAGGAGACGTTTTACGACATGAGTTCCGGCTGTTGAAGATGCCTATGCAGAAGTACGAAAAGACTATCCATATGGCTAATGGAAATCCAGTCCTCACATCAGAACACTATACAGTGACTTTCTATATACCAGGGTTAGAGGAACATGCAATATTTGGAATGTATATATACTAGGCAAGGTAGGAATACAACTATTTGTTGATGGAAAACAAATCGCCGAAAGAAAAAATATAATAAGTAGAATCTCAGCCATTTGTGACGCAAGGGTTGAGGAGGCTTTAATGGCAGAATCTTGGCATCGTCGTGGGTTAAAGTTGTAACTCGAGTAATCCGTGCTTTAGTTTTAACAAAAGTGGCTATTTTGGTCGGACTGGGGGTGTCACTTTTGTTGGCATTGTAATATGACGTTCCCATGGTGCGTAGCTTTTTGTACGTTTACCCTTGTACTGGTTGTCAGTGGTGGATGGTTGCTGTCTTTTTGCTTGGCTGACCGAGGGCTAGGACGAAACATTTTGCGGTGCGGCGCTTCATGTTCTGGAAATTTTTTATAAGTAGTTGGTGGTGGTACGTTGGCAGCGGCGGCGGCGGGGCGTTGCGCCTCCTGGAAAGTAGGGACAGTCGAGAATCAGAAAGGGGTAATAATATTTTCAGTAAAAGCAAACCGAAGATGCAGAACAAAGCGACAACAAGAAATCTATTTTCTGTTTTCTTTTTATTTATTTTCTATACAAATAAGTATGATGTGGCTTTTTTTATTTCACGCATAGAGAAAAAAGGTGTATTGTTGGAATGAAGGTTTGATTTTTTTCGTTCGCTGTGAAGTATGTATGTTGGAGCAGATATAGGATTTTTATTCAAATACACGAACTTTTAAACGGTAACCACTCAGAATAGTTATTTTGTATAGATAGATAATTATTTTTGTAGGCAGATTTTTCAAATACAGAATTTAAAAAGGAGAATTTCTTGAATTAATATTTTGAGAGGTAGAATTTTTAAATACAGTAGGTATCTCGGATTAATAAATTACTATAGATTTTTCAAAATAATTTTTTCAAAAATAAATGTATGTTGGTAAATTCTACAAATTGCAACTGTTTTTATATGTATGGGGTTTCTTTTACTTTTTTTAATATGCGAATTAAAACAATTCCATATTACCCTTAAAAAAAATCAAAGAAAGATTTTTGTCTAAAAAAAAAAAATAATTTTCTTATTTCTTACTTTTAATTAAAGAAAAATATATGAATTTTGTTAGGTTAATTTATAATTAACTTCAACTACCAAATCAGAAAAAAAAACAATTTCTGCTAAAATAATTAACATGGCGATTTTTAAATGTGGCAATTATGTCTTATTTTTTAATAGTTCAACCTTTTTTAGAGGCATACAAATATTTTTTTTGTAAAAAAAGTTATTCAATTTTTGATTTTTTTTCTAAATAAATTTTTTAGAATTGGTACACATAAACTATTCAAATTTCTTTATATTTTCACTTGCGATATATATATGTATGTAGGTACTGTAGTGCAAGTTTTGCATTTGGAAAACAAAAATTTGATTTTGATCAAAGTTGACTTTACGAGAGAACACGAAAAAATATTTTTTTTAACAAAAAAAGATTGTTTTTGAAAAATCAATGTGTTGAAAATGTTTGAGCAATTACTTTTTTCCTAGAATCTTTATTATTAAATACTTAAAATTGGCATATCAAATTTTTTTCTAGAACAATTTTGAAGAAAATTAGCTTAATAATAAAAGGTTTTTTAAACTTTGTTTGTATAAATTCGTACTTTTCGTATTTATAATAACAAAATGTATTTTATTTTATAAGTTAAAAAAATAGGTGAAAAACCATATAACTTTTTAAAATTAATATTTGCTCGAATTTAGCACAAATATCAATTTATTTATTTTAATGTATTAATAATTACCAAATTTGATAAAAATTCGTAGACAAACACTAAAAGAAATATTTGTATTTTTAAAATTGACTAACCAAATTTCCTCTTTTTTAATTTTTCTAAAATTGTTTAGAAGCATATATGTATGCATATGCATACAAAATATTTTTTTTTCCAGAAATGGTATCTTAATTAATTTAAATTTTCTTAACGAGTGAAAATTATTTTATTTTATTTTTATTTTTTTTTTTTCAAAATAGTGTTATGTGAATATTTATAAATTTCTGAAATTGATTTATATACCCATAAAAAGTAGTTAGTTATTAAAAATTGTCTATATTTTTTACAAACAAAGTTTATATAAATAAATTTAAAAAACTGGTCTATACCTATATCAAATTTCTTTTTTTTAATTTTCAACTAGGTATATAAATATTTATCTACACATAAAAATAATTTATTTTTGTAATCAAAACTATTTTCTACCATACCAAATTTCTTCTATTTTAATTTTATCCAATTATACCTATATATGTACATTATGTAAAAGCTATTTTCTTTAACAAAAATACAGGTATACGTGCCTATTAGATTTTCTTAACGAAATAGTTTTATACCTATATTATTTATGTATGTACATATCTGTGTATATTAATTGCAAAAAAAAACAATTGCCACTACCTAACCACCCACTGCATCTAATGTAGGCAGTTAACCTAGTTGATTGTAATTATTATTTTTGTTCTTCAAAATTACACCAATTATTATAATTTTGAATAACAAAAATAACAATAATTATTGCAATCAATATAGGTAAGTTACCTAATATGTATATATGTATTAACATAATGTATGTAAATATACTAAAATTTAAAAAATCCAAATCCTTTCAAGAATTGAATTTGAATATTATTCCTACATAAATATATGTATATTCAAATGGGTATGTGTCAATACAAATACAAAGCAACGTTGTATTTTGGTTAGATATATCCAAATTGAAGAACGTTGCTTTGTTGCATAACAAATAGAAAAAACAAAACTAAAATTCTTGACAAAAAAATATAACAACAAAAACAGAAGATCTTTCAAAAGGAAAATATTACAAAACAAATTTGGTTTACTTATTCTAGTCTTTCTCATTGCCCACGTGGCTAAGAGCTGATAAAATTTTCTCGCTCTATCCTCAATTACTACCCCACCCTAACTCTAAAGTCACCATCGTCATTTTTTATTCCGACAGCGCCATCAGTAGAGCCGATTCCCCAACATTTTTTATGTTCCATGTGAGGACTATAGATTTTATATACAAAGGTGAGAAGCACCTTCTTGTTTCCCCCATTGGTGTAGGAGTGGAGATACTCTTGGAAGATTTTCTGCTTCCTTTTGGACAAATAATTAATTTCAAAAGGAATTCCTTTTGTGCCTGTGTCAGTGTCTGAAAATCGACAGTTTGTTGGACTATCGACTCAACACTCCCAACCACCGCAGGTGCAACGCCCTCAACTGGAACAAGTAAGTTGTCGCCGTAACAAGTAAGTCGAATAAATTAAAGGATTTTAATCCACACACCATTCAAAGTAAAAGTCTTGAGCTCTTTATAAGAGCAAAAAATAGTAAAAGAAAATAGAATAAACACAATATGAACTTTTTTTCATTTTTTCCCGAAATTCTTAATTTGAAATTGTTTTTTTTTTTGCTAAAAAAATTCATCTTGATTTAGCAACAAGATGATCAGACTTTTAGCTTTAAAAAACGGCAATACTTAATTGTAAGTATATTACCGTTAATTTTAAATATTCGTTTTCAATACGTTCTGAGAAAATTGTCCCTCCTGTCCAATTGGGGTAATATATGGGGTCGTCCCACAGTAAAAAACTCAGGCAAGTAACTGTTCTACTCTCCCTGTGTTTTTTTTTAATTTGACATTTCAAAAACGAGTCAAAAATTTTTTTTTAAATTTGGAATTTTTGTTTATTCGTAGAGTAATATAAAATTAAAGTTGGCGGTCCAGTTTTTGGCGGCCTTGTTTCTACTAAAAAACCGCTACAACGATTTTATTATTTTTGTTCTTGCATAAACTTACGAACGAGTATATATGTATGTACATATGTCTGAGAAATCACATTGCATCCTCTTCTAAAGGAGTTATTTTAGTCATTTAAAAATGAATTTAAGGGTTATGAACATTTTTCTCTAGTAACATTAATTTTTTAAATTTTTAGTCTTTTACATATGAGCAATTTCGGGCGATTACGTGGTGAATTTTATTTAAATAGGATTTTGTACCAGATTTTAATCAATTTTGACAAAATAATGATAAATAAATAGGTGACCTACGTCTTGTGGAGAGCGTAAACCTGGTCACTTACAATTACAACTCTCAACCATTCCTGTGTAATAATAGCAGGAATTTATGGGACCTTCCATTTTCTGTCGAGTCCAAAAAGATTTGGTTCCAAGCCCTTCTCATGAAAAGAGATACTCTTGGAGATTTTATTTCAAGCTAGCTAAGTATCCTTCATACTCAACCTTTTAATTACTTATTGTAATTTTTTTTTGTAATAATGCCACGCCAGACTTCTTACTACAGCTTAAAATGTTTTATTTGTTTTGTGTTTCAAATAACTTCAAAATTGTAAACTTTCATTTTAATTAAATAATATTTTGTTTTATGTTTCAAATCATTTCGAAATTGCTTAAAGATAATTGTTCAAAATTTTGAAATTGTGAAAATGGTACGAGTATTTTTAAACTGATTATATATTTTGATGCACAATTATTCGAATAAAACCGAAAATATTGCGATTTGTATTATAGTTTCATCTACATATGTACATATGTATATTTCTGCATTTTGTTCTTCAACTTTTTGTAAATTATAAATTGTATGTTTTATTGCTTGAGTTAAATATTTAACTTACTCGTATTTTAAATATTTTTCTCCTTTTTTATTTTAAAATGTTATTTCAGACAGAAGGAAGAGCTGCTATGCCTTAATACTAGGGATGCAAACGATACATCGATGTTTTTGAAACATCGATGTTTCGAATCCGAAAACATCAATGTATCGATGTTATTTGGAGCGATTTTTTGAAATCGATGTTTTTCGGTTTTCTTGTCACAGAATTTTTAAAATTACCTGCTTTTGCACGCGGAGTTTGCGTTGCTTGGCTTGTGATTCCACCCAAAAACTTGTTTTTGCATTAAACGCGCTCATTGTTGACAGTGACAGCTGACAATGTCATTAAGAAAGTAATACATACATATATTCCTTATTACTAAGTGACTGCTTATTTTTTTCTTTTGCATAGAACATAGGTACTTTATACTCTCTTAAAAATTAACGAAAAGAGAAATGAGAAGTCCTTAGCTTTACTTTTTGGGCTTTAAAAAAAAACATCGATGTTTCCAAACATCCATGTTTTTGAGGCCGATGTTTTTTTTTTTGGAACGATCGATGCTTTTTTTACCATGTTTGCATCCCTACTTTATACTCAAGAAATCTTAACAAATACATAATAAGAAAATATAAAGAATTCACCTACATATCTATTTACTCCTCGCAAGAGGCAGTTCACTTTTGAAACACACTTGCAATGTTTGGGAATTTAACCCAGGCCTTCTGCATGACATTCCAACGCATAATGCCTTGGGGAACTACTAAAATATAATGTTTAAGAATTCAGAACTCGCTTTTCAAATAAATTAAGCGAACTTCTTCATTAGGGCTTTCAGAAGATGCCTTTCACTATAATGTCTTATATATGTATGTTTAAATTAAATCATGTTTTTACATAATACATTTAACTTAAATGTTCCTTCAATGGTCAAAAATCGACCACATTAAAAAACAGACAATTCAAATACCTGTTACCGTTTTTACTTACCAATCGACAACACAAATAACATTTTTGTTGAAAACAATAATCTAAAGCGTATACAACAAATATTAATATTCATTTAAATCATAATACAAATGTCCAAGCATTCGTTACCATTTTACAAATGTTAAGTATACAAAGTGTCGAATCCAAACCCAGAAACTTCATGTCACGCGTTACGGCATTTAGAATTAAAAGTTTAGATAAGTACTAATATACAACAAAATAGCCCAATGAATGACTCTTGAAGTTTTTTTTCATATAAAAGTGTATATAATTATAAAACAGCTGTATTATCGTACTCGCGGCTCAATGTTAAGGAAAAACTTTCTCTAAAATAGAAGCGTTGAGTTCTTAAATTAAGAAAACATTTATGAAATAAAATTGTTTTGCAACAAAAAAGTGTACTTAATTCTTTTACAAAGGCATAATTCAGAAAATAAAAGTAAAAATCGATAAAAGAACTCATCAAACCTTTTCTAAGCGGTCCACGTTGAATAGGATCAGACATAACCATTTCTCTAGGGGGGGGTGGAGGTCCTCTTGCTCCTGGTCCTTGACCTTTCCCTCTGCTGTTTAAGTTTCTTTGTGCCATATTTGTCCCACTGGAAGCTGTCTGACTATTATATTGTTCAGGTGCATCTGCTAAAAAGTTCGACGGGACTAGACCTCGCACGCCATCTAGTTCTCCCATGAAAAATCCATCTTCATCCATTTCTCCATAAACAAGTATTAGTTCTCCTGTCTTGAAACATAGCTCCACCTGCTGTAGAAATTAGGAATAGAGAACATTAAATTTAGTTCAGAACATTTCATTATATAATATAGTCTTAAATATAGCCAATAAAACGTTAATAATGATAACAGACAAGATGTATCTTTGTGTATATACTCTTAAAAATAAAATTGCAGCTCAAATAGAAAAAATATTTTAGAATATTTAAAAAAAAAAAAACCTTCAGAAATTCTAGGACTTCCATGTTCAAGGCCGATATATCAGTCGTCGCGAAAGTTTAATATCAAGCTCTTAAGGGTAGATGTCCCTTAAAAAAATAGGTTAGTACTTTCACAAAACTATGTAGTTTTCACAAATTTCCGAATATTTAAATGAAACAAACGGTTATCGATTGTAAATATTTAGCTTGTAATAATTTTTAGCTTAAAAAAAATAAATAATTGTTCGTGCCTCAAAACCTCCAGAGAAATGGAAAAATCATAAAATTTAGTACGATGTCTACACCAACCAATTCATTAAATATAACTTTTTTATTTTTTTTATATTTTCTTTTTCGAGACAATTATATTCGAAGACGTCACCGCGATTTTTTTTTCATTCTGTTGATTAGTTTTTGTGCAAAGATAATACTCGTATATACATACAAATGTGAAGTCAGTTTAGTTTTTTATTTATTTTTACAGTAACTTTTTTGTTACGAAAAACAAGAAAACTATTCCTTTTTTCCATTTTTTTTGCAATTTTGGCACAGGAAAATTGAAAGATATATTTTTTTAATTTTTTGAATTATTTTTATATTCAAAGGATAATTATATCTGGGAGTTAGCCGAGGTATTAAAAAAATTATAATTTTTCTTCTAATATTATTTACAAATGCAATCATTATCATTTTATTTATCATGTCGTTGTGCAGGATAACCAATACAACTGGCACATATTTTTACTTGCGATATAGGTACTATAGGACAAGTTCTGCATTTGGAAAAAAATCGAACTCGAGATTTTGATCAAAGTTGACATTACGATGGTAGCGAAGACGAATAAAGTGGGTCCGATAATTCCGTCTGTCTGTCTGTATGTCTGTATGTCCGTATGTCTGTACCTTGATCTACAGCCTAAGCCACTGGACCTATTTTCTTCAAACTCGGTACTTAAGGGTCTTCGGTGATTCCCTAGAGGAGAAATACAAATTTTTTTTTAGCTCTAAGCTAAACTGAAAATTAATGCCTAGGTAATATTGATAAAAACGTTTTGTTGACATTCAACGAAACAATTTTATCGTTTTGATTAAATTTTTGTCAATACGAAAAAATGATTTTGTTGATTTCACAAAATTTTTATAATTCAGCATGATTTTTTGTCAGTTTAATAAAATATGCACTACAAATAATATTGTCAGTTTAACAACCCAAGTTTTGTTAGTAAACAAAATAAAACAGAGATTTTTGTCACATCGACAAACTTTTTTGTGATGTTGTATGTATGTTGTTGTATTTACAAAAAATCTGTTTTGTAAATGTTTGTCAATATCACAAAGTTTTTGTTAGTATTTTTTGTCAATTTAACCAAAAATGAGAACGTTTTTGTTAAAATGACAAATATTTTGTTTTGGGGCTGAGTTATTTTGTAATATTGATAAAATAATATTATCAGATAGATAAAACTATTTTGTAAGGAAACCAAAAAATTCTGTGCGTATATTTTTTTGATCATGACATTTCTTTTGTGTATGATATAGTTCACATTTGGTTTTTGTCAAGAAATCGATGTAAGATTAACTGAACTTAACAAAAATTGCGTATTGTCCATACGCCCTCACAGATGGTTGCATGTGAGATCGTAGGGACGAAACGCCAATTTTTGTGGACTTAAATCCCAAAAAAAATATTTTGCCAAAATTAATTTTTAAAAGAAATTTGTAAAATTGACAAAATATTTGGTTGAAAACAACAAAATAATTGTTAATATGACAAATTAATTTTGTAAATTCTACGAAATTTTGTCATATTGACAAAATATTTTTGTTATTTCAACAAATTAATCTGTTATCATAACAAAATAATTTTGTGGATACAACAAAATATTTTTTGTTACCTCAAAAAAATTTTATAATTTTTGTCAATTTGATAAAACTTTTTGTTGGACGTATATTGACAAAATGTTTGTCAAATCAACCTACATTTTTATGATATATACCTAGATTATATTTTCAGTGTTATGGTACTCCTGCATACACCCGTAATGCATAATCTTATTTATCTCGAAAACGGCTCTAACGATTTTGATTAAAAAAAATATGTGTGATATTATGGATATGTACTACATTTTTGTAAGAAAAAAAATTGGGGCAAAATGTTATTAATGGTACCTGTCAAAGAATTTTTTTTTTTTATTTTCGACTTTCTCATTAACGGCTCTAACGATTTTAACCAAAAATTTCTCCAGGAGCCCCCTTAAGTTTAAAATAATATTGTATATAAAAATATTTTTTTTGTTTTTTGAAAAACAAAATTCAATTTATTTTTTGAAAAATCAATATCTTGAAAACGTGTGAACGATTAAAATTAAAATTTACGTCCCAAATTTTGTTGTAGAAAAATTTGAAAGAAATTTGTTATATAGAAAATTACTTTAATAAACGATTTTTGAGCTCTATTTGCGTAAATTCATACTTTTCCGAAAATCAGCCAATTCCATGTATTTGAACATCTCATGTCATTAAATCCATGTTTTATATTTATAAAATGTATTTTAAATTCCTAAGTACTTTTACATAAGAGTAAGTTTCGCACGAACGTCGTTCATTTTATTTTTTTTTATTTTTGTCCATTAAATTCAAAAAAGAAAATAGTTTCTTCCATCACGGTTTTTTTAAATTTTAATTTCGGAAAATTTGTTTATTTTTATATTTTTACAAAAAAAAAGCCTTGATCACACACACAAAGGAGTTAGCTTCAAAAGAATGCCACTGGTGGTGGGGTGATGGTGATGCATTCTAAAAAGTGTTAATCAAAGTTTATGGTCAAAAATAATACGTTTGGGTTATTAAGTAAATAACATACTATACTCTGTCCAACAAAAATTGTCAGTACAGGGAAGATAGGACATTTGTCTCTCATTCTGGTTGCATTGCCATGCATAAGTGTGTTGCCTTTTAAAGCTCTCACAGGGATTCGGTAGTTTAAATTATAAATCGCCGCAAATGAGATTAAAAAACGCGTAGGGCTACAGTCTGCCGATTCAAAACGACTGAAAACAATATTCAATTTAAATTTTCCCACAACGCCATGCGGTAAGATAATAGGCGCGTTTTTTTTTTTGAAGTTGAAAAGCAATACGACAACACTCAACATACTCATCTTCTTAAAATGTGTTCTCAAAAGCTTCAAATCCCAAAAGCTCCGTAATAAAAACCACTGAAAAAGCTCCTTGCTTGCAATTGAGAATGATAATGGTAACTCTGTTTTGATGTAAATAAAGAGCGCACGATCGTATTGAGTTTTGAGTGACACTTGACATTGACACTCTTGACAGTATCTCATCAGCAGTGGAATACGACGGTCGTGTTGGGGTGTACAACTTTTTGCAAAGAATTACAACAACAATTCCTTAAGAAAAGTCAGTGGCTTGCTCTTTTTTTAATGCCATTTTTCCTTACGCATTGTAGTGAGGGTGCATCAGGCGCCACTGATTTAGAAAAAGCTCTCCCATAAGGCCTGTATTGACAATTTTTGGTGGACAGAGTATAGTATTTATTTTTCAATAACTAAAAAAAAAAGAAGTTATTTCCGCAGAATTATTTAATGAATGGCAAAAAAACGAAAATTCAATTCAAAAAAAAAATTAATAAAAATATAAAACGAAATAATTTTGATATTTTGTTGGACTATCTATTGTTTCCTCTGCAGGCCTAAGCCATCTTGGCATAGAATCGACTATAGATCTATAATAAATCGTATGATAAGCCATGCATTTTTATATGTAGACTTTTGCAACTGACTGTACAGACTGTTTTTCTTTCTATGGAAACCCATAGTACACACATAGTTTTGTGTGAGCCGTGATAGATATTTCCTTAGATGAATGAAAAAGACAAAAGTCATAAAAAATTAAATGTACGAATAGGTCGCATGAACTTGCTCTTATGTAAAAGACTAAAAAATTCAAAAATTTATTATAAGAGAAAAACTATTCACAATAATTAAATAAAATTTTTAAATGGCTTAATCAACTCCGTTAGTGGTTGGACCTAAGAACAGAATGCAATGAACAGAATATTAGCTTATGCAAGAACAAAAAATATAAGTCGTTGTAGTGGTTTCTTAAAAAATAAGCACTAATGTACAAAATTCTTAAAATATTTTTAAGAAAAATTTTGGTACGCCAAATTAAAGTTTTTATTACTGTACAAATAAAGATTAGATTTCCAAAAAGAAATAATATTGAGACGTTTTTGAGACATCGATTTTAAAACAAAAATGTTTTTTTTTCGAAAGTTTCAAAAATATTTTTTTAAGTTTTGAAATTCAATGTTTTTCAAGGTACCGTGAAATAACGTAGAAAGAAATAAGGTAAAATCGACTTTATTTCCATTTTATATTGGAAATAATGTCGAATTCTACCATTTTTTGCATTCGACTTTATTTCCAAAAATTAAAAAAATAAAATGCACGACTGGGTCGCACGAACTTGCTCCTATGTAATAGACTAGGAATTTTAAATACGAATGTTATTTGAAAAAACTGTTCATAAGGATAAAATTAATTTTTTAAATTCTATGCAAATATGAATTTATGCAGGAACAAAAATTATAAGTCGTTGTAGTGGTTTCTTAAAAAAAAAAGCTTTTATATACAAACTTAACAAAAAATTTTGGTACGCCAATTTAAAGTTTTTATTATTGTTCGAATAAAAATTAAATTTGCAAAAAAAATATTGAGCCATTTCCGAGATATTGAATTTTCAAAAAAAATAAAAAATAGATTTTTTTTTTTAAAATTCAATAAATATTTAATTTAAGGTTTTCAAATGCAATGTGTTCTTTGTTTTTTATTGAAATCTGTTATGTGGATAGTGAGAAATTCAAAATTCGAAAAAATGGTTCTATGGTAGGTACGAGCTGTAATATCTTAATTTCAAAATTTTTTTTATTAAATTAAAGATCGTAAAAATTAATTGAAAGAAAAAAAATTTTAGCAAAATTCTCGGAACCGTTTTCAAGAAAAATACGATTTTTGTAAACCATTTTTTTAAAATTTTTGGCATTTGTATGGTAGGTACCTTAATTTTTAGGTAAAATAAAAAAAATTTTATCACATCTTGTAGATATTATTGAGAAACTTTTATTTATCGAGTTTAAAAAAAATCTAGCAAGCGGTTTTCAAAATATTGAGTTTTGAAAAAAAAAATTTGAAGTTTTTTTTTAAAATCCAAAAAATTTTTTTTTGAAAATTTGAGTATTCAATTCTATTTATGTTTTTGGGGAGCTTTAGCAAAAAAAAAATTATCAAAATCGGTGGTATCGTTCTTGAGAAAATCAAAAACAAAAAAAAGAGTTCCTTGGGGGGTACCCTCAATAACCATTTTTCGTAAAATTTTTTTCATCCGATACCTAGCTTTAATTAAATGAAATTTTTTTGTGTTTTTATTTTTAAAATCTGTCGAACAGTTTTTGAGAAAAAAAAATGTTTATAAAATTTCGAAAAAAAATCGTATGGCAGGTACCGTTATTTTTGGTCTTAAAAAATCAAATCAAAAAACATCCGGGGGTAAAAAATTAAAACCCATATCTACCAAGTTTGACGAAAATCGGCCGAGCCGTTTAGCTGCAATCGAACGGACAGACAGACAGACAGACAGACAGACAGACAGACAGACAGACAGACAGACAGACAGACAGAATTGCGAGACCCACTTTTTTAGTCTTCGCTATCATCGTAATGTCAACTTTGATCAAAATCTCGAGTTCGATTTTTTTTACGAATGCATAACTTGCCTTATAGTACCTATAAGTCGCAAGTAAAAAATGTTAATAATGTCGACAGTTCAATATTACCACTTTGACCCTTGAAATCCGAATTTCGGTCGACTTTATTTCCCAAATGAAAAAGATATTTTCTATTTTATTACCAGCAATATTCTATTTTATTTCCAAGGAAACAAAAAATTATAAGTCCAAGATTGCAATCAAAGGTCACATAAATGAGTAAAAATTCATGAATTTCACAAAATGAAAAAAGAAAATAATAAACACAGGGACATAATTATTTAATTTTCAACTTTAAATAATATAGAAAAACGTAGAAATTTTCGAAGAGTAAGTAAGTAAGTAAGTAATTCATTTATTAACAATATTTAAAATAAATACATATACATTTGTTTTTGAATTTAAAAGCTTTGGCTTTGCCGTCAGCTCGACTAGCAACTTAAATTTTTTCTTTCATTGGTCTAGTACTTTGTTTTAAATTTCAGTTTTAATTATATATTATAAATATTTATTATATATTGATTTTTACATACATATATATTAGGGTGTGTCACTTTTGTATGGCCGAAAAAAAGTACTCTAATTTTTAAATGTAATAGTGCTCAAAAGTTGTATTAGGGTATGAGGTTTAAGAACATGTACAAAAAAAAAATAAGATATCGTTCGTCTTTGGCTCGCTCAAATCGGTTGAAGTTAAAAAAAAAATTTAATTTACAGTAATTTTTTTTAATTTTTTTTCGTATATTAAAAAAAAAACTAACCAAAATACAGAAAAAAATTTTGTCTTTACAAAAAGGTATGTATACCATGTGGTGGTTCCGTTGATTTTTAAGAATTTTTTTTTTGTAAAAAAAAAAACGATTTTACATAAAAAAATGATTTTTCTTCCTTCTTTTATTATTTCATAGCTTCTTTATCAAGTGTTCAATTTAAACAAATATAAGCTTAAAAGTGTTTCCTTGGAATTATCTTTGACTTGAAAGCCTAAAAATATTTTTTTAAATTTTTTTGTATCCACACGGCGCAATTTAAAACAACACATATTTCAAAAATCTAGAAAAATCAAAATTTTTTGGATTTCATCCTATTTTTGAGCGAGCCAAAGATATTAATTAAAATGAAAATTCTAAATGCAGGATTTAATTTTGATAAGCAATGCAACTTTTAAAAGCTATTACATTTGCAAATACCATAGTTGAGCACTTTGACACACCCTAATATATATACATCTACTAGTTTAATCATATTCTCTCATAATCAGTTTTCTAAATCTACAGATTTCCTTTAGATAGTTGACAAGATTTGTCCAATCTGGTCGATCCAATATTAGAATTGTCTCTTGTAAAGTTAGAGAGAATTTTCCAAAATATGAGAATCTCTTGTATTTGAAAATTGGTCATACGCTTATAAAATGAAAGCAGTCTTCTTTGGATCTATTATTGCAGTGTACAGAACTGGTTAAAACTCCCATTGTATGGCCTACCGTTGAGACATAAGACTTCACATCTTGCTTTGAATATTAAAGAAATATCTTTGTAGCTTAAAGAACCATTGAAGTAGTTATTGTAACTCAGATTAAATTGTAACTGGCTATATAATATTCGACTTTCTGATTCAATTGCTGTTTTTGCGAGTTGATTACGAACCGAGTCTTCATTAAGCTGGATAATTTTATAAAGTTTTTCCTTTACATCAAGAATGTTACTTGTATCAATTTGCATATCTTCACCAACTGAAGTGGCAATTCGTTGCCATTTATCATACCACCAGTCTTTGTTTCTTATTTCGTATAGCAGCATCATTTTGCTCAATCGCTCATCTGGGAAGCCTAAGACTTTAATAATATAATCCGCTTGTAGTTTCAAAGTGCTAGTAAATATCTTTGGTAAGCCAGTTTCTAAGTAGATCGCATAATTCTTGAGCTGCATAACATAGAGTGGACTTTACAACTGAATTGAAAATTTGGTATATCGTAGACAAATATATAAGGTTGTTCGAGAAAATCTTTCTCCATGTTAAATTAATTAGACTTTATGATGTTTTGGCTTTAATGTCAAGGTGCTTACTAAAATTCAGCCGTGGGTTGAGGTTCACTCCAAGATATCTATATTCGTTTGTCACTTCCAAACTACTTCCGTTGTACTTCCAATTACTTCCAGCTTCAGTCCGATTGGATCGCGAAAAGATCATTATTTTTGATTTATCCGTATTGATTTCTAATCCCAATTTATCGCAGTATGCAGACAGTCGGTTTATCATCAATTGAAGATTTTCTTTCGATTCCGATAATATGACCATATCGTCAGCATATAATAACACATTTATCCGGATTCCGGCCATTCTAATTCCTCCAGGTAGGTGGTTAACAATGTCATTTATGAATAGTGAAAACAAAAGTGCACTAAGCGGACATCCTTGTTTGACACCAGAATCAGTACTAAACCATTCAGAATAATGCGCTCCATCCCAGACGTTAGCTTCTGTGTTTGTATACATATTACATATTCTTGATGACATGTAAAAATCTGGTTGAAACACCCATCATAGCAAACTCAGTTACCAGATCATCATAATAATAATGACTTGACAAGCTCTTTCTCTATAGCCATGATTGACTATTCAACTTATCTTTCCTGAGTCATTGGGGTCCTGAAGTAGTTTCTTATTAATTTTAGTTTCAGAAAACTACGTTATTTGATGAAACTGTGATGATATTTATAGATTTAGAGCTATGGCTTAGGTGAACACACCTAAAACAATGACATTTCGTGTAAAAAAGTAAGTACACGAACCTTTTTTGATGTCTGCAAATGACAAAGAGTCATATGAAGCTTGAAGCTGAAGATACTAAAAAAATAAAGTAGGTATTCGATGATTTTTTTACCTTTAATAAAAGGGTAGAGAAGTATGATGCTATATTCGATTAAAATTATTGTTTTTAACCTAGTATCATACTAAAACAGCTTTAGCATCGTACTAATTCAATTAAAATGTTGCGCCATTATTTTTTTCTTAAATATCAAACTAGATTAATATGCAACATATAAACTTGAAACTAAAATTTTACTTCCTAATGACAGCATGTTTCTATTCTCAACGTTTCCAGCCTCAGATATTTCAATAAGAGCTTCATATTATAGCTTTTAAGATTTTTTTGAATGGTTTTAAAGCATTTAGTCTACTCTCATCTGGTTTTTTGTATATATGTATGTATGTCCCAACGCATTGTTGAACCTGATACAAAGTTTTATATGCATTGGCAATGTTATAAAACTTAACAGCTGTCGCTAGTTGATGTATTGGTGGAGGCATGGGCATTGCCATGGCTGTCGAACGTATTTAAATACAAAAAAAATCTCGAATTGTAGAATGTAAAACATCTCTTTATTAACATAACAATGATATAAATTTATTAAAAATCTTCTTCTTATGACTAAAATGCATTATGTATTTTTTATTTTTACTTGAATGGCTAAAGCGTGATTCAAATCGGAAACAATTTTTGTTCTATTTTTTTTGGTTTATACATAATTCCTTCTTCTATTTCAAGACAACAGGTGGCGATGGATAAAAACCAATCGATAGTCAATTGGTTTGGTCGCTGCGAGTTCCAAAGTCGGAATACACATCTTAGAGTACTTTGTTATTATGTGCGTCCGTAGTGTTGATACTCCATCATCATAAAAGTACGAATTCCAGTAACGCGGGGCAATAATGTCTTAAAAAATTATTAGGATATTCGGATTCGGATTCAGAAAGCATTTCCTCAGATATAGCAATGCTATCTATACTAGCTAGAGCATTAGGTGCTGTCACCGGGTGCAACATTATCTAAATTGCAAAATGGCAGACGTTTGGGACACATTGCTTGTGGATATTCTTTTTGGAATCGCCTATAGATTTTAAGTTTTTCATTATTGTTGGCTATTTCTTTCGCATCATCATGCGGGAGTTGCTGCTTCTGCTTCTTGCGGGCGTTGCGGGGTTTTTGATGTTGGCTTATCCCAGTTCTCGTGCGGCAGGAATTGGATTGAAGTTTTTTTTGGATATTTTGATGGCAGCGAGTGCAAATTAAATATTGGTTGGGTTGTTTTTGCTTGAGAAATTAATTTTTGTTTTATTTTTCGGGAACCTAACCACGAGCAAGTCGAGGTTTCCCTTTTCTACAAAACAAGAACAGCACGCACACATAGAAGAAAGGGATTTGTTACAAAGAGCGCATCATTAGAATTTCTCTCCCACAAACCTGCTGAAGTACTATTGTCATTTTCTTGGAATATCACCGAAGGGGGGCTTGCACATTGGCTTAAACGTTGCATTTCAATGGAAATCGGTGTCATGGCTGAGAAGCCAACGGCTGGAGTAACAGCTCTTCACCAATTTCCGTCGTGGAGGTCGCAGCCGAAAGCGGTTCGTTATAGTCGTCCAACTCAATTGCAGGTATTTTCGGTCGAAAATGTAACCAATCTCTTCTCATCTCACTCAAAATTTCGTTGCAAAGCTCCATTCGCTTACTTGATGGCGGTGGAGTGCTAGTATAGTCCAAAAGAAATGGAAACTGTCGGTCATTCACAGCAAAGCAATCCTTTAAGTTACTATGCCGCAAAACGACTTTAGGTTCTGTAAACTGACTCTTGAGCAATTGATTGTTGTTAATTGTCAAACCACTCATTCCATCATCCGGCTCAGCCTTGATTAAACCATATAAGTATGATCTGAAAAAAAAACAAAATACAAAATAAATTATACGAAACAATTCAATAAAAATTGAACTTACCTCCATTCTCTTCCATTTCGATTTAATGTTTTTTTTTTCATATCATGCTTCACGCATCCGTCAAAAAAAATTATAGAAGAATGTGAAAATGTCGCAAATTTGCAAAATGCAGACGAAGATGCTATAATAAAGATGAACATGTTCGTCTTTATCCATAATTTGACTTCTGCATTTCTCGAATTTCCTATAATGCAGAAATGAAGTTCTTCTGCATTTTCCTCTTTCCTCTCTATCTAACAAATATGAATTCTGCATTTGGCATCCCTTATTTTTTGCAGAAATCAAATGCAGATACATGTAAATCCACCATCATTCTCGACACACGACAGTGATAAAATTTCACTCATAAACAGAGGCCAGTGCCAAACTTCTTCTTCCTTTGCTTCGGCGCTGTTATGATCTCGATGTCGAGGGGATCATAACTCTCCCACGTATCTGCTTCACACTAGTGATCCGCCTGTGGGGTTCGCCGGGTTGACCTCAGAAATCGGCGGCAAGCCTCCCGGTTTTGTATTGTTCCATTTCTGAGGCCAACTGAATACTGGTGTTTTTGCATTTGTTTGTACCAGGAGTGTTTATGCCTACCTTTCTTTTTATTCCAGTGCCAAACTAAAACATAGTACAAGAAACACTCAACCGGAAGAGTTTAAATTCCTAGACGCAACTTTTAATTCTGCGCACTGACATGTCAATGAGTATGAATTTTGTACCTCAGAATTTCTGTTTGAGTAACATTGCTGACTTCGATTTCATATAGAAGAATTGGCATCGTGCGCATGTTACGAGTTTTATCAACATGCAAACTGTTAATTTATTGTCTGTATTTGCTGTTGAAATTCTGTTTTATGTTACACTGCATAGGGGAGGGATATCAAAATATAATAAATGCCTTCACTCATACACGCGATGGTGAGTGTGAAGAATAACGTAACAGCACAGATAATTATCTGTGGTAACAGTAGATTGATGAAGAGAAAAATAGCAAATATGGAGGTATCTGTTGTTAAGCGAACAAAATTGTGCTCTTGTAAAGATTTTGTGATGTAGTTTTTTTTACTGTGGGAATGGGGGTGTGTATAGGAAATTAAACATCGACTTATTTTTGGAAAAGTAGATATGTATCTATATATATGTATATATGTATATCTGTCTTTAAATTCAGAATTAGCTGTTATTAAATACCAATATTGGAGTGAGCTATAAAAAGAAATGAGACTTAAAAAAGATGGTAGGTAGTGGTTATGAAGTAGTGGCTTTTTAAACGCTTGCCCAAGGCGCCTTTTGAGTTCAGCACCCTTCTGTCCAATGTCCATAATATCACACCTAATTTTTTTTATCAAAATCGTTAGAAACGTTTCGAGATAAATAAGGTTATGCATTACGGGTGTATGGGAGGTACTATTAGTTTTAGAGCTAAAAAAAAAAATTCAATTTCTCCTCTAGGGAATCACCGAAGACCCTTAAGTACCGAGTTTGAAGAAAATAGCTCCAGTGGCTTAGGCTTTAGATCGAGGTACAGCCATACAGACATACAGGGATACAGACAAACAGACGGAATCGTCGGACCCACTTTATTCGTCTTCACTATCATCGTAATGTCAACTTTGGTCAAAATCTCGAGTTCGATTTTTTTTCCAAATGCAGAACTTGCCCTATAGTTAGTACCTATTATACCTATGTATATCGCAAGCAAAAAGAGCCCACCCCCACATTGCTTAGCGATGTGACGATAGAATTAGAGAAACACAAAAATGTGTGTGTGTCGGTTAGTTAGATAAAATACACAATACAGAAAAATTGAATATGTAGGTAGGTAGGTAAGAGAAAAAACGTAACTATTGAATGGAACAGATATTAAGAGAGAGATAGTATGGGAAAGGCAAGAAAAGAAAATTAAAAATGTTGGAATGATAATGAAACGAAACAAAGCAGTGACCTCGCGATTGTGATGAAATCTTATTCCTGGAAAAAATAAATTCAAAAAGTTTATAATTTTATAATTTGTTTTTCTTTATTTCTCAGGTTGTATGTTTAACTAAGAAGTGATTTTAGGCTTAAAATTTGCGCAACAATATTGACTTTATGATTATTGTATAGGTTTTAAGATATGAGTGGTTGTAAAACTCAACTAATGAAAAAAAATGGACAAAAAATGTAAAATTAAAAATATTTAGGTTTACAAATTATTAATGAAAAAAAATTATAGCCATAAACACTCTTATAACAATATAGAAAATAATAAAATTTATTTCAAATAAATCGGTTGACTACTTTATGAGATCGTGCGTTACAAACTTTAAAATGGTTTCGCTTTTATATAATAGTATAGATAGTTAACTCCTTTGGAACAAACACTTAAATGCTATAGTCAGGAAAGCCACAAAAGCCCTAATGATTTGCAAGAGACTTGCAGGCAAGTCATGGGAATGTAAACCGAACATCTTCAGGTGGATGTACAATATGATGGTAAGACCCATCATTATCCCATCATTGGTCACGTGAGTGTTCATGGCAACGAAAAGGCAAATTCCCTAGCAAAAATAGGCACATCAAAATCTCTAACAGGGCCCGGGCCCTATTGTGGAATAGAAGAAAATGAAATCAAATCCAAAATCAAACAAGAAGAGGAGGCAAACAGATTCAAATACTGGAAAGTACTCCCAAAACTGAGGCAAGCGAAACTACTACTGGGCAATTACAACCAGCAACGTTTCGAAAACTGTATTAACTTAAGTAAGAATGAACTAAGAATATTATTATTTTTAATTATTAAAACTTTATTGCAAATGTAAATAAATTATATTAACAATAATTAAATAAATATAGCGCTAGCTACCAGGACTTTTCGCTAAACCTAAAAATAATAACAGGTATTCTAACTGAACACTACTTACTTAGAAGACTACTATCACGGTTAAAAATCCTGGGGTTAAATTTAATATTTTTTGGGTTGCATATATGACCAGTCCTAAATGGTATTTAAATGTAATGCTTTCAATATATTTGATTTTAGTATGCATTTGTACGGTCGTACTCATCCAAAATGTATGTCGCTGTGCTTGTTTTTATAAATGCTTTTAATCCCTTTAAAATTAGGAAAAATTTTTAAATTTACTATTGAAAAAGTTACTTCTTTGTATAAAAGTAGAGAGCTCCCAATTGCTGCTTCTTGTTTTTTCTGATTTTTTTAATATGATTGTATTTTCTTCCACGTTTTTCACTTTAATGTAAATCCCAACTAAATTATCCATTAGGAACTCCATGTTGCCGACCGACGCCGCCGACGTGTTGAAACAAACTAACGGAGTTTTATTTCGACAAAATTATATTCAATATTAAAATGTAATACCGAATACCGAATACCGAAATCAATACCTATGTATTAAAATCTAATATTAATTTGTTCAAAATTAATACCTCGATATTCAATTCAAGTACGAGTTAAAAAGTATTTCTTCAGCATTGCGTCGAGAGTTTCGGGCTAAATACAAATTTTTTTTCAATTTTAATACAATCAAATATTAAATTTCAATACATTATTTTATCATGGTCACTTTTAACCAGATATTCTACTAAAATCAAATAACAAATTATTGAAATATAAGTTTCCAATAATAATGGTAATAGATTATAATATAGAATTATTATATTTTAATATTTGAAGATTAAATTTTAGTGGAAAAGTATTAAAAAAAAAACATTTTAGTGGGATATGTACTGAGTTTTAATACCAAATTATTGCAAAAAATGTTTAATAAAGTTAGAATATTAAAAACAAATTATTCATGTATTGCATACGGCTGTAATACGAGGGCCGTATTAAAAAACAACCCAGAATTTTTAACTTATAAGTTTACTTGGTGTGGTAAGCAGTTCCACAAGTAAATTCTGCAACATGCATGAGGAAACACCGGCCCATATATACTGGGAAAGTGTTGCCCACTTATGGAAAAACCATATGGGACAATACCAGGTAGAAGAGAGCATTCTATACTCTCTAAAAGTGCCCCAAATACTAAGATTCCTAAAAGCAATAGGTTTGGAGGAAGAACTGTAGGATAAGAAAGCACATCATTCTTTTTAAGTGAGGGCACAATAGAACTTCAGGTAGTACCTATAAATCGCGTAGATACGCTCTTTGGTTTTTTACTTGCGATATAGGTACTATAGGGCAAGTTCTGCATTTGGAAAAAAAATCGAACTCGAGATTTTGATCAAAGTTGACATTACGATGATAGCGAAGACGAATAAAGTGGGTCCGGAAATTCCGTCTGTCTGTCTGTCTGTCTGTCTGTCTGTCTGTCTGTCTGTCTGTCTGTATGTCTGTACCTCTCACTACAGGCTAAACCACTGGACCTATTTCTTTCAAACTCGGTAGTTATGGGTCTTCGGTGATTCCCTAGAGGAGAAATTGAAATTTTTTTTTTAGCTCTAAAACTAACGGTACCCCCCATACACCCGTAATGCAAAATCTTATTTATCTCCAAAACGGCTCTAACGATTTTTTTAAAAAAATTAGGTGTGATATTATGGACATGGACTACATTTTGGTAAAAAAAAAAATTTGGGGCAAAATGTTATTAACGGTACCTGTCATAGAACCGTTTTTTTGATTTTCGACTTTCTCATTAACGGCTCTAACGATTTTAATCAAAAATTTTCAGCAGGAGTCCCCCTAAGTTTAAAATAATATTGTATATAAAAATACTCGAAAAATTATTTGTTGGGTTTTTTTTTTAAATTTTTTTTTTGAAAAATCAATATCTTCAAAACCTATGAACGATTATTTTTTGAAATTATTTCCTAAAATCAATATTAATAAATACTTAAAATTCGCATCCCACATTTTTTTCTTGAAAAATTTTAAAGAAATTTCTTATATAAAAAATTTATTTATTTAATAATAAAACGGTTTTTTAAAGTTTGTTTGCATAAATTCATACTTTTCCAGAAATCAGACGGCAATTTCATGTTTTATATTTCATGTTTTATATTTATAAAATGCATCTTAAATTCCAAAGTACTTTTACATAAGAGCAAGTTCGTGCGATCCAGTCGTGCATTTTATTTTATAAACGGGTAGACTTGATGGCACCGTTGCAGAAGATTTGGTTCAATTTTGTGTAGCTTATTCTTAGATATGGGCATTGGGCATATCCAAAAAACTTTTAATATTCAAGGTAATTGGATAAAAATCTTACTTACATTATTTATATTGCCTTTAAATAAAATCAATCTTTTGTTAAAGTATTGAATGTATGTAGGTGCCTTCATGCATTAACTATATAAAAACAACATTAATTTCATTCTAAAAAGCAAAAAAAAAAAAAAAAAAATGAAAAATCTTTAAATTAAGCGTGTAATTTGCATTAAACTTTATATTCTTAATTTTTTTTCTTCAACGCCGCGCCGTGACATTTTTGAATCATTCTCTTAATTCGGAAGTTAAATTTTATTATTACAAAGCTACATCTCCAAGGAATTTGATGTGCAATTTGCAGGAAAAAAAATGAAATTACTTTTTTGCGTGTAAGAGAATTTTTTAACTTTTTCAATATTGTTGAAATTAACAAATTCAAATGCATGCCGTCCTTATAAATCTAAAAATGGTAATGAATATTTGTAGTTGTCATCAAAACGAACATTTGACCTGAAGCTTATTCTTGTGCTATGAATACTTTTGATACAAGAGCATTTGAAAAATTGACTTTTCAAACGTAATTCGTATTTAAAAGGCAGTTTTTCACGTAGCACATGTATACTTTTGTTTTCATAGAATTAATTATAGCTATAATTATTTTCTCAAAACCCATAACTAACGAAAAAAATAGTCGCGTTAATTATTAATTCAGATCTGAACTTTTATTGGCTTAACCATCTTAATAACCCGAAGTAGTTATTAAATATCTACAAAAAAAATGATTTTTACGCTACGAACGATGCAGCACCTGACCTTGTGCAATGTAATCAATTTATACTTT
Organism: Chrysotoxum bicinctum; assembly: GCA_911387755.1. Taxonomy (NCBI): domain Eukaryota; kingdom Metazoa; phylum Arthropoda; class Insecta; order Diptera; family Syrphidae; genus Chrysotoxum; species Chrysotoxum bicinctum. The sequence goes on from OU426988.1 coordinate 114,737,860, forward strand.
TGTTTTAAAATTTTGTTCGAAACAATTTATGAAATTATCATTATAATAAATTAAAAAATAAATACATACAAATATACATTAAAATAAATATTTATTGCATTTTGTTTCGGATTTTTGGTTCAACGGGCTGTGCCGTCGATTATAAATGAGTAACGCGGGCATTTTATTAGTTTTTAAACTCTCTCTAAATAGAATAAAAGGAAAATAGTGTGCCTACAAGTAAAAAAAACATTTTTTTTTTCGCTAAAATGAAAAGTTTTTGGGATATGCCCATATGTATGTATGTATATATTTTTTGGCTGATCTGTTTCTGTTGGATGTAGGTATACTTCTTCTTTTGCGAAATACAATTTAAATAGGTAGGTAGGTATGTTATGCAGTGTTTGTTTTTTTCTGATAAGTAGGTATTGGTGTGTAAGGTTATGATTGAAATATCATTCTCACTCACATATAGGGTCAGTTGGGGTAAATGTAAACATGGGGTAAATGTAAACGGTCGTTATTTTCACGTTTTAAAACAAATTGTAGCAACCCAGACGAAAAAAAAATCAAAATATGGAATGTCGCGACACCGGTGCATTTTATATCTTTCAGTGATTGTTTGGATTTCGTTGAGAATTTTAGTCGTGGAAAAAAGATGTCTCTGAAAAGTGAAATTCAAGTTTGTGAGTGTTTGTGATTTTGAAAAAAAAGTTGATTATATTGAAAACGTAAGTATTATTTTCTTGTTATATAAGTAAATAAAAGTGCATTGAAGTAGTTCCTGTAAAAACACCAAGCTCTTGTCATTCCTTGTACGTTTTTTTGCATGTTTACATTTACCCCAGTAATTGAAGCATATGGGGTAAATGTAAACGTCGCTTTTCCTGTATCTTTTTTTCGCTTGACTCTATTTCTAGCGTTTAAAATGCCCCGAACATGTACAAAGAAGAAAACACAAGTAAATTATAGTGTAAACGATCTTCAACGCTGTACGAGATGTGTTGAATAAAAAAATTACATACTGCGCAGCCGAGGAAAAATACAAAATCCCGAAATCGGTCATCTTTCAAAGAATTAATGGCCGAAAATCATCATTAGATGCAATTGGGTCAGGGGGAGCACCCTTACTTCTAAAAACGACTGAAGATGAAATAGTTAAATGTATAATTACTCGTGCGAACACCCTGTGACAAACGTGACAAACATGAGCTTAAGGAACTTGTTGGAGAACATGTAAAAAACAGCGGAATAAAAACTCCATTCAAGGACGATACCCCAGGTGAGGACTGGTACTTGGGATTTATGAAGCGCCACTCGGAGATAACTTTAAAAAAACCAGAACATCTGCCAAAATTGAGAGCTCGAGTTCTGAGGAGTCAGAAAATGAAAAAATCATCGAATATGATGAGGATAGCCCATGGAATGAGGAGTTTGATGACGACGATGACCATGAGCAATTAGAACCTGTTGGTTCCAAAACACTTAATGAAGGCCAGTTTCTCCTGATACAATTAAAAGGAAGTAACAGACTATTAGTTACCTTTACAAATGTTTGTGTTATAGAGTCCGTTGGAGAAAACAACGAAATTCAAGTGGTGCTATTGAAAAGTATGGACAGCACACAAACAACTTTTGCATTGATGCCGACTGAAAAAAGGACAGTTCTTTTGGGAGATATACTTGGAATTCTACCAAATCCGACTCTTAATATGTTAAAAGCACGTATTTACTACAAATTCAAGAAAACCATCAATGTAAAAGAAAATTGAAGAATGAAAACATTATTTTCTTTTAATAACTGCATACCTAGGTACCTGTATTTTGTTCCTAACAAAAAGCTTTGAAAGCATAAAATTAAATATAATTTTTTTAGTAAAAATACTTTTGTTTTTATTTAAAAAAAATATTAAGGTCTTTTTTCAATTCTTTTTTGATGGGTAATATTCATTTTATGGGGTAAATGTAAACATTGCGGTAACCAACTTTTCAAGTGAATAATTCAAATAAAATTTATATCTGTTTACTTTAACCCCATAGGCGATCTCCTAGCACTTAGGGAACAGGAGTTAGCTGTCCACATTTACCCCAGAATTTTAAAAAGTTTTGGGGGAAATGTAAACAAGGAAGGGGTAAATGTAAACACTGTCCAAAATCGTGTTTGTGTTTTTATGCATTTATTTATACTTAATAAGTAGAATACTAGTTTTCTAATTATATAATATCCGTTTTCAAAAGTTAAAAAAAAATTAAAATTTAATAGGTTTATATTTTCTGAAAAAATATTTCTCTAAAAAATGCAAAAACTGTCCACATTTACCCCAACTGACCCTAACATTCTTTATTCTTTTCTACGGAAAACAAAATTGATTGGGTATACAAATTTCAGGTGTGAAGAGTTTGAATACTGATTTAAAATTCTTTTGGTGACTTTCGACACCATTTGTAGGTATCTCAAAAAGTAGTCTGTATGAGAAATAAAAACCTAAAATACAAAAATAAAAAACTAAAATACATCCGCTAAAGGGTTTGGTGCGTATATATGGGTATAACTATAACTATAACTACGCACCAAACTATGTACATTGTACTCTTTATGATGTTTCCTCAATGACCCCGATTTAGGATAAAACCACAGATACCTACTATAGTTCCATAGATATTGCACGCAGAGCAAAAATAATTGACCAATTTTCAAATGCCTGGGAGCCTGGGACGTACAGCTACGTCCCAGTTGGATCGGTTTCTTGTATTATCAAGTTGTTTGTTGTATCTTGTATTTACTTTTTTTTGTCTTATCTCTTCAGTCTTCCTCCTTTTCTGTAAGGTGTGTGTGTTTTTTTTTTGTGTTTCTGGTTGATGTGATTCTTATGCAATGAATTCTGGTCAAGGTTGCTTATTTTTTTTGTGGATAAGAGAGCATTAGTGTGGATAAGTGTAACACAATAAAGTTTATTGTAGGTACCTACCTACAAATCTTAGTTGTTTTTACAGAAGGAACTAATAAAGCATATGCGGTGGTAAGGGGGTTGTGTTACGTAAAAGAGATTAAATTTTTTCATTGAATAAATTTGAATTGGTTTCCATCAGGATGATGCTTCAATATTTTCTTTTGAACTTTGTTTACAATTTTTATTGCTGAAGAAAAAAGTTTGTGCATGTATTTTTCTTTATCGGTAATGGTTTTTTCTATATTTTTGTTTAAATGACGAAGATTTTCTTTCTACATAATATAACTATGTATGTAACTATGATGTTCTCCCGTTGACAATTATATGATTTGAAATATTTGTTGATTTTTATTATTTATTCAAGTAACGGTTTAATTTTGCTTTGTTTTTTTTTACATTTTACATTCTAAGAAGGATGTTTTTTACATTTGCTTCTTTAAACTGAGTTTCCCGTGCTTCTCACTCTTGCGGTGCTTGTTTTATGTGAGTTCGCCACTCTCACTCTCCTTCTTTATTCGCCTTTCTCTGAAAACGTTTTTGAACGTTTATTCCCTGACAAAATTTGATATTTTTGATTTTTACTTATCAGTAAAACCCGCTTAAGAGAAACGGCAAAATGTCACAGTCTTTATTTCACTTAAGCGGGTTTTTCACTTAAACGAACCCCGCTTAAGTGAAAAATAATTTCACTTAAGCGGAGTTCGGATAAGTGAAAAAAAAATTTCTCTTAAGCGGATTTAAAAATTCCATTAAGTGAAGATTTAATGCTAGAAACAATATTGTTTTTATCTTTTGGACTTGCCTTGAAAGAAGTTAAATAAAACAACGATTAAATAACACAAAAATAATTTATTGAAAAACGAAAACTAGCAAATGTTTGTTCTGTTCGATTCAATTTTTTTTCACTTAAGAGAGTTTTTTTCAATGAAAAATATTAAAAATTAACTGAAAATATGTTTCAGTATTCGGGTTTTTCGCTTAAGCGAGTTTCACTTAAGCGGAATGTTTTAAGAGAAATTGGTCAGAAAATACTTGGGTACGAAAAAAGCGTTTCAGGTAAGCGGATTTTTCTCTTAAGCGGGTTTCTCGTAAGCGAGTTTTACCGTAATACATTTTTGTATTTTCCAAGAACAATGTTTTCGCAAGAGAACAAAAAGTGCAAAATAAAGATGTTCATAACAAGGATTTTTCTCATTAAACCAGCTTGAGTCTCTGTCTCTGATGGTTGTGATTCTCATGCATTCCAAAGCCATTGTCTCCCTTATATTCTTTTGATATGGACGTTCTCTGAAAATTCCCTGAAATACTTTAAAATGAAGTTTGCATATATTCAAAAATTTATCAGTTTATGCTTTCAAACTTCCAAAGTCAGTAATTTGAGACAAAAATTTAGCAAAAAATGAAAAATTCCGAAGGACATGTTATTTTTTCATCTGTTTTTAGGAAAATTTTTGAACAGTTTGTACAATTGTTCTTTGGAAGCATTTTAATAGCCAAATACCCTGCAAAATATCGCATTGCACATGTTTCTAATGAAATTTCATTTCTAAATTTCCACAAAGTCTCGTCGCATATTATTTCCTCAGGAGCCTTAAACAGTGAAGTATTTTTCGTTAATTTAGGTTGAGTTTCAGGTGTGTTTAAATTTGAAAATTCTACACCGTCATCTTCGCAATTACTATACAAAGAGAAAGTAATTAGCTTCGAAGAAAAAATTTTTGACATCAAAACATTAAACTCATAAGCTGAAGGATTTTTGTTGTTACCATCATTACTCCGAATAATAGAAAATAAATTTTCTAAGAAACATATCTTGATTCATTCTTTTTGTCAATAAATAATCAATATTCTCATACAAGCCGCCACTATCTATATCTTCACTAAGTAATAAAACGCCGTTAATTGTCTGTTCCATTCCTTTTAAACACAAGTTTATAGTTAGATACAAATAGTCCTAGTTCATTATAAGCTGGACTCCCTGGCTCAATTCCACTGTTCAAAATATTTTTGCCATAATATAAACCACTGTCCATGCAGTCAAAAGCATTATTTACTTTTAATGTGAATTCTTTCGTTACTAGAGCATGTTTGGAACTTTCTTTTAAGCAATTAAGTTCATAAGCTGTTTTTATTGATGCCGCGGTTGTCCTGCTGAAGATTTGTGGTGCTAAGCGAACACTTATTTCTACTTGCGACTTATAGGTACTATAAGGCAAGTTATGTATTCGTAAAAATATTAAGCTCCAGATTTTGGCCAAAGTTGACATTACGATGATAGCGAAGACTAAAAAAGTGGGTCTCGCATAGCGTTGCCAGTCGTCCCGGTTTACCCGGGATGTTCCGCATTTCGGACATAAATTTATCTGTCCCGCCGGGGCAGCTTTTTTTACGGGTTGGGACTCAAACTCACAAAATAATGCCTAATGTACCTAAATATCTTTTATTGATAAGAAACAATCGCTGCATTGTGATTTAATATTAAGAAATTGCTTTTAAAATTTCAATCAAACAAACCTAACTTAACGGAGAATGTATTTTTCAAACGGACATCTGTCATTAAAATTAACAAAAGAAAAATATTTGCAAATGAGAAATGACAAAAAAGTCATTTAATTAGTAATTAATAAAAGAATTTATTTATTTATATCTACACGCATTATTATTTTTTTTATTTTGTCCCGGGCAATATGTTGAAATCCCGGGATTTTTTATTATTTTAGCCATTTGTCCCGCCGAGGTGTAAGAAAAATCTGGTAACCCTAGTCTCGCAATTCTGTCTGTCTGTTTGTCTGTTCGAAGATAGCCTAAGCGGCCGATTGATTTTTTCCCTCACAGGATTCTCCTTTTTTTTTTTAATACCAAAAATAACAGTACCTGCCATACGAATTTTTTTCGAAATCTTATAAATATTTTTTTCTCAACAACTGTTAGAAAGATTTAAAAAATAAAAATACAAAAAAAATCATTTAGTTAAAGCTAGATATTAGTTAAAAACAAAATTCGGAAAAATGGATATTGAGGGTACCCTCTAGAGAACCTTTTTTTTTGTTTTTGATTTTCTCAAAAACTGTTCCACCGATTTTGATAATTTCTTGCTAAGGCTCCCAGGCAATTTGAATAGATTTGTGTATTCAAATTTTCAAAAATTATTTTTTTTTATTTTTAAGAAAAGTTTCAATTTTTTTTCAAAACTCGATATTTCAAAAACCCCATGCTAGATTATTTTAAACTTAATAAATAAAAATGAGAATAATAAATAGAAATGATACATTTTTTTTTCTTTCAATTAGAATTTTGATAAAATTTTTCAGTTTTTATCTCTTACTACTAAAAGAACTAAAAAAAATAATTTTACCTTTTTATGAACAGTTTCCTATAATGACATTCGTTTTTAAAATTCCTAGTCTATTACATAGGAGCAAGTTCGTAAGACCCAGTCGTGCATTTTATTTCGAAAGCATTTGGAGCAATTTGTAAACTTGTAAATTTTAAACATGTTTTAGCAAAGTTGTCAATTTCTAAATTGAATTTTTCTCTGAAAACATCAAAGGAAACGTTACCATCTGGAGTTAGTAGATATATATAAGCTTTGAGTAAAACATTGCGAAAAGATTTTCATAAATGTGGGAATCGTAATTTCATTCAAAATAGCTTTTTTGGCTTTTAGTCCACCAAAATTTAGTCCAAAAAATACTTTTTCATTATTGAAAATTTTAAAAGACTTTTTTCGGAAACACCTAATAACTGGTAAGCTTTCATATTATAAGGTCCTTGGTCGCAATACTTAAGACCAAGTTCTTGACAGATTGATAAATTATTTTGTATAATATCGTTCAGGTTAACCCCTTTCATACCGTTTGATAAAACAAAATAATTTAAAACGCCTATCAAATAAATCATTGACAATGAAAAAATATATTTCGTTGGCATACAATCTTTTTCTATCTGTCCCTAGTCCCTAGGTCTTCGAAACCATCAATCAAATCGTTTTTAATATTCTAAGTGAGATTTGGACGAAATCTTATATTTATCATCAAAAATTAGAACCACATAGCGCTCAGGGTGGCTTAACGAAGCAAACTTTGACTTCAGATAAGAGTGGGCATTGTTTTATTTCTAAGTTTTCTTTTCAATTTTTTTTATTTTTATACTGTAACTAAGTAATGCAGGTGGGGATGACGGCGTGCTTGAGTAGTTTAAGGCTTGTCCGGGGCTCTGTTAAACTTTACCGGTGTTGCTGCGGATGCACAATCCATGCACTAATGAGTATGGGTGCGGTAATACTGGTTAGATGTTCTGACGGGCTCGTCTGGCTGGACGGTGTCCTTAAGGTAGGAATCCGCTAAGGAGTGTGTAGCAACTTACCAGGGGGTGCACATTCTTGGTTGTAGTTTCTACCTCGACTATAGCTGGGTGTGTGTATATCTGGGGTTGACAGGCCTCGAGTTTTGCAGGAACTTTCTGTAAGTGACCATAATGGTGGCGAAGCTTGACCGGAAGCTATATTCTGGTTCCACGGGAGATAGTGCCCAGGAGTTTGAGGGCTATAGCGTACGTCTTCTGGCTCTCCTATTCTATCTTCGGATAGTGAGGTGCAGCTGTCGCGAGCGCGCTCCTCTTTCTCAGACTATTTATGAGGTAGGCCCCCTAGTGGGAGTATCGTGGTGGCTTGGTTTTTTCCGAATGCGGAGACACATGGTTTCGAGGCGTGCCTGGATTCAAGAGGTGTTAGATAGACCTCGCCTCCTAAGCAAAGGGTGTGTTCATGTCTGCAACATGTCACAACTTTGCGACCGAGATGGCTTCGGTTATGTCGGGGTTAATGGTCAGGACCCAGTCTGACTCCGATGGAGGTAGGCCTCCCGTGGGGTAGAGCAGGTACTCACGTTAAACCAAAAAACGATTCTGTAACTAAGTAATTTTTTTTCTAATACGGAATTTTTTTTTCACCTTTGCAATAATTTATCGCATTTAACACTAGAAATACTACAACTTATCGAAGTTCTTCTTCGTTTTTATAGAGGAGATTGAATATTTTCTAGACATAAGTCTATATCCAAGTCGCAATTAAAATTAAGAGAAGGAACAGCATTCCTCTTAAGCTATTTTCTTCCAATGAATTCGAAACAAAATTGATCCTCACACATTATTTAAAATTTAATTTTTGTCCGTAGAAGGACATTCAAAAAATTTTAGATTTTCTGCAAACGAAGCAAGAAACTCTCGATTTCCTTTATCACTACCCATTGCAAAAAACAAACGCTGAAGAAACTCGCTCAACCATATAAATTACCTACCATCCAAATCGTTCGATCGAAAGTCCATGGCGAATGAGGAAGAACGAACTATAAAAATAATAAAATCAAAAAAAAGAAATCACCACCGCAAGCCGTCCACGGAGTAGAAAGATATAGACATATACACACAACGAACGAACTAAAAAAGGGTTGTATTGGCATACGAAATCTTGGAAAAATACAGTGCCTTGCATAAGTATAACCGCACCTGTAAAAATGCGTTTTGTAGAAAATTAAAATGAGAATGACACCTTACTATTTTTTTTTATTGAATGGCATTACTAATCAAGTAAATTGAGAAGAAAACAAAGTTCCGTTTTTTTCTCTTCTGGTGTTTAAAAATTAAAAACAGATTTTCTTGTATTGCAAAAGTATAACCGCATTTTTATTTTTTATTTTTTTTTTATTTCAAGTAAGTTTTTTAGGAAAAACTATTAAGGGATCTTGCTGCCCCTATTTTCGACCAAGATAAAAATTCTTTTTGGCATACTGTTGACAAGGTTTTTTAATATGAAATCGTCTATAGAGTTCCATTCTTCCACAATTGCCTCTCGCAGCTCGGCAACACTGACAAATTGCCTATTATGGGCATACATTTTGCGGGTCAAAATTTCCCAAAGGTTTTTAATAGGGTTACAATCTCAAGAAAGTGCCGACCACTCCATCAAATTTTTGTTATTGGATTCGAAACACTCCATACTTTGACGACTAACGTGAATTGGGGCATTATCTTGCTGGAAGACATGGCGAATTCGACGAAATCGTCTTTAGTAGGGTACCAAATTATCCTGGAGCACCTGGGTGTAAGCTGAACTGTCCTTGTAGAGGTGAAGGCAAGGGCAACATTACCACGGTCACAGAAGGCCCGCCAAACCATACAACTGCCACCGCCGAAGTTCCTCTTGGAAAAAAACTTTTTTTCCTTTCCCAGGCATGCCAATATCCGTTAAAACCATCTGGCCCATCAAGATTAAACTTTTTTTCGTCACTGAAAATAATCTAAAAAAAAACATTCATTGGATTATGCCATTTGGAATAACAAGGGTTAAGTGTAAATTAATGGAATGTTACTTACGGTTTTCCAATTCCGGTTCATGTTTTTACGGGCCAATTTTAACTTTTTTTGTTTGTGGGCTATTGTCAGACTTAGAGCTGGCACCATTTTGCCCCGAACAATCACTCCACTGCTTTTAAGGCACGAAAAACCGTTGAAACTGGAACCCCTAACCCCGATTCGTCACGAACTTCCGGCAAAGAATGCATCGAATTGGATACGGCATTGATTAAACGCTTCTTATTGCAACGTACCAGCTTCTGCGGACGCCCGGGTCTGATGTTTGTCCTATAAGATTATGGATCTTGCAAAAAATTTCGGACGACAGGATCGGATCTTGAAATTTTTCTACCAATGGCCCTTAAGCTTAGGCTACTTAACCGAAAGGCTTGAATTTTACCCTTTTCGGTATCGCTTAAATGCGTACCAAGCGGCATTGTTGTTTGTCATTTCAAAAGCACATAACTAAATAAAGCTTCAGAGAGGTTTGCATTGTGCGGTTATACTTTTGAAATACATAAAAATCTGTTTTTAATTTTTAAACACCACAAGAGAAAATATCGGAACTTTTTTTTCTTCTCAATTTACTTGATTAGCCATTCAATAAAAAAAAATAGTAAGGTGTCATTCCCATTTTCATTTTCTACAGAACTCATTTTTACAAGGTGCGATTATACTTATGCAAGGCACTGTATGTATCTTTAGAATCCAACTCACTGGTGGAAACCTTTTGGAAATGATAATGTTAAATGGGTATGATTCTTCTGTGTTTGAAAAGGTTGCATGGATTGATTTGGAAAAATTAGTTAAATATTCCATTGAAAAGGTGATCATTTTTGTTTGTACTGAATGCAATATCTATGTAACTATATTATCTGTGATTCTATGTTTGAAGGACAATTTTGTAAATTTTAATGGAGTCTAGCAACATACTATGTATTTCATTGAATTAATCATCAAGTTTATTATATAATGCCTATTTTATTTTTTTTAATCACCAACTTCAAATGTAAATGAATAGGCGCATTATTAGTGATTTTGGGTACCTACATTATAAAAAGAAAAGAAAAAAAAAATATGCAAGCATTGAAGAGGAGATACCCATACTAATTTTGTTTCATCATCATCGGCTCGACAACCGGGTTCCGGTCCTGGCCTCTTTCAACAAGTCTCTTCACCTATCCCGGTCTCTAGCCGACGCCATCCAGTTGTGCACCCCAAGGCTTCGGGCGTCCAGGTCTACGCCATCTCTCCAGCGCAAGCATGGTCTACCACGCTGTCGTCTACCATAGAATGTACCACAAAGAACTTTCCGAGCAGGTTCCTCTTCGCTCATGCGAGCTAGGTGCCCTGCCCACCGGAGTCTACCGAGCTTAATTTTTGTCACGATATCTGCTTTAAGGTAGATTGCGTACAGTTCATGATTGTGTCCTTCCTCACATACGGGGCCAACAATTCTCCTTAAGACTTTTCTCTCGAACGCAGCTAAGAGGTCGGAGTGCCTTTTGCTAAGCACCCAAGTCTCGGATCCATATGTGAGTACTGGCAGGACCATGGTCCTGTACAGCAGCAGTTTTGAAGTTATGGTGAGATTTCTGGATTTGAAGAGCTTTGACAGACTATAGTAGGCTCTGTTGGATTTGAGAAGCCGCCCGCGTATTTCTTCTTCTATATTGTTATCGGCTGCTACTATTGACCCAAGGTATTTAAAGGATTGCACCACTTCAAATTCGTGCTCCGCAACCTTGATTGTTTGACCAACTGTTCCTCTCAAACAGTCAAGGTTTGAAGCTCTTAATATCACAATGGGAGCAAAATAGGGTCATGTTGTTTAAGATTCTAAATTCTTGTCTGAAACTTGGCTCAAAGGTAAACTGATATGCATTGCTAATGAGGGTAGGACATTTGAAAACTCCAGTGCATGCTTGTACAGCTCGTACTGCAGAAAATATTGCTGCTGTTCGCGATAGTGTGGCTGAAGAGCCGTGTCCACCTCAACTCGTCGTCGTGCCCAACAATTGCACCTCTCACGCTCGTCGTTGATGAACATTATGCATAAAGATTTGCATTTACATGTTTACGAGGTGCAATTGACTCAAGAACTAAGGCCTCTTGACCATTTGAAGCGTCGTCAATGGTCAGAATGCTGGCAAGAAATGGCAACAGCGGATGATCAATTTTCGAAGAAAATCATCTTCAGTGATGAGGCACATTTTCAACTGAGTGGATTCATCAATAAGCAGAATTGCCGCATTTGGGCGAATGATAATCCAAGGGCCGTACTTTTTCCAAAATGAGGACGGTCAGGCAGTAACTTTGAATGGTGTTCGCTATCGTGAAAGGATAACGAACTTTTTATGACCCGAATTGGAAGATATGGATGTGGACGATATGTGGTTTCAACAGGACACAGCTAACGAAACAATGGCACTTTTGCGCGACAAATTCAATGGCCGTGTTATCTTACGTGGTGGCGATGTCAATTGGCCGCCAATATCATGTGATTTGACACCGTCGGACTTCTTTCTTTGGGGTTATTTGAAAGCAAATGTGTACGTCGATAAGCCAGCAACAGTTCAAGAGCTAAAGGATGAGAAAATTCGGTACATTGACGGCATAGAACCTCAATTATGCCTCAGCGTCATCGAAAATTTGGACGGATGGAGGTGTGCCGCCGAGGTCGCGGCGGGCATTTGGCCGATATTTTGTTCCATACATAATTGAACTATACCATATTATCATAATAAAAAGAAATGACAACAAAATCAACATCGGCCCTTAAAATTTAACCACCCTTTACTATATAGATGTATGTACATATTTATACTGTAACTGAAAACGTAAAAAAATAACCTAGAGTCCAAATATAAGAAATATTTTAAGGCAGTTGACAGTTGGCTTTAGATTTTACTTACTTCTGCATCAACATTTGGACTTAGTTCTTGTGGATCATAGTCGTATAACGCGACCATTCGCTTAACAGGCGTATTTGCGTAGATATCTCCCCATCGATCTCTGCTTACATTTCGCATGCTTTGAGTTGTAGTTGTAATTGGTGCAATGGCAGGTCCCGAACCAGAAGCTCCTAGATTAGTTTGAGTTTCATCTACTTCCGTAACCATATTGTGAGGTACATATCCTCGTCTACCACGTAGTTCTCCCCAGTAAAACCCATCACCATCCTTATCTCCATAAACCTAAAAAAAATATGTTTTTAAATAAAATAGTAGTTATTTAATATATATTTTAAAAAAGGTGAAAGACCGTTAAAAATATTTTACTATTACTGTGTGTCCTTTAACCTACAATTACTACAAATTACTACATAATTTCCCATAAACCCTGGGTAAGATAGTTCTTTGACAAAAAATATATTTACCCTGATAGTATCCCCTTCTCGAAATGGAAGTTCTTCGTCACAACCGTCTGGATTTGGGCTCATTGTGCTTGGATCATAATCAAACATTGCAATAAAATAGCGTGTCTTTTTCTGTTGCATGTGTTGTTGTTGCTGATGGTGTTGCTGTTGCTGTTGTTGTTGCTGCTGTTGTTGCTGTTGTTGTTGCTGCTGTTGTTGAAGTTGATGGTTTTGTTGAATATTTTGTTGTTGTTGTTCATTTGTTGGTGCACGTGGACCGCCAAGTGGTATCATAAACCGATTATTATTATTCATTCCCTGATGCATGTTATATTGTGGCTGCTGATGCTGCATTTGTTGTTGTAGCATAGGTGTATTTGGACGAATTTGAGAAGTGCTTCGGTTTGCTGGGTTTTGATGAAATCCCTTTTCAAGAAATAATATTTAATTAACTTTTTATCTTTTTTTGTGGGTATTTGGTAAAAACTATATCCATTAATATTAGGTAATATATGAAATCTATTTTTTTAGTAACTTTTTTAATGGATAATTTTGAATATTAACTAAGGTATACGTCTTTTTTATTCCAATTTTAAATGTATGTACATATGTATATAAGTATTCATGAACAAAAATAATAATATTAACTACGATTTCCACTATAGCTATTTTCTTCATAATCTCAAAAACTTTCGACTAGCACAAAAAATACTAAGCGTACGTGAAGTTAGCATAACAATTCTCAGGTTCTGATATTGCTTGTAGTTTTTATCGCATACAAATGATTATTATAATTCCTGATAGTTCTACTTGATTTCCAAAAAAAAAAATAATTTAAAAAAATTAAACGCATTGTTCCCGTAGCATAATAATATGAAATATAGTTTTAAAACATTTCTCGGTGTGGAAAACAAAAATTAAACTAAAAATGTTTAATACTTGCCTTAAGGGGCCATTTATAGCTATCATGGAAAATTTTGATTTCAATTTTTAAAACGATTAAACAACCTGACGCAAAATATTAAAGAGTTCTCGTTTAAGCAATAAAACCGGCTCTACTTAACGTAGTCGTTTAGCTTGGAGGCTTTGTCTAACTTTTTTCATAATTTTAAACACTTTAGACAACTCTTCTAACTAATGTGGGTTTTACAACAGAACCTAAGCGAATTTGCGTTGAACAACCCTTAATTTGACAGATACATAACTCACACAACTACTAAAACACAAAAAAAAAAAGTAAAAAGAACAGACAACTAAAACCAAATAATTTTTCGCCGAAAAAAGTACATTTTATATACTAACTCGGTATACATTTTGATTGTTTATAAGTTATTTACATTATTTTAGATGGAAATAAAGTATAAATCGCAAATTCACCTCATAAAAACTCAATTTGTTGTTAAAAGGTGCATATTCATTTAGCTATACTCACCTACTAGCTGTACATTTGTATGTACAGATTTGTTATTCGTAGCGCACTTTCGTACGATTGTTTCGAATTTATAATATTTAGTGATTCAGTCTATTTACAAAAAACATCTTTAAAAAATCGAATCAAACATCAGTATCTAAACATTTTTTCTTCGATTTGCTTTGGTATGAATTGACCATTGTCAATATGGATAAAGTATACTTTCAAAAGATAAACTAGCTATTTGCTACTGTTGAAAAATTTAGCAACCTCAACTCCAAAGTGCGCTTCGCCCAGGTAGGACAGTGGGCTCATCAGTTAGATGCTGTCGTACCCTTCTAAGACGCAATTATTATTTATTGGTAGATGTTAACCAACTCTTATAAATTTCACAGTAGTAATACAGTGTGAATTTTATTTGTCTAGGGGAATTTGAACAAATTCAGACACTTAGAATGTTATTGTCCGTGGTCAGACTTTTTTATAAACGAAGGTATAATGAAATCAGAAAATAAATTCAATTTATAAGTGGAGTGATTGAATTAAATTCAATTGAAAGTTTTAGCAACCTCAACTCCAAAGTGCGTTTCGCCCAGATACGACAGTGGGCTCATCAGTTAGATGCTGTCGTACCCTTCTAAGACGCAATTATTATTTATTGGTAGATGTTAACCAACTCTTATAAATTTCACAGTACTAACACAGTGTGAATTTTATTTATCTAGGGGAATTTGAACAAATTCAGACACCTAGAATGTTATTGTCCGTGGTCAGACTTTTTTATAAACGAAGGTATAATGAAATCAGAAAATAATTTCAATTTTTAAGTGGAGTGATTGAATTAAATTCAATTGAAAGTTTTAGGAACCTCAACTACCAATCTACCAATAAATAATAATTGCGTCTTAGAAGGGTACGACAGCATCTAACTGATGAGGCCACTGTCGTACCTGGGCGAAACGCACTTTGGAGTTGAGGTTGCTAAAACTTTCAATTGAATTTAATTCAATCACTCCACTTAAAAATTGAAATTATTTTCTGATTTCATTATACCTTCGTTTATAAAAAAGTCTGACCACGGACAATAACATTCTAGGTGTCTGAATTTATTCAAATTCCCCTAGACAAATAAAATTCACACTGTGTTACTACTGTGAAATTTACATCTACCAATAAATAATAATTGCGTCTTAGAAGGGTACGACAGCATCTAACTGATGAGCCCACTGTCGTACGAGCTCTTTAACGTTAAAGTATAGTTTATCTCCTTTAAAATTAACAAAAAGTCGGTTCTCGTTTTATACTATATATTTAGAGTCGACTCCCATTCTAAAATTGATTTAGAATAGGCTTTAAATGTTTAAAATTTTGAGCCCCTGTACTTAGCCACTTCACACTTTACTCCAAACACTACCATTTACCCTACGGGAACCCAAAACCATATAAAAACTATGTAAATAACAGTTTCCCCACGCTATTTTTGCTTGCATAGCAAAACGTGCCAGCAAACGGATATAGCATCTTTCCCCATATTTTTTAAGCGTATTGTTTAGCATTGACACTGATATTTCATTTGAGTCAAGTGAAATATGAATACTTAGAAAAGAAGTGCATTCATTTCCCACGGCAAGCACTTTAACTGGAGATTGTGCAGGTATACTCAAATATCATATTAAAACTTCTATTAGCTTATAAGATAACGTATCTTACAATGCAAGTTTGCAAATAAATATATAGGTTAAGCTAATAATTTGTAAGACACCAACAGTCAGTTCTAATTTGACAATGTAACTTAAAGGATCAGCCTTTTTTAATGGAAAGCGGTCTTTATTTCAGAACTAGAATCAATTGTAACAAATAAAATAAAATTAAATAAAGAAGGAACAAAGAAAGAAAAAAATAAACTTACATTCTTTTTTTCTAAATAAAACATGGTTTATCTACCAAAACTGGCGCAGTTGGTCGTTCGTCTAAGAACATACAAATCAGTCGTTCGCATAAGAACACAAACAAATATTAAGGGTATTCATGTAACGAGATAATTTTCCGCTTTGTAGAAAGATATAACTTTCCGCAGCATGTTTTCATGAACACCCCTAAGAAATACTAGCGTAAATGTGGGAAATATTTTCTGAAATGTCAAATTAAAAGTCAGAATCCATACTTCTTTAGTTTACGAGGTTTATTTCTGCACTTTTTGTGAGATAATTTTATGAGATAATTTTATGAGATTTGCAAAAATTTTTTCCCATACAAATTTTGACAGCTCGTTTCTGCGGAGATAAAATTATCTAGGGTGGAATCGCATAAGGTGATAGTTGATTACCAATTTTTTGATTGTCGTTTTGAGCATCGCTCTCTCTATAATTCTTAATTGATATGATAGAGACAGCTATAGGCAAAAACGACAGTCAACGAATTGATAGTCAACTATCACCTTACGCGATTCCACCCCTGGTTTACGAGGTTTACGAGGGTTTTCCGCGCTTACATGAATACCCTTATTATATTATAACATTGCACGCAACGCAAAAGCATACACATATTTAAGAAACGTAACGTTTGCATAAGAACAAAAAATAAATATATAATATGAGTGGCGTGGGCGCAACGCAAGAACGGTCGTTCGTTTAAGAATATACAAATGTTAAAGAAAGACACGCTTGCATAATAACAACACAAAAATAATACAAAAAATATAGAACAGATACAAAAAAAAAGTTCTTCGCAATAAAAGTGAATGGCCAGAGAAGAATGGGAATTAATTGAACTTTTTAAGAACATTTCAAGAAGTGCCACAGTGAACCAACCAAAATCAGCAGCAGCAAACAAAAAAAATTGGTCGAATTAGTACAATGTTTAAACTATTTTAATATGATTCTAGGTACCTCTTACATTTTATTTAAGTTAAAACCGTCGAATACCTATTTTATGTTTTTACTTTCGTGCTAACTTCATATAACACTTCGAAGTTTCTAGATGTGTTTTTATTGTTATTGTTTTAGGCATATTCAGAAGCAATTTATTAAAAAATAAGCCATAGAATGATAGTGGTAACAAAACGTTCAAAATAAAGAAAAAGTTAGTGAACTGCTTAGAAGTTGGTATGTTGGTAAGTTAGTATGAAACTAGCTTAAAACAACGATTTTGCTAATTTTAATTGGATATACATTTATGTAGCATCATACCTACTTTCTCTACCCTTTTATTAATGTTAAAAGCATCGAATACTTATTTCATTTTTTTAATATCGTGCTAACTTAATATGACTCATTGACATTTCCAAACATCAAAATAGGTCTGTTAACTTAGGTTTTTTTCATGAACTGCCATTACTTTATGTGTTTGTAAAAGCCTTAGCACGAAACTAGTTAAAAAATATTTAAAATTAAGAAAGAGTTAGTAATCTACTCAAAAGTTAGCAAATTGTTTAGTAGTATCATACTAATTCTTAATTCTAAACTGTTAAACATTTTTCGTCATTAAATTTATATCCGATATAATATCCACATAAAATGGGAATTTGGATGACTTAATAGTCTTATTGAACTTTAAGATAGAGTTCAACCATATCTAAATAAACTTCACAATGATAGTTAATTTATATTTTCAGACATAATTAAAAGCAAGCTAATAAGGAAAACTCGGGATGCCATTGAAATTTATAATTCCGCAGAAAGTTGGGAAGAAGTAAAGAAAATCCTGTTCCAATATTTTGGGAACAGGAAGACGATGACTTCAAAGGTCGTTAATTTTATGACAATTGCCAGAAGTATTATGACAAGATTAAAATGTATTCGATAGAAATAAAAGAAACTGCGAAATGGTACGTCAGCCTTTTATAAACTAGATAACTGAACCAAGAAACGTATCTTTACTTGCAGATAAACATGCATGAGTAATCTCTCCAAATAATTCGGTTACGCTTATACTAAAGTCAACTATAATATATTAACTTTAATAATAACCAAAATTCAAGGACATATAGAAATAGTTTTAATAAAAAAAATAGTGTGTGTAAAACTTCTTTTCCCTCAAGCAAAGTCTGTAAGATTCCAACCTATAAACGTACAAACATTTTGTACAAGCCAAAATAACTAAATGTTCATTAAGATTATAATGATTTTAAACATTTGTTTTATAAACAAAATAAAGTTGATGATATTCGCTTAGCCGCTAGAATTGTGTAGGCACATGTTCTGTAATTCGGCCAGCCGATTACTTTTCGAATCCTTAAAAAATTAAACAATTCATTCCTCACTTATCGTTTCTAGAAAAAAAAAAGAGTTTTGTGACATAAATGTTAAGTACTATTTGTGTGTATTCCCCTTTTGACGATACCGAAATCTACGCTCTTTTTGACGCACCAATAGCGCTCTTTATGACGCACAGATGTCGCTTTTTTAACGCATATGATTACTAAGCTGGACGCGGATCATAAATCGTGAAAGGACACTGACGTCTAAGATATCAAAATTTCAATACTAGCCGTTTTTTGTGCATTTTATCTCCGAATAAATTTGTCAGATAGTGACATTAAAATCCAAATGAAAACGACAGACAAAAGGATGTGAAACTAAAAATTGAATGTGCATGACTGTCCTTACTTCTTTTATTAATTTCATTTAACGTAATGACGAGAAATGCTTTATTGTGTATATCCTCCTCTGATTTCATAGTTTGGAACTGATTTTACAACAACGACAATGTTTCTTCACGCTCACATCTCTTTTTTTATATCGTATTAATTTGTTCGAGGCAAAGGATTCTTCTAATTATAATTGGCCGCGTTCGAGTACGTATCCAAGGGTATCCGGATATGTTTGTGTTGTTGTAATCCCATAGGAAAAATAAGCTGATGTCAAGCAGAAAACTAAAGCTATCCAAAAATGTTTGGTATACTAAACTATCCAAGCCGAATTTTGAAGAACAGCTGACATTTCAGCTGATCTATGTTTCTTTCGTGTAGAGTACAGGGTTGGCCGAAGTGTAACTTTTTAAAATTTGTTACGTCTAGTACTAATTGTGCAAAAGTGTTTACCTCTTAAAATAAAAATGTTATGAAACCCTGTTCAGTTTCTTAACAAGATATTAATACTTAGGTATAGCAATGGGATATACGAGAGTTGTATGGGAGTTTTTTCAGATTTCAAGAGCTTAGATCTGGAGAATATGTTAGTTTGACTTATTCATTTTTAATAAGCGAAGTGAAAATGGCTGGTCGAAAGCTACATAATTATTGGGCTCTCTTCAACACGTGTGCTGTGCTTCTTAAAAATAAACAGTTTGAAGTTTCAATACCAGTTCTTGTTCTAGATTTTCATTATTTTTTAAAAAGTTTTTCGGTAATATTTATATGTATGCACATACAATACATGTACAATACATTCAGAATTAAAAAATATCTTTGAATCATGTGTTCATAATCCAAATCCTTTGATTATGCCAAAGAAAATTGTTTGTCTCCAAAAATAAACTTCCCATCTATCATGTATAATTTCTACGATTTTTCATCCTTATGGTAAATGAAACATTTTTAGTTTTTTACAAACATTCATAAGATCATGAATGTGCAAAATTGTTTAGATTCCATTATTATATTTTTTTTATTTTATGAATTAACAAGTTATGTAACAGACGTAACAAATTGTAGTAAATTAAGCATGTACTTGATTCAGCCAACCCTGGTCGAGTCACGTGTTTTTTTGTCTTTGACAGTAAATGTTACCTATCCAGTTTTGGTCGTTCGCCAACGTATCGGATACTAAAGTATCTAAGATGCCCTATCGCAGTACGAGGCGAACGCGGCCATTGTAAATTGTAATGCTAATTGAAGTTTGACATCGAATTTAAAATTCTTCGGATATGGCAATGCTAGTTTATATATGACAACAAAAAAGAGAAAGTTTATTTACAAGTGTTTTTTTTCTTATATTTCGTATTAACTATTTTGTTAATTTATGTGCTTAGTTTTTAAGTTAAATATTATATACATAAGTATCCAGTATTGTGAAGAATAAAGTGTTTAATGTTCTAAATAAATAAAACTTTAAGAAAGATGCATTTGTTTGTTTGGTTTTCAATTGATAAATTGTTCATTAGGGTGTGTCAAAGTGCTCAACTATGGTATTTTCAAATGTAATAGCTTTTAAAAGTTGTATTGCTTATCAAAATTAAATCCTGCGTTTACAATTTTCATTTTAATTAATATCTTTGGCTCGCTCAAAAATAGGATGAAATCCAAGATATTTTGATTTTTCGAGATTTTTGAAATATGGTGTTGTTTTAAATTGCACCGTGTGGATACAAAAAAATTATATAAAATATTTGTAGGCTTCCAAGTCAAAGATAATTGCAAGGAAACACTTTTAAGCTTATATTTGCTTAAATTGAACACTTGATAAAGAAGTTATGAAATAATAAAAGAAGGAAGAAAAATCATTTTTTTATATAAAATCGTTTTGTTTTTTTTACAAAAAAAAATTCTTAAAAATCAACGGAACCACCTACAATATCGTGGTATATCTTTTTGTAAAGACAAAAATTCTTTCTGTAATTTGTTTAGTTTTTTTTTTTAGTAAACGTAAAAAAAAAAAAAAAAATTTTACTGTAAATTAAATTTTTTTTTTCAACTTCAACCGATTTGAGCGAGCCAAAGACGAACAAAATCTTATTTTTTTTTTACATGTTCTTAAACCTCAGACCCTAATACAACTTTTGATCACTATTACATTTAAAAATACGAGTACTTTTTTGCGGCCATACAAAAGTGACACACCCTATTGTTCATCCACATAATTCATTAAAAAATGATTTTATTGTGTTTTTTTTTTAATAAAATTAAGTTTTTAGTTGTTTTGTTGGTTAGTTGTGGTTTTTTAATTAAAATAACATACTTTGGCGATAAAAGATGTTTTCAAAGTCTTTTAAATAAATTCACTTTTTTACTACTTGTTTTGTATCTTATTCTACTCTCCACTGTTAAATCTTGCGCTAATTTCAGCGCCACCACCAGGCTAGAGTTTGCAATACAAAATCACGGAAAGCCAATAGATTACTATACAAATTATAGGAATAAAAATTTAAAAAAGAATCCTTGAAATATAAATAGATCCATGATCAGAAACGAGCATAAGCCATCCGAAATGGACAATCCAATACAAATTAAGACTACAATAATTATTATTACTTAATTATAAAGAGTTTGTGAAAGTTAAAAGTGTTGAAATTCAAATTTGATATATCCTTTGATAATACAATAGAATCAATCTTCGACTTCAAAACAAAAACTTTTAATTATTGTAAGAACACACAAAACCAATCCTCTTAAACGAACATGAAGAAAGTATACAAATCAACATTCAAAATTAGAAACTTATCATACAAGAACGAGTAATGAATCTATCTTTTATCAAATCAGGTTCAAACATATTAACAATGAAAAAAGAAAAACTTCAAAAAACTTGTTTATGAATATTCAAATCAAAGGGCACGGTTGTGCCCAGCCAAGTTCTGGCACTACACCCTTTTTACAAGAACAAACTCAGGCGATTTTTGATCCCTCCCTATCTTCAGTACCAATGAAGTCAGAAACTTAAAATTCCGGATATTTGCTAAGCTAGTCAGCCACAAGTGCCTCACTGAATTTCAATTTTCTAGCATAAGCGGTTCCTGATATAATAAGGCCTCAAAAATCACAAAAATCGTAACTGAGTGACTGACTGATCATCAAAATTATGGAGCACTTCCCGACATCGTAGAATCTTTTAATTTTGCACAACGGTAGGTCTTGTCATGCAAGCAGAGTAAAAAATCGCAAATTTGAAGTTTTCCATTCAGGGGGCGTGGTATCCGCCCACTTTCTCCGAATTGGTGTTGGTTGAATGGAGCACTTCCGACTGCTATAAAACGATGAAATTTGGTGAACCGGTAGGGCTTAAATTGCATATAAAGGACCAAAAATAAAAATTGAGGTTTTCCATTCAGGGGGCGTGGTATCCGCCCACTTTCTCCGAATTGGTGTTGGTTGAATGGAGCACTTTCGACTGCTGTAAAACGATAAAATTTGGTAAAGTGGTAGAGCTTAAATTGCGTACAAAGAAAAAAATATAAAATTTTAGGCTTTCCATTCAGGGGCGTGGTATCCGCCCACTTCCTCAGAACTGATGTAAATTATACATGGCACACTTTCGATTGCAGTAGAACAATGAAATTTGGTAGAATGGTAGGGCTCAAATTGCATATAAAGGGCCAAAAATAAAAATTGAGGTTTTCCATTCAGGGGGCGTGGTATCCACCTACTTTCTGCGAAAATGTTTAATTTATATGGATCACTTCCGATTGCTGTAGAATGATGAAGTTTTGGTAGAGTGGTAAAGCTTAATGAACATTCATAGCGAAAAATATAAAATCTAAGATTTTTCATTCTTTTTATTGTCATTATGAAACTATACATGCATCTTGAAAATTCATGGCTTTTCTTAGAACTAGAGTGCTTTATTGGTACTCTATGTTATGTTAACATGAATGAAAAAAGAAAACATTTGTATACCTGAAAAAATTATGAGTTTACATAAAAAAAAACTCTTAACTGTATGAAATGTGAAATATAATCAAATCACTAATTAGACTATTAATTGATGAGCTACCTTCATTTAAAAATAGGAGTCAAAGTTGCAACCAATAACAAAAAGAAAATATACCAAAAGAAATAGGAAGCTAAAAACTACGTTGATTTTAGTAGTTAGAGTCCACCCTTCTATCTTTCCGTATCTTTCGAGATTTTGACATAGTAAAATATTAAAATCTTTGCAAAAAGGAGTGAGATCAGACCAAAAACATAAATGTTAAAAAAAGAGCTAAGTTCTTATATAAAAAAACCTTTGTGTAACAAGTCAGCCGTGAAAAGTACTGAGATCTAAAAGTACGCCAAGTTCTTACTTCATGAAGGTTTAACACCAAATATTAAAAGTAGACTAATATTGAAACAGCTACAATGTAATAAAGAAATTTTATTAGGTATTTAATGAAGCCATCAAATTTTAGTCAGTACATTAAATAATAAAATTTCTCTTATTATCTTAAGAAATAAATAAAATGTTTGAACAAAACATTGACCATCCAAGCGGATCTCGTATCTAGCTTGTTCAGAAAAAGATGATGCTTCTGGGAAAGAGAAATGAGGAATTATAAGCGATTATCAGAAAGTAAATGCGAACGAAGTTTTATGGCCGATTTCACGAAAGACTTTTAATCATTTAACAGGCTTCTAAGTCTTAAAATGGGATTTTTTGATTTCACCAAGCCTTTTTAAATAAACAAGCTTTTAAATACCCTTTTAAACTAAATACCCATTTTTGGCCCATTAAATTTTAAAAGTGTCATTGAAATGTCATCATATTAATCTAACAAGTGGATATGGCAGCTCAAATTTTTAGTTTTAATTTTTTGAAGATACGAAATGAATAGCTAAACAAATTTCGACCTTGCATGTAAATAATAATATAAAAATAAATTCATACGACGAGGAAGAGCAACAAATATTTATTTGCCGTGCAAAAGTATTTCGGGATCACAGGAATCCATTCTCCGACTATAACGATATTGATTTCAAATGAGGTTCTGACTTTCCAAGGCATATGTGGATCGAATTTGTGTCTTCGTCATTTGGAACCTTAAACTAACCCAAACAAACCCGTCAGTGCATTAAATTAAGTAATTATTACTTTACGATTTCGTGCCACAGGATCTTTTCAAATCTTTTTTTTTTTTGCATTTCCTGGCATTTGTTTCAACACATAATGCTTTCTCATTTTTTCTCATACATTTCGCCTATTAGAAAGAAAAAACAATTTCTTTTTCCAGGGATATTAAGAGACCTCAATTTTAACAATAAATTTCCGTTTTATAGATTGGTGAAACTTGAAAGATTTAAGTGCCTGAAAAAAATTTAAGAGGAAAATTGGCCATTAATTGACGAAAAATTGGGAAAATAAATGCATTCACAACACTCCGTTTTGCCCATGAATCCCACCGAATCGAAATCACAGAGAAATATATAAAAAGCAACATTTTCATCTGACAGTCACTACGATTTTGTTCGATCCAATTTTGGTTGAAGAATGCGCCCGCCGCTTTCAAAAGTCTGGTGAGCTCAGTTTTATCAGTTAATTGGAAAAATTAGCTTAGTTTACCTAGATTTGTATTATTTTCTCGAAATACTTCGAGGAATATATTTTATTATTGAAAAAAATATTTATGTGTTTAAAAGAAGTCAATTTAAGAATATAATTGGATTAGACAGAAGTTGTACAAAAATAAACTTAATTTTTGGGTCGTCACTACAGAATAAAACCCAATCCCAATACATTTTCTGCAATTGTCAACCAACTATAAACTACCAAAACCAAACAGATTAAATTCACCATTGGTAATACTGGATATTACCCAAAGACTACGGAAAACTAGCAAAAGATATGACAGTTTTCCCTAAAACAGAGGCCAAAATGAAATATGTACACACATAAATAACTGACAATACATACAAAGTTTTGAAAATTTGACAACTCTCCTTTTCTTTAATACGACCGAAAATGAAAGTATATAATCCATTCGAAAAGTAAGGAATTTTTATAGAGATAAAGGGTCTACTAACAATCAAATAATTAAGAGTCCACTTTAATATTTGAGCGAAATGAAGCATTATTTAATCGACTAACTGTATAGAGCTCTATGGACCATTATGTAGGTCCATTTCACTCAAATATTAAAGTCGTCTCTTAATTTGATTATTGGTAAGGCCCAAAAATTTTAAATGAAAAAATGGGTTGACACATAATGAAAAAGTTTATTCCTTCTATAAGAATTGTTGGTATCTTTTCAATAGACGAACATCTAATATGTTTTCCAATAGAAGTTTCTGAACTTTGACAAGTGATTGCGACCATATTGTTAAAGCTACACTTGTCAAATCAGTTGCCATTTATTCAGGCTGTAGTTTCAAATTAACATGCAGAGTAATAACATGCAACACCATGTGAAAATGATTAAATTGTTTCCGTCGAAAAATCATATTCAGTGTCTAAACCCATTTCTGGATGGAATGGAAACTGTCCGATTTGCGACGAACACAATCCGCACGAGATGTACCAACATGCAACAATGGAGATTTTGCACAAGGAATTTACGAACATGGTTATCTTACGCGGAGACGATGTGAATTGGCTGGCAATTGATATCGGGCGATGTTACCCCGTTAGACTTTTTCTAGTGACGTTTTCTTATGGTCTATGCCAATAAACAATAACAAACAATCATTCCCCTAAAAGTTAACATAATCAATGACATTGGAAAAATTCATGAATTATGTTATATTCCATACATAATGTCATACACCATTGTACGAGTATATTGATATCGATGATACCTTACTAACAATTTGATTTATTCACATTTAAAGATAGGAAAAGCTCATTGAAAACCATTTATTTATTTTTTTTTATAATCTACACGCGCTCAAGGGATTATGATTACCCTTTAAATGTTTCAACACAGCGCGGGCGTGAAGTTAAGGAAGAGAAAGAAGGATAGGAAAGATGTGTGACACGATGTTCTGAGACTGAAGGTGGTTGTCTCAGATTTTTTTTTTCTCCAGGGATGGCGGCTGAACTAATGCGGAGAAATGCCGTGTCTTATTTGTATGTCCCTTATAATTCGCATTATTTTATTCGTATTCATATTTGTTGGGCATATTAGTTTTAACTCAATCGCTAGTTGTTAGTGTTATGCTTGAACAACATGTAATGAGTAAAACAGCAACCCACAGATCCAATTTTTTTTGGAAGGTTTTAATGGAATTAAGACGAAATAGACTACAGCAGAGATTGAACCTGTGATCATGAGGTTGACAGGCGAGCACACAACCATTGATCCACGGCCACCCGCATTATATGTAGAAAAAATACTTCTACCGATTCGGTTATCCCAATATCATCCGTCCACCCGGGGAATACAAAAATGTCAGCTTTTCATTCTTTATTAAATCGACTTCTTAAGCTTCCTATGAGTAAATATAGTTTTACAAATGAGCTTACAATAATCAAGAACATTGCAGGAGTGGATATGAGACCAAAATCTACATTTGTTGCAGGGAAAATAAAAAGAATTAGAAAACTGGCTTTCTTTCAACAATTTCGCTTTAAAAAATGCTCTTTGCATCAACAAAAACAAAGCTCAAACGAATGTTAATTTAAGAAGCTGTGGCATTTACATTAGAAAAACTTCCAGATCACTATCTGAAAGATTTATTGAACATCTAAAGGTTTCTGTACTTATTGAGCCTTCATTTTGACCTGATCAACAAAAAACAAATGACAACTACAGAACATGATTCTACTGACGATGTTTTTCTTTTGCACTGCTTACTCGCTAGACGACAGTGGCGTGGCGTCCATACAACCCGATTCCTATCGGGTTACCTTTTAAATTTTCTTCTAAATAACAATGTTTACTAAATAACAGACGACCTTGCTGCACAAGAATGTTTACTAAATAACGACCAACATAAAACCTACTTTATAATACTAAATAAACTAAATACGTATCTATTCATTAACCTCCACAAGCTGCACACTCCACCAACTCAATTGACCTTTATTCTAATTTTTCATTCAAATACACACCACAACAGCACCACACACGGTATTATCATGAGTAATTTCTTCCACACTCTCTGCCCACAAGCCAAAGCAAAAGCAACCCGAAATATCTCGAGTTATAAGATCTCTCACTGGATAGAACAATGTTAGTTTTCTTTCTCTGTTTTACTTATGGTTTTTCTGAATTTGGGTCGACTCTGTCTAACGCCCGCTGTCTTATGCAAAGAAATAGCACGCTTTTCTTCGACGTATTTGGTGAATGTTATGTTGTGAGGTGAGGTGAGTATACCCAATTCCAAAACCAAGTCACTTGGTCAATGGTGGGTTGCGCAGAGAGAGCAAAAACAATGGTGTAAGAAATTTTACTAATGAAGAACTGAAGACTGAAGCTGAAGGAGAATGTTATTTGTATTTGTTAAATTTTGTTTTATTTATTCATTTTAATTACAATGTAAAATCGTAAAGATAATTAAAGAGGAAAACAGTAAACCCATCAGCCTAAATTTTGTTTTATAAGTACACTTCTCTGCTTATTCAAAAAATAACTCGTTCTTCACCCACTTATTTGCTGAATTGTGTGAGTTTTTTCTACCGTTGCACTTTCTTGGAGTAGGTCATTCATACATATTTAATGAATTCTAAGTGAGAAAACTGAGAAGGCAGGCTTTCAAATTTAGCACTTATTTCCACAGAAAAGCGACTTCTTTTAAAAATAAGGAATAGACCTGACTTCTATGAAAGAGTTTTAGCAGATTTTATAAAAAAAAAGATCGTAGAATACTCGTAGCTTTAGAATATATGTAAATAAGACAAGTTTTTTTAGTAACACTTTTCATAATTTCTTATTTGTTTAGAAACGCGAACTTTTGCTATTTTTTTTAATAACATACATTATTATATTTATTGTAGCCAAAAATATTACACTTCTTATACTTAAACCTACCTATATTGCAAAATTTACAGAGATTGGACATATATCATCTATTTGTAAGCTTTTGTACATAACTATTTTTTTTAATTGATATTTTTTATATCATGATATTGAATTACTTGAAGAATTTAATTGATTTATTTGCTTATTTATCTCATACTTAAATATACTTTTGTTTTGAAGTTCCTTATTTTTATTCTTTGTTATAACATTACCTTAAATTTTCCTTAATGTAAATGCATTGCACTTGCCAGAAACGGTTTTTTTCGAAGCCACTTTTATTATGCTTTAAGAGTATTTATAATTTATAAATTAATGATTTGAAGTATACAAAATTTGCACGATTTGCTTCGCTTGTTTGTTTTGGAAATTAGAACTGCAATACCTTTATTAATTTAAGATATATATCGATATTAGAATTAATTATCATTTGCAGGTAATTAGTCTAAGCTTCGACTTACCATTAGAAATTTTTCACGCCACGCCACTGACGAGTTCTGCGTTTCGATTTCGAACTCGAAATTGTGATCAAAGTTGACATTACGATGATAGCGAAGAAGAAAAAAATGGGTACGGCAATTCCGTCTGTTTGTCTGTATGTCTGTACCTCGATCTACAGCCTAAGCTACCAAAGGGATTTTCTTTAAACTCGGTACTTAAGGCTCTTCGGTGATTCCCTAGAGGGGAAATTGAAATTTTTGTTAGCTCCAAAACCAACCCCCATACACCCGTAATGCAAAATTTTATTTATCTCCAAAACAGCCCAAACGATTTTAATAAAAAAAAAGTTTAGTGTGCTATTATGGGTATGGACTACATTTTGGTCAAAAAATTTTAGGAAAAAATGTTATTAATGGTACCGCTTTTTTCTGATTTCTGACTTCCTCTTTAACGGATCTAACGATTTTAACCAAAATTTCTTAGCAGGAGCCCCCTTAAGTTTTGAATAATATTGTAAATACAAATATTCAAACAAATATTTTTTGGATTAAAAAAAAAAAATCCAAATTTTTTGTTTGAAAAATCAATATCTTCAAAACGTTGCACGATTATTTTTTGAAATTGTTTCTATTAAGTAATTAAAATTGGCAACGTAAATTTTGTTCTTTAAAAAATTTTAAGAAATTTCTTATACAGGGTGTCCGGTAGTTCATGTGCCATATTTTGGGATGTGATTCTTGGTCATATTCTACGAACAAAATTGTTCAACTGTAAAGTCTGATTTTCAACTTTGACATCACTTTTTGACGATTTAAAAAAAGGCAAACTTTGGTGTACCCTGACCTATGTTAAGGCCAATTTCTCTGTCAGTACTAATGGCAGCGACCTCATTTTGGATTTTTTTATTAAAAATACTAATCTTTAAAACTACATTTAAATTGAGCTGATATGTTTTTAGGGTTGCCAGATATTCAATTTTAAATGGTGTCCAATTTTTCTTGCCCGAACAAAATATAGACTTTGAGGTAAATTTTTGTTCAAAAAATGCGTAATAAACATTAAGTTTTCTTATTTTTACCTGATGAATAAAATAATAATTAAAAAAAAATTCATAAATAAGCGTACCGAAAAACCCACATACTTTATGATACTTGGGAAATCTAAAACAGGTAAAAATCGGATTTTGGGTTTTTTACCTACTTTTATTGCAGCACTTGGCAATTGGAGTGGTTTTCCAAAAATTGATAATTTTTAGGTAATTTTTAAGACTACGCACTCATCAAAAGGGTTAAAAGTGTACTTATGCGTACTTGACTTGCTGTCAAAACTCTACTTACCTTACCTCTTCTCAGGGAGAGTTAAATTTGGGGTATGAATGTTTAATGGGTAAATTGTAAGTGGTATAAAAGAATAGAAAAATAAATTCATTCATCAGATTATCATGTTAAGTCAAGATTACAGTTGGATAAGAGCGCTTTTTGAAATGCCTTCATTAACGAGAGAAGAATACGCAAACATTTTGTTCGTTTATGGGTTGTGCAATGGAAATTCAAGAATAGCACAGCAAAGATACCACGAACTTTATCCTAACAGACTTCTTTCTCGAAATATTTTTGGAAATACCTTTCGAACGCTTCGAGAAACTGGATCAGTTTCAACTGCAGGACCTAACACGGGGCTGCAAGCACAAGAAGAGTTTCGGTCGATGAAAGAATACTAGCAGCTGTTGAAATCGATCCTTCCATCAGCATAAGATGCTTGGCTCTACAGTTTAATGTTTCCAAACACAGAATTTCCAGTATACTGCACGGAGAAAATATGTATCCAAGTCACCATACACCTGTGCAAGAACTGCTTCCCGATGATTTTGAAAAGGGATTCGAATTATGAGAGAAGCTTGGATGACAATCAGTTTATAAACAGAATTTTTTGGACAGACGAATCTCAATATATAAGAAATGATATTACGGATTTCCATAATCTCCACACATGGGATTCGAGCAATCCACATTCAAGACGGCAAAGATCATTTCAGCACAGATTCAGTGTCAATATGTGGGCAGGTGTAATTGAAAATAAAATAATCGGGCCTATCAAATTACCACCTCAACTTAGTTCTGCTAACTATCTGGAGGTTTTACAAAGTAGTCCACCAGACCTATTGGAGGATGTTCCATTGCTTCAACTAGCTTCATCATATTACCAACAATATGGTGCTCCGTCTCACTATGGTCGTGAAGTTAAGGATTGGCTGCATGAAAAATACTGTGATCGATGGATACTCAGAAATGGACCAATTTTGTATGTGGACGAATGAAAGAAAACGTTTACTCTCCTGAAATAACAATTTTAACTGAATTAAAACAACATATTTCCGAAGGATCGCTAAAAGTAAGGCAAGAGTTATCGAGAATAAACATTCAAAATGAAAAATAAAAACCGGCTCTAGCATGCATTCAAAATGCAGGAGGGCACTTTGAGCACTTATTATGACTGAATTTGTGTGTACGTAAAATAGCAAATTACTTAAAACTATATATTTTTGTTTTATTCAAACCCCTTATACCTCAGGGCAAAAAATCATTTTTTTTTTTAGTTTTACCTTTTTTAGATTTTCTAAAGTATGATAAAATGTATTGTTTTCAGGGTGCACTTATTACTGAAGGTTTTTTATTATTGTTTTGTTCATCAGTTAAAAATAAGAAAACTTTATGTTTATTACGCATTTTTTTGAAAAAAGTTGACCTCAAAGTCAAAATTTTGCTCGGGCAAGAAAAATTGAACACCATTTTAAATTTAATATCTGGCAACCCTAAAAACATATCAGCTCAATTTAAATGTAGATTTAAAGGTTAGTATTTTTACTAAATAAAAATATAAAATGAGGTCCCTGCTGTTAGTACTGACAGAGAAATTTGCCTTAACATGGATCAGGGTACACCAAAGTTAGCCTTTTTTAAATCGTCAAAAAGTGATGTCAAAGTTAAAAATCAGACTTTACTGTAGAACAATTTTTTTCTTAGAATATGACCAAGAATGACATCATAAAGTATGGCACACGCATTACTTTAATAATAAAACGAATTTTGAGCTTTGTTTGCACAAATTCATACTTTTCTGGAAATGAGACGGCAATTTCATGCATTTGAACATTTTTGAAGTAAAGCTTCTTTTCCGGCGTTGGTTGGGGGTAAAAATTTTTCTATGGAGGTGTCAGTGACATATCAAAACGACACGTTATCCGTCAAAGGCAGCAGCATGGTTTTATAATTATTGTTCGAGGTTATTTAAAACACTTTAAAACACCTTTTATCACCGAAAGAAAATTTTCTTTAAAAAAAACTAAAAACATAATTAATTTAAAAAAACACACAATAAAAGCTTTTTTTAATGAATGATGTGGCCGAACAATTTTTCAATCGAAAACCACTTCCTTTAGTAAAAAAAAAAAAACAAACAAATACACTGTTTCTTATGGTTTTATTTATATTTATATATTTATATTTATTTATTTAAAACAAATAATAGACAAGCCGTTTTTGAGTAATTAAGCTTAATAAATTGTTATTTTTCTTCGATTTTACTTTTTTAATTTGGAATTTTGTAACTAACGAAAAATAACAATTTATTAAGCTTAATTACTCAAAAACGGCTTGTCTGACGAAAATTTTCAATCAGACCTTTTTTGTAGGGAATTTAATTTTATATAAAAGTAAGTCAAAATGAATTTTTTTTACTTCAATGTTTTGTCAGTTCTGACGCAAAACATGAAATTATGACTAAAAATCAAAATTAGCGATGATAGCCCTCTTAAAATTGATATTAAAGGCTCAAACTTTTACGAAAATTTTTTTTTGTCATTCTGAATGATATTCTCGATATATCTTTCAAAAAAAAAAAATAGTCAATTTTTTTGGCCTAGTCTAATGTACATATGTAAATATATTTAAATTCGGTGTCAAAATAAAATTAGCATTGCCTGCAATTGGAAGAATCCTGTGGCTCAAACACAATGAATGCGATAAGAAATAAAATGCACGACTGGGTCGCACGAACTTGCTCCTATGTAATAGACTAAGAATTTTAAAAAAGAATGTTATTAGAGAAAACTGTTTATAAGGATAAAATTGATTTTTTTTTTAAATTCTTTTAGTAATAAGAGACAAAAACAGAATGCTATGATGCAAATATGAATTTATGTAAGAACAAAAATTATAAGTTCTTGTAGTGGTTTCTTAAAAAAAAGCTTTTATGTACAAATTTTTTGAATCATTTTTAAGAAAAAAATTTGGTATGCCAATTCTAAGTTTTTAATACTGTACGAATGAAAATTAAATTTCCAAAAACAATATTGAAACGTTTTTGAAATATCGAATTTTCAACAAAAAAATCATTTTTTTTTTCAAAAGTTCAAAGAAATATTTTTGTTCTTAAGTTTTGAAATGCAATGGTTTTTAAACTTTTTAGAAGCATCTCTACAAAAAATTTCATATAAATCCGATATGTCGATAACAAGTAATTCAAAATTAAAGAAAATGCTTCTAGGTACAAGATGTAATATCTTAATTTCAATTTTATTTATTAAATTAAATATCGTTATGGTTTTGAAAATTTGAATACACAATTCTATTCAAATTTTTAGGCAGCTTTAGTAAGAAAAAAATGATCGAAATCGGTCGTACCGTTTTTGAGAAAATCAAAAACAAAAAAAAATGTTTTTTGGGGGGTACCCTCAATAACAATTTTTCTTAAATTTTTTTTCCAACCATTACCTAGCTTTAACTTAATAAAATTGTTTTTTATCTTTTTTTTTAAATCTGTCGAACAGTTTTTGAGAAAAAAAATATGGTCCTTATTCGGAATTCCCCCCCCCACCAAAATGCACTTTTTTTTTAATGAATCGATAAAAAAAAGTGTGCTGTTGATAAAAAACATCAAATTATGGAGGAGAAACACTTTTTTATGGTAAAAAAGTGAAGTATAAAAAATTTAATATAGGCCATAGGGTAAATTCAAAGTTTCTTTAAATCCAGATTCTGTAAATGCAAAAGAAACCTTGGATACACCCAACCTCGCACCTACCCCAAATCCTATAGTGTGCCCAAGCAGGGGGGTTACAGGGGAGCAGCATGCCCCCCCATACATATATCACTGTTTAAACGCCGCCGTAATGCGTAAGCAAGCAAAAAAAGCAAATATCCCATACAAAAGTAGTTTTAGTTATAGTACTGTGGGTGGTCCGCTTGTACTTCACTTTTTTACCATAAGAAAGTGTTTCTCCTGCATAATTTGATGTTTTTTATCAACAGCAAACACTCTTTTATCGATTCGTTAAAAAAAAAGTTAATTTTGGTGGGGGGGGGGGGGAATTCCGAATAAGGGCCAACAGTACTGGGGGTGGTCCGCTTATACTTCACTTTTTTACCATAAAAAAGTGTTTCTCCTCCATAATTTGATGTTTTTTATCAACAGCAAACACTTTTTTATCCTACCCTTCGGGTAGGGGTTAAGAATTTACCCGAAGTAAGGCATGCTTGTCGTAAAAGGCGACTAAAATCCAACCTCCGTATACTGAGAACAACGTATACAAATTATGCAATGGAAAAAACAAAAAGATTGATTACCCCAGGTGGAAAGCCAGCTTCTCTGGCAAATCCATCCTCTTCGGAGGCAGGCTCTACGGATTCTGGGGAGAGCCATTTATTGCATTTAATAAATCCTTTCGCGAAAGCGCATAAGGTCACTCGATCACCTCCATCTGTATCGAGCGTTTCCGGTAGAAAGAGTCCACCGGTTGTGCCAAAAGGCACCAAAAGCGACTCAGCGAAAGCAAACAGCTCTGAGCACGAAAATTGTGAATTGAAAAAGAAGCTTGATGAAATGATAAGACTCTACCAAGAGCTTAAAAAAGAAGTCGAAAGTCTTCGCGAAGAAAATACCATATTAAAAAGTTCGCAAAACTTCAAAATAAATGCTACTAGTCCAAAACGGCACGAATACGAAACCGATGAAGATGAACTAGCTCGGGAAACCGAAAAAAGACCCGGTAAAAAACGGAAAGCTCAACATTCGCCTGAGCTTCAAATTCAGCGAAAACAGGAAAATAGTACAAGGAAAGATAAGTTCTCCGCGAATGAGAAACTCCCACCACCGATAAACATCGTTGGTCAAGCGGATTACAACAAAATTCTTCCAATACTAAGAGAAACAGCGCAGGCAAATTTTAAAGCTACATCGACTCATAATAACACGTGGAAAATTAACGTGAATGATTCTGATTCATATAGAAAGCTATCAAAAAAACTCAGCGACGAAAAAATTGAATGGTACAGTTATTCAATTAAAGAAGAAAGACCTTTACGCGTTGTTGCTAGAGGACTTCATCCCTCTTGTTCGAAAGAAGACATCATTTCGGACCTAAAAACCAAAGGATTTATGATTCTTGAAGCGACAAATCTTTTAAAACGCGAAAAAACACAGTCGAAAGAAGTAGAAACCGCTTATACTAAACGCGCTCTTCCGCTTTTTATGCTAAGTTTCGACAAAAATGAAAATGTAGACAATGTTTATAATATTAAAACCATAATGAATATTGTTGTAAAAATTGAACCTCTTCGGAAGAACAAACGACTTGTTCCTCAATGCAAGCGCTGTCAAGGTTTTAACCACACTGCAGCGTATTGTCAGAAAGACCCTGTTTGCGTAAAATGCGCGCAAAAACATATGACCGATGAATGCCGTCTTAAAAGAGAAGCTCCGGCTATATGCGCGAATTGTAAAGGTAATCATCCAGCAAATTACCGTGGCTGTGAGGTCGCTAAAGAAATTCTAAAGAGGCGCCAAGAATTTAACAAGAAAACTAAAAAAAATGCCTCAAAGATAAACGAAGATCCAAAAATAAAAACGAATACTAATACTCAAGCGACGAGTAAAACTGACAGGAAAGATAGTAAA
This sequence comes from Chrysotoxum bicinctum, assembly GCA_911387755.1. Taxonomy (NCBI): domain Eukaryota; kingdom Metazoa; phylum Arthropoda; class Insecta; order Diptera; family Syrphidae; genus Chrysotoxum; species Chrysotoxum bicinctum. The sequence goes on from OU426988.1 coordinate 114,772,892, forward strand.
GTTACTATACCCTCAGAAAACATAAAAATAACAAAGACGAACATAAAACCGAAAAAGACGTACGCTCAAGTCACAGCGCCTGAGAAACTTAAAATTAATAAACCTGACTCCGTTCAAAATGTGTTGTCCCTTATAATTGAACGGTTAGAAGAACAAGGGAGAATTAATACAATTATTTTTGAGAAACTGGACAAATTTGAGTCGGCGGCTCTTAAAACACCAAATTTATTGTAAACATGGATCAGTCGTCAGAAAAACTCAAAATAATAACATGGAACGCGAACGGACTTACTCCAAAAATTGAAGAACTAGAAACAGTTCTTCTTAATGAAAAAATAGATATTTGTTTGATCTCTGAAACTCATTTGAAAAAAGACTCGAATTTAAGTATCAAAGGTTATTCGGCTTACCACGCATGTCATCCATCCGAAAGAGCAAGAGGTGGTTCTTCCGTATTTATCAGAGAAAATATCAATCATTCGTTTGAGATGAATATCGAGCTCGATTCAAATGGCATTAAATAGCATTTCAGATTGGACAAGGAAATGGCGAATTGAACTTAACGAAGCGAAATCCACGCACATAAATTTTACGTATAAAAACGTAAACACCTTACCCATCTATATTAATTCCATGCAAATTCCATATACAAATGAAGCAAAGTATCTAGGTATGACTCTAGACGCGAAACTTAAATGGAAGGCTCATGTTAAAAAGAAACGCGATGAACTCGAAAATAAACTCCGCGAATTGACATGGCTTATTGGAAGATATTCCAATCTAAGCGTGTATAACAAGCTGCTTATTTATAAGCAAGTACTGAAACCAGTTTGGACGTACGGTATACAACTTTGGGGTTGTACCAACGAAAGAAATATACAAATTTTACAAACATACCAAAACAAAGTACTTAAGACAATAGTTAATGCTCCATGGTATGTAAGAAATAGCAACTTACATAGAGACTTAAATATAGAAAGTGTAGAAAACGAAATTAAAAAATTTGCCACAGAACTAAGATCACGACTTAGAGATCATAGAAACAACGAAATCCGACAATCGCTTAGCGAGACGAACGTTTTTCGGCGATTGCACCGAACAAGACCTCTTGATCTAGCGCAACAAAATTAATTTCTCCACTCGAATCTTGTGGAACTTTCAGGTCCTCCCGTTGGGGAGCTTCCTGACAAAATGCGAACGAAACTGCTGCCAAAACTACTTGTTAAGCTCGACTTAGTTGTAGTATCTCTATAGAAGATAAGGGAGGTGTTTTTTAGTCAGTAAAAATCTGACACTACTATAAGCATCGGGCTTATAGTGTCTTCCTGAAGATTTCTCACCTTCCTACGCAAAAAAAAAAAAAAAAAAAAAAAAAAAAAATTTTGGTGGGGGGGAAATCCGAATAAGGTCCAAAAATATTTACAAAATATTACAAAAAACGTGTGGGGGAAAAAATTAAAAATGATATCTACCAAGTTTGAAGAAAATCGGCCGAGCCGTTTAGGCTGTAGTCGAACCGACAGACAGACAGACAGAATTGCGAGATCCACTTTTTTAGTTTTCGCTATCATCGTAATGTCAACTTTGATCAAAATCTCAAGTTCGTTTTTTTTACGAATGCATAACTTGCCTTATAGTACCTATGAGTCGCAAGTGAAAAGAGATGTAAGCGTGATGAAACGTGGGCGTTGTTGTAAAATCAGTCTCAAACTATGAAAGCAGACGAGGATATCTATACGTAATTAAGCATTTCTCGTCGTCAGGTTAAATGAAATTAATAAATGATGTAAGAACAGTCGCGCACATTCAATTTTTAGTTTTATATCTGTTTGGTTGCTGAAATGAAACATATGGGCTTATGTTTCATTTTACTATATACAGTCGACGTCACTTATAACGACGTTGCTTATAACGACCAGCCGCTTTTAACGACCACTTTTCCTTCATTTGGTTGGTTTTCATACAAATTGTACTAGTGCGACGTCGGATATAACGTCGCCGGCTATAACGACTCGTTGGATATAACGACGAATTTATAACATAAAATACTTTTCTGTCGCCGCTTATAACGACCAAAAATCATATCGCTTTCGAGGAGAACGCTGCAGTGGTGGAAAATTATCCAAAGAAAGAGTAACATTATTGGTCACATGCAACATGACGGGCTCTATAAAAAGAAAACTTTTAGTAATCGGAAAATCGAAATTACTCTAAATTGCTTTAAGAATGTCAAATCTTTGCCCCTTTATTAAAAAGCGAACAAAACTATATGGCTGACATCAGATATTTTTGATTACATTCGTCAATGGGACAAAAAAATAAAAAAAGATCCAAACTGTTGAAGAAATTCTGCAAGAATTAACTCCAGATGATCAAGACGAAGATAGTGAAGTAGATGATGAAGATCCAGAAATAAATGTTATTCCCCCTTCGGACATAGAAGCTATAAAAGCTATTGAATTACTGTGCAATTTTGTATATTGCAATGCTTACAACGAAAATATTCGGCCCTAGCGAGCGGAAAATTCTCCGATTTTGTACAATTCGGGGGATTTTTGCTTTTCGAGGTATTTTTCCGAACAGCTGTTCGGTATTTTTCTCCGACATTATTTTAACACACATGGCAAACTGCATTGAAGTGCGATCAAGTGCTTTATTTGTGAAATTTGTGTGTATTATTATTCTTTCCGATAGGATACCTTGAAAGCAATTTAAACCTCCGACAAAGTATGCATTGCGGAGAATTATCCGCTCCGAAAGGATACCTCGCTAGGGCCGATTATAAGCCATCTTTCTGGTCTTGAAAAAAGTTTAAAAATAATATTTAAAATAAATAAAAACAAAACAAACAAAATTAACTCATACAAATTTGAAAATATATAATATACATAGGTACGTATATTGTTGTATTTTTTTTTTAATTTTTTGTGTTACGTCGGATAAAGCGACCGCCGGCTATAGCGACCAGTTTTGCTTGGTCCCTTGGTGGTCGTTATAAGCGGCGTCGACTGTATTTACCATGTGTTTCATTTTACCAACCAAACAGTTGCGAAAATAAAAATTGAATTTACGCTCCAGGCCTAAGCAATTGAAGAACGATTTTATAACAGCGATAAGGTGACAGTGAATCATGTCTCGCTCTCGTCTATTGTTCTCATCGTATTACTTTTAAATTTAATTTTTTTTTTTATGTTTCCGAAAAGCACTGCAAGGTAATTTCAAAGATCAACGAACAAAATATTTCCGTATCGTCAAAAGGGGAACACACCCACACCTTACTTTACATCTTTGTCACAAAACTCATTTTTTTCTAGAGACGATAAGTGAGTACTGAATTGTTCTATTTTTTAACGATTCGAAAACTAATCAGCTATATAACCAATTTGTAAATTCATTATAATCTTAACCAACAAATAATTGCTGTTGATTTGTACAAGTTGTTTGTACGTTTGTAGGTTAGAATCGTACAGAGGCTTGGCTTTGCTTGAGGGAAAAGAAGTTTTACTTCTAGCGCGCGTCCGTCAGTACAAACACTTTTTTATTTCATTAAATGCATGTTTTAAGTTTATAAAATGTATTTTAGATTCCAAAGTACTTTAACATAAGAGCAAGTTCGTGCGGTCCAGTCGTGCACTTTATTCTTTTTTGAGCGAAATCTAGTCTATCTCCATAAAGTAGACCTAATTTTTTTTATCCAAATTGTTACAGCCATTTTCGAGATAAATAAGATTTTGCATAACGACTGTCTTGCAAGTACCGTTAAATGTGGAGCTAAACAATGTCAATTCCTAATCTACAAAAAATTAATTAACTAATAAACTCCCACAATGATTTCTAAATTTTGTTTACATAAATACACAGTTCTGTTTCGTAACCTCATACGATTTTAGAAGATAGTTTAGCAAAATAAACAACAACAAAGTACATCCAAGTGTTTATAAAAACATTTTTAAATTTAAAGCACTTGTATATAAGATAAAAAAATACAGTCGTGCAATTTATTTTTATAAAACTATTGGGAACACCTTTTGAAAAAAAATTGTTCAATTTCGAAAAAAAATGTATGATCAGTCTTAAAAAAGTTAAAAAACGCTAGCATCAATTCATTTTACAATTTTCAAAAATCATTATCATTTTTTTCGGGTGATTTTATGTGTTAGAGAAATAAAATTGTTTCCTGTTTCAGTGCTTCTCAGTTAACGGCTTTTAATTAAGTTGAAAAACAAACGCATGAATGAAATACATTCATTACGTAATTCAAACTCTGTTGTATGTAGTTCCTAGAGTAAGGACGAAACACTATAGACGGTTTGTCACTATAATTGCTCCCTTTATTTACAACAAGCTACCATGGGATGTACATACGCAAGCAAATAGATAGTAAATCAATTTTTTTCAGCCGTCTTCGATTATGGCTACTTAATAGTGATGATGTAGAAATATTGATACAAGTATTGAACTAACTTCGCATTACAATCCAAAATAATTATGTTTTCTCTCCTAAAAAAAATAAAAAAATCTTTTTCGCCTTCCTGCGCGGCTCCGCATGACATATTAGTTTTTATCAATCTTCTTAAAAAAAAAACACTTGATACTGGCACTTCTTGCCACAAAGTGTATTAGTTACAATTCTTGTTCATGGTTGAATAACTATGTTCTCTTATTTAATTTTCTCTTGATAATGGATACTGTATAGAAAAATTGTAAAATATATGTGAAATTTGTAAATATTGTAACCTGAAATAAATCAAACTTAATAAATAAATAGGTATAGGTATAGCCAAAGGTAAGCTTTAGTAATTTTCAACGGTTTTTTTTTGATTGAAAAAAAATTAAGACAGTATATCAAACTACATAAATATATTTTCGGTTCTGAAAAAATATTTATAACTGTGCGGAAATGTTTTATTTCTATTATAAAAAAACAATTCGATAGTTATTTGCTTTGTTTAAAAAAAAAAAAAACAAAAATAATAATTTGGCAAAAACCTACGTATTAAAATTCTTTAAGCAAAAAATAAATTTGTAAATATTGTAACCTGAAATAAATGAAACTTAATAAATAAATAGGTATAGGTATAGCCAAAGGTAAGCTTTAGTAATTTTCAACGGTTTTTTTTATTGAAAAAAATTAAGACAGTATATCAAACTACATAAATATATTTTCGGTTCTGAAAAAGTATTTATAACTGTGCGGAAATGTTTTATTTCTATTATAAAAAAACAATTCGATAGTTATTTGTTTTGTTTAAAAAAAAAAAAAAAACAAAAATAATAATTTGGCAAAAACCTACGTATTAAAATTCTTTAAGCAAAAAACTCAATATTTCTTTAGACGATTGACTCATGTAGATAGTGAAAATTAACAAAATTGCTAGAAAATAATGTACCTTCATACATGCATGCATAATACAAAAATCTTATTTTTTTGTGTTGTGTTTTTATTGCTCGTGTCGTCGGTATTGTTATTATTGTCAGAATCAATATAATATAACCCCTCACTGTGTGTATAAGTTCCACATTAATTCAACCTACATATATTTATTTAGTTTTTTATTTATTCATATACCGATATAAATCTTACAGATTACTAACAAATTCAAAATTTAGTTTAAATTTAATAAATTGGAAAACTTAAAGCTAATTAACAATACTTTGTAATTTAATTTTAAATTCCAATCTGGTTTTAGAGAGATCAAATTCTTTACATATAGAATTAAAAAAATTGATACATCTTGAAAAAGATTCATTACACCCATTGTAATAGTATCTATGTCTTGGATTATTAAAAAAATGACGTTGACGCAATTGTCTTTCTGGAACATATATTTCAAAATAGGGAAGAATCTGTGAACACTTAATACGATAAGAAAATACATCATGCACAAACAATACACACTGAACAACCCGTCTTTTTTCTAAAGTACTCGTATCTAGTCCGATCAAGGCACACCTAGATGCATGTTAGAGAATAAATGTACTGAGTATTTATGAACTGTAGTTGATCACTTAGAAATGATCGATAAAAATATCGACGAATATTTTGTATATGATGTCAAATAAAATTGTATAAAAAGGAGAATCTGTGCTTCTGGAGTTCATTAATTATTGGACTGTGAAGGAAGTTAGCCAAAGTAAGATGGCACAGAATCATCAATCTATTATCAGAAGTGGGATTACCTAAAAATATAAAATAAAAAAAAAATAAATTTTAAAGAAAATAATATTATCTGACGATGGAGGAAGTGAACAATTCTGGAAAAGAAAATGATATTAGCACTGAAGATTCTCAACGGAAAGAAAGTTCCAACAATAAAATGTTCATAACAGCTGATGCATTATCAATTTTGTTTTCAGATTGCTGAACGTGCAAAGCGAAAACATGATGTAGTTGGTTTTCCAGTTTTCGATCCAGACCATTCAAGGATTGACATTGTTATAGATCAGGGCTGTCCAAACTACATAACTTCGCGGGCTAGTTAAATTTACTATAAAAGCTGGAGGGCCGCAGAAAAAATATTTTCAAATAAAAAAAATACAGGGTAGTCATTTTTTTATATTTTATTGGTTCTTCGTCAATTTATCTTTAACAATCATATCGATATCAACGTCAACATTCGTTGTTGCCAGACGCATTGCATGAAGAAGTGACTTATCTGACAGTGAAGATCTATACTTAGATTTTATAAAGTTCATTGTTGAATACGCACTTTCACACAAATAAGTGCTGCCCATCATCGATCCTATTTTTAACCCAAAATTTGTTAGTTTGGGAAAACGATCGCCAAGAATCTTAAAAAAATCCATTCCAGTTTCTGTTCTACCCTTGTAAAAGGGATCTGACTGTACGTCACATAATTCCAATTGGTAATCAGTCTACGCTTTCGATTTGAATTGTTAATGGATGCGTAAAAAGAGACAAATCGCTCTCTAATTCTTTAAAATCTGCGAAACGCTGCTCAAATTCTAATATTACCTCGTCGATGTATTTCAGGTGGTCAGAAAAGTTGCATCCTTCAAAGTTTCCCGATTCGGTATAATGTTCTTTGCAACTCAGAAAAAAAGAAAAATCATTTTTTTCCAGTGACGTTCTGAACAATCTCAGTTTATTTTTGAACCCATTCACATATCCATACAAGTTGGATATATTGTGTTGTTTGCCTTGTAATTTCAAATTTAATTCGTTCAAATGTTGTGTCATATCAGTTAAAAATGCAAGATCAGCAAGAAATTCAGGATCTTGCATTTTAGTTTCCATATCAGTTGTATCAGATTTTATTTCATTTTTAAGAAATATGGGAATTTCTTTTCGGAGAGCGAAAAAGCGCTGCAAGCACTGACCAGCACTTAACCATCGGATTTCTGAGTGCAATAGCAGATCCCCATAGGTTGCGTCAATTTCAGCTAAAAAATTACGAAATTTACGATGACTCAAAGCTTTGTTTCCGCCTCTAATAAGATTTGTTATTTTGACGACTATTTTCATGGCATGCATCTGGCGCAAAGATTTTCCGCATAATGCTTTTTGGTGTATGATGCAATGGATTAATGGGCAATCAATGCCATTTTGTTTCAGAAGTCCCGTAAGTCCTGTAACGTTTCTTGTCATAGCTTTTGCTCCATCGGTCACAATACAAGAACATTTTTTAAACCCACCGTATTCCGTAACAGTTTTATTAACAGCTTGAAAGATATCGCTACCTTTAGTTGAGCCATGTAATGGTACTAAATTTAACATTTCCTCCGTGATCGAAAAATCTTTTGAAATGCAGCGAATAAAAATTATTAATTGACCGATATCTGTCTGGTCGGTACTTTCATCGAAACATAATGAATAATATTCACATTTTACAATGTTATCACATATTTTGTTCGAAACATATTCGCCCATATCATCTATTCGTCGCGCAACTGTTTGGTGAGATAATGCTACAGATTCAAATTTGTCCGCCAATTTCGGCTTCAAATCCAAAGTCCAAAGTAAATCGAAAAAATAACTGTTATTATGTTCTGTGACAGTGTTTTTCACTCCTGTTCTTTCATTATTTCGTAATTTTTTAATATTCTTCTTGAAATGCGTCGCGGGCCGCATAAAAACAAGCCGCGGGCCACATGCGGCCCGCGGGCCGTTGTCTGGACAGCCCTGTTATAGATGATCCGATAAAGATGAAAGAATTCAACGTGATGACCTAAAAGATTTTACTGCCATACCCCGTGTTCGTTTTTCTCTAATGGGTCGATCAAAGACCTGGTTGCGTATTGCCAAACTGTATATCAGCACAGATCTCCTTAGTCTGTGCTCAGTCATTTTCTGCTCACCGAATTTGAAAGTATTGTAGAGCAAACTGTATGCTACCACAGAGCGCTCTGTGGTCACATGCAGTTTGCTTGTAAAATATTAAAAAAGCTGAAGCAAACTATATACTATTTCAGATCGAGCAAAGTACCTGTGATTACAGAGCCATCGTTCACGTTGGTGTTGTTATTGTGTGTGGTGTGTGTGTGGACATTAGGCCAAGTGACAAAAGGCCAAATTTGTTTGTGACTTAAGGCCAAACATAAAATGTTTTGTCTTGAGCAACAGTACGTTGGGTGGCCCGCTTCGCGGGTTTTCAAGATTTTAACTCCCTTTTCGGGGCTTACACCCGCTCACGCAACTCCGTTGCTCCGCTTAGGGTATGTTCAGTCGCCAGGCAGGCGCCTGTAGCAACAGTTTTGTATTTTACATTAATTGGAGTAAACAACTAACAGTTATGTACTGCTGCTTGATTGGGGGTTGCAAAACACTCTGGCCATTTGGTAAAGTAGTCCATGACCACGACTATATAGCGGTTTCCATTGATAGTGCGGGGAAGTGGGCCGAGGATGTCGATGGCTATTCTTTCAAATGGGCAACCTGGTCGACTAGGTTGTAAACCTCCACGGGTTCTTCGTTGTGGCCCACGGCGAGCCGCACAAATCTCACAGGTCAAACACCAAATTTTAACATCTACGGTTCGGCCGAACCAGAAGTACCTGCGTTTCACCTTGGAAAGAGTCTTCTTCTGACCTAAATGACTACCACTGGGACTATCGTGCAGTGAAGTGAGTATGTTGGGTACTAACATTTTTGGAACCACTATAAGTTTAATAAAGTTGTCTGGTGTTTCTTTCCAAAGTCGAACGAGTGTCCCATTTTCTAGACTGAGTTGATCATAGATAGACCAGTAGGATTTTACATCTTCGCTTTGACTAAGAATATCAGCTTTTTTGGGTCGTCTGCCTTTTTCTTTCCATTCTATTACCATCTTGAGCGTAGAGTCTTGTCTCTGTTCCTGATCTAGCCCTCCTGCGACGGACGTAATTAGGGCGCGCTTCGACGATTCTTCTTCCACTTCTTCCGCCTTTGTACAGTGTTTGCAACTGCCACACACTCTTCGAGATAGCGCATCTGCATTTCCGTGTCGGGGACCAGGTCGATGTTGGATGTCGAAGTGATATTGCTGCAGACTCTCTAGCCATCGCGCCATCTGTCCTTCAGGATGCTTAAAGTTGCACAACCAGCATAATGAAGCATGATCCGTTCGAAGGGTAAACTTACGGCCGAAAAGGTAATGGTAGAAATGACGGACGGCCAGAACAACTGCCAAAAGTTCCCTTCTTGTTACGCAGTAGTAACGTTCCGTGCGGCTTAGAGTCTTACTAAAATATTCAATGACCACTTCCTGATCTCCTTGTCGTTGACTTAGGACCGATCCTATGCCAAAATTTGAAGCGTCAGTGTCCAGTATGAATTCATCGGTGGGTGTAGGAAAAGCCAGGATGGGGGCGGTAGTGAGTTTTGTTTTCAGCTCACTAAAAGCATGTTCACAGCTTGGGCTCCAGGAAAAACGTCGATTTTCTTCTGTCAATTCAGAGAGGGGTTTAGCTATCGTCGAAAATCCCACAATAAAACGGCGGTAGTAAGAACAGAGGCCTAGAAAACTCCGCACTTGCTTTTTATTTCGAGGAACTGGCCATTGCTGAACGACTTTAATCTTTTCAGGATCTGTGACAAGACCATTTTCAGGGACAATATGTTCTAAGTAGTTCACGCTTTTTCTCAAAAAGTGACATTTGCTTGGATTGAGCTTTAGATTAGCAGTTCGGAGACGATGGAATATTTGGTTTAAAACGAGAAGATGTTCATCGAAGGTAGGGGCGTAAGCAATTATGTCATCTAAGTAAATTAGCACCGTTTGCCAGGACATACCTCGGAATATTTTGTCCATCAACCGTTCGAAGGTGGCAGGGGCGTTGCAAAGCCCAAAAGGCATAACGTTAAACTGCCAAAGTCCATCTCCAGTAGAGAACGCTGTCTTTTCTTTATCTCGTTCGTCCATCTCTACCTGCCAATACCCACTCTGTAAATCCATTGTGGAGAACCACTTTGCTCCGGCCAATGTCGAAAAGAGGTCATCCATTCTGGGTAACGGGTAAGAATCTTTCTTCGTCTTTTCATTAAGGAGTCTGTAATCCACACAGAAACGGTAGGTCCCATCTTTCTTTCTAACAAGGACGATCGGAGATGCCCATGGGCCGTTGCAGGGTTCTATGATGTTTTTATTTTTCATGTCTTTCACGAGTTGAGCCACTTCTTCTCTTTTCGCCAGCGGGATTCTGCGAGCTGGCACTTTGATTGGTTTCGAGTTGGCAGTATCTATATTGTGCTTTATTAGGCTTGTTCTACCTTGGTCTTGCGATCCTGCAGAAAATACGTCTTTGTATGAAATAAGAAGATTTGTAAAACGAATTATCTGGTCTTGAGTAAGACCTTCCGGAACAGCACCTATCAGGTCTTCAAGATGTGATGGCAGGAAATCTATGGGCGCAGTTGTGTCACAGATTTCGGCAATACAAGCTCGTCCAATGACCATGTCTCTTGGTAACATTACTTCCTTCTCGGTTGTGTTGATAACTCTTACTATAACCTGTTTTTGTTTTTTACTGACGAAAGATCGTGCTAGGAATACACCCTTTGGTAACTGATTCTGATCACAAGATTCAATCAAGGTGGTTCCTTCTTTTAAATCAATCGGCCTTGGAATTTGAAATACAACCTCGGAATGAGCGGGTAGGACTTCTTTATCTTTTGTAAAGAGGAGGCTGGTTTCAGTCACGGCAGCTAGTTGAAGTGGGAGCTTTCTTCCTCGGACTTCTAATGACGACTCGGAGAAATCTAGGGTGCACATATTTTCCTGAAGGAAATCTACGCCTAGGATAGTAGGTACTATTTGGCCTACAACCACGAAAGTTTGATGGAACTCTTTATGACTGAGAACTATAGTAATTTCTGCTGTACCTAGGGACCAAAGTGTTCCTCCAGAGATTCCTTCTATCCGAATTGGGTTTCCTGATACTTGAGCTGTCATTGGAAGGAATTTCTCGCATATGATGGAGACATCGGCCCCTGAATCAATAAGAAAACTATGTCGCCGTCGTTCGATGTAACCTTCTAGTGACAATCCAGCCCCATTAGCTACTCCTGCAAAAATTGAGTTAGATTGTGGAATGCGTTTTGGTAAAGAAAATTTGGATAACGTTGGACGTATTGAGGGGTTTGAAGCGTGTTGTAATGATTCTGCTGGCGTTCGCTTCACTTCACCGGCAGATTTTAGTTTTCCGCCTCATTAAAATGGGATGATGTTGTTGCTCCTGCTGAGCCGCGGCGTTGTTTAGGAGATGTGTTTACTGCTAGAACATTCCTATGACTTCGGCGGTCAAATCGAGATGTAATCTCCTGTGCAATTCTAAGAGCTTCTGACAGATTACGAGGCCGCCCTACTGCTACCAGATTTTGGACTTGATCATCTCTTATGCCTTCAATGAACTGGGTAAGCACAATTTCTTCTACAACCTTCTCTGTTCCGCCTGGGAAAGCAGAAGTTGCTAGACACTGCAGATGAATAGCGAACTCGGCCAGAGATTCCTTGGGCCGCTGGAGACGATTTCGAAGTAGGGTATAACTCGTGTGATCATCCAAACTAAAACGTTGTCGAAGGAGACCTCGCAAGACTTCATATAAGAGGGGTTTTCCTCGTGGCATGGCACTCAAGACCGATAGAGCTTCACCTCGAAGTTGCATAGCCAACCCATGGGCTTTCTCTGTTTCAGTCCATCCGTGGAACTTGGCCACGATTTCAAACTGTGTCTCATAATCTGTCTAGGATGCAGTTCCATCATACGGCTGTACTATGCTTGGATTAAAGAAGGAAGTCCTCAAATGCTTAGAAGTAAGCGAGGATGAATAAACTGACTGATTCTCCACCAAAGGTGGTTCTTTCAGAGTAATCTGGTTAACTATAGGTAATTCACCAGCTGGAAGTCTTGCAGCTGTAGACGAAGTAGTAAGATATCTCATTGTTGATTGCGGAAGTTAAGATTCAATCTGTTTTGACGTATTGGTTCAGGCGAAGCCGCGCGATGCATCGTGTCTGTAAAATCAGATTTTGAAAAAAAGATTTCGGAGGATGCTTGTCGTGCATCTGGGGCTATGTTTGCACGGGTCTGCTCAGAAGAGAATGTAACTGTATTCGGTGCAGTTGGGATGTCAGTACCTTGTCGTTGTTGTTGGGGCTGTTGTAGTTGGGTTTGTTGTAGTTGTCGTTGTGGTTCTGGAAGTTGGCCTAAGGGCGCGTCGCTTGTGCAGGGTGTATCATCGCTATCGTATTGGAGAAAAGGGTTGGTAGAAGACATCGGGTGAGGGGAAGAGTGTGAGGACACTGCTGCGGCAAAAGTCCTATTACTTAGAGTTCTCTCCAATTCCTCAAGTTTTTTTTCCATAGTTGACTGCCTGCCTGCCAACTCAGCTTTCCATTGAGAAATTTTCATTTCCCAGTATAGAGTTTGATCGATCGTGTGCTGCTCTAAAAGCGCCTTCATTTCCTCAATATTCATAATGCGGTGGTAAGAATAATCGAATTCTGTTAATACCCCACACCTGACACCAGTGTAACGAAAACGACCTAATGCCTCGATTAGAGCACCAACAAAAAAAAAGAAAGAAAAGAAAATTAATTATTTGGTGTGGTTCCCGAGAGGGTTTTTTTTTTTTTTTTTTGATTTTATAATTTTCAACTTTCTAATTTCTCAATCGGTGGGCGAACCAAAAACGAACTCGCCTTCTCATCGTTGCAGCGGCTTTTTATAGGGCATTGGATGGTTTCCAGTGTTTTCTTTTCTCCACTGTTGCTGAATGGAATTGTTTTCCATTGTGCATGATTTCTCTCTTGGAAGTTTGACATTTCGATTTCGCGCCAAATTTACTTTAATGGATACGATGTTCGTCACAATACTGTTCTGCATTGTGATACACATATTTTGGGGAAACTAACTTCGAACCTAACACCTCATTCCATCGATATATCGTCGTTGACTTATATCAGGGGCTTAGATCTAGCGGATCGTCTGTCTTATGTTTCGAGTTCGGTAGACGTTTTATTAGAAGCCGGCAGGATTCGGTCGATTCTCAAGGGTGAACAAATTCATGGTCCAGAAGGTAAACCTTTAGCCCAGAAAACGTCCTTTGGTTGGGTCATCACAGGAGAATTCGTCAACAGCCTTTCTTGTAATATCGGAATGTGCAAACCACAATTGGCAGTTGATATTAATTCTCTCCTGCAGCGCTTCTGGGAAATGGACGGAGTTCCTCCAATCGCTGATCAAGTAGATAATGATCCTGCTGAAGTTCTTTTTCGTGAATCAGTTTATCGCTCCGATTGTGAAAGATACGTTGTTCCTCTTTTATTAGAAACTCCTTCGCCTGTCTTTGGAAACACTCTGGGTGCAGCCATATCGCGTTTGCACTGCATGAAACATCGGTTTCAAAAGAATCCTTAATTATGGCGACAATATGGGCAGTTTATGAAAGAGTATTTGAGTCTTGATCACATGAAACGTATTCCCGATGATATGCTTAAGTCTTCACATGGTAGACATTTTTATCTTTCACATCATGCGGTGTTAAAACCCGAAAGCTCATCAACTAAGCTTCGGGTTGTTTTTGATGTCCGTAATTCTCTTGCGCAGTCACTTAACAGCCAATTGTACATTGGGCCTGCTTCGCTTTTGCCAGCATCGATTTGTTTTTACGGCTGATATAGTCAAAATTTTTCGGCAGATTTTCAACATTATCGACTTACAACCATTACACAAGTAGCACAGAATTACTTAACGAAGTCCTTAAGAATTCCAAATCGGTATCTGACATCTTCTATAAGACGGATTTAAGTTCATATTAAGTAGAGAAAAGGCGCAAGTGGGCGGTCCGATAGAAGGAAATAAGATAAATTTAGTCTTAAAATGTTCTTAAATCAGGAGATTCGAACTCGAGTCATCTCGCTTGCCGTGCTTGTGCTCTGCCTATTGTGCCACTGTGATACATAAAATAGCTTGTCTCAAAGTGCTACTCAAATAAATCTCTTGTGTTTTTAATTATACTGTTTAAGAAGACTTAAATACGTATTAAAGAATCTGAAAAATACCGATTTAGGACCAAAACAAAAATTTATTTTTTTAGAAAGATTAAAAAAGGAATTAAGTAACAAAGAAAACCGATTTGAGAAATGCCAATTTAAGAAGTATTTAAGAATGCTTTAAGTAGAAGTAAACACACCATGTTAAGTTCTGTAAAGCAATACCTAAAAAAGACGAAATTAAGACAGAATTAAGTAGCCATAAATTGGCACACCTACCCAATAAAGAAGGAATAAAGTATGAATTAAGTATGGGGATTTAGTCAGTTACATAAACGGATGTTATCAAAAATGTCACATTTTATTTTAAAAATTGAATACCTAATAAAGAAGGAATAAAGTAAGAATTAAGAAATGTGATACCGAAATTATACCATTTTGTGCTACTTGTGTACTTGTGGCATAGCTTCTGATCCGTTCTTGGGTGTTCGAGCTTTAAAGCAAATTGCGGATGACTAGATATAGGTTGACACATCCTATTGCATCTCGAATCCTCTTGAACGATGTCTACGTTGATTATATTATGACTGGGGCAAATTCTTTCCAAGATCTCTTGAAAATGCAATCAGAATTTGTTGAACTTTTATGAATGGCGTAAATTCAACTCAGGAAATGGAGTTCAAACTATTGGGTTCTTCTGGCTAATCTACCTTTTGAGGATTGCAAATACTCGTTTGTGGATTCTGAAGGTTCTACATCGTTGATTAAGGTTTTAGGAATGTATTGGAATCGATATCATTCCTTTTCGCCTAACTCAACCTCAGTTAAGCTATCCGCTTACAAGAAGAACTCTTCTCTCGGAAGTCACTCGTATTTTTGACCGGTTGGGACTTTTATCTTCTTTTGTGATCCTTTTTAAAATGATGTTCCAAGAGCTTGGGTCTTCAGAGCTTAAACTTGGATGGGATGATCCACTACCAGACAGGATAACTTCGCAGTGGATGCGGAGAGAACTTCCGCTTTTTCAAAATATTTGTGTCTCTCGTAATGTTTTTTCTGAAGGAGTCCTCGAACTTCACGGGTTTTCAGACGCCTCGTCGTTGGTTTACGCTGCAGTTATATACGCGCGCTCGAAATCGGTCTCTTGTGAAATTAGGGTAACAATAATCGCGACGAAAACAAAGGTGGCTCCTTTAAAACCTCTTTCTATCCCGCGATTAGAACTCTGCGGTGGCCTTCTTCTGCCAAAACTCTTAAGACTTGTAAAAACTTTGCTTAACATTGAGAAGAACATAAAAATCTCTGCTTAGAGAAAGTGCTCCATTGGCTATCTTCGCCTCCCCGTCGTTGGACTACGTATGTGGCCAACCGAACCTCAGCTATCTTGGAGATAGTTCCAAGTTATTCATGGAAACATATTGCATCAGAGTTCAATCCAGCTGACTGTGCTTCGCGGGGTATTGTCCCTTCGCTTCTTATAAATCCAGAGCCGGATTAAGCCAGCGCGGGGCCTGTAGCAAATTCTATCAAGGGGCCCTTAGACTGTTTTAGGTTAGGCACTTATCAAGTTTATGGTATTACAAACAAACTTTTCTTGATTTAATTTGGGAAAATTTATAGATAATGCTGTTGATATCGACTTCTCGGAGTAAATCATGTTCAATATTCATTAAAGTGAAGAGATTAAGACGTTGTTGTCTCATCGTGTTCCTCAATTCATTTTTAACACGTTTTAATGTTGAGAAAGATCGTTCACCACTGCAGTTGGTGATCATGAGAGACAAATAAATGCGCAAAGCAATTTCAACGTTCGGGAAACAAGATTGTAAAGAATTATTTATCAACAGCTTGTAAACCTGCATTTCCAGAGCCTCATGATTCCTGCTGTCAATAATACCAGCCACATCAGAATTGCCCAGACTGTCCTCCAAATCATC
The DNA here is from genome assembly GCA_911387755.1 of Chrysotoxum bicinctum. Taxonomy (NCBI): domain Eukaryota; kingdom Metazoa; phylum Arthropoda; class Insecta; order Diptera; family Syrphidae; genus Chrysotoxum; species Chrysotoxum bicinctum. The sequence goes on from OU426988.1 coordinate 114,789,261, forward strand.
TGCGTAAGCACTTACTATGGTTGCAGATTTTTAATTTCTTCTGGTGAAAGAGATTTTATATGAAGGTTTTTAAAATACAAATTCTATATACTACTGAATAAATCAGCCAAGTAGAAGACTTAGCACTATTAATGGAATTGTTGAAATATTGATTCACAATAGCTTTTATGGCTTTTAGTCCACAAAAATTGGCGTTTCGTCCGGGTGATCGCACATGGACTCATCAGTTGGCTGTGAGGACCTAGTCAATACGCAATTTTTATTGACTTCAGTTCATCTTACATTGATTTTTTAACAAAAATCCAACCAAGATTAAAATTGTAATCATTAACGTTGAAATATTTTGCTATTTTCAACAAATTCAACAAATCCATTAATAGTGCTAAGTCTTCTACTAGGCTGATTTATTTCAGTAGTATATAGAGTTTGTATTATAAAAACCTTCATATAGAATCAATGCTCGGCCACGGGCAAAATATTCCAAAGTTAATGATTATAATTTTAATCTTGGTTGGATATAGTTCACATTGGATTTTTGTCAAAAAATCGATGTAAGATGAACCGAATTCAATAAAAATTGCGTATTGACTAGGTCCTCACAGCCAACTGATGAGTCCATGTGCGATCACCCGGACGAAACGCCAGTTTTTGTGGACTAAAGGCCAAAAAAGCTATTTTGAATCAGGAAGAGATTTTAGCTCTCGGAATATTCCGAAAATGCCAGCAATTTTATGATAACTGTTCATATACGTTTACCTAAAGCAGTGAGTACGTTATCAATGGTGACAATAAATACCTGAATTTCATACCGTTGTCCAATTTGCGTTTGGTGCGGTGCGAAACATGATTTTTGGTAAGACCAGCAGATAGAAAAATAAAATTTCAGTTGATCATTTTGATGCAAATATTTTCTTCTTAGTAATTGTGACTAAATCTAATATGTAAATAATACTTTTTTATGGTCAGAAAAGGTTGGTGCGCGGGGCCCCCAAAAGCGCGGGCCCGTAGCATTTGCTACTCTTGCTTCGTGGCTTATCCGGCATTGTATAAATCATAACCTTTGGTGGTCCGGTCCACCATGGTTAACCGAATCTCATGGAATATGGCCTATTTCTTCTTGGTGTAATAACTCAGAACGCGAATCTAACGGTCTAAAATTCACTGAAATTCACTCTGCTAAAATTTCTATCATAAAACAAGGACAACTCATCTCATACCCAAAGGATATCAACGACCTAATAACGGAAAAAAAACTCTTTCACCAAAATTAACTTTGCTTAGGTACTCTGAATTTTTGGACAGCGAGGGATTTTTACGCGCCGGGGGACGCATAAAACATGCTGCAGTTTCTTATTACATAAAACATCCTATAATACTTCCAAAATCTAACAAAATTTCATTCCTAATAATACAGGATATTCACTTGGGGTACGCTCACGCTGGAGTATCGGAGACATTCGCTTTTGTCCGGTAGCAATTCTGGATAATGGGCTGTCGAAACATTGTTCAAAAGGTCGTTCATGATTGCAAACCCTGTTTTATGCAACGAAAATCAACCTGCGAGCAACTAATGGGGAACCTCCCTCCTCAACGTGTTCAGGATTCTTATCCTGAGTATCCATTTCAAAGAGTTGCCATTGATTTTTTTTTTTTTTTTTTTTTTTTTTATAATTAGCGCGCACACAAGGGGTTATTACTACCCTTAAAATGATTTACACAGTACGAGCATTAGGAAAATAAGGAGGGGTTTAAAAGGAGATACCGATGCACATTAGTTTTAAATTTTTGAACATTACAATGGGAAGGAAAAATAGAGCTGGGTAAAGCATTCCACATTCGTGTAGTCCTGCTAAAGAAAGAATCTCTGTATCTCACAGTACGTCCGAAGGTGGACTCAAGGGTAAACTGATGAGCATTCCTAAAAGCGCGAGTATTGCGGTTAAATTGTTTAAGGGAGGAATGCAACTGGCTATTTCGCTAGAGCATTGTCTATAGAAGTAACGGTAAAATAATGAAAGACAAGAAACATTGCGACGGTGCTCGAGAGATTCAAATGTTTCTGTTATACTTCTATCACCTATCATTTTTAAAGCTCTTTTTTGGATTCTATCCAAAAGACTCAAGTGTGTTATTGGAGCACCTGCCCAAATATGGGAATTGTACTCGAGCTTTGGACGAATATAAGCCTTATAGATTACAGCCAGATCAGAAGGGGTAAAAAATTTCTTGCAACGTCGAAGGAAACCTAAACACTTGGCAGCGGTTTTGGCAACGTTGAATATGTGGTCATTCCACACAAGGTGGTCTGTGATGCACATACCGAGCACAGAGAGTTGTTCAGTTTCCTCAATGCAAGTGCCACTCATGGATAGCGGCATAGAGGGTGGGTTCTGCTTTAACGACAGGAGACAGCATTGAGTTTTTGAAGCATTAAATTCTACACGGTTTTTTATTCCCCAATGGACAATGCTGTCAAGATCAGAATTTAATGAGCTTATCATACGCTGCCGTTCAAGTTCCACTTCTGAAGAACAAGGAAGTGAATCTTTGAACGAATGTGAAAAGCTGAGGGTACTATCATCAGCAAAACAATTTAGTGGATTAGAAGTTTCAGATAAGAGATCGTTGATAAACATGAGGAAGAGAGTCGGAGACAAAACGGAGCCCTGGGGTACACCAGCATTTATTTTATGAGTTTCAGACTTGAGACCATCCAATACAACTTGTATTGAGCGGCCTGAAAGGTAATTTCTAATCCAACGAAGAAGAGATTCATCAATACCAAATGCACGCATTTTCGATAAGAGAGCTTGATGCCAAACTCTATCAAATGTCTTGGAAATATCAAGTGCAATAATCTTACTTTCTCCAAAACGATGTAAAGATTTGTGCCACTGTTCGGTGAGATATACCATCAGATCACCAGTGGACTTATTGCTACGAAAGCCATACTGCCGGTCATTAAGAAACTTTGTTCTTCGAGATATTTCTTGAGCTGATTATTTATCAGCGTTTCCATGACCTTGGAAAGAAGGGACGTAAGTGCAATTGGACGATAATTTGAGGGGGACGAAGATTCACCTTTTTTAGGGACAGGCTGGACAAATGCTGTTTTCCATCTACTCGGAAAGAGTCCAGAGGAATAGGATAGATAGAAAAGCTTACGCAGTGGTTTTGCCAGCGTTGAAGAACACCTCTTCAGAACAATAGGAGGGATACTATCCGGGCCAGCGGATTTGTGTATGTCAAGATCTTTCAGGACTCTTGCAACTGTACGAGTACGAAAGAAGACTCGTCCCATGAAAAAATTTGTGTTCTTAAGTACAGGAGGAGTCATAACACTCTCTGGCAGCGTCGAATTAGCAGCAAAGTGTGCTGCAAGCAAATTGGCTTTATCAATAGAGCTGACGTAGGGTGTGTTATTGATAACGAGCGTTGGGACCGATGACGAAGTAGTATTTCGGATATTTTTTACAAATGACCAGAAATTTTTACTACCCTTGGGACATTGTAGTATTTTCTGCCTAATTTGTTGGTCATGTAAGAACTTGGTCTTTCGAATATGATCATTGCAAGTCTTTCTAGCTTGTTTGAACTTATTCCGGTTTTCCTCAGTAGGGTTGGCTTTATAACATCGGAAACTTACTTCTCTGACCCTGATAACCTCTTTACAGCTCAAATCAAACCATGAGTTCTCTTTCGGTTTGATAGATTTTTCCCTATGCGGGATATAATCTCTCATTCCGATGAGAATTAAATTTGTAATCATATCTGCACTGGAGTTCACGTCACTATCGAGGAAGCATAATGACCAGTTAAAGTTTCTGAAGAAATCATTGAGACCGTCCCAGTTGGCTTTCTCGTATTGCCAAACGGTTCTCTTGGGAGTTTTCTCTTTAACTGAGGTTTTCAGACACGAGAAATTCGCAGATATGACACAGTGGTCTGATGTGCCTAGAGGCGATAATACACTGATGGTGTATTTATCAGGATCAGAGGTAAGGAACAAGTCTAGTGTGTTGGCGGTTCGACCTGCAACGTCAGGAATTCGAGTTGGCTCATTAACAAGCAGAGTCAAGTGGTTTAACTCACCAAAGACCTCAACATACCTTCCTTCGGGTCCACCTCGATGAGTTTCACCTTGTCGTGGTGGGGTGGCTTACGTCTTTCTCTGGCTTGCTAGAGTTAGACAACTAAGAAAACTCATCACGTAGAACTTATATAAAATAAGTCACGTGGCATACACATCAAAAAACGATCGAGACATCTCTTTCGTATGTGTATGCAAAAGCAATCTAATGTAGTATTAGAAAATGATGTTAAAATCAGATTGCTAGATAAGAAAATTGAAATTTTGAACGCTTGGAGGACATCGGTTGTAGTTCAAGCCATGTCCGAAAAAATCTCGGTGCTATACCCAATCTCAGAATATGATAGATCCTATCAGAAACTGAGCAACGGGTCCCTGGTGCTGATTTATATAAATCTTGAACAATGTGATGTGGGGGTCACGGCCTTGACGAAGGGTAGTTGAGCGATATGACCGTCTCTTTTGCCTGGAGTCTTGGTTTAGCAATACAATGGACGGTCCTTCCTGGTACCTGAAATTAAATTGCGGGGAATGTCTCTATCCCTTTTGGTGTAGGACGAGCAAGACTAATCGTTTCGGTGCGGATTGTGGTTGGCTTTGGTCGGCTATGATCTGCATCTTTATTTTGCTTAATTTATTAAGCGCATATGATATTACTGGTGACATTTTTAAAATGACTCCATAATTATAAAGAAAAGTAACAAGTATGAACAATAACAAGATGAAGATATCTCCGTAGAGTGATATCAATAAGGTTATGGTTGGCTTTGGCCGGCTATGATCTGCACCCTCATTTTGCTTAATTTATTAAGCGCATGTAATATTATTGGTGATATTTTTAAAATAACTCCATAATATAAAAAAGGAGCAAATAAGAACACCCTAATTGGGTACCACGGGGATAGTGATTACTAATCTCCCGCTAATTATAGCCCCCATGGAGTAAGGACCATGGAATCACTGTCACTGGGAAGGCCCTCTGTAAAGAGAGCTCGTGGTGGCTGTGATTATACCAATCGAGTTACGCGATTGGCTATTGTGGTTTTTACTGCAATAGTTAGATAACACAATTAGATCCGTACCAAAGGGTAATGAACTGCCTACACAGTACAAAATTTGGAACAACCTAAAAATGCTTGATTCGCACCCCATTGACAGGACCAACGAATTGTCTTGGGTGTTAGTCTTGCATGGGTTGGAAGGGTGTGGCCACCTTTCATCCAGATAAAAGGCAACTGGGACCTAGTCCTGGGCCGTCAGTGCTTGAGGTTAAGCAGTGGGGTGAAAGCTTAATCGCTAGGTATCCACTATAAAAGCTTAAATTTCAGTTCTTCCTTCGGGTGTTGTCTGACCAGAAAAGCGAAGCCAACTAGAATTGTGTACATTGAAATCGCCCGCAATGACGATTTCAGTGTGAGGATAATGGGAAACAATTCTTTGGATGGAATCGGACAGAGCATCAAATTCGTTAAAAGTTGAATTTCTGCCTAGGTTTGGACTTCGATAAATGAAACAGGTATGTATGATGTGCTTATGTACCGTGAATTTTAACCATATAAAATTGAAATTCGTATTTAAACATTTACCATATTGCGGTTGAAGTTGGTACGCAACATCATTTCTAATAAAGATTCCGAGACCGTGGTGTGGGAAGAATAATGGCACTAAGCTATACCCATGTAGAGAAAATTCCGAATGATCGGTATTCTCACCTACCTGAGTTTCACTTAGTGCCAAAACAGCTGGCCTGTTCTTTACAGTATGAACGTACGTGGCACAGAAGTTCTTACGCAAGCCCCGAATGTTGCTAAAATCAACCCTAAAATCACTTACCATTGCAATATTCACAAAACAAAAAAAACTAAAACAAACGAATAGTCTAATTTAATAATTAATAAACTCAGTACCAGTTGATCTTTTCAATACACATTACCATTAGTGTTATGCCTAAATGGCAATATGTATCAAATCCGCTCCTGGTTTAAAGAGAGTAATAATTATCAAATATACATTTGTTGTTATCTACACTTGATTCATCGTACACTCTATGTGTGTGTACATACAGTGCATACGATAATCAAGGTAGATCAACTGTAAGTGATGGGGGAAAGGGATGGACCAGGGGATTAGCACTCGCGTTTCTGTGATTTTTTTTTTCTATTTTATTCACTTTTACTTGAACTAATTTAGTTTTATTGTTTTTTGTGTTTAAAATTGCGGCGGTACTATTTTTATTATTATTTTTTTTTTGTATTTAATTGGGTTATTGATTTTTTTTTTGTTTTTTTTTTTTTGTGTTAAAAATTGCGGCGGGATTTATGGAAAGCACGAACAGTTGGTGCGCGCACGTTGACCTGCGGATCGGCACTCCATACCCAATTTATTTGAAATTGCAGGACACGATTATATAGTAATCATTGACGCATATTCAGTTTTATAACATCGAAAAAATTGATTTGGAAAACATCTAACCAAATTATTGAAGACATTGTGAAAGTATTCTAATGCTTAGGGTTTCTGTCAAATGCGATATAAGCCCATTTGGATCAACGGCATTCGAAAAATTTGCCAATGAGGCAAATATTTTTTTCACTTTTTCAAGTCAGTTGTTACATCGAAACAATGTGAACGAAGTCGATGTTCAAGAAAAAATTAAAAAAAAGAGAAACAGAAGTACTACTACGATCGAACCGCCAAATCTTTGTCAATGTTGAATGTGGGCGACCAAGTAACTTTTAAGCGGAAATTATTGGCATTATCGAAAAATTGTAGGTAATGTTAACGATAGGTCATATATTGTGGTGGACAACTTTGGTCGTTATTTTCGAAATCGTATATCCTCAGCTAAGACAAAAAGAAATAATGAAATGAACACAAGTGAATTATGTTCTTTTTGAAGATCATATTAGAAAAAATGTAATTATAGAAGACTGTAGTGTTAACAAAATTAATGTTTTACCCCCTCCTAAGAATAACAATTTTATTTTATTATTTATTTATTAATTTATTGTCTATAAGTATAAACTTTCGTAGACTTGAACTAAGCATAATAATAATGAATATAAACAAAATATTTATAAATAAGTAGGTATTGTATATGTAATATGTATAAACAAAATTTCTTAATCTAAAAACTGAATGATATAATATTTAAAATTTTGAATTTAAGAGTTTCCTTAGAACATTTAAGATCAATAACATTTGCATATTTACGTATTAAAAAATTTACAGCACCTTGTGACAGGTTCATTACAGCCATAATTTGTAGAGTGATGAGGAATATCAAAAAAGTGGTTAACTCTTGGCCTTAGAGAGCGTGAAGGGTTATGCGTTCTAAATAATAGATGTAAAGAAGGGCAACAAATATGTCCAATGACAATATCTCTGGCGAAAGATATCAAGAAATGAACTCGTTTTGTTTGCAAGGATTTCAAGTCTAGTAATAGGCAACGCGATTTATATTGTGGTAATGGAACTGTCCAATTAAGCTGACGAAGAGTATATTCTGTGAATCTTTTCTGAATCTTCTCAATCCTATTCGAAGTATTTTTATAAAAAGGACGCCACACATCACTACAATATTCCAATATTGGCCGCACTAAGCTAACAAAAACATTTTTCAATGTGTATGGACAACGAAAGTCTTTAGAATTTCTAATTAAAAAGCCTAACATAGAGTTAGCCCTAGAAATGATGAAGTCTACATGCATTTTAAACGAACTTGGAATCAAAAATTACTCCTAGATCCTTATGATTATATATTTTTTGTAGTTGACTTGTTTCTAACTTATAAGACAAAATTAATGGAAGGAGAGATCTTGTAAAAGAGAGTTGGCAACATTTATTGATATTTATAGATAGATCATTACGACTACACCATTTATAGAAGTTATCTAAGTCGCTCTGAAGGTTTTTGCAATCACCAATTAATTCAACCCTTTTGAAAATCTTAACATTATCAGCAAATAATAAGCATTGAGAGAAAGAAATATTAAAGATATGTATATTTAAGTAAAGAAGATCAGTAAATGTCACATAAATCTTAAGCTTATTGCAATATTAAATTCACCACACCGACTTAGGTGCTATTATATATTTATGTTTAAGATCAGTTGTAATAAAGAGAGCCTAACGCAAAGATCGCTGGTGTTGTCTGTTCTTTTTGCGATCCCTCCTATTACCTGGGTCCCCCTTTCACTCGTACATATTAATTAAGAGGGAGATCGCTGATGAAAAGTAAAAATAACAAGGGACGCAGATGACTTCCTTGAGGAACTCCAGATTTATTTGATATTTTTTCAGAACGATTTGAACCTAATTTGACGTATTAAATACGATTCGTAAGATAACTATAGCTATACAATTGGGTAATAGGCCATTGAATCCGATATAACCTAGCTTTTTAATAAGTATTTTGTGGTTCACTCTATCAAAGGCTTTAATGTTAATTGTTACAAATTGTAACAAAAAAAAATAGTTTCACTTGAAAGAAGCGAATCAAAGTAAGGCGAAAGATCAATTAGACAACCGAACTCACAAGTGGTTAATGATGATTCAGTTGATCGTGACAGCTCTCCGCCTGATTCAGGAATAAAGGCTCCTGACGAGCCTGGCTTAAGTGGCCGAATTAGTGTACAACCTGTTCGGTATGGAAATTTATCTGCCAAGTAGATTATATAAGTCAAACTAATATTTTATTTGCAGAATTTGCTACCTTGATAACTCGCTTAAAGGCATGTTTAAACTTATGAACCATACCTCCTGTGTCAAATAAACCAACCGATCTGTTAGCATACTCCCGGAAATTTCCCACTTCTTTACTTTTACGAACTACCTCCAGAAAAAAACTCGCTTTCGCTTATAAAACGTTGCGAAAAATGCAAACGACGACTGTGTCATATTTAAAACAAAACACTTAACATCCACCGATCGGAGTATGATACGCATTATTAAAGAAGTCCCAAGCCCAGACGGTAGATTGCGGGTGGCAACAATAAGCACCCGATTTAACGTTTGCCTATAAATGACTGAACCAAGAAACAAATGCACTTCCATAAATTAAACAACATTTTTAGCTGAATTAACTATAAACTTTTATTATTTTTGGATGAAGTATCTTAAAACTTCTATTTTTAGATGAAGCTGTCTATAAACTTCTTTTCTTTATTATTAAAGGGCACATATTAAATATTATTTTTTTCTCATCAACGATCTTACAAAAAAAAAAACAAATTTAATTAAATTACGACTTTTCTCAGACGAATGAATTATTCTTATGATTTTTAATTTTTATAATATTCTACAACTGTACTAATAGATACGTAGTAAAGTTTTAAACTAGTTGTTTCATTTTTTTTTTAAATATAGTTTTTTAAATTCATTTTTAGGACAAAAAAAGATGAAATACTTATTCTAACCAAACTTTGACTACTTCTTAAAAAATGTAAGAAAACCTTTGTGGCCAACTACTTTAAAAACTTTCCTATTAAATGAGCTTTCCAAAATGGTACAACACATCCTTGTGTCTACAATAACTAATAACGAAATTTGCTATTGATCTAGCAAAGGAGCTGTTTACTATTTTCAGATGAATGCTAAGTTACCGTGAATAGTCAATTGTTATAGGAATATTAAACAATTTCTTGCAAATATTTAGTAGCTGGTCTGCCTGTCCTTTGTTCGTGACTGAAACAGTTCTTAGAAATACATAAATATTAAAATTGTAAATGCAAAAACTTCTTTTTGTTTGATGTGAAATACAGTTAGTAAAAAATACTGTTATTAGTAATTATGTTATTCATTACCGTTTAAAACAAATTTTCAAATCCTTGGCATTAAGATTATGTATTATTTACTGGACATCCTATACAAAACTTTAACCTAATGTATAATCTAGAACATAAATAGGAAATAATAGAATAAAACAAATGAACAAATAAAAAACTGTCTTTACCATTTAAAAAGTATGAACCTAGAGTTGGTCATTTGAACATTCAAACAGCTGGAGCACAGTTCCCATATTGAGCAGGTTCTTGAAGAACCCACTTGAGCCTCTTGGATGGAATCCAAAAAAGGGCTTTAAAATGATAATAGCACCGCCGCAATGTTTCTTGCATTTTATTAAATAAACGTTATTTTTATGAACATTAGTGAAATAGCATTCCTGCCTTAAAAATGTACAACAATAATATTTGGAATGCATAACAGTTCATCCTTGAGCCCAATTTCTTAGAATCTCACACATGCAAAGATTCTTTCTTGATCCGAACTACATGAATGTACGAGTATAATACCGGGCCAATATTTGACTCCCATTGCGAAGTTCAGATACTCAAAAAGTCAAAACCAATACCAATACATCGGTATCTCCTTTTAAATCCTCTGCAACTTTCTTAAACGCTCGCGCTCTGTTGAAAAGTTATAAGCTTAGTCAAAACCCCTTTAGTGAGCGCAAAGTAAGGAAACATGCTCTTGGTTACGAAGCGTCAATTTTTGTGGATGAAGACTGTTGAAAATTGGTCGCGTTCGGGTTCGTATCCAAAGGTATCCGGATTTGTTGGTGTTGTTGTAATCCCATAGGAAAAAACAACTGATTAACGAAACAGCTGATGTCAAGCAGAAATCTAAAGCTATCCAAAAATTTTTGGTATACTAAACTATCCAAGGGGAATTTTGAAGAACAGCTGACATTTCAGCTGATTTATTTTCTTTTGTGTCGAGTACAGGGTTGGCCGAACTATAACTTTTTAACATTTGTTGCGTCTAGTACTAATTTACTAATTGAGAAAAGTAAAGTTTGTTGCATTAAAGATCTCATTCGGATCCTACTGCAAATCTTTTATTCTTTGAACTTCAGATTATTTCTTGATATAGGAGGTATTAAACTCAAATTCTTTTAGGATTTTCATAGAAATATGAAATGATCTTAACTCTTAAACATGACTTGTTATGGGATTATATGGACATATTTAGAGCTGAGTTTTCAGAAAAGGGTTCTTTTAAGACTATAAGCTTATAATCTTATTGCAAGAAGAGAAAATAGTGTTGCTATAAGATTTAAGTAGATTTAAGTAGTTTTAAGCTGCAAAAGTGTTTACCTCTTAAAATAAAAATGTTATGAAACCCAGTCCAGTTTCATAACAAGATATTAATACTTAGGTATAACAATGGGATATAAGAGTTGTATGGGAGTTTTTTTTTGTCAGATTTCAAGAGTTTAGCTCTGGAGAGTATGTTAGTTGGGCTTATTCATTTTTAATAAGCGAAGTGAAAATGGCTGGTCAAAAAGCTACATAATTATTGGGCTGAAGGTGGATTTACTACACAATTAAAATAAAAAATGATCGTACTGGAGCTCTATTCGACAAGTGTGCTGCGCTCCTTAAAAATAAACAGTTTCAATATAATTACCAGTTCTTGGTTTTTATTATTTTTAAAAAGTTTTTTTGGTAATATTTATATGAACGTACCTTGAAACGACAGCGTCTGCTCACCAAATGTGAACAAGCACTAAAAGAAATTGTATCTTAACTCTGTCGGCTTAAAGCTCACCGCTCATTAAAATCTCAAAAAAACCTCGTTGGCGTGAGAAAATTTGTGGTTAAAAAATCTGCCCTTTTCAATTTACCTTTCCTCATTGCAGGATTTAATTATCAAAAATTTGAACTAAAAACTTAATAGAGACATTGTCAGTTGTATATATTTATAAGGGCTATACCATATTATATTCTTAAATATTTAATGAATTATTATAATAAAAAAAATTCATAGGATTTGTAATCCAGTATACATATGTATATCTAATATTAATTGTTTGTTTTGCGGATTAGCAAATGGTGTCTTGCTGCAACTAATATCTTTAAATCATGTGTTCATAATCCAAATCCTTTGATTATGCCAAAGAAAATTGTTTGTCTCCAAAAATAAACTTCCCATCTATCGTGTATCATTCCTACAATTCTTCATCTTTATTGTAAATGAAACATTTTCAGTTTTTGTACAAACCTTCATAAGATCATAAATATGCAAAATTGTTTGGTTTCCATTATTCTATTTTTTTTATGAATTAACTACGTATGTACCAGACGTAACAAATTGTAGTAAATTAGGCATGTAGTTGAATCGGCCAACCCTGGACGATTCACGTCTTTTTTTGACTTTGACAGTAAATGGTACCTATCCGGTTTTTGTCGTTCGCCAACGTATCGGATACTAAAGTATCTTAGATACCCTATCGGACTACGAGGTGAACGCGACCATTATTTTGATTAAATAATTCTTTGAATTAAATTACGAGTATTTAGTGAAAATTCTACTTGAATGATTTATTTCTATAGTTTATATAATTTTCTTTAAGCAAAAACAAACAACAGATGAGTCCAAGTAATATTCTGCACCAATTTTTGTGGACTAATGACAATTTAAATCTATTTGGAATATAATTTGATAAGTCCAATTAAACAGTGCTGATTTTCTACGTGATTGGTGTATTTAGTAATAATACATATATGTTTAAAGGAATTATATTTAAAAATGGAAAACATTTTATATCAAGTGATTATTAGTCTGATTGTCTATCACGGCTAATTTTCTTTATGGTTAGAAAATTTAATATGAGTTTAAATATAAAATTGAATCATCTAAAATGCCTGCCTAAAATTTCAATACAAACATTAATTTTTCAATAACTTGAAATAGTAAATATCTACATATATTTGTCTACATATAATTATAAATAGAACCAAAATTCTTCTATCTTCTTGCAGTGAGTTGGACATGGATCCCCTGCCGTTTTACGATAACGTGATATTTTATTTGAATACAATTTGAACAGAATGTCATTTTATACTATACTTTTTCAACAAAAAAAAAAATGTAAGTACACGGAACATAGGAGTATTTGCCTCTCACTTTGACTGTAATGGCTTTCAATAAGCTATCTCTTTTTTAAGCGTTGCTAGCGTTGCCAGACGTCCTGGTTTACCCGAGACGTCCCGGATTTTAGACATAAATTCATTTGTCCCGCTGGGGCAGCTTTTTTGCCGCGTTGGGACTCAAACTCACAAAATAATGCCTAATACACCTAAATATCTTTCAGTGGTAAGGAACAATCGCTGCATTGTGATTTAACCTTAAGAAATTGCTTTTAACATTTCAATCAAACAAACCTAACTTAACAAAGAATGCATTTTTGCAAACTAAGTAATAACTAATATATATATATATATATGTATATATACATATATATATAAATATATATATACAGGGTGTCCCACAGTCACCGCCCCAAATGAAAACCATGGATTCCTGAGGTCATTTTAAGTCGAAAAACTTAAGAGGTCATTTTCTCGTTTTCGTCCCGTTTTCGAGTTATAACGGTTTTTATGGTTTTTCCCTTAACTGGCTTTATCTTTGCCAAACTCTTTTAAATACAAAATTAACTTTTTCTGAGCTATTGTGGTTAAGAAAAGGACAAATAGATCAATTTATCCCATTTCAGCGTATATTAATAACATTTCCAGATATTCTTGATTAGTGTAATCCATTGTTCGCAAATAATTGAAAAAAAACTACAACTTGAATAACAAATCCAAAATGGAGTATCAAGTGAAAGAACACGACGCGGACACTAGATCACGCGAGAAAGATATTTACAACCTTCAAATCATAATGCAAATCTTTACTATTTACATAAGTTAACGGTCTTACTAATTAACTTTATCTATTTGTCCTTTTCTTAACCACAATAGCTCAGAAAAAGTTAATTTTGTATTTAAAAATTATTATTTTTTTTATTTCACTCAGTTTGTTTATTTTTTGTTAATTACATTTAGTATTCTTTTTAAGAAAAAAAAATATTTTTTTTAAGAAAATGAACTGGGCTTTAATAATAAGTGAAAAAAATTAATACTTATTAACGTGTTTTTTTGAATAAAATGATATCAAAGTGAAAAAAACTACTTAAAAAACGAAAAAATTGGGTTTGATGCAAAATTGCGGAGAAACCGTTGTCCGCAGAAAAAAAATTCTTTGGACAAACTAAAACTGTAATAAATTCTTGATTGGTTACAAAAAAAATTTTACGAATCGGACAGAGTTTGGCAAAGATAAAGCCAGTTAAGGGAAAAACCATAAAAACCGTTATAACTCGAAAACGGGACGAAAACGAGAAAATGACCTCTTAAGTTTTTCGACTTAAAATGACCTTAGGAATCCATGGTTTTCATTTGGGGCGGTGACTGTGGGACACCCTGTATATAGGAGGTAAATTGAAAAATTTGAATTTATTTTTTTCGACACCGCAGAGTGGTAAGATCGCACAAAAATTAAGTAGTTATAAATGAAAAACTATTTGCCAATTAAAATTTAAACATAGATTAAACCGCTTATAGATCAAAAAATTTAACCAAATAACACTATACTAAAAGGAAACCCAATAATTGCTTTTGAACTAATTTTCCACACATACAAACAAAAAGAAAAACTTTCAAAAAAAGGGAAAAAGATACATACATATAACAAATAATTTCGTTACATACTTCTAAGAGAAAATTAACAATTTTTCCTAATATTAACATTTAAATTATATAAGGTATGAACATTTTTACGAGGCTTATAGCGAGTATGAAGAAAGAATCAAATATAATATTAAAAATAAAACAATGTAAAAAACAGAATAGGATTAGACAATATATGATAGTATCTTTGTATATAAAACTTATAGTATTATAACGAAAGATTGTGGTGACATCTTAAGAATAGGGACAATACTTGCTAGATTTGTCTCTGCTTCATATAATAATAAAATATTCTGTTTTTTACTACTTGTTTTGTATCTTATCCACCTGGCTAGAGTTCGCAATATAAAATTACGCTCCATGATAATACTATATGTTATATATACAAAGATAGTATGTAATTCTATTTCTACGAATGACGGATAAAACTAACAGACCGCGGCAGCTATCTCTCTGTTTAAAAATTAGTTTTATTCCAGAGCATAATGTATGTACAACATAGTAGAAATCCTGGACCTTACCAACAGTCGAAATAAGAGACGACTTTAATATTTGAGAGAAATGGACCATTATGTAAAAAGCTTTATAAAGTTAGCCATACATGTTATGAACTTAATATTTATGTGAACTCTAAATTATGAACCATTTATTGTATGGAACCTAAAAAATAAAATGTAGCATATATGGTCAGTTATATAGAGTCCATTAAATAATGCTTCATTTCGCTCAAATATTAAAGTCGTCTCTTAATTTGATTGTTAGTAAGGCCCCCTGAGTGGAAACAAAATATGAAAAATAATTTTTCAATATTTGATGTGCGATTGTAGTAGACCAAGAGCACAAGAAATTTTTGCATATATATAAATAAAATATGTTTGTGTTATTTTTTGTTTGTTTTTTTTTTTAGTTCAGAGAAGAAATTATGTTAGGTATGTTGTGAAGAAATTATAATTTATTTTATTGTTCCTTTCATATTTATTATTAGCTATATTTTTATATGGCATTAAATACAGAATGGGGTATTAAAATTTAGATTTCATATATTACTATTTACAAAAAAAGCAGGAGTCATGTAAGTAATAAATAAATTCGGTGGTGCAAGAGCTCGATGAGAACAAGGAATGGAGGGGATCTACAATTTTCTCCGGAATCCGAACTGCTAATGAGCAATACTTTTCAAGACCAGAGATACTCTTGGATAATTTGTCAACAGTCGAGGACGCTAACCATTATCCCATAATATAATTCACATGACAAGTTATGGACACGAAATGAAAAACAAATGAAACACACAAAATATCTTTGATCGCACTTAATTATAGCTCGTATACATTTTTCTCGAAACATCAGCTTACATTTCGACTTATGATCTTTGTGGAGAACATGTCACAAAATGTACGTTCCATAAATGAAATCAATAAGAGATACTTTTGGATGATTTCCACAATCTAAAATGACTGTGTGATCTTAATATATGATCTCTTGGCTTTAGCGGAAATTTCTAGGGTTTGAAACAATTCAATAATGTATACATTTGGAAACAGGTTCATTCTATTTCATTACATTAATATTCATAGCATATTTATATTGGAAAATATTCAAGCAGCACGAGGGGAATAAATGTATCTATATTTTAACATATATATATAAACTAAAATATGAATCTATTGATAATTACATAAAATATTAAATATTAACGTAGTAAAATGTTAACGTTATTAATGTTAAGAGTTATCTGTTTTTTTGTTCGAATGCTAAAAATTAAACTACATATATAAAAGCAAACAAAAATTTTACTTAAATTATTTTATTAAATTTGCTTTTGGATAAAATGATTTAAAACTTACATTTTCGGTGGGGGGCGCTGTCGGATTCTTTGAGAAGAAACCACCAAGCAACCCACCCAATATGCCAGAGCCTCCTTCAGTCTGCTTTAAAGTGTATTAGTTTTTTTTTATTATAATAATATTGTTATGTTTGTGAGGTGTTTTATATAAAATTGTTTGACTTTTATGCATTAATATACCTATAAATATGTTTAATTGTAAAAAGATAATGTTTTTTATTTGTATGTCACACTGTTCTTTTTAAAAGTGATTTATGATATCTATTAAAATGGTTTGAAGTTTGTAATGTGTTTTGAAAATCCATATTTTGAAAATGTTTTTTTGACTTACAACAATTCCCATCAAAATTAATTGTAAAAATATACCCTTTTGACTCAAAACTAATATAAAACATTGCAATTAAAACCAAGATGATAATAGTCTGTTAGAAAACGCATATGATTAAATTAATTTTAGATGCAACTAACAATTCCATCATCGTATCCGATGGCAAAAGAATCTTTTAGGTTTGAACGAACCTTTGTTGTTTTTTGCGTATTTCAGAAATATATTGAAAAAAACTTAGAAACACACTTAGCTACATACAAATAAACTGTTCAAAGTTTATTTCAGAGTTGACATTCATGAAGTTCACAAGTGCGCGGAGAAAAGTAAAAAAAATGAAAATAAAAAAAATAAATCCATTGTAAAGTAACAAAATAATAAATTTCAGCGAAAAAGGGATAAGCTTAGGTTAACCTACGATACCTGCCAAAATTAAATTAATTTCAAGAAGAGTTATTCCGAATAGAATATTTTTCTTTTTTTCAAATACAATAATTAATATTAATCCTTTAGGTAGTAGTAGTTGGGGCGACATCTTAAGCATAGCGATAAAACTTATTAGATTTGTCTCTGCTAAATTAAATAATAAAATATTATTTTTTTTACTATCTACTAGTTTTGTATCTTATCCTACTCTTCACTGTAAAGTCGTGTGCTAATTTCAGCGCCACAACCAGGGGTGGAATCGCGTAAGGTGATAGTTGATTATCAATTTGTTGATTGTCGTTTTGACCATCGCTCTCTCTATAATTCTTAATTGATATGATAGAGACAGCTATAGTCAAAAACGGCAATCAACGAATTGATAGTCAACTATCACCTTACGCGATTCCACCCCAGGATAGCGTTGGTATCATAAAATCACACTCTATGATAATACTATTGACACATGGAGTCACGGCACCTGGCAGTCAGCGCGTGAACCTTCAATTGGAGACAGATTTTTTTTAGATTTGACGTTCAATGTATTTCCCATAAGAAAAAAGCAAAAATGTGTCGGAAAAACTTTGATTTAACTAATCAAATTTATATGAACCGGTATGCATTTTATGATTTTAAAAGAATAGTAATATGTGTCAATTTCTAAATCAGGTTAAAAATATAGAACGAAACTTAATTAATCTTTTGTAACTCATCTTCAAAAATCGTAAACATATCGTATGTGAATAACAGACGAAACAGTTTTTTTAAGAAGCAATTTGCATGGCCTTCTTTGACTAGCCATGTTTTAGGCTCAAGGTAGAATATTTGTCGTTAAATCAATAATTATCTATTTAATTAAAAATAAAACAAACATAAGACCCCTGTGACCTGACAAGTCAGCAATTTTTTCAAGTGTAATTAAATTACTATGTAATATAAGAACACAAATGTAACAAAAAAAAAACACAATAAAGTTTACTAATACTATGTACTTCTATTATTTTTTCAATTCAATTCGGTCGCTGTACGTCGTTTAGTGTTTTCGTTTTCTGAAAAATTTTATTTTTTCTTGTTGACAAATTTCTATGATATTCAAGACAAATTGAAAAGCAGAAAAATGAAAGAAACTTTGTTGTTTTTGTGACTTAATTGAAAAAATTCATTTATATCCATTTTTTAAAGTATTTGTTGTTGTTTTCTTGCGATTTCTTAACATTTTTTGAGTAGAAATTACACAGGATTAATTATGTTTTTGAAATATTTTCCACCTGATTTATAAATAAATACAGATTATTATTCTGTTAACATCATAATATTGATACCCGTTCATACACAATTAATTAGTAAAATTTATGTTTTTTGAGCCTCTTTTTGCTTTTTCTTATGGGAAATACATTGAACAACAAATCGTAAAAAATTCTATCTCCATTTGTCAGTACACACACTGACTTATATGTGGCGTGCAAAGCAACTTACCAGGTGCCAATAGGTTATACTCGTATATACTCGTACAAAGGTACCACGCCAGGGTTCGGACTTAGGTTTTAAATTTTCGAAGTAGATACGGAAAAAAACTGAAGTAGATCTAAAATTTTCGAAGTAGTTTTAGGAAATTAAATTATATAAACATAACATATATAAGTAAATTCTGATTTCAGACTTTTAAAAAAATTTTAATTAAATATAACTATGTATTTTAAAGTAAATTTTCCATCAACGAACTTGTACGAATTGTATCAATTCAATAGGTGGCTCATAAATTCTTTACGTTTTTCTGTAAGTGATCTCAAAAACATTAAATTTTCCACAGTGCTTACGTTTAAATGATTCCTTAACTTGTTTTTTATGTAATGCAGTGTGATCAGAGCTGTCTTTAAATATGTTGGTTTAGAATTTCAAAGAGAAGTAGATCATAAAAAAGAGAAGTAGGGAAGTAGATTCAATTTTTTTCTAAAAATCGAAGTAGATCTACTTCGATCGAAGTAAAGTCCGAACCCTGTACCACGCATTAACATATTAAAATTATACTCGTACATTGACGTTATATCTACTTATAACCTCTAATGTATTACTAAAGCAATTCTGTGGTGGCGCTAAAATTAGCATAATTTTACAGTGTAGAGTAGGATAAGGAATAGAAAACGAGTAGTACGAAAGAGAATACCTTATTATATCGATTTTTAAAGTGCAAAACGGAGTAAAAGAGTTTTCCAAAATAGCTGTCTGTGTCATGGCAACCAGCGTTGCCGCCAAAAAAAAAATTTTCGTGCCACACTCTTTGAAAAAACGTGCCATTTGTGACATTTTCGTGCCATATGAAAAACCTCAAGTTATTCTTTAAAAATAAATTTTAATTAAATACTATTACAAACAAATAACAAACAAAAAATCAGTTCCTCTATTCGTGTATAGGTATTTTCCAGAAACAGGAGTTTTTGACATGTTCATAATAAGTAGATAATAAGTTTGTATTATTTAACTACCTATTTCACATCACATGATGAGTACCTATTTTTATTATTAAAAAAACATAAAGACGTAATAAAGCTTTGTTATAATAAGTTAAACAAATAAATTAGCTGGAGGTTTGAAATTTTGGCAATTATTAGGCTTAATAATTTCATTATATGTCATCATAGCATTAATTGTTTTGTATATGACAGTCTGTTTTTGTTGTTTGTTTTAATATTTTTTAGCCTTGAAAACACTCGCTCTGCTGATGCACTTCCGTGAGGCAAACTAAGAAGAATCAACATAAATTTTGAAATATTAATGAACATTCCTTCGTCAATATTGTTTTTTAATTTGTACAACTTAACCTAGAACGTTTTGGAATCTTCAAGAAAAATACTTTCGGCTAGTCCAATCTGAAATTTGTTTCTTATTTCGCCAAAAAGAACATCTTTCTCGCACTCTAATAGATGAGAAATTTCTGATACCAAAATATTGAAGTGTGGCAAAATACTTTGTATGTTTGGATTATTTTTTTTAAAAAGGTTGGGTCAATTATCTTTTTAGGTAAAATAATAAAAAAAACGTGCCATATTGAAACTTTTCGTGCCACCGTGCCACGAGAAAATTTCCGTGTCAAAATGGCACGATCGTGCCACATCGGCAACGCTGATGGCAACCTTTTTTTGTTTTTTATTTTGAATTTACGAATATAATATTTTCTTGTTTGTATGGTTTTTATGAGTTGTGAGGTAAACAGATATACCTACATACGTATGAATGTTTATGATGATTATCGTCTTTTACTTTTATGAAAGCATTTTCTGGCAATAAAAAGGGAACCTATTTGATTTGAAATTTTCAATTTTGCTTAAAAATCAAATATTAACTATTTGAAGCGCGAATTCTTAACCAATGCCGCACATATAAACGGTATTTTACTAAGCACATAATTGAAATAACAAACGTAATCAAATATTTTAGTCAAATTAGTACGAAGTCTGAACTGTTTTAACTTTTTAATCTAATTAAGCATTATATTTTCGCTAACATTTTATTAAAGTTCAAACTTTATTAAAAAAAACTTTATCTCGAATTCGATTTTATTTACGAATGCATAACTTGCCTTATAGTACCTTTAAGTCGCAAGTAAAAATATATATGAATATAATGAATAATAATGAATAATAATAGCAATCAGCTGGGGTCTTACGACCTAGTCGTGCATTTTATTCGTCCTTCATATAGGTAGGTATATAACCTTCACTCATTTCATTAAATCTTCTGCGCACCTGTTTTTTTTATCTTGATTCCTATATCTGCACAACCGACCGTAAGCCAAGTGATTTGGTTCAAGCTATAACCATTTCCCCGCCAATAAGTCTTAGCAGCACTGCTTCTATCTACCTGCTTTATCTATGTACAGCAGGGTTGCAAAATCTTAAGTCACTTTTTAGCTCAAGCTTGGCCTTAATTCATAAGTTTGTTAGTGATTTATGAATTAAAAAAATGTAATTCAGCAGCTAGTTACTGACTTATGAACTAAAAAAATTTAATTCATAAGTCAGTTGGTGACTTGTGAATTAAAAAAATTTAAATCATAAGCTTCTTTGTGACTTAATTAATCCACTGAATAAGCTCCTTGCTTGTAATTTAGAATGATAATGGTAACTCTGTTCTGATGTATATAACAAGCTCACGATCGTATTGACTTGACAGTATCCCTTCTAGTGATGGGCACTATCGAATGATTTGAACTATAGATATTTGGTAACTAATTGATTTGAACTATCGAACGAATTCATTCATTCATTCATTCGTTCAGTTCAAGTAGAATTTGTTACTAATTTCTTATTATTTGAATAATACAAATGGGTCATATGAAGGCAATGAGGAAACATTGTCACTAACCCTACTTTTCGTATTTGTTCTAAAATATATTTTATTTCGTAATAATGGTAATGGCCACCTCACCTAATAAATATCCAATTGTATCTACTCTTGTTTGCTGTAACCAAAATGTTTGTAAAAATCTAAATGGGTCTGAACTTATAGTTACAATAAGATTGACTAGAGTCTATGATAGTTCTCTCAAAACACTCTATACTCACTGCTTTATATTGTAAGCCATAAATTGCCAAATGACATCAAATTATGGCTACTATGTCGGTGGATTAAGAAATGACCAAAAATGCAAAAACAAAAAGAGATTTTATTTATTGCTCCGAAAAAGAGCAATTTTAGGGCTTTCGGCTGACATTTGGAACAAAATACTATATGTAAATACGTCATAGCTGAATTTGTCCTCTATTTGTCAAGTCATAAAATGTCAAATTCCATCAAAGGATGGCCGCGATCGAAGTGGGTTAATTAAGAAAAGTCCAAAAATGCTAAAAAAGAGACTTTATTTATTGCTCCGGAAAAGAGCAATTTTAGGGCTTTCGGCTGACATTTGGAACGAAATACTATTTGTACGTCAAAGCTGAATTTGTCCTCTATTTGTCAAGTCATAAAATGCCAAATTCCATTAAGGAATGGGTACGATGGCGATCGTTTAAGAAACGACCAAAAATGCAAAACTTTTTATTTTTGCTGTAAATACATTATGGATAACTTTTGTGAAACACTTTTGTATCTTCATAATTGACTAGCTCTATGCAAAAAAAATTTAAACATATACTGATATGAATAATAGGAACACAAAAGACGAAACAGAACCCAAAATTTAATCTTTCATAGCCAAACACTGAAATATTAAACCTCACTTTTTAAAATAAACCCTACACTAAGCCATAATAATAATATCTCAAATATTACCGAATCTCAATCAAATCTCACAAATGACGATAAGAATATTATTTCAAAGGTAAACAAAACTAACTTAACACAAACAACAACCAGCTAAAATTAAATGAATGAAAATAGTAACTAAATCAGTAAAATGGTGCAGTTCTACTATCGGGTAAAAAAAGTAATTGAACAAAAAAGTATACTGAAATCGTTCATTGAACGAAAATAGTATACCAAAATCGTTCAAAGTAACTATCGGGTGAAAAACTAGTTGAACAAAAAAGTTATACTAAAAACTTCAAAGTTTATATCGATTGAAAAAGTAATCGAACGAAAATAGTATAATGAAAACTAGTTACTGAAAATAGCTGCTGAAAATAGTAACTGAAACTAGTAACTGAAAATAGTAAC
Source organism: Chrysotoxum bicinctum (assembly GCA_911387755.1). Lineage (NCBI taxonomy): Eukaryota > Metazoa > Arthropoda > Insecta > Diptera > Syrphidae > Chrysotoxum > Chrysotoxum bicinctum. Next base: position 114,812,114 of record OU426988.1, read on the forward strand.
TCAATGACTGGGTACTATCGAATGAATGAACTTTTAGCTACTATCGAATAAGTCGATAGTTTTTATTCGATAGTTCCATTTACTAATCCCTTCAGCAGTGGGATTCAACGGTCGCGTTGGGGTGTACAACTTTTTGCGAAGAATTACAACAACAATTCTTTAAGGAAAGTCAGTTGCTTGCTGTTTTTTAAATGGCATTTTTCCCAACGTAGTGTAGTGATAAGGCGCCACTGCTTTAGAAAAAGCACTCCCATAAGTCCTGTTTTGACAATTTTTGTTGAACAGAGTATAGTGACTTATAAATAAAAAAAAAAAAATTCATAAGCGAATGGCTCAATTCTGATTAGAAAAATTATGAATTGGAAAATTTATAAGCTAGCATGACAATTTTATGATTTATAAACTAGATTTGAAAGCTAAAAAGAGATTAAAAATATAATTTTATACTTATTCGGCAGGTACCAAAAGTTTTGAAGTACTTTTTTAGGAAAACGGAATAATTTTTCCCTATTTTATTAAAAATACATACTAAATTATTTTTAGGTACTTTGGTAAATATCTAAATAATTATGTAGTCAAATCAAGTTTAAGAATTTTGAATCTTCCGAATTTTTTTTTTAAATTCACAAGTCATCTACAGACTTATGAGTTATGACTTAATGTTTTTTAATTGAATAATTCGCCAGCCTTATGTAATTTAATTTAATTTTGGTGGGGGCAATACCCCCAATGATACAAGCTAATTCTTTATCTACCTTAAGTATAGCTCTTAAATCTAGGGTTGGGAATTGGAAGGATGAATAAGACGGAGTTTCAGGCAGGATGAACTGAGATTAAAGTCGAAGCAGTTAATGTTACAATTAATCCTCCTAAGCATGCGAGTAATAGGTTCGTTGGAGACGTAAGAGGTACGGTGGGTAGGCAGATAGAAGAGACGAGGATTTTTTATAGTTCTGTTCAACCAGCTGCACTGGACTACTCTGGGTAGAGAAGTGTAGCTTTTTTGTGTTCATTGAGAAAATTTCTGCATTGACTTACACTGATTTGCGTTTATTGAGCTGAACTAGTGTACACTAGTTCAGAATATTTTGCACTACCTTTTGAGCTAGTGCAGGTTGGTGAAAACTGTCAAAATCAGTTGATGTCATTATTCTATTATATTTTTTTAAAGAATAAATTTGATTTTTTTCCGCGCTTTGTAGTTTTGATTAAAGTTTTTAAATAATACATAGATTGCAACCAACTTCGAGTGAAGGGCGATCTCTGGTGATTCAGTGTTCTCTAATTAATCCAATAATATATTCCGAACGCAAGTGTTTGAACGTTCGATGAAAAAAGGTGAAGAGGAGGAAGAGATTTTGTGCCTAAAAAGCCAACAACGTCGTCGCAGGCACTGGGAATGAATTTCGTCCCTTTACCATCGACTTCAGCGCAGGCATAAGGCATTTTACTTGCGCCGAATTAAATTTGTTTTCTTCTTTTTAACATCTGACGTATGACGTTTTTGCTTGAGTTTGCTCTGACAGTTTTCATGAACCTGCACTGCACTACACTACTCTACACTGGCCTTTTCCTGGTTGAACACAACTTATATTACGGGAATTAGTGATGAAAGAGATGGAATTGTAGAGAGTTGTGCAGTCAACAGACCTTGAAAGTAATCGATGATTGAAGAGAATGTCGCTTATTGTTCTACGTTCTTCCAGAGAATTCAAGTTGATTAACAGAAGTCGGTCTTGATACGGGGGTAAAATAAGAGGGTTATTCCAAGACAAACAACGAAGTGCGAGACGTATGTAGGAAACGACGTTGAATGCTCTCGATTCTGGATATATAAGTTTGTTGATAAGGGGATCATACTTTACAGGCGTATTCAAGAAGCGGACGAACAAAGGTTATGTATAAAGAACAGGCCACGTACTGGTCAGAGAATTCTTTGGACCAACGTTTCACAAAGCCTAGTGCAGAGTTTGCTTTGAGTATAATCTCATCAGTAGGTGTGAGAAAGGTGAGTTCTCTATCATATAAAACAACAAGGTCTCGAATTGACTCATCGGTGGATATCTATGTGCTGATAATGTAAAAGGTATCGACGAAGAGTTTGTGTGAAAAATTTATTGATTGACATTTGGAAATATTTAGTTCTTAGCAATTTTTCAGGCACCAGACAGAAAAATTGTTAAGATCAAGTTGTAGGAGAGTGACATCATGTGTAGAAGAAATGGTCTTGAAAAAAATTGTATCGTCGGCGTAGAGTAAGATATGACAATGTTTAATGATCATTTCAATATCGTTAATAGTAAGAATAAGGACGAGAGGTCCTAAGTGGCTGCCTTGTGAACCCCGGAGGTAGCTAAGAAATCATCAGAGTAGGAAGATCTGAATCGAACTTTGTAGTATCGGGTGTTTAGGTAAGAAGAAATCCATCTTAAGAAGATAGGTTCAAGGCCAAGGGTAGACAGTTTGAATAGAATAGTGAGATTTTGCCAAAGGCCTTACTGAAATTGGTTGAGACAACATCGACTTCCTTTCCGTTTTCTAAGACTGAGAGGCTAAAGGATACGAATTCAACAAGGTTAGTCGCTGTGGACCTACCCTTTATAAACCCGTGTTGTCTAGGGGAAATGAGAGACTTACAACGAAAACTTAAAATACTATACAAAATGCTTTTAAAGATTTTGGGAATATGTGAAAGCTTAGGACGATAGTTTGTAATTTTATACTTTTGGCCCTTTTTATGTATTGGGGTTATAAAAGAGGTCTTCTATAACTGAGAGAATACTCCTTGAGATAGAGATAAACCGAAGATTTTTGAAAGGGGAAGAGAGAGTGTTGAAGAGCATTTTTTGAGAAATATGGCGGGGATACCTACTGGGCCAGGAATATACTAATCATTGAGTTGATTCAGCTTATTTTCGATGAGTAATGAGTCAACGTTATGAGGTAGAAATTGTCCGAGGGAGAAATTCGGTAAATAATTGAAATAATTACAACCAGGTATAGAGGAGTCGTCAGTAAATTATTTTTTAAAGAAATTACCGCCGCTTATTTAGATAAGATATAAGATATAATCTCTTAGCTCTTTAAGAACACCCTAAAAAAATCTTTTGCTCTTAAAGGCCTATTTTAAAGTAAACAGTGTCAAAATGCATTTATGCTTTCTGACTGCTGATGCAAAAATTATTATGGAGCACATTTACCAAGCAGAAAGCATTTAAACGTAACAGGGCTAACTCTTAGGAAACTCCATTATACAGTTCGATTTGTAAATTCGTTCACCAAGAGCTGCAATCAGTTTTAAAGTATATGTACCTAGCTAGTTGGTAGATTGGAAATGTTTAAGCTTGTTTTGGCTGCATAATTATATAAAAATTTGTGTGTCATAAAATTACCATGCTTCCTTAAAAACTTTCCAATTAATAATTTTTTAATCAGATTTCATCCATTAGCTTATGAATTAAATTTTTTTCAATTAATAAGTCACTAGGAAACTTTTGAATTAATTTTATTTTAATTCTTAAGCCACTTACTTGCTCATGACTTAAATTTTTTTAATTCATAAGTCAGTTGGTAGGTTCTGAATTAATTTTTGTTTTTAATTTATAAGTCACTAAGAAGCTTATTATTTAAATTTTTTTAATTCATATTCACAAGTCACCAACTGACTTATGAATTAAATTTTTTTAATTCATAAGTCAGTAACTAGCTGCTGAATTACATTTTTTGAATTCATAAGTCACCCACTATCTTGTCAATTAAAGCCAAGCTTAAACTAAAAAGTGACATAAGCTTTTGCAACCCTGATTGAAAGTAGCATCGAATTTTTGAATTGATATCAAAAGCGAAAAGAGCAGAATATAGTTTCCTTCTGAAGTACTAGGGGTTTTAAATCAATACGAAAGATTCCAAATAGCACAACAATCCTCTAGGAGAGGTCTCACAATTGACAAATACAGAGTCTTAAGAATGTAAGGATCTTCAAAAGACTTTGGCTTAAAATCTTAGTTCAATTAGTACGGTGTTAAACCTGTTTTAGTATGAATTTTTGCACGAACTGTCATTGATTTAGGTGTGTTCAGAAGCAATTTATTAAAAAAATTGGCTTAGAACGAAACTAGTTAGAAAATGGTTAAAATTAGGAATGAGTTAGTAAACTACTTAAAGTTAGCAAATCGCTAAGTAGTATCATACTAATACTAATACCTTAATAAAAGGCTGTTTGAAATTTTGCGCCTTTGAATTTCTAATTATGAAACCCAAGATCGAATTTCTCTGAAGATAACTTGGTCAATTTGGAGCGAAAAATTCATATTAGAATCAAAGATAACTCTAAGGTCCTTTTGACTCATTATTCTTTGTAGGTATTAACTATCAATTTCGTAATCAAAACAAATAGGATTGAGTATCTATTCTCAATCCACAACATTTCTACACTTATTATTATTGAATTATAATCCATTTATGTAGATTACACCAGTAAAATATATTATTAAGATCATTTAGATTATTTAGATTGTTTAAGATCAGATCAAATGCCAAGCTTAAAGAAAATCAGAAAACCAAAATCAAGTTTAGGCTATCGCTATCATCGTAATGTTAACTTTGCTAAAAATCTCAAGTTCGATTTTCTTAAGAATGCATAACTTGACTTATAATATGTGCTTTTAAGTCGCAAGTAAATATTTGGCTGAAGAAATTAGATGCTATATATGGTATACCTACCTATCTCACACACCATTGAGTATTGCAATGAGACAAAGCCAAATTAAAAAAATCGTACCTGCAAAACTTCTTATACCTGCTATAAGTATTCACACTCATCCTCAATATAAAAAAATAATAACACACAAGTCTTTTTTTTTTGGTTTTGTCTACCTGCACAATTTAGTTATTGTCTTTTATAGCTCATACAAAAATCTTCTGTCTACACAATTATGTTATATTGTATACAAAAAACTTATTCTACTCTATCATAATATGTTTTGTATCTTTTCTACAATTTCATTAAACGCTAAGAACATTGTATATTAAACTTATAAAGCGACAAATCTTTACTTGTCAGGTTGCCTAGGAGGCTATTCGATCGAACTGCCTCATAAGAATGCTATAAAGTTTATATACAATGGTGACATTAACTGCTTTAAAATTGAAATAGTATCTCAGTTTAAATAACGGGTGATTTTTTAAGAGCTTGAGAACTTTTTTAAAAAAAAAAACGCATAAAATTTGCAAAATCTCATCGATTCTTTATTTGAAACGTTAGATTGGTCCATGACATTTACTTTTTGAAGATAATTTCATTTAAATGTTGACCGCGGCTGCGTCTTAGGTGGTCCATTCGGAAAGTCCAATTTTGGGTAACTTTTTCGAGCATTTCGGCCGGAATAGCCCGAATTTCTTCGGAAATGTTGTCTTCCAAAGCTGGAATAGTTGCTCGACGTTGTGGCAGATCGTTCGGCTTCAGTTCTTGCACGAGCTGTATTTTATACGGTTTTACACCAAGATCTTTGCGTAAAATCTTCCATGTGGTCGAATAACACAAACCCAATTGCTGCGAACGGCGACGAATCGACATTTCACGGTCTTCAGCAACACTCTCAGAAACAGACGCAATATTCCCTTCTGTACGCACTGTACGCATTCGTGTGGTTGGTTTAATGTCCAATAAAGTAAACTGAGTGCGAAACTTGGTCACAATCGCATTAATTGTTTGCTCACTTGGTCGATTATGTAGACCATAAATCGGACGTAAAGCGCGAAACACATTTCGAACCGAACACTGATTTTGGTAATAAAATTCAATGATTTGCAAGCGTTGCTCGTTAGTAAGTCTATTCATGATGAAATGTGTATATGTGCATACTGAGCATCTTTCTCTTTGACACCATGTCTGAAATCCCGCGTGATCTGTCAAATACTAATGCATGAAAATCCTAACCTCAAAAAAATCACCCGTTACTTGGATATATTATTATTATTATTACAACTGTCGCTTACGACACAATTCTCCAACCGCTCCTTGTTTACAAAACAAAGTCCGCTATAAGAAAAATATTCAGAGCAAATCGTTTGGCTCATTCTATGGTTCTGTTTAAGTTCTTGGGAATCCTGCCACTAGAACATTTATATTATTTTAAAGTCTTAAAAAAAATTTTTTGAGAGGTGGTTATATGCAGATTGTAATTTCTGACACTATATTTGCGTAGCAATTCTTTCAATTCTGTTGTCACACCTTCATTTCGAACTACATATTTCAGAAACTTTTTCTCCTTTGTAGCATTTAAATTGTTCAATCTTCTACCTTTGAACTTTCGATGTATAATATCTCTTCCTAGTTTCCTAAATAGAATTAAAAGTTGGCTTTTAGATTTCAATCACCATGAAATAAAAACTCAGTTGTTGTATATCACATAATTGCGTTTTTTTTTCTCTAAGCCTTTTGCTCATAAAAAAAAATTTTTGTTTTTCATTTAATTCATTTAATAAACTGTTGTACACCCCACATTCTTAAGGAAAACCTTATCGATGACACGATCAATAGATTCAATGCAACTCCAGCGGTACTTAATGAACATTCTTTCTTAAATATAGATGAATTAGTCTCAACTGTATCAAGACTAAATTCGCGAAAGTCAGTAGGTTTCGATGGGTCAAAAAACTTATTTCTCAATATAAAGGGTTTTCCAATAAGAGGTGTTATTTTGATATTCAAAGAAAAATGGTATTTTTGGAGATAAATGATCGGATGTTTATTTCATTATAAAGAGGAAGGTATGCCGTTAATAATGGAACACAACATCAGCCAAATGGCCGCCAAGACCACGCTTACAGGACCATATCCTTTTCATGAAATTTTCCATAACCAAATCGCAAAGTGGCTGATGAGGCCCATTTCCACCTCGGAGGCTACGTCAACAAGCAAAACTGTCGCATCTGGGGCTCGGAAAACCCAAGAGTTATTGTTGAAAAGCCTCTCCATCCTCAACGCGTGACTGTTTGGTGCCCAGCGTCGATTCAAGACCTCAAAGATGAAATTCGTGAGGCTATCGAGGACATAGGGCAGCCACTTTGCGATTTGGTTATGGAAAATTTCATGAAAAGGATATGGTCCTGTAAGCGTGGTCTTGGCGGCCATTTGGCTGATGTTGTGTTTCATTATTAACGGCATACCTTCCTCTTTATAATGAAATAAACATCCGATCATTTATCTCCAAAAATGCCATTTTTCTTTGAATATCAAAATAACACCTCTTATTGGAAAACCCTTTATATGTAAGTACCTCCTATTTATAAAATTTCAATACTTTACTCATGAGAATCAGCCATTTATGCGGATGATACTGCTATATTTTCATTTGAAATACGTAGTCTGAATATAGAAACTAATCTACAACTAGCTCTGAATACTCGTACTTTAAATAGATATTGCAACAAATGGAAAATTAAAATTAATACGTCAAAGAGTCAGGCAATCTTTTTAACGAGAAAAAGAAAAGCATGTCTTTTCCTAGGACAAAATTAAGACTAAATAACCCCGACATAGAATGGGGAACTTCAGTTTAATATCTAGGAATATATCTAGATAAAAAGCTAATGTTTTACGAGCACGTTCAAAAAACTAATATTGAAGTTAATAAAACAACTAAAATTATGTATCTGTTAATAAATCGAAAATCCTTACTTAGCAATGACAACAAACTCTAATAATTTTTAAAGTAATTTTTCAATCAGTAATGCTCTACGGCTCTCCAATCTGGGGCCAGTGTGCAAAAACTCACATTAAAAAAATATAAATATCACAAGACAAAATATTGAAAATGATGTTAAATCTTCCATGGCACTTCTCTACAAATGAATTCCAAGGATTTTGATACTGAAAGAAAATAATGATTTACGTTGTGAAATGTCTAACAACACTCTTATAAAAAGTTTAATCAATTTATAATATTTGTTTCTATTGTTACTGTTATTTATATTTATAAATAATTATTATTATCTCTTGGTTATATTATTCAAAAATATATACATGTTTGTTTCTGAATTTATTTACATATATTTATTTATCAATTTATTTATTTTTTTGTTGCTTACTTATTTATTTAATTATCTTTTTATTCATTCATTTATGTATGTATTTATTTATATACTCGTATATACTTCTTTATTTTTTTTTTTTAATATATTTATTGAGATACTTTTTTATTTATATTCTTTGTTTGTTTAATAATTTATTTATTTGTTTGTTTATTATGTACCTATGTACTTTTTTGTTCATATACTTGTTCATTCGATGTATTTGTTTATATACATATTTATGCATTAATACTTGTATATATTTATTGTTAGTTTTATATTTACCATTTTTTTAACTATATCTTAAGCTTATTCTGTTTTGATAAAAATATTACCAATATCATAAAAACTTAAATAGGAGGTTTTCATGACCTTTGCTCCTCAAAATAATTCAAACAATCTTAATTGTACTCTACTCAAATCATACACTTTTGTCAGAAGTAAGGTAGCTCCTAATACCATAACTCTGTGTAAGTTGGGTGATAGCAAACTATCAATGTATTAATTTTTTAATGGTCAATGATGTACAGCCTGCAAAACATTATTTGTATATTTATGATAGATGGTTATTATCGCTTTATCACATCCCATCCCAGAACGAAGACCAATAATTTATACAAGGATTATAAAAATTAGCAAAAAATTTGTTTATGTTGATATTTTTTGCTTTGTTCCTCTGGGTTTTGGGCAAGGGTGTCATGACCACTATCAGGATCCAAAACAAAGATTTAGCAACTTGCTGCTCTATTGTTCTGAAAATTTCAGAGTACGAGTAAGAAATTTAAGCTAGATTAAGCTAGCCTGACTTGATTTTGTCAAATTTTTCTTCCAAATTACACACTGGTAATGTTCTGAGTTTTTGATGCATATTTGAGAATTGTTTAAATTGATTCTCATCGGCTGTGTTGGTTGTAATGATGATTCGGTTTCCTGCATACTTTTTGTTGAATTTTGATCATAGTGCCGGCCGTGGTTTCTATGCTTTTAATGTTTCTATTTTTTATGTTTCAAAACGTATGTGTTTATGTATTTTAATAGTCCAGTAAGAAAATAAAAAATGCCATAGAAAGGAAAAAATTATGAAATTATGAAGAAACTGAAATTGACATGACCATTGGTAATGGGACTCTATAATTGATTTATGATTGAGTTACTCAACAATCCAATTAAAGCAGGATCAGTTACCAGGGGTAAAATGTTAGGACATGTATGCTCTTTTTTAAATAAATTATTAAAAACTGTTTATTTTATAGAACACTTTATACCCAAACTTAAAGCATATATGAGAGTTTCTCTCCGCAGCATTTACTGTTAAAAAATTAAAGCAATAAAAACAATGACAGGTATCACACAGGTCAATAAACTAATTTATTTCCGATAACTTCAGTCACTATGTACAAAAACAATTTTGGCAAAAATAATGTATAAAATTAAAATTTAAATATGTTATACTATATTAATAAAAAAAACGTTAAGCTTGTAAAGAAGCAGCAATAATTTTTTTGTTATTAACTGTAAGGCCTAGTACGCATATCGCGCTAAATTTTATCTCCCATACAAAATTCTCTCCAAAATTAAGCCAAGCTAAAATTATGTGAAGCATTTAAGCCAAGAATTACGCTGCTCGGACACATTTATTCTCGAGCTAAATTTGAATTTCAATTTGAAATGGAATAATATTTGAATAATATTTAGAAGAATATTTAGTGACGGAAGTCTTACAAGATTTTCCACAGCAAAAATTATTCATAATTCTCATTTGTTCTCAGCTCACTTCTTAAATTCTTGAAGAATCATACTTTAAACCTAATTCTTTTAAATCTTTGAAAAAAAAAATATTTAGAGGAACAGCTGTTTTCTGTGACATATTCGCCACAAGGTTCTTATGTCTTAATTTAGCTTGGATTTTAGCTGATGTTTGGAGGCAAATGTGGGAGATAAAATTTAGCGCGATCTGCGTACTAGGCTTAAGCTGGAAAAGTAATAAAAATAAAATGCACGAATCAACTTTTTTTGTCTTCGCTAACATCGTAATGTCAACTGTGATCAAAATCTAGAGTTCGATTTTTTTTACGAATGCATTATTTGCCTTATAATTAGTACCTATAAGTCGCTAGTAAAAATAGAAGCAGCTCGAATCTAGTATTAAGCAGATACTCATATTACCGGCACCTAATAAATGCGATAGGATGAACCGGGGAGATGAGAATTAATCGACTCCGATATACTCGTATACAACGGCATTAGTTGTCGAGAAGAAAATCATCGTCTTATTGTTATTGAAACTAGACTCAAACAAAAAGTCTTGAGTTTAAACGGATTGAACAAGTGCTTCACGTATTGAGAATTAATTCCCCAACATGAATTTCATTTGCTTGCATGCCCCCACAGCGACGAAAGACGATAATATGAAGGACATATTCTACTAGCTCCTGGAAAACATATATGAGTAGTGCCTTAACTTTGGTATTAAATTTGTCCTAAAATATCTTTACGCCAAGCTAGAAAGAGAATATAGTAGCCTGTACTACATAACCTCAGATTACGGATACAGGCTGATCGACTTTGTTTTGGAAAAAGACATGGAGATTTTCAGATCAATCAACCGTTAACCATATTTATCATTTTGTGATCGTTGCAAGACACTTCTTCAGTATAAAGGACGTGCGTATCTTCCGAGGGACCAACATCGACTCGGACCAATATCTAGGCAATATTGCAAGCAGCTAGCAGAGATGCCGCGTCTGACGTAACCAATATTACACCGAAAAAAACCCTAGTTTGTAAATGAGTGTCAGCAACCATATGCTGCTGAACCAAAGGCATATAAAGTTGCGTTGCAGAGAAGGACCAGAGCTACTCGCTAGCTGTAAGAGCAAAAAAGGAGAAAAAGAAGAAGCATGGAAGCGCTCGATCCAAGATCTAGTTTGAGGATGAGTACCAGCAAGCATATGGTGCTTAGCCAGAGACATATAAAGTTGCGCTGCAGAGAAGGACCTAGCTGCTCGCTAGCTTTAGGAGCAAAAAAGGAGAAAAAAAATTACTCGATCCAGGAAAAAGAGGGATGCAATAGCAGCAAATAGAATCGGAAGTTTTGCCAAAGTTTAACAAAAAACCTGAAGACTCAGAACTCACGCGCAGATAGCCTAACTGTTCAAAGTGGCAGGCGATGACTTCGATAGGAGTAGGCACATGCTTGTCTGCAAAAATAGCCGGAACAACGCATGCCCGATGAAACGAACCTTTGTATTGTTTGCGCTAGAGTTCCAAACTCCCCAGTGCATAGATGGAGAGTAGAGAAGAAGATATAACCAGGAATTATACGACATGTAGGGTGAATTAAAGCCAAAGCACTGAGATGCCTGAGTTATGTAGGGCGAATGGATCCAAATGATACGGGCTAAAAAGTCTCCGAATCCAAGTCCAAGAATGACTGCAACTTTAGTGGCGCACACAGGTAGGAGAGAACTTCAACGAACCTTGCGAGCCAGGCTGAAGTCAGCTAGCTAGAGACAAAACTGGCTGGATTAGCTTCTTGGTTGCGGCCTTGGTTCACGCCGAACTAATCCGCCACTTTAATTAAGTAGGTTAGGTTAGGTGGCGATCGCTGGTGTATTGGCGTAATGCCGATTCTCCGTTTCTTTCCACTATTACAAGAAACATTTGCATGGTTAAGTCGTTTTCGTTCGTACTATCACTATCGTCTGTGACCATTTCTATGTTTTTTGACTGTGGTTGGAGGCACTAAAAGCATCGTGGTCGGCTGGTTGATAGAGTTTAGAAATGTTCAATATCAGAAAGCTCCTCCAAGTTGTTGATGAAGTGTCTCTATAGGTGCCTATTTCTAAGGATATATAGCTCAGGGCAGTAACACAGGTAGTGAGGAGTATCCTCATATATCTCCTTGTCACCGCATGCTCTGCATAAGTCGTCCATACTGAGTGTCATCTTTTTCTTGTGGTAATCCAGTTATTTATGACCGATGATGATGGTCACGAGAAGAGAAAGAGACTTTTTACTCAGTTGGATGTTAACATTTGCCTTTTGTTTTCTGAAACTAGGCCATACTTTTCTGTTTATAAGATAGGAGTCTAGCGAGTTCCATATTTCTTTGTTATACCTCTAGTTGCTCTGGATTGACTGTTTAAGATTACAGGATTGGACCTGAACTGTTATGTTTGTTATGTGTATTAAGAACTCTTAGCTTTTCGCGACAGCAAGTTAAAAGCTTCGATTTGATTTCAATGGCAAAAACTGTTTTTATTGCCGCTTGGCTGTCAATGAAAAAGGTGATATCAGCTTGTGGTATTGCCATCATTGAGAATTATCAAGAGCAGCTTTCGTCACTGTTAGGGCCTCAGCTTGAAAAACACTGCTGTAATCAGTAAGTCGGAATGAGCTGGCTAGCCTAAGGGATTCTGAAAAGAATCCTGCACCAACACCAGTTTCCATCTTGGAATCGTCGGTATATAATGTTACGAGTATTATCGATTCCTAGGTTGATGGCTCGTTGATTTTCCAATCGTCCCTGATAGAAAAGGCGGTCTTGTAAAAGTTTAAGCGGGTTGTTATGTAGTCAGTACATACCCTTTTTTGATATATGGGTGATTCTACAAACAATGGAATAAAATGATACAAATTTCGGCACGACATTTTTGGAAGCCAAAAGTCGTAAGAATTGTTCTAGTTGATCCTTAGAACGTCTCTTTGCATTGTTGAAAGCGGCCAGTAAAAAAAATTAAAAACGACGATTTTAAGGACATTTTTTGAAAAAGGATGTTCAGGGGACTGAGTTTTTTTTTTAAGGGGACTGAATAAATCTTTAGTTTTTTTTTGTATTTTCTCTTGGGTACACACTGAAATATAGAAATTGAATTTAATTACATTCAAATTCATGGTTAATACATAATAACTTAGCATTTTATTAAAAGAAAATAATATATTATAATAATTTTTTTTTCTACTAAGAATCAATTTAAAATAAATTATATTCTTTTTAAAAATTTTAAAAATATTTCGCAATGAAGTTCAAAGTTCAACATAACTTAAAAATTCTCAGGTTTCTGAATAAAATATCATTTGTTTATTTATTAGCCAGGGGACTGAGGTTTTTCATGATTTTTGCGCAAAAAAGATATTAAGGTTTTACTTAAAAAATCAAAAAAATATATATAATATTACAGTTTTATCAAACCTATACTATACTGCTAAAAAAGATGCCTACTTACATACAAATTTGTTTCGTAAAAACTCACCAGAGGACTGATCAACTAAACGGACAATCCACGACTTCATGCAAAAATGTCTTTTTTACAATACTAACATAAGAAACAGAATCGAGTTGCACCACGGTTTTATTGTAAGGAGACTTGGTACTTCAAATTGCCAGTGCTCGAAATCCGATCGACATCCTGGTTATTGGTATTTTCGACTGTTTCAATATTCCAGGGGACTGATATGAAATACGGGGGACAAAGTTTAATTAAGTTTTTTTGTAATAAAATCAATTACTAAAAAATATTTATTTATTTCTTAGCAAAGATGTATTATTTGTCGTAACTTCGGTGGTATTCATTTTAGTATGAGACCTGAAATAAGAGAACGGTAATAATTTTTCTTTGCGAAAACGCACTGGGGACACGACAGGGGACTGAGAATCGGACACTTTGAAGAATTTTTTGAGCAATATAAAATAAGGTCACCCTAATAATATTGTTAGGCCAGGTAGATATCAGTGAGATTTAATTTTATAAAAAAAAATCAGATTAAATAATTGAACGGATTTCAAAATATTTCTGGGGCCGCCGAAAATTCCATCGTTTGTAGAATCACCCATATTTCTGCAGAATCTGCGCATGACCTATGGCTCTTAGAGCTGTGTAAATCTTTTATTTAAAAATCAAATCGTTCATCAATCGACTACGAAAATGATTCCATCATTTCAATCAATCGACCATTTTCATTTCACCCAAATGATTTAATACTGTTTCGGCTCGATTTTCATTTCGATTTCGATGATACGATGATACGATAGCCAAATGACATCGAATGATGGCTACTATGCCCATGGACTAAAAAACATCAACTAAATTCAAGAAAAAGAGGTTTTATTTGTTTCTCCGGAAAAGAGCAATTTTAGGGCTTTCGGCTGACATTTGGTACGAAATACTCTTTGTACATCATAACTGAATTCGGCTACGATGGCGATGGATTAAGAAATGTCGAAAAATACAAAAAAAAGAGATTTTATTTATTGCTCCGGAAAAAAGCAATTTTAGAACTAATAGTTCCCATAACTAGTAAATATTCAACGAGCTAAGTACGCAGTAAATCGGATCCCGATACCCCAAATAACACCATCTTAACCCAACAATTGTTTTTGCGACCTACAACATCAACAACAAACAACCAACTCGATCAATCATGTTTTTCAATGCCGAGTTCAACCCAGAAATTCCAGTCCGCCGTCCGTTTGGCGTTCATAGCACACATTGATTGAATCAAAACAAATGGAATCGAGTAAATCATGATTAATCGAGTTAAATGATATCGAAAATCGAGACACATTGAAATGATTGAGATCGATTAAAATGAATATTTGTGATTTCGATCATCAATACTTTTTGATGATCGGATCAAAAAATCGAATCGATCCTGATTGACACAGCTCTAATGGCACTATAAGTTGCTGTAAAACTCGCAAAAATAAAGCTTTTACAAAAAGTTTTTTCTGTTTAAACTCTTTATTTTTTAAGAAACAAAAAATATAAAAACATATTTTAAAACTGAAAAGAAAAATTAACTTTTAATTCATTTAATAAGAAAAATCAATGTATCCACATCTGCACGGTCAAAATGAAAGCGTTTAATACTACATTTTTAGTATGTTGTCCAAAGGTCCTTTGCTTTAATGAAGTCATTGAGTCGTTTGGACATGTTTTCATCTAATTTTTCGATTAGTGCGTGCGGAATGCTGCCCCACTCTCTCTGAATCCGGGACCAAAGCTCGCCTAAAGTTTTTTGATATATTATCGTACAGTTCCAGTCTTTTTTTTGAAAGAGCCCATAAATTTTCGATGGGGTTTAGGTCTGGACTTTGCGCAGGCCACTGCACCGTTTGAAAGGTTTGCCTAACGAACCAATTTTCCACGATCTTAGCGGTATGCATAGGATCTCCATCTAGTTTAAATAAGACTTCATCTTCTGGGTATGCGCTTTCGTCCACGAAGTTTGGTAAATTTTCCTCTAGCATACGAAGATAATCTTCTTTCTTCACGGTCTGACATTCCACCAAGTGCAGCAGCCCCATACCATTAAGCTACCTAATACATGTTTCATTGTTTCTTTCACCTGGTGCTTTTGCAACTTTTCATATAGTCGCTGCCAATAATATTGCTTACCGTCTAATTGGAATCAGTTAACTTTGGTTTCATCAGACCATATCACCCTTTTCCAGTCTTCTACGCTCTAATTCCTGTGCTCCTTGCAAATTTGCAGGCGACGCTACCAGTGGCAGCTGTACCTTAAGTGCGCTCGTGCGCTGAACCACAAATTCAAAAGATTTAAAAATTACAAAATATTACAGCATCTTTATTTTTAGATTACCATATCAATATTTATTTTTTAAACATACAAGAACATTATAACAAGTAAAATTTCCAATTATGAGGCAACAAAGTAAATGCTTTGCTTTACTATTAAGACTTACTTTCCCTGCCAATAAAAATTCTCGTGTGCTTCGACGAGCGCACGAGGACTGCTAATATAACTTATATGATAGTCCGGGAGCTGGCGACACTTTTCAATGTCTAAAATGCGTACTCATGAAATATTTTTTATCTTGTATTTAGTTCTATGTTAAGGTAGGTGACGACGAAAATTGACTGCTGCCACCTGGGTAGTGGTGGGTTGATTTACTGTGAATTTTTGAAGTTGCAAAAAAAACCGAAAATTTGTCTAAAATGCGTACTCATGAAACCTAGCCAGAACGTTAGTTTGCATCCCCCTGATGACAAAAAACCACTGCTTACACCTGGAGAGTGGTGGGAAGTACCGCTGCCAAGGGCCTAAAGTTGCAAGAAACACAAAAAATTTGTTTAAAATGCGTAGGGGAGAGTGAGTACGAAAGTAACAGTGGGTCGGTTGTAACATTCAATTTTTACGAAAAAATTGACCTGTATGCATTCATTTTTAAATACAGATTTCTTCACAATTAAGTCCTGAATGCACCCACAAAAAGAAATGAAAACACTAAACTGTGCCAAATAAAATTTAAAACGTGAAATTCAATGACAAACGATTTTTTTCTTTGGTAAGTTTTGTTTCATATTTCTTGAAATAATAAATTATAAATTAAGTGAAAGCACCTTAATCGAAGTTCATTTTGTTCTTAATGCAATAGAGAACATGATTTTCTGATTTGCATTATAATTTCTTTTTAATTTAATTTTTCATATAAAAAAATAAGTGGTGGACGGTTGTAACATTTTTTGTGTTAGCGGTTGTAACATGTTACAATCGTCCACATGCAAAATATTAAGGTGTCTGTTCCTGTTTTAATCTTTAATTGATTCCCATAGACGCTCTGTTTTTGATTGCATAAAAACAATAGACAACAGTTTCACTTAAGGCAGAGGAAAATGCCCCGACAAAAAACGAGGAAAACTTCTCGAGGTCTAATCTCAAAATATATCTTCGTAAAGGCAGCGGAAGAAGTTCTTAAAAATGGCAAATCAGTTAGAGCTGTTTCAAAAGCTTAAAAAATTTGTCACGTCACTCTACGCCGTTTTGTTCGAAAAATAAAATCTATTCAAGACTCCTCTGGCGATGCTGTTTACCCAGATGTTGGTTATAAAGCCCATAATAGAGTTTTTAGAGATGATTACAAAGTAGGTTTTTGAGGCTGACTAAAGTACCATTTTAATGGTATTTACTTTTTTTTTTTAAATAATATAATGTTTGTAAATGCAATTGACTTTAAATTAAATATGAAGTTAAACCAATATTTTTTTTTCTTCTTACATTTATATGGTGTTACAACCGTCCTTTCATTGTCACAGCATACACTCGGAGAAAGTTGGAAACCAAATAAGTATTTTATGGTAGTTAAATATCAACTTATTAATATAGACTTTGTTTCATTTTGTTATGTTTTTTAGTTTTCAACTTATGGCACATATGTAAAAAGTGTTACTTTCGTACTCACTCTCCCCTACTCATGAAACCAGTGACATATGTTAGTTTAGCATTTAAAACGATTAAAAAACTTGTGCTTACACCTGGGGGATGGTGGAAAGTACCGCTGCCAGTTGAGGAAAGTTGGGCCCCCTCATAGTGCACTGTAACCTAATTATGTTTTTCCTGGCCTTAAGATCTTGTAGAAAAATACGTTTTTCGATTTTTTTTTTGTCATATATCATAAGGAAATTCATTTTTAGTAATCCGCTAATGAGGTTTATTCTGCACACAAATTCAAAATCAAACAAATTCAAAATCAAACAAATTCAAAACAAATCGAAAACAGAATTAAAAAGATGGATAAGAATATTCACAAACCAATATATCTACCTAGCTAACATTTTTTCCTATCCTGTTTCTAATTAGGTACTAATTACCTAAAATTTCCCCGTCGCGACTTGCAGGTCACTTTAATCCCTCAAAGAACAACATACCCTTTTTATTCAGAAGACAAATAATACAAAACGCAATGTTTTATATATTTTTCTTCTTTTTTAATTTCGTGTTCTTTAAAAATTATAACATTATACTCTCTTCTGAATATCCAAAAGTTTCCATTAAACAGGATAAATCTTCTTCATCAGAATCCTCACTTGTGCTGACTTGGGTGTTTCTCGATTCCTCTTCAGCATCAGTTTCCTCACTATCATTTTGGATACTAGAGTATATAAAATTGAGAAATAATTTAAAAAAAAGTATTAAATGAAGAAGGAGTCATTTTTGTAATTACGAGCATCACTGATTTTCAAAAGATCTTCGAATACAACTTTGCTGACTGAAGTTGGTAATTGATCACCTTCAAACCATCGAAAGTCCAGTTGGTTGTCGATTTCTTGCCATCCGCATTCTGAAGGAGACAGAAAGGTGGGGATTTGAACATAATATGCGTTGCACCATATCCTTGAGATGTAAGCTCATCTCAAAATTTGTTGCCTAAGCTCCGACTTGCTGGGTGGTCATATTGAGCCGTCGAAGTTCTTTGTTTTGATTTTAAATTGCTCCTCAATATAATTGCATTTGAAGGATTTTGTAAAAATTGACATTCGGGCTTCATTTACGTCGCTAAGCTGTTTGTACATACAGCAAAGAAATTTCTCCAACGTTTGGAATACATCTGCTTCAACATCTGGATAATTTTGTAGTTTTCAGAAAGCTTCGATGAATTAAGGAGAGTCTTCCAAAATTGTAAATGGACGCTTCTTGCCTTTTTTTAAGAAAGCAGGATTACAATCACATCCTGTGAAAGCGTGAAATCCTGGAAGAGCTTCACATAAATGTTGACCTAGTGCATCGTAGAGTTTTGTCACATTAATGAACCTCTCTGCATTCCCAGCACCAACTTTCAGCCACATTTTTACATTATCTTGCATATGCTGCATATTTCCAAGAGTAATCATTAAAATGTCGGTATCGGAGCAGCGAATGACAACGTTTGAATTTGGTTCCACTTTGCATGCATGATAAATCACTTTTGTGTCGGCTTCTTCGTGTGCAATACAAGTATAACTTCCTTCCTCAGTCCTGACGACAACATCATTGACCTCTATGAATTTGAAACTTTTTTTGCAATCAACATACACTGTTCTTTTTTGAAAAATGTTGCCATACAGGGATTTTTCCAGTCGTCTATCAAAAATGCTACCAAACTTTCCTTAAAGTTGATGTTTCTCAACTCTGCTGCAAAATCAGCTGGACGCACTTAATTTGATAAAGTCCACTTCTACTCGTCATACGCAGCTTATGTTTATTGTCCTTGATTGAGGGTGAAAAATATTCATCAAACGTTATTACTTGCAGTGCATTTCGTAAACATTTGCAAAATCTTTTTAGAAATATTTCCAAAAGTCAAAAAATCCTTCAAATGCAAAGATATTTAGGAGCAATTTAAAATAAAAACAAAGAACTTCGACGGCTCAATATTACCACCCAGCAAGTCGGAGCTTAGGCAGCAAATTTTGAGATGAGCTTACATATCAAGGATATGGTGCAACGCATATGTTCAAATCCCCACCTTTCTGTCTCCTTCAGAATGCGGAAGGCAAGAATTCGACAACCAACTGGACTTTCGATGGTTTGAAGGTGATCAATTACCAACTTCAGTCAGCAAAGTTGTATTCGAAGATCTTTTGAAAATCAGTGATGCTCGTAATTACAAAAATGACTCCTTCTTCATTTAATACTTTTTTTTTAAATTATTTCTCAATTTTATATACTCTAGTATCCAAAATGATAGTGAGGAAACTGATGCTGAAGAGGAATCAAGAAACACCCAAGTCAGCACAAGTGAGGATTCTGATGAAGAAGATTTATCCTGTTTAATGGAAACTTTTGGATATTCAGAAGAGAGTATAATGTTATAATTTTTAAAGAACACGAAATTAAAAAAGAAGAAAAACATATAAAACATTGCGTTTTGTATTATTTGTCTTCTGAATAAAAAGGGTATGTTGTTCTTTGAGGGATTAAAGTGACCTGCAAGTCGCGACGGGGAAATTTTAGGTAATTAGTACCTAATTAGAAACAGGATAGGAAAAAATGTTAGCTAGGTAGATATATTGGTTTGTGAATATTCTTATCCATCTTTTTAATTCTGTTTTCGATTTGTTTTGAATTTGTTTGATTTTGAATTTGTGTACAGAATAAACATCATTAGCGGATTACTAAAAATGAATTTCGTTATGATATATGACAAAAAAAAAATCGAAAAACGTATTCACCTCCCCAAACCCCCTCCCTTATTTTATATATATATAATAAAATATGTATGCATTTGTGAATAAAAAAAACCTCAGAAGAAAAAAGTCTTCAAAATAGATTTTGTTTTTGAGATGCGTAAAAAGGGAACATTTAACCTTGGCACCCCCCATTTTATCATTTGACCTATGTTTGTATGAAATCTAAAATTGCTTTATCAGATTCATCAAAATGCATGTAGTTTTTGAGATTAAAAAAAAAATTCAAAAGGGTGTTTTTCCCCCTTTTTTAGGGTGAAAGATGACTTTTTACAGCACGTGCTATTTTTCCCGTAATCTTTGTCTAATTATCTATGAAATTCAATAAAAAAAAAATTTTCTACAAGATCTTAAGACCAGAAAAAAAAAATTATATTACAGTGCACTACGAGGGGGCCCAACTTCCCTTAACTGGCAGCGGAACTTTCCACCACCCCCCAGGTGTAGGCACAAGTTTTTTAATCGTTTTAAATGCTAAACTAACATATGTCACTGGTTTCATGAGTACGCATTTGAGACAAATTTTTTGTGTTTCTTGCAACTTTGGGCCCTTGGCAGCGGTACTTCCCACCACTCTCCAGGTGTAAGCAGTGGTTTATTGTCATCAGGGGGATGCAAACTAACGTTCTGGCTAGGTTTCATGAGTACGCATTTTAGACAAATTTTCGTTTTTTTTTTGCAACTTCAAAAATTCAGAGTAAATCAACCCACCACGGGTAAGTCTGCAGCAGTCGGTTTTCTGTTTGTCGGGCACCTAAATTACACAAAAAACATAAAATCACGAGTACGCAAATCTTACAATTTCGTGTGTCGCCAGCTTCCGGACTATGAGTTACAAGCTAATATGCCTGACGCGTGAGACAAAAGATATTTCATTGAAATTTATCGAGTAATGAGTCTGCTCTCGAGCGGCGCACGATCGAACCGACTTCTCATTATCAGTAAATGTAATGTTGTTTCGCTCTATCCGTGACTGGTTAAATATTGTTGGTTTGTAGGTGTTAGGTTAGTAATTGTTTCTTATTTTGGTTTTGGTTCGATTCTGTACTCTGTACAGTGTGTGGTGTGGGTTAAAATGAACATTGATTATATTAAAGACAATAACAAATCTTTTCAAGATAAGTTAATACAAAATTAGCGGAACCGCCAAGGTCCGTTTTAAATTTAAAACAAATACAAACTTTTGTTTTACATGCATTATTTTTGGCGGAGAATCGATTTGGATAGAAACCTGAATTAACGATTTGACGCATTTGAGTGAAAAAATAAAAAGACATGATTCATTGCAAAATTTAATAAGTGTGTCTGTTTTAGACATGGTCGACATTCGTCAAGCAACTATACAAAATAATAAAAAATCAACATATGTATATGTAAATTGTTGTTTTGTTGCAATTTCTAATCTTAATACTTATTGAGCAAGTAAAGTGCACCACCTGGTCATCAACCCACCAGCCGCCAAGGGACGCTACAGGTTTTTTTCGTGACTGCGATGTCAGGCCGGTTCTATTAAGCGCTCTATGTGCTGTTCAATATGGCTTAATGGTATGTGGCTGCTGCACTTGGTGGAATGTCAGACCGTTAGTGAAAATTGATGGAGTAATGAAGAAAGAAGATTATCTTTGAATTCTAGAGGAAAATTTACCAAACTTCGTGGACGAAAGCGCATACCCAGAAGATGAAGTTTTATTTCAACTGGATTGAGATCATATGCATACCGCTAAGATCGTTTAAAAAAAATTTTTGCGAAAGCTTTATTTTTGCGAGTTTTACAGCAACTTAAAGTCAGTTTTGAGTATATGTATCCACATATGCTCGCCACTATATGTCAGCACAGGTCTAACTATGGCCGTGTACGTGTACAACCACATGATAGTTTTTGGGCTTGGCTCCAAGGTCTTACCAAATATTCTTTTGTAGGAGTAGAAAGCAAACATGGCTTGATTTGTTCTTTCTTTAATGTTGTGACTTTAGTTAAATTTTGTATCCAGGATGATGCCAAGATATTTCGCGTGATCGGGGTTTTGAGTTGAGTCCCTTCAATTAAGGAAATTTTAAAAGTCGGGAATTTCCTTTTGTTTATAAGAAGGACCAGTTCGTTTTTTTTGCGGGTTAACCGCTAGACCACAGTTCCTTGTCCATGTATTCACTATTGATAAGGTATTTTCTATTTGTTCGCTAATTGTGGAGGTAAATTTACCTGTCGCTAGTAATGGTGTTCAGCATATGCAATTACTTGGACTCCACTATATTTAAATCGCATTAGAACTGCGTTTATTACGAGTGTTCAGAGAAGCGGAGAAAGGACCCCTCCTTTTGGAGTTTCTTTAGAAGTAAATATTTTGATCTGTACTTCTCGTAGCTTCGAGTTGATCTGTCTGTTTTTTAACATGGAAATTATCCATTAAGATGGAATTATGCACATTAAGATTTACGAGCGCTTTTTTCACCGCCTCGTTTCTGACATTGTTAAAAGCTCCTTCAATGTCTAGAAAGGTAGCAAGGATGTATTCCTTGTCTTTGAGGGTTTTTTTTAATTCTGCAGACGACACTGTCGTAAGAATGTCTACTTACCACAGTACTGATAGCATGGGCTCCTCGGGACGAAAAGATTTACGATTCGTAAGATTTTTTCATAACCAATCAAGATGATGCGTTATGATGCAAAATTGCGGAGAAACGGTTGTCCGCAGAAAAAAAAGTTTTCGAACAAACTAAAACTGTGATAAATTCTTAATTGGTTATAAAAAAATCTTACGAAGCGGACGTAGTTTGGCAAAGATAAAGTCAGTTAGGGGAAGAGAGAGCAAAAATTATAAAAACCGTTATAACTCGAAAACGGGACGAAAACGATAAAATTACCTCTTAAGTTTTTCGACTTAAAATAACCTCAGGAATGCATGGTTTTCATTTGGAGCGGTGACTGTAGGACACCCTGTATATGGACTGCTAGTCGTATGAAATTTCTATACAAATGCTCTGTGAATATGGCTCCACTTCACACTACCAACATTAGAGCTATTGGTGCAAAAGTGGTAAAAATAAATATTAATTCCAGAGGCCATCTCTTCGCTTGGCCTGAACTACGATTTTTGGTCATAGAAACTAGACATCTTTTATTATTGCTTATTATAAAACAGAGCCATCTATTTCAATTGAACTTTACAATTTAAGTTATCCAAGACAAAATAATAATCAGGAAATAAAGGGTATTTAGCGGAAATATTTCAATGTTAATATTGAATTAAAAGTAACTACCGTTATTTTCATATTTTATTTAAGCAAAATGCAGATTAAAATGGTGGATTTCGTATTATAAAAACAAAATGGTCTAATTGCCCGTCTATTCCTCTCAACATACTTTACAATAGGAATTTTAAATTTGTGAACACGCGAGAATAAAGCATTTGGTTCAATGAATATTTTCTAGGGCCTGAATTGCTTGGGGTTTGTTGTTCTAAGGCCTTGGCTTAGTAAAACCTAATTAAAAAGTAGAACGGTGTTAAACCCTGTGATAGGTCATTGGTAAATTCATATATCAATTTTAAAATGAAATAAGTTTTAAATCGCATTTTTGTCATTGTATTTAACTAATTAAGTGAACTTGATATATTTCAAAAAAAAAATCCTTTATCTTTTTTGTACATATTTTGAGTACAGCAATATGAACTTTATAATTTACATAGATATTCATGTTGAACTGCATTCATTTTTTACTAGAGATAGTTTTCTTCATGTTCAATCAGCATTTCGACAGTTCTTTGTACTTTACCACTCTAACGAATCACAGCACTTTAAGTAATGCTCTTCTCC
The DNA here is from genome assembly GCA_911387755.1 of Chrysotoxum bicinctum. Taxonomy (NCBI): domain Eukaryota; kingdom Metazoa; phylum Arthropoda; class Insecta; order Diptera; family Syrphidae; genus Chrysotoxum; species Chrysotoxum bicinctum. Next base: position 114,835,969 of record OU426988.1, read on the forward strand.
CGTCCCTCATAAATTCGCAAATAATCTGAATCGAACAATACCGCTTAACCTGTAAGCGTTAGCTTACGAGCAAAGTATTTACAACTTAAAATAGAAAAATTCGCTCTTATACAGAGTGTCCGGTAATTCGTGTGACATACTTTGGATTGTGATTCTTGGTCATATTCTATGAAAAAAAAAATGTTCTACAGTAAAGTCTGATTTTCAACTTTGACATCACTTTTTGACGATTTAAAAAAAGGATAACTTTGGTGTACCCTGACCCTAGTTAAGGTCAATTTCACTGTTAGTATCAATGGTAGGGACCTCATGTTGAAGTTTTTTTTAGTAGAAATACTATCCTTTAAAACTACGTTTAAATTCAGCTGATATGTTTTAAGGATTACCAGTTATTCAATTTTAAATGGTGTTCAATATTTTTTCTCCCGAGCAAAATTTTGACTTTGAGGTCATTTTTTTTTTTTCAAAAAATGCGTAATAAACATAAAGTTTTCTTATTTTTACCTGATGAACAAAACAATAACAAAAAAAAAACTGATTAATAAGAGGACATTTTATGATACTTGGGGAAAATCTTAAACAGGTACAAGAATTGATAGTTTTTATGTAATTTTTAAGACTGCGCACTTATGAAAAGGGTTAAAAGTGTAGTTATGCTTACTTGACTTGTTGTCAAAATGCGATGCTTTGCTCTACAGTTTAAAGTTTCCAAATACAGAATTTTTAGCATACTGCATGGAGAAAATATGTATCCATATCCATATCCATACACCTGTGCAAGAACTGCTTCCAGATGATTTTGAAAAGAGACTCGAATTTTGTAACTGGTTGTCTGAGAGAAGACAACCATCAATAAACAGAATTCCTTGGGCAGACCAATCTCAATTCACAAGAGATGATATAACGAATTTTATCTCCATACAAAGGCTTCGAGGAATTCACATTCAAGACAGCAAAGATCATTTTAGCACAGATTCAGTGTCAATATGTGGACAGGTGTAATTGGAAATAAATTAATCAGGCCTTTCAAATTACCACCCCGACTTAATTCTACTAACTATCAGGAGTTCTTACAAACTAATCTACCAGACCTATTGGAGGATGATCCATTGCTTCAACTAGCTTCATCATATTTCCAACAAGATGGTGCTCCGGTGCACTGGCCTGCAAGTTCTCCCGATCTTACTGTACTGGATTTTTTTTTTGTATGGGGATGAATGAAAGAAATCGTTTACTCATCTGAAATAACAATTTTAACTGAATTAGAACAACGTATTTCCGAGGGATCACTAAAAGTAAGGCAAGAGTTATCGAGAATAAACATTCAAAATGAAATCCAAAAACGGGCTCTAGCCTGCATTCAAAACGCAGGAGGGCACTTATTAAATTATTGTCTTATTCAAACCCTTTACACCTCAGGGCAAAAAATCTTTTTTTTTTTTTTAATTTTAGGCATTTTATAAAATGTATGGGTTCTTCGGTTCACTTTATTTTTATTGTTTTTTTTCATCAGGTAAAAATAAGAAGACTTTAAGTTTTTTTTTTTTTAGTATTTTTTAATATTTATTTATTTTCATGATTAGCTTACACTGGAAGATACAATATCTTATTTGTAGTATAGCTTGTAAAATGTACAGTTGGTACATAATTGATTTAATTCAAGTTTTACATTTATTAAAAAAGAGAAGAAGATGGAGATATTACTTAATCTATAAATTACTGAAGTAAAGTTTAAGTTCCTTTGCTATTTTTTTCGTGTTATTTATTTTTTTTTTCCGCGACAATGAATTCCAAATTCTTACGGAGTTGACGCAAAACTGACGAAAAACTGACGTTCGGATGTCAAACACTGAAACCGCGGAATTACGAGATCTCGACATCTATTAGAGTTGAAAAAATTTAATTCGTTGTAAAGATCCGTATGTTGGCGAGTTAGAAGAAGTATGTCAGAAAACAAGGTTATAGTGCGAAATTTTATGAAATTTTCAAAAGACATCCCAAGAAGTTGTGATGCATACTGCGAAACACTATCGTAATGTCCCAGCCCGTGAATATATCTTATTGCGCTATTAAATGCAACCGTTAATTTCATTTTACTCTCGAAGTCTAATCTCACAACCGTAAGTGAGCAGAGGTAGAATCAACGTTTTCACTAGCAGAATTCTAATTTTTAAAAGAATAAAGTGCTGCGTTGATCATAGCATGCGTAGAACACCATAAGATTTTCCAAAATTGTTGTGTTGTTTGTATGTTGTGTCCACGTAAGGCTGCGGTTAAAAACCACCCCTAAATTTTTAGCTGAATCAACGTACCTAAGCAATAGGACAATTATTTAAAAGGAGTGCTGGAAAGTAAGACACATTTATTTTGCTTTTTGAGATTAGGAGACACTTTGATTTCTTTGGGTTCAAAAGTAAGCAGTTATCAACCGACCAACGTTCAAACAAGTTTAAAACCTATTTTATGCAAGCCGCAGAGTGTTCAATTAGCCCCAATGGGCAGTTCAAATAGAGCTGGGTGTCATCAGCATGCATGCGTATCGAACATTGTCTTACAATTGTAGGAAGTTCGTTAACATATATTGAAAACAGCAACGGGCCAAGAATCGAACCTTGTGCGACGCCCCTAACGACAGGTAGGAAACTGCAGAGTTTTGTTAACTTCAACTGCTTTCGCTCTATCAGTAAGGTAAGAAAATAAGAGCCTGACTGCGGAGGAGGAAAAGTTAAAATCACGGCAGAGTTTTTCGCAAAGTACCACGTGATTTACCATGTCAAACGCTTTCGAGAAATCGAGGAGTATTAAAAATGTGACATGATCCTCGTCTATAGCTTTCCTTATATCTTCCGAGACACTTAGCAAAGCTTTAATGCAGCTGTTTTTCTTTCGAAAGCCTGATTGTTTAGGGGTAAGCAAATTGAATAGATTAAGAAACTCACTCATTTGATTTTATATTATTTTCTCAAAAACCTTTGACAAGAACGGCAATATTGAAATTGGCCTAAACTCATCTCCTTTTGAAGGTTTTGGAATGGGTAAAACTTTTGTCCTTTTCCATTGTGTTGGGAATTCATTTTGTATTAATATGAAATTAAATATATGAGTGATAAAGGGCAAGAGCGTTGGTAAAATAATTTTTAAAAACGAAGGGTGCATGTTATCAAGTCCTGTAGCATTGGACTTGATAGAAAAGAGCGCTGCTACCACATCCTCCGCAGTTATTGGAGTAAACGTAAGCGAGTTTGAGTTACGCGCTGACAAGATCTCTTCAAAATATTGCAGGGGGTCTAAAAAATGGTGGTTAATAATTGCGTTAGAAACGAAAGATTTATTGAGAGCGTTGATGTCTATGTCTTCCGGCAGACCACAAGATATTTTTTCAACACCGACATTTTTCAATTTTTGCTAAAGTTTTCATACTTCCTAAAGATATATTTAAGTGAATAGAATACAAAGAGGCTTTTGCATTACGAATTTTTCGAACAGTTTTGTTGCGCAAGGTGGTAAATTGTTGGTGAAAGCTGTCAAGACGAAAAATTTTCCACCGTCTATATTCTAAGTCACGCTCATCAAATAACGTATGTCATTTGTAAACCAAGGTTTTTTGCGACGATCACAGCTTATAGTTTTTAAAGGTACATGGCTATTAAATAATCTATTTACCTTACTATTCAAAAAATCTACCTGCTCGCCCGGAGATTGAGTTTCAATGATATTATTCCAGTTTATGCTTCTGAGATCCATTTCAAGTGAAGTGTAGTTAATATGTTTGAAATCACGATATTCAATGGAATGACTATGAATCTCGACTTGAAAGTATGGATGCCAGACGTCCCGCCAGGTGCGGGACTGTCCCGCAAAACGCGATTTGTCCCGCAAGTGTCCCGCCAGCATATTTTGTCCCGGAAAGTAATTTAATGTCCCGCAAATCCCGCAAAAAATTTGTAAATGTGGTAATTAAAATATATTTTTATAATAAATGTAGTGTAACAAGACACCTTAACTCTCACATTTTGATGAACCTACTTTTTTCCTATTTTGCTCACTGAACGCAACCAATCGAGAATCGAAAAACTCTGTGAAAGATACATATGTACCTACGAACGTTGTTTGTTTTTTTTTTTCTGCAATATTCACTGTTTGTTTTGTTTTTTGTCTGTATGTTATTACCGTTTCGTCAGTTAGGGGTGATAGGTAACTGTTTGTGATTTGCTCTGACTAAAAAGGTAAGCACTGTTAGTTCGAAACTTTTAAAGCGTAATAAATCATTTAAATTTTTAGAAATATAAAATGAGTTCCTCGAATTGTGAAAGCGATGTGCATAGCGACAATAACTCTATAGAAACTTCAGATTCTAGTTAGGAAAAAGCCAGCTGCTCCGTCCGCGTTCCTGAAAAACAAATCCTCAGAGCTTCACGAAAAAAAATTAAGAGAATGGTGCAGTACAATACCGAATGGAAAAAAAAATACAATTGGTTATGTCGTCCGAATAAGAACTCGGAAGGTTTTGCAGAATGCAAGGTATGTGTTTGCAAATTCACCATATCTCATGGAGGAGAGAACGACGTTAAACGACACCAGCAATCAAAATGCCACAAAAATTGTATTTCGATGACAGCAACCCCCAAAACAATGCTTGTGACAAATTTTTTCTCTAAAGGCGACAAGGACAAGAAGGAAACAAGTGTTGTTGAGGCAACTTTAGTATATCACACTGTAAAGCATTCGCATAGCTACAAATCTGCCGATTGTAGTCTTAAGCTGATGCCAAGTTTATTTCCCGATTCAAGAGTAGCCTTAAAAATATCATGTGGGAGAACAAAATGCACAAAAATTGCAGAGAATATCTTGGCTCCTGCGGGTAGAAAGATGGTCTTATTGGATTTAACCAAAGAGTTAAGTAAATCATTTGCAATTGGCACAGATGCATCAAACAGTGGTTGTCAACGGCCGTGGCTTTGATGAAAGCATCGCTTCGCATCGGTCAGCGAAATCAAGCATCATTGCGCGCGGTTAGTACTTGGATGGGGGACCGTTCAAATACCAACCGTGTGCTGTTGACATGTGTTTCTTCTGTTGTTCTTTCTTTGTGTGTCTCTCTCTCTGTCGTATTGTCTAAAGCCGATGGCCTCAGTTGCCAGTGCTTTTCTGTGTCTCTACTTCGTAGATTTATCTACGGTGTAGTGTAACATGTAATGTAATGTAATGCATCAAACAGTGGAAATATAAAAACATTTCCTTTAATTGTGCGTTATTTCAAAAGTAGCCATGGTGTCTGCACAAAATTAATAAATTTTTACAACTTAGAATCGGAAAAATCGAAAGATATAGCAGAGTCCCTTAAAATAGCAGTTTTGTCTTCAAATTTAAATCTTGAAAACATAACAGCTTATTCAGCCGACAACGCTAGCGTAAATTTTGGTAAAAACCAATCAGTTTTTACTGAACTTAAAAAATACAATAATTTAATAATACCAATGGGATGTAACTGCCACATTTTGAACAATACATTAAAAAAAGCGCAAAATGTGCTTAAATTTGATATGGAAAGCATTATTATAATGACATATAATGAATTTAGTTCAAGTACAAAAAACAAATGTGAACTTAAAGACTTAATGGAATGGTGTAATGAGGAATGGTCTGAATTACTGAGACATGTTCCTACCCGTTGGTTGTCGTTAAGTCCTGCAGTTGATAGGCTTCTAACGCATTTCAATTCAGTTAAAAGCTATTTTCTATCGAAAAAGAAAGCTCGTCCATACATAAGAAAGTTTTTCGAATTTGAAATTGCTGAAGCTTATTTAGCATTTGTTTTTCATGTTGGTGAAATTTTTCAAAATGCAGTAATCGTCCTTGAAAGTGAAGATACTACTATTATTAATTTATATAATATAATGAATGATTTAAGAACGTTATTAAAAAATGAAAGGGAGCATAAATTTTTCGGAGCGTTAGTACGTACTATATTATTGAAATGTGACGATGATCTAACTGTTAAACAATTTTTGAGAGAAGTTGATATATTTTATGAAAGTGCTATTGACTATTTACAACGAAAATTTGATTTTAACAATGAACTCAAATATTTATCAGCATTAAATTTTAAAAATAAACCAGATTTTGAAAAATATCTTAATATTGTTGAACGGTTTAAATTAAAAAATGTAGATATCGATTTACTCGTCGAGGAATTTGTGCATCTTAAATTATTCTATGAAAACAAATGTAGCAGTATTAAAAATGGAAAATCTGTAAATAATTGGGTAGACTTTTTTAGCAAGAATTCAGCCCCTAATTTTGAAAAAATATGCGATTTGGTGTTTTCTTTGCCTGTCTCTAACGCCAGCTCTGAAAGGATTTTCAGTTTTATGAAGAAATCCTGGCGTGAAGAGCGAAATAAAATTTCAATGTCAGTATTAGAAGCAGAGCTTTTGATAAAACAAAACTTTGATATGACATGTAGGGAATTCAATGAATTTTGTACAACCGATTTTGGTTTAAAAGAAGTAACACAAAAAATCACATCGGCAGAAAAATACCATTAAAATTAATTTTTTTTATGATTCTGGACAACTTTGTTTACTTTGATATCTTTTTAATTTATTTAATAACTTGAAGTTTCTTTTTGTTTTGTTCACTTTCATATCTTTTTAATTTTTTTAATAACTCGAAGTTTGTATTTATTTTATTTATTAGTTCCCTATCCCTTAATATTTTTATAATGTTCCTTTTTATTTATTTTCTCATAGTTAAGTAATTTATGATGTATCAAACATAGGTATTCAAGATATGTTTGTTTTTATATAAGTACGAATAAAATAAAAGACTGTTTAAAAATTCAAAAGATTTTTTGATTTAACTAAAAATTCCTTAAGCTTTTTAATTTTTTTAAAAAAGGTTTGTATGCAAATACATGTTTTCAAAATTGTATTGTCCCGCAAGCCAATTTTTCAAATCTGGCATCCCTACTTGAAAGTCGAAAATTAAAAAATATTAAATCATGCTTTGAAAAAGCTGGCGCAACTTCGCTTTGATCGGTCACAAGAAATATATCTAACAAAGTGGGATCAAAATTAGAAAAATGGGTTGCAGTACACGTGTTAACAGAGTGAAGAATAGGAGAAACAAAATCGGTCAGAAAGTTGTTTTCATCAAAAAGGTTGCAATTTAAATCTCCACATAGAATGATATTAGGATAACAAACTGAAATTTGTTCTAAGGTAGAAATATGTTAAGTGGAGAGATACTAATGTTTCTGTTTGGTCTGTATATGGTACCTACAAGAAGCTTTTAACTATCATTAGTTAACTCAACAAAAAAATACTCCATTTCACTATCCTCCAAAGAAGAGACTTTAGGTCTGCATTTTAAACCTTCCTTCACGTACATAGCAACGCCCCCACCTCTGCAACGAACTCTATCTGAACGATATAAATTATTATAACCCACAAATGAGCACAGCTGTTCGTTTTGCAAAACCTTAAGCCACCTCAACCCTTGAATCTTCGAATGTATAACGAAATTCATCGATTTTACACATTAAACTTTGCGCATTAATGTGGCACACTCGAAGGCCTGTTTGATGACAACTCAACACTTTAACCATGGTGTGCAAATTATAACTAGCCATTGCCAACAATAATCTAGATCGAAAGAAGAATAACAAGCACGAAAAAAGAGAAAAATAATTGGAAAGATATTATTTAATTAAAAAGAAAAAAGAAAAATAAAGCAAATTAAATTAAATAAATAAAAACAAAATAAAATACAAGTAACTTTAATCTTTAGAGCAGGCAACCCTTTTCAAACTCTCGATGCAGTCAATCGGTTCAGCAGCTTCGTTCACACTATTCCTCTTGATGTGTAAACAGATGACACTGTTTTTGTTTTTTTAAGGCCATTGCATGTTGGAAAATTGTTTTGTTGTTTTTGGTTAGAGCTTCCCGTACATTGATAGCATTTGTAGAGGGTAGTAGAGGGTAAGTCAATGTCTTGCAGGCAAAGGTCTATGTTATTTTGCTTACGAAATTGCGAAACGGACTTAAGAACAAAATTTCGATCAAACGGTGTTTTAAATTTGATGATAATCGGTGTGTTTATTACGCATTTTTTTTTAAAAATTGACCACAAAGTCAAAATTTTGCTCGGGCAAGAAAAAATTGAACACAAACAAACAAACTCAATTACATATGTATGTATGTCAAAAATTGATATATCAAAGACCAAAACCAAAAGTTACAGTATGTTTTCCGGCTATGCACCAGCAGAGCTAGTTCCGTATAGTTTAAAATTGAACCATATTGTGAAGTTGGGCTCTGGCAGTCCATGTATTGGCACCTGGTAAGTTGCTTTCCACACCACTTGGAAGTCAGTGTGTGTACTGACAAATGGAGATATAATTTTTTACGCTTTGTCGTTCAATGTATTTTCCAAAAGAAAAAAGCAAAAAGGGGCTCGAAAAACATAAATTTTACTAATTAATTTTATATGAACGGGTATCAATATTATGATTTTAACAGAATAATAATATGTGTTTATTTCTAAATCAGGTGGAAAATATATCAAAAACATAATTAATCCTGTGCAATTTGTACTAAAAAAAAGTAAATAAATTGCAAGAACACAACAACAAATACTTAAAAAAATAGATACACATGAATTTTTTGAAATAAGTCACAAAAATAACAAAGGTTATTACACTTTCCTGCTTTTTAACTTGTCTTTCTTATCGTAGAAACTTGTTAACAAGAAAAAATAAAAATTTTAACAAAACATGAAGACACTAAGCGACGTACACCGACTTGAAAAATTAATAAAAGTAATATTAGTAAACTTTATTATTAATTTTTTTGTTGTTACATTTTTTTTTTATACAGGGTGTCCGGTCATTCGTGTGCCATACTTTGGGATGTGATTCTTGGTCATATTCTAAGAAAAATTTTGTTCTACAGTAAAGTCTGATTTTCCACTTTGACATCTTTTTTTTACGATTTAAAAAAAGGCTAACTCGGGTGTATCCTGACCCATATTAAGGTCAATTTCTCTGTCAGTACTAGTTGTAGAGACCTCATTTTGGAACGTCGTTTAAATTGAGCTGATATGTTTTTAGGGCTGCCAGATATTAAATTTTTAATGGTGTTCAATTATTCTTTTCAAAAAATGCGTCATAAACATAAAGTTTTCTTATTTTTGCCTGATGAACAAAACAATAATAAAAAAACTCATTAATAAGTGCACAAAAAAACTCATACATTTTATGATACTTGGGAAAATCTAAAATAGGTACAAAATCGATTTTTGGAATTTTTACCTACTTTTATTGTAGCACTTGGTAATTGGAGTGGTTTTCCAAAAATTGATAGTTTTTAGGTAATTTTTAAGACTGCGCAATCATAAAAAAGATTAAAAGTATAATAATGCCTACTTTGCTGTCAAAACACTAATAACCTTACCTATTCTCAGGGAGAATTAAATTTGGGGTATAAATGTTTCATGGGTAAATTAACCAAATAAGTGGTATAAAAGAATTGAAAAACAAATTAATTCATCAGATTATCAAGTTAAGTCACAATAACAGTTGGATAAGAGCGCTTTTTGAAAGGCCTTCATTTACGAAAGAAAAATACGCAGACATTTTATTCTTTTATGGGTTGTGCAATGAAAATTCAAGAATAGCACAACGAAGATACCAGGAACGTTATCTTAACAGACGACTTCCTTCTCGAAATGTTTTTAGAATAACCTTTCGAAGGCTTCGAGAAATTGGATCAGTTTCAACTGCAAGACCTAACGCGGGAGCTGCAAGTACAAGAAAAGTTTCGGTCGATGAAAGAATACTGGCAGCTGTTGAAATCGACCTTCGAGCATAAGACGCTTGGCTTTACAGTTTAATGTTTCCAAACACAGAGTTTTCAGTATACTGCATTGAGAAAATATGTATCCATATCATCATACACCTGTGCAAGAACTGTTTCCCGATGATTTTGAAAAGAGACTCGAGTTGTGTAACTGATTGCTAGAGAGAAGCTTGGATGATAACCAGTTTATAAACACAATTCTTTGGACAGACCAATCTCAATTCACAAGAGATGGTATTACGAATTTCCATAATCTTCATGAATGGGCTTCGAGCAATCCTTATTCAAGACGGCAAAGATCATTTCAGCACAGATTCAGTATCAATATGTGGGCAGGTGTAATTGGAAATAAATTAATCGGGAATTTCAAATTACCACCCCGACTAAATTCTACTAACTATCTGGAGGTTTTACAAAATAATCTACCAGACCTATTCGAGGATGTTCCACTGCTTTAACTAGCTTCATCATATTTCCAACAAGATGGTGCTCCGGCCCACTATGGTCGCGAAGTTAAGGATTGGCTGAATGAAGAATACTGTGATCGATGGATAGGCAGAAATGGACCAATTCACTGACCTGCAAGATTTCCCGATCTCACTGTACTGGATTTTTTTTTTGTATGGCGACGAATGCAAGAAATCGGTTACTAATCTGAAATAACAACTTTAACTGAATTAGATCAACGTATTTTGGAAGGCTCAAGGCAAGACTTATCAAGAACAAACATTTAAAATGAAAAATAAAAACGGGCTCTAGCATGCATTTAAAACGCATAAGGGCACTTTGAGCACTTATTATGACTGTATTTGTGCATACATAAAATAAAAAATTACTTAAAACTACACCAATTATTGTTTAATTCAAACCCATTACACCTCAGGGCAGAAAATCATTCTTTTTAATTTTACCTGTTTTAGATTTTCTCAGGTATCATAAAATGTATTGGTTTTTGGATGCACTTATTAATGAGTTTTTTTATTATTGTTTTGTTCATCAGGCAAAAATAAGAAAACTTTATGTTTTTTACGCATTTTTTGAAAAAAAAAATTATATCAAAGTCAAAATAATTTAACACCATTTAAAATTGAATATCTGGCAACCCTGAAAACATATCAGCTCAGTTTAAACGTAGTTTTGAAGGCTACTATTTCTACTAAGAAAGAGTTCAAAATGATGTCTCTACCACTAGTACTGACAGAGAAATTGACCTTAACATGGGTCAGGATACACCCAAGTTAGCCTTTTTTTAAATCGTCAAAAAGAGATGTCAAAGTGGAAAATCAGACTTTACTGTAGAACAATTTTTTTTCTTAGAATATGACCAAGAATCACATCTCAAAGTATGGCACACGAATTACCGGACACCCTGCAGTACATAGTAATTTAATTACACTTGAAAAAATTGCTGACTGCTAATTGCTTAGAATTGGACAGGCCACACAGGGGTTTTATGTTTGTTTTATTTTTAATTGAATAGATTTTTTTTTTTTTTTTTTTTTTTTTTTTTTTTTTTTTTTTTTTTTTTTTAATTCATTTTTATTTTCATTAATCTTAAAACTATCTTAAAGCTAGACAAAAATTCATAAAAACTAGCCTAATTATCCAATAACTTATAACTAACTTACTGGCCCTATGCGGGCGCTCTAAGCTAAACTGTATCTTAATTCTACTACCTTTCGGCCTAAAGACTATTTTTAATTCAAATTATGTATATCAATTTTTTTGTTTTCTCGAGAAAATGTAAAAAACTCGGATTCTGAACTTGTTTTTTAAATTTTATATATAAAACTTACAAACTACAGTAAAACTAATTAAAACTACCTAAGACTACTTAAAATAAACCTAAACTACTTAAAAAACTAGAACAGCCACAGCAGCAATTTTTTTTTTTTTTTTTTTTTTTTTTTTTTTTTTTTTTTTTTTTTTTTTACACACAAATGTGTAGAATTTTTTTTTTTTTTTTTTTTTTTTTTTTTGGTGCCACCCCGACTGTCCCTACCTAAAAAGTAAACTTAAATCTATGTAAGTCGGCCAAGACATACAAAGTCCTTGTCAACTTTCCCTATCATTATTGCACAACCACCAAAACAGGTTCTCCTGTCTCACCCTGTCCCTCCGGTCCCGATCGGACACAGTCCTACTGAACCGAAGGCGCTCTGCTCCATCTTGTGCGAGGACGTCTCGACTATAAAGGAGCCGCCTATCCACAGTCCTCCGGCTGACGTGGTAGATTAGCGGAATCGCCATTCTATCCTGGATCAGCCCTCGACTGTCTAAGTAGAGAAATGCATCGGGTGGGATAAAGCCGCTTATACGTACACTCTCATAATAATCGTTGTTAGGGTAGTAAGCCCCAAAAATTAGGTTGTTAGTCGAGGACATCGCTCTTGCAATGTGACCCCGAATCAGCTTTATCAAAAAATTATCAATTCTGTTAATGTTGGCCCCGTTGTATAGAACCTCGTTGGAATAATAATGTTTGTACTCCGACTCTGGTGTTCTGTGTAATCCAAGGCAACGTCTAAGACACTGCCTCTCAAACACCCGAATCTTTTCCATTTGAGATGGGGCAACGTTGAACCACACCGGGCACCCATAGGCAATCATCGGCCGTATGAGGGCCATGTAGCAAATCACCTTCACTCTGCTGTCAAGCCGGCTGCTGTAAAACAACCGTTTCGTCAGGGCAAAGGCTCCCCTAGCCCTGTTCAGAGCAGCATTTATATGTCTGTCGAAATACAAATACTGGTCCAACCAGATGCCAAGGTACTTTACTACACTTTTACTCGCCAGTGGTTGCTGGTGCGGCCCAACGATCACCAGCTTGCGCCAGTTCTTTCTAGTATCCCTAGAGGCTCTAGCCAACGGAGTCCTGAACAGAATTGTTTCACATTTCTGAAAGTTGATTTTCAACTTCCAGTCATCACAATATCGCTGAATCTTGTCGAAGTCACGCTGTAAAAGAATTCTGATGACCTCAACTTTTGGAGCTGTTCTGTACGCTATTAGATCATCGGCATACGCAATTGCCTGAGTTAGACTACTTATCAGATCACTGGTGTAAATGCTGAATAGAATCGGTGAGTTCACCGCTCCCTGCTGAAGACCATTCTTAATATCGAAGATTGCGGTAGAAGTTACATTGCCACTTTTGACAACGAACTTTCTACCATTGAGCATGTCATAAAGTATATATAATAGTGGTTTACTTATACCGAGTCTAGTCAGTTTTAGATAGAGACCCTCTAACCATACGGTGTCGAAAGCCTTCTCCAAATCAACCAGACAAGCACCTGTACACTGTTTCTTAGTTTTGTTCCATTGGATATCAGAAACGAGTTTAGACGCGGCATGAATGGTGTCATGTCCCGCCTTAAAACCGAACTGATTATCCGGTATGATATTATTGTCCTCCGCCCACTTGGACAGAGCTCTATTAATGACTTTCTCGAATACCTTGCTGATACTCGGTAGAAGACTTATCGACCGGAGATTCGCCGGATTGGAGTTGTCCTTTCCCTTTTTCGGGAGAGGATGAACCACAGCTGTCTTCCACCGCCCTGGATAATATGCATTATTCAGTGCGTTGTTAAAAAGTGTGGCATAAATGTCAATTGCTTCCTTAGGTAGATGTCGAAGTACAATATTAGATATACCATCGACTCCTGCTGACTTTTTCTTCCTTAATGAATCGAAGATGAGCTGGAGCTCCATCCTCGTAACTAACAGGGAATTGCTCCCATTTTGCACGGCGATGATAGCATTCGCTAAGTTTTCTTCATTGAACCCGGTCAAACCTAGGTTCTCTGATCGCCATTGCATCATTTCGTTACGAAGATAGAAGTGATGGAGTAGCGCTCTGCTTTCCAGGTCGTGGTTGGGGTGGATGCTTGCATTCACCTTATACACTTGCTGAAAAGCAGCCCCCACAGCCTCCACTTTCTCCAGCGGATCCTCGACAATAAAGAGGTCATCGTCCAAGACCGCGTCATCTGGATCTATACCTGCTGTCAGAAGTACGTTTCTGTTTTCTGTCGTTCTCTGGAGCTTAAGACACGGAAGTTCGTTTTGATCATTCCGTCTAAATATCTTGTTAATTTGTGGAAACATACTCGGGTCGCTAGAGTTAACGGCCCGAATTTTATTGTTCCAATACAAATTAATAGACAACCTATAATTTTCTTTGATCAATTGGTTGATGTTTTTTATTGACGACTTCAGTGTCCTAATCTCCAGATCGCGTGAGTTAGTAAACCGTCGGTACAAGCGTTTTAGTCTTGTCAGAAGTCCACTTTTTTGTCTGTGTAGTGCATCAATTGTCGCGTTACGGTACATGTCGGTTGCGTTACGTTCTCTGTATTTTGGTATAGTTCTGTTCATAGTTCGTAGGATTGTTTCGTCCATTTGTTCTAAGTATTGGTCAATTTCGTTGTTTGTTAAATTTCTGTTATTTGGTGGGGATATATTATTGGCACGAATTTCGCTTGCTAAAGCGTTGGTGAAGCGTGGCCAGCGCATCTTACTGTAGTTGTAAGAATACGCAGGTACATACTCTTCCAACTCTACGAGCTGGTTCGGCAAATGTATTACTGCGGCGAGACCACAGTGGTCGCTGTCATAGTCTATCGTTTGTAAACAGTTTCTTGTCCGTTGACCCACAGTGTTAGTGATTGTCAGTCTGGCGTCCTTTAGTAATAGATCCAGATAGGCACCGCTCCTTGGAAACGAAGGTCTATCAGTAGCTAGAAGATCGATCATATACTCAATACTGTTTTGACCCATCCAATTGAATAAATGGTTACCTCTCGGATTTTGTATTTGATTTCCCCAATCTATATGTTTGGCATTTAAATCACCGGCCATGAGATAATAATTCTCTTCCGAGTTCAGTTGTAGTACTTGAAAAAGTTTCTCGAGCTCTGTCAAAAAGTCAGTTGGCTGAGGTGATTCCGGTGCGTAAGCCGCGATCACATACATCCGCTTCCCATGTTGGAGAGGAATGCATACAATGCACGCCTCAAGCAGCCGAAATCTGCGTACTTCACTATTGTATATAACTTTATATCTGATGCCTTTTCGTACAAAGATTGCGACGCCACCTCCTTGAGTCGAGTTGGGCCGATCCCTTCTTACGATATTGTAATTGTTGTGAGTCAGTTTATGTTTCTGGTTCAACTTAGTCTCGCTGGCCATAAACACATCTGGACTTAGGTCTTTCAGTAATTGGAAAAGATTTGCTCTTCGTTCGGTCCTAATCAGTGAATTTACATTCACAGCAAGGATCTTAAAGGGCCTCTCGGGCAGCGCGCCCTTAACCTATAAGCGTTAGGCTCGGCAAAACAGAGTAGAGATGGTCTACCCTAGTCGCCTGCTCCCGTATCTGGTTTTGAAGTCCTGTTAGTTGGCCTTGAATAGCCAATAACATACCTCTTATTTCTGCCT
The DNA here is from genome assembly GCA_911387755.1 of Chrysotoxum bicinctum. Lineage (NCBI taxonomy): Eukaryota > Metazoa > Arthropoda > Insecta > Diptera > Syrphidae > Chrysotoxum > Chrysotoxum bicinctum. Next base: position 114,851,274 of record OU426988.1, read on the forward strand.
GTGCATCAGGAGCCTTTGGCAGAAGGGCCTTTGGGGCTGCCTTTTGCACAGTTTGTACCGTGCTTCCCCTTCCTGCGGCCATTTGGGCGTAGGAAATCTGGGGATTGACGGGTGTTATTGTGGGGAGCCGCGTCTGCGGGCGTTTTTCTTCCACAACTGTTTGCTTCGCTTTTTTTTGTTTGATTTCCTGAAACTTAGGACAGCCCCGATAGTTTGCGGGGTGCCCTTCGCCTCGGCAAAGTATACATCTAAGCTGGGTCCTATCTTCGACCCGTTCCTGTCCGAGCCTACACTCTCCTATTTTGTGGTTCTCACCGCACTTAACGCAGCGTGACTGCATTTCGCAGTTTGCTGCAGCGTGGCCAAACCTTTGACAGCGCATGCATTGAAGCATGTCGCCGCGTCTTTTTAATCTATCCCAAGTGACAACCTGGTAGTCGAGGACGGAGATTTTCCTTAGACTATCCAGTTTGCTGCTGGGCGAAAGCTGAACCAGGAAGAACGGTAATTTCCGTGTCTCCCGTCTGGCCTTAACCGTGGAAAATGGCTTAACTCCGATAAATTCGAGATCATCGCTCGCTTGTTGACGGAGCTCATTTAAGAGCGCCTGTGGTTCCGTGCAGGAATCTATGCCTTTCAGCAAAACCGTTTGGAATTTTTCCGCTTTTGGGGTGAAACTGAAGAATTCAGTTGTGGATGCTTTTAATAAATCTTTAATTATTTTATAATCTTTGATTGTTGTGCACTGGATTGTGTGCCTGTTTACATTTAATCTTTTAATAGTAAAAGTGTTGCCTATGGCCGACTTACACAGATTTATGGTCTCCTTTAATTTCATCTTATAAGTATTGATCGGTGGCACCTTCTCTTTCTTGTTTTGAAGCGGCTGTGGTTGCTGCTGGTGTTCCCTCTGGATCTGTTGCTGTTGAGTCTGCTGCTGTTGCTTCTGTTGTTCTTGCAATTGTTGCTGCTTTTGTTGTTGGTTCTGTTTTTTTGTTGTTGTTTGCTGCTGTGGTTGTTGTTTCGTTTGTATTGTTTCCTGTTGTTGCTTTTTTTGTGGCTTTTTTTGTCGTTGTTCTTTTGGCTGTTGTTGTATTGTAGGCTCTACAGCTTTGGCCTTTTCTTGCACTGCATTTTTTTGCTGCAGCAACTTTCCTTGCTGGGTTTCTCGGCGTACCATCTCTCGTCTTGCCTCTTGCTTGGATTTGAGAGCCAGTACCAGCGGCTCCAATTTTGCTTTGAGTAGTGCAATTTCCTCTTCGAAAGCACTTATCTTTCTTGCCAGTACCTGCTCCTCTTGCTGGCACTCTTTTTCGTCTGAAGACGACCCTGGTGATGTAAGGTCGACGAACAGGTTGCTGTCGCCTGTCGCATACATGCCCTCACCACCCTCAGACATGTATGTAATCTCTTCGTCTGATGTCGAAGAGCCTAGTTGGTCTTGCAGTTTTGCTGCCGCTGACGCCCTGGCTGAGCGCGTCCTCTCCTTCACTCCAGCTGGCAGCTTTGCCGGAGTGGTGGTGGATCGGCGTTTCACCAGGTTCGGCGCACACCGTATTTTCTTCCTCCTTTTGGATATCGCAGTATCGGCTGATGCTACCTGCTTCCTCATTGGTCCGAGGGCATCTTTCGATGTGCCTGCTGTTGTTGCCGTTGCCGGCTTTGATGTTGTTGCTGGGACATCTTTCGATGTCCCCGCAATGTTTTTATCGCCCATGTGCCTTTCTTCCCACTCTATGAAGTTTACAACCTCCCGATTGTGAAAAAAAGCTTCTAAAAGTTTTGTGCCCGACGGGGACTCGAACCGGCGATCCCTCACACTGCGGTCCGCCACTACTACCTTTGAGCTATTCTCTTTATTGAAAATGCTCGAACTATTCTTTAATATTGATTTAAATTCGCGATTTTATTTATACACACTGTGAAAGCCGAAAACGTCTGCACACCTTCACAGTACAAGATCGACTGATTAATTGAATAGATAATTATTGATTTAAGGACAGGCTAGTTCAAGAAGACCAATACAAGTTGCTTCTTAAAAAAGTTGTTTCATCCCATACGATATTCATTCACATACGATATGTTTACGATTTTTGAAGACAAATTACAAAAGATTAATTAAGTTTCTTATTTTATTTTCAACCTGATTTAGAAATGAACACATAAAACTATTCTTTTAAAATCATAAAATGCACACCAGTTCATATAAATTTGATTAGTTAAATCAATGTTTTTCCGACCCTTTTTTGCTTTTTTCTTATGGGAAATGCACTGAACGTCAAATCGAAAAAAAATCTATCTCAATTTGAAGGTTCACGCGCTGACTACCAGGTTCTGTGACCCCATGTGTCAATACAACGCAAAAAACCCTATTGGCACCTGGTAAGTTGCTTCCCACACCGCCTGGAAGTCAGTGTGTGTACTGACAAATGGAGGTAGATTTTTTTACGATTTGTCGTTCAATGTATTTTCCATAAGAAAAAAGCAAAAAGAGGCTCGAAAAACATAAATTTTACTAATTAATTTTATATGAACAGGTATCAATATTATGATTTTAACAGAATAATAATATGTGTTTATTTCTAAATCAGGTGGAAAACATCAAAAACATAATTAATCCTGTGCAATTTGTACTAAAAAAAGTAAAGAAATTGCAAGAAAACAACAACAAATACTTAAAAAATGGATACACATGAATTTTAATTTATTTTTATTACATTTTCTATGATAAAAAAGACAAATTAAAAAGCAGGAAAATGTAAAAAACTTTGTTATTTTTGTGACATAATTCAAAAAATTCATGTGTATCCATTTTTATAAGTATTTGTTGTTGTGTTCTTGTAATTTAGTTACTTTTGTTAGTACAAATTGCACAGGATTAATTATGTTTTTGATATATTTTCCACCTGATTTAGAAATAAACACATATTATTATTCTGTTACAATCATAATATTGATACCTGTTCATATAAAATTAATTAGTAAAATTTATGTTTTTCGAGCCCCTTTTTGCTTTTGTCTTATGGGAAATACATTGAACCATTTGTCAGTACACACACTGACTTCCAAGTGGTGTGGAAAGCAACTTACCAATTGCCAATAGTCTTCACCTTAGCGAAAACAGCTCCATTTTTCTAAAGTGAGTAATAGTTTAACTTAAAATCATTGTCATTTTGATGTTTATTTTTTATGCGCGAAACAGATTAAACCAGCAACAGCACCAGCATCGTCAATAGCAAACAGCACGAGCACGCTGACCAGCAAACATTTCTCAAACACATTGCCACCAGCAACGCCATTTCTTCTGCTTGACATTTCATATGGAAAAAAAACTTTTCATTGTAGAGCCACTGAATATTGCAGTAGGAGAGTTGACAACACTGCACCAGCAACAGCAAATTTAGGACTTTGGCCTAACGACGCTGTTGGCGTTGCTGTTCTTATGTGTGTTGAACAATTGAAATACATTGGCTCTTAATTAATGGCGGCCGCTGTTGCTGTTGACGGTGCTGTTGCTGGTTCAATCTGTCCCGCGCTTTATGATTTTTTAATATTTTGAAATTGGTGATTTAAAGATGGCAACGAATTTTAAATAGGAAAGTTTTTTGTAGCGACCAAATGATCAAAATTTTGAATATTTGGAGGGAAGTATAAGGGGGAATATAAAAAATTCCCATGTTTATAAAAATATATGTGCTGAGCTGGCAGAGAAGTTCCATCAGAAATTTTAAATATCTACATTTGAAAGATTAAAAATTTTTGTTTGTTAGAATATGACTGGCTGTCAAACTATATTACGTTCTGTAGTGTGTCACCTAGCATGGTATTGAGAGTACTATAGTATTCATACTAGATGTGTGTCAGGGTCTTAGGAAATTCATATCACAAGTTTGTATTTGTAGTTCTTGTATTGAATGCAACGTTAGAAAAGATTTAGCTGGAATATACATTTAAATGATGTCATTAAAATAAACCGCTTCCTTGCGCTATTGCCTGCAAGGTCAGCATTTTAAACATAAGTGAATTAATGTATTTAAAGCCGATTCCGAATTAATTCAAGGTCGAAAATTATGTAGTGTGCCCCCTCTTACTTGCTGTGTTTGTCCTTGCATTTGTTGTTCATCGTGTTCCATTTGCTGTCCGGTTTGTCCAATACCACGTCTAGGGGTCATAATAGTTACAGGGCCTTTCCTAGTAGTGGGTGCTCTAACTATATCTGTAAATATATAATTAAGTTTTATATCAGTATATAAGCTTTATTAATATTTAGCTTTTGGTAGGCTATTGTAAAGGTGGTTTTTTAGCTTACTCAATAGATATATACATATATATAATAGGGGAAGCTGGCAAAAAGTCAGAGAAACAAAACGACCAAACAAAAATACTACTAGTATAAATTCTAAAGCTAATAACTAAACAGAAATCCTGCATACATAGTGAGCCATTGTAAGAATTACCAATGATAAGCAAGTATAACTCTTGTAATAAGTTTTGTTTTAATTAATTTGGCTTATGCAGGGTGTCCGGTAATTCGTGCGCCATACTTTGGGATGTTTGATAAGTGCACCCAAAAACATATAAATTTTATGATATTGGGAAAATCTATACTTATATACTTATGCCAACTTGATTGCTGTCAAAACACTAATTTACCTTACCTTTTCTCAGGAAGAGTTGAATTTGGGGTATGAATATTTAATGGGTAAGTTAATAAATAAGAATAGAAAAAAAAATTCTTCTTCTTATTATTAAGTTAAGTCAAAATTACAGTCGAATAAAAGCGCTTTTTAAAATGCCTTCATTTACGAGAGAAGAATAGGCAGACATTTTATTCATTTATGCGTTGTGCAATGGAAATTCAAGAAGAGCAAAACGAAGATACTAGGAACTTTATCCTAACAGACGACTTTCTTCTCGAATTGTTTTTAGAAAAACTTTTCGAAGGCTTTGAGAAACTGGATCATTTTCAACTGCAAGATCTAACGTGGGAGCCGCAAGCACAAGAATAGTTTCGGTCGATGAAAGAATACTGGCAGCAGTTGAAATCGATCCTTCCAACAGCATAAGACGCTTGTCTTTTCAATATAATTGGGAAGCAGTTCTTGCACAGGTGTATGGTGATATGGATACATATTTTCTCCATGCAGTATACTGGAAATTCTGTGTTTGGAAGCATTAAACTGTAGAGCCAAGCGCCTTATGCTGATGGAAGGATCGATATGTGGACAGGTGTAATTGGACATAAATTAATCGGGCCTTTCAAATTACCACACCGACTTTGTTCTGCTAACTATCTGGAGTTTTTTCAAAATAATGTGCAAGACCTTTTGGAGGATGTTTCACTGCTTCATCAAATTTCCAACAAGATGTTGCTCCGGCCTACAATGGTCATGAAGTTAAGGATTGGCTGGATGAAGAATACAGTGATCGATGGATAGGCAGAAATGGACCAATTCAATGGCCTGCAAGATCTACCAATCTCACTGTACTGGATTTTTTTGTATGGGGACGAATGAAAGAAATCGTCTGCTCAGCTGAAATAATAACTTTTACTGAATTAGAACAACGTATTCCGAAGGATCACTAAAAGTATGGCAAGAGCTTTCGAGAATAAATATTCAAAATGAAATCCAAAAACGGGCTCTAGCATGCAATCAAAATGCAGCAGGGCCTTTTGAGCACTTATTATTGCTGTATTTGTGTGTATTTGTAAAAAAAATTTACCTTAAACTAGACAAATTATTGTTTAATTCAAACCTTTTACAATTAAGGGTAAAAAATCATTTTGTTTTTAATTTCACCTGTTTTAGATTTTCCCAAGTATCATAAAATGTATGGGTTTTTGAGTGCACTTACTAATGAGTTTTTTTTACTATGGTTTTGTTCATTAAGTAAAAATAAGAAAACTTTATGTTTATAATGCATTTTTTGAAAAAAATTTTCCTCAAAGTCAAAATTTTGCTTGGGCAGGAAAAATTGAACACCATTTAAAATTGCTTATCTGGCAACCCTAAAAACATATCAGCTCAATTTAAACGTAGTTTTAAAGGTTAGTATTTCTGTTTAAAAAAAGTTTAATATGAGGTCCCTATCGTTAGTACCGACAGAGAAATTGACCTTAACATGGGTCAGGGTACACCAAAGTTAGCCTTTTTTTAAATCGTCAAAAAGAGATGTCAAAGTTGAATATCAGACTCCACTGTGAAACAATTTTTTTCTAAGAATATAACCAAAAATCATATCCCAAAGTATTGCACACGAATTACCGGACACCCTGTATATTAAAAACCTTTTATAGAAATTTGAAATATGACATCAGAAAAATGTCCCTATTCTTATCACACCATGACCTCGTAAATACATATAATCAACCACAATATGGCATTTGTTTGTCGCTTACAGCTGATGTTGACTGTGTAATGCGAATACAGAATATGTATATTGTGTATAAATCTAAACTGATCATGTTAAACATTCCGATTTCCCATGAGCAGATAATTTGTTCGTCATCCGAAACCACACTCATGTGAGCTTAGCCAGCCTTATGCTGAACTGACGCTTTCTCACGAACGACTTATTTGCTCGTCATCAAAAATTACAACTATGTACAATAATACAGTAAGAGGCAAATCCGCATAAGAATATTCTTCAATTCATTAATAAAAGTATCTCCAAACGAAACGAACGTCTTTTTATTTCATGGCGATTTTGCACGAAATTAAATGATTACCTAAAGAATAAAATAAAAAAATAGTTTTAACACGGGTGCTTCTAAAAATGAATACCAACATATAGTGCGATATGAAGTGTGACGTTAGAAATGTCTGATAAACCTGGGCCCAGACCTATATCAATACAAGAGTACCATGCTAGAAAACAAAGAAATATTGAAAGAAAATTAACAAAAATACCCAAAATACCAAAACGCAAGAAAAGAGGATGAATTCTTGTACAAGAGCGCAAACAATTAGCTACCCTAAAAGCAGCTCTGAATATTGAACCACCAATACCTTGGGAAAGAGCCAATAAAAAATAGATGCTACTCGTATAACTGAGAGGAGACACCTTAGACAACAGCAGAGGAGAAAGGCCCCAAAACTTCAGCAGCAGAAAGAACAAACACAAACGCAGCAACAAGAAAACACAGAAGTGACCAAGAAGATTACATCAACTGCTGCTTCAACAACACGACAGATAAGCAACATAATTAAATTAAGTTAAAAATATATGTTTTGTAAAAAAAAAAAAATAATTCAAATAAAATATATGAAACCAATGGTACAAAGAATGCTCTAGCAGCATTGTTGTAGCTGATAAAGAATTTCTTTATCTTAGGCACATAGTGGCGTTATGCCGTTGCTAAAACCCATAGGTAGGAAATTGTTGTTAAAATAAAATAACATAGTGAGTGTTTGAAAGGAATATGTATGTACATACATATGTACATATATGTAAAATTAGTTTTGTGAATTTGTGAACTGTAAGTTAAAAAAAAAAACAAAAAAAGAACCCATGGGCAAGCAACAATCCAAGATACAAAAGCCAATGGCTAATGTTACAAATGAGGTAGATGTAACTGAACAGAGAGATAATAATGAAATTTACCTCATTATAATCATTCTACTGTTGGCTGCCCATTTGGCAATAAAGATATATAGATGGCACAAAAAGATACTAAAAAAGACATATATGACAAGAGCCGCATCTCTTGCGCAGATCTAACTAAATCACAAACTGCCAAAAATATATTAAAAAAAAAAAACATTCATTTACTGACATATACGACTTAAAGACCCAACTAGATTTTCAAAATTAAAACGAAAGTACGTATAACTAAAGAAAAGTTAATTGTTAATCATAAAATTAAATGGAATGGTTAAAAATTGTAGACAAAATACGTGAATATAAAGAGATACTCATAGACCTATAGGTCAAAAAACTTTAAATAAACATATCCATGTATTGGAAAAGAACCTAGAAAACATTTGAATAATATTGAATGCAAATTATTCGAGGCTGACTAAACAACATAAGGATCAGACCAACGAAATATTCACTGACTGTAGGGACAAAGTATTAAGAGCAGCATCCCGACAGGCTATTAATCTTAGAATACCTGTTCCACTCCATGAGAGCTTAACAATTAATGTAAAAACTACAGAAAGACTGACTGATCACTGACTTAAAAATTCATATTGCTCGCAGTTGATCATGTTAGGTAACAGTTAATAAAGGCGAATTCAAACAAGAGAAAATATGTTTATGAGCAAGAGTATTGAATAAAGATTAACATAACTTGAGTTATTGAGTAATTGAGTGCAATTTTATTTAGGGTGCGCCAAAACTTGTTTGGCGTTCTTGCATATAGCCCCCCCTGAAAGCCCAGGGGTTTTCAGAAAGAGGAAATTGAGCGATTTTCGTAATAGGACGAACATAATCCCCATATTGAGTCCGAATAGTAACAACACGGCATCTATTATCTGGTCCAATGTAGTTTTCTCTAACTCTGCCTAAGATCCATTTGGCCGGTGGTAAGTTGGGTTCTTTTATCAACACGAAGCGCAATATATGTTTCGCCTATTAAAAAATGTGAAGGTGTAAGGGAAGCAGGGTCTTGATCAGAGGTTGGCCACAATGGGCGGGAGTTGAGGATGGCTTCAATTTCGACTTTCACCTATAACACGTTTTCGATTGGCTTACCACGACGCGAAACAAACCCGTCAAGGGCAAGTAGAAAGGCTTTAAACGACAAATCACCGTTTTTCATCATACGATAAATCCGAATACTCTATACGACCACCAACGCGAAGTACACCATAGAAGTCTATAAATGGTGTTAGACTTAGAAGTCTGTTTTTAAAAGGCAATTCTTGGACACGTCTTAAACAATCCAGTTCCTTTTTAAAAACTGAACATTGAGCATTTTTGATAAAAAGTATTTGAGCACAATAGAGTTCTTTAGTAGACAGGTTATCGTAATTTCTTTCATGTTTGTTTTTGTTTGGTGTACGAGAGTTAAATATAGGCCACAACGCGAACCGATTTTATCCAATTCCTGTGATAAGTTAGTATATTATCGAGCTTATTTATAACAGAAGTATTTGCACTCAGCACTTGAGAAACGGATACCTTCCTTTCTTCTAATTGATTAGTGTCGATGTGGTCTTTATTGAATTTGAAAGTTTCCAATTATCCTTGTGTTGCGAAAGCCATTGTGGTTCTTTCCACCACAAATCCATTTTCGATAAGATAGAAGGCGTAATTCCTCGTGTGGCTACATCGGCCGGGTTCACAGCAGAGCTAACATGGTTCCAGCAGGTGAAAGGAATTGAAGTTTGTATTTCGGACGTTCGGTTAGCAATAAAAACTGACCATTTTCTTGGAGGAGCTTTAAACCATCAGTGAAGTACAATAGAAGAATCGGTCCATGCAAATATTTTCATATCAGGTTCCATCAAAGATGTCTTAATTTTATGTAAAAGGCGCGTTAGTAATTATAAATAAAAAATAAAAAATAAATAAATTTGGTGCTGCAACAGCTCGAAGTGAACCAGGACCTAGTGACTTACAACTCTCAACCATTCCTGTGTGCGTGTTACCAGGAATGGAGGGGACCTACAATTTTCTGCCGATTCCGAACGGCTAATGAGCAGCACTTTCTGTGACAAGAGATACTCTTGGAGAATTTGTCAATTCCTCGCAAGAGGCAGTACACCCCTGAAAATGCGCCACATAATTCGAGTCTAGGCAGAGGCAGCACTTTTAACGGAGTGACCTTGGTTTTGGCAGCTACAAGAGTGACTGAAACTGAGTTGTCTTCGTTCTTACTTCGACAATAGACAACAGCAGAATATGCGTCTAAGGACGCATCACAGAATCCATGTAGTTCCCAATTGAATTTGTGTTGCACCATGACTCTAGGTACAGTAAATGATTCAACGAGTGGCAGTTCCTTTCGAATTATGTTCCATTGAAGTGATATGACTTCTGGAACCTTATCATCCCATTTTAAATTTTTTCTCCACAGTTCTTGAAACATGGTTTTAATGGCAATGATAATTGGAGATAAAAAGCCCAATGGATCAAAAATCCTTGATGCATCTGATAAAATACGTCGTTTGGTGCACCCATCTGAAAAGCTCGGTCTGACCTTGTACGAAAAGCAGTCTCGAGATGAGTTCCACTGCAAGCCCAGCATTTTAATGGAATTGGACTGCTCAAAATCAATTGTTGTAAATTCTCTTTGATCTTCAGGCAACGAAACAAGTAATGGCCAACAATTCGATGTCCATTTGCGCAGATTCATACCTGCAGTTTTAAGAAGTGGAATAAGCTCGAACCGAAGAGCGATTACTTCGTCAACTGTGTCAGCTCCGGTAACAACGTCATCGACGTAAAAATCTTTTAATATCATAGCCGACGCGCGAGGATGAGTCTTCGCGGAGTCTAGAGCCAATTGTTTCAGCGCTCGAACAGCAAGAAATGGTGCTGAGGCCGTACCGTAGGTAACGGTTAGTAGTCTAAAGTGTCTTAATGGTTCATTTGGACTCTCACGCCAAACAATTCTTTGAAAATCGGATTGAAGATTTGAGACCCAAATCTGCTTATACATTTTTTCGATGTCTCCTGTGATGAGATAGTCATGACAACGTGATCGTAAACAAATAGTAAATATCTCCTTTTAAAGAGTGAGACCAACCAGTAGAGTTTCATTCAAAGACGTTTTATTATCAGATTTCGCAGATGCATCAAACACAACTCTGACTTTGGTCGTACTGCTATCACCTTTAAAGACAGGATGGTGGGGTAAATAGTAAACCAGATGTTTTAAGGTTATCAGTACCTCATCGAGAGGAATTTCCTCCATATGACCTAGATTAAGGTACCCATTAATGAAAAATGAATATTGAGATTTCAGGGCTGAATCGGAATTGAGTCGACGTTCAAGTGAGTAAAATCAATTCATGGCGGTTTTTAAAGAATTTCCGAAATCGGGATTAATTAACGGTTTGAAAGGTAAACTCACTTCAAATTTAACATCATTTTGTTGACGAATTATATTTTTGGTAAAATCTTCTTCTGCTAATTGTTCTTCTAATGACAATGGTGCCTCGTGAGAAACATTTTCCAATCTCCAAAATTTTTCCAAGTCAAAATCTAAGTTGTTATCTAGCCGAGTGCAATAGGTTTTAACCTCAGGCTTTAAAGTTGAAATGTTTGAGACACGTCCTGCTAAAACTAATCCAAATATGGTGGGTATTGAGATTAAGCCGTTGGAATAAATTTCCTTAGCTGCACCGGTTATGATATTAAATATCTTGTCAGCTCCTTAAAGGATGTCAACAGTACCGTGCCTGTAAAAATGTGGATCCCCCAGCTCATTAAATACTGCAAGAGTTGGTAATTATTTTAGAACGACAGATGAAAGAGACGAAGAAATTTTTGGCAAAACGTAGCAATCAGATTGAATGAAAGCAGAGTTGATACAGGAATGAAGTTTAAGAGTAACTAATCCATTCGTTACTCCAGCCGGTGTGGAAGATATTCCGATTATTGGTATCCGAGAATGTTTTCGAGGTAGTCTCAAGTATTGAGCTACATGCTCGGTTACGAACGAGACTTGGGATCCAGTGTCAAGAAGAGCGCGAAAGGTACGAAAAATTCCTTGTTTGTCTTGAATTTGAATTAAAGCTGTTGATTGTTACAAAATGAGAATTAGATTCAAGAGCTTGCTTTGTAATGATAAGTTCTTCAGAGTTTGAATTAGTAATGTCTTCAGTGGTTGAAGCAAATGAAAATGAGTTTTGCATTTCTTGTGTACTGATTTCGACAGGGTGCACTAGCGTGTTGCGTCTCGATTTGCATTGCCGACAACGATAGTTCGAAAGGCATTTGTTGGATAAATGCCCCTTACGAAGGCAATTAAAACAGAGTGATTTTAATTTTGTAAACTCACGACGAGCTTCGACATTAAGGCTTTTAAATTCCTCGCAGTTTGAAAGTGTATGGCTTTATAACTTTTAAGGGTTTCGCGGTTGTTGGACATAATAAATAATGCCCGATTTCACGAAGGACTTTTAAACATTTAACAGGCTTCTAAACCTTAAAATGAGATATTTTGGTTTCACCAAGCGCTTTTAAATTAAACAAGCTTTTAAACACCCTTATAAACTAAGTGCCCATTTTTAGCTCATTAAATTTTAAAAGTGTCATTGAAATGTCATCAGATGTAGATAACAACAATTGGTTATAGGTATAGCAGCTGAAATTATCGTTCTGTAAGGATTTAGTGTTCAATTTTTGAAGATACAAAATAAATAAATTAATGCTAAATATTTAAATGATTTGTTTCTTTATTTCGAAAAAAATATTGATCGTCTTCATCCAATAATAAAGTGCAACACAAAGTTATTCGCTGAGCAAGAATATTCCTGGTTCACAGAAATACATTATATGACTTCAAAATGTGGTTCCGACTTTCCAACGCATCTGTGGATGAGTTTGTTGAATATGTTTGGTCTTCATTTGGAACCAAAACAAATCCAACAATGCAATAAAAAATAAATTAAAAGGTTATTACTTAACGATTTTATGCCACAGAATGTCAGTATCAGAATCTTTCCAAATATTTTTTGTGCATTTCTTTCTTTTTTTTCATTTCTTGGCATTTGTTTGAACACATAACGCTTTCTCATTTCTTCTCATACATTTCGCTTGTTAGAAAGAAAAAAGCAATTTATTTTTCCCAGGGATGTGAAGAGAACTCAATTTTAACAAAAATTTCCCCAAAATGTGCCTTTTATAGATTGGTGAAACTAAAAATTTTTAAGAGCCTGATAAAATTTAAGAGGATTCTTGATAAAAGTGCTTTTAGTGTTTGTTTATGAAATCGGCCATAAGTATTTTTCGGATTATCCGCGTTATTTGAAATTTAAATATATGAGTGCAATTTAGGACTCACCCCGAACGTTTCGCATCAAATTACATTGAGCTCAATGTAATTTGATGCGAAACGTTTGGGGTGAGTCCTAAATTGCACTCATATATTTAAATTTCAAATAACGCGGATAATCCGAAAAATACTTATTTATTATGTGTATGGCTTTCTTGACATTTGGGGCACTCCTGCACAGATTCAACTAGATGTGTACGAACGGCGTTAGTAGATTTTTGACGAATTTGGTTTGGTCGCGAGAACGAAAGGCATGATTCGAGGCAACTGCAACGCATTTGCAAGAAATTCAAAAATATATCGATTGTGCAATCTTGCCCCGAACTCACTTCCTCCGCCAATGCTTGCTTGGTTTCACAATCTAGTTTTTGTAGTAACAGATAAATGAGCCAAGGGTCACGAGTATAACAGCCTAAAGCATGGGGTCCTCTAATGGTTTCATCAGCCGCATCAGTGGAAGCAAATGTATGCTGGGGCTCAAACATGAAGGAAGAGCCAAAAATGAACTAACGAATGATTGAACTATTAAGTTCTTTTGATTATACTGTTTTTCCAGCCTGTTCCAGGCTTCTATGTAATTTTGTTCGGAGCACGAAATATGTCCAAGAAGAGTTGCGGCATCTCCACTGAGAAACGATTTAAGGTAATGAAGCTTCTGTGTACAAGTAAGATTTGTATTTGAAACAATTGTACCTATAACCCCCGGAAAAGGCGGGATAATTATTTTAGGCAAATGAACGGTAGAAGAAGGAGATTGGGACATGAATCTTGTGAAGTCGCGATTGAATTATTATCCTCTTTTGTGTTTTTTCTCAACCAAAGAATGGCATTTGAAATGGTAGCATGTGTGTCAAAATACTTTGCTTGATATTCTACGAACTCTGGTCTCCGGTCCAAATAATTCTCTGTATCAATATACATATTCTAAGAGTTCATTTTGAAGAGATACAAATTCTTCCCAAGTTTCGTCTGGCTTTTTGAATCTGAACTCTAAAATAGCTAAAGACGTCGCATCGTGTCAGTAATCGATTCCGCGAACGTGGCCAACAGAGTTAGTCCACCCTTAGCCCTACCAAGCTTAGCCACAATTTTGTTCATTTTTTTTTTATTAATTTAAAATTACTCGTAATAAATGAAAGGTAATTTAAACAGCTTGTCCCGTTAAACTAAACGCGTGATATTGCGGCACTTATCTACTCGTAGATATGTATGTATATAAATGGAAACCGTACGAAGTTACCACTGCTCAGCGAGGTAATGTTTTCAAGTTTAGTTTGTGTGTTGTGTGTAAATGTTTTATAAGATACCTAATGTTTTATGCACTTTTTGTTTGTTTTTTTACTTTTGTTGATAAAGCTAATTTATTTAATCTGGCTCAGAAGGACCATGTTTTAGATCCCAACATGAATATATCTGGCTCAGAAGGACCATGTTTTAGATCCCAACATGAATATATGTGGCGGTCAGCCATCACACGAATAGGGGGAACAACATGTAGCATACGAAAACATGCACGTGCCGTAACTATTCGGAACTGGTGGAAGTGTGATCATAGCCTCTCCGCGGCGGCCGCTAGAAACAAGCCTTTTAAAAAAGGTTTGGCTAATATGATCAGGCTGGTTCCTCAGGTTGGCGACAGGTTAATTCCCTGTCCCGTAAAACTAAAGAATTACGAGACCGACAACAAGCCTCGGAAACGGACTGATCACACGACGACAACCCACGCAACGAAAACTGAAAAACGATTTACGAATTTTCTTATGGAACGTACGATCGCTCTATAGAGCTCGAGCTGCTCAGCAGCTAGCCGATGCCCTGTCAAAATATAAAGCTGACATAACAGCTCTTCAAGAAATCAGATGGACAGGGAATGGCGTTTTACAGAAGAAAGAATATGACATATACTACAGCTGTCATACAAAACACCATGTGCTCGGGGTAGGCTTCCTAGTCAGCGAAAAAATGAAGTCTACTATCATCGGCTTTAACGCTATAAGCGAAAGGCTATGCACCCTTCGCGTGCGAGGCAAATTTAAGAACATCAGCCTCATTAACGTTCATGGACCTACGGAGGAGTCCTCAGACGAAGAAAAAGAGACTTACTATGAACAAGTCGAGAGGGCCCTCAATGCCTGTCCAAGGTATGATGTTAAAATCATCCTTGGGGATTTGAACGCAAAAATAGGTCGGGAGCCGGTATTCAGGCATTACGCAGGCACCCATAGTTTGCATGAGAACGCTAATGACAATGGACTTCGAGTCTTAGAATTGGCAGCATCGAAAAACATGGTCGTTGCGAGTACCAGGTTCCCGCGTAAAGATATCTACAAAGCCACCTGGGTATCACCTGATGGAGTCACTCGTAACCAAATAGACCACGTGTTGATAGACCGTCGCCACTACTCGAACTTTATGTGCCAATATCGACTCGGATCCCTATCTTGTTGGTATGGTTTTCCGAGGGCGGATTGCCTTGCGAAGACGCATTGCATCCGCCGATCAGGTTCGAATCAACACGGCTGCCCTGCGCAATGAAAACACCAGTAACACCTTTGGTAATGCGTTAGGACTCGCCCTAGAAACACCTGATTTAGGGAGAGTAAGTCCTGGAGCCAGTATGCTGGGCGTAAATGAGAAGTGGACACGTCTTAAAAATACTGTCATTAGTACTGCCAGCTCCATCTTAGGCAGCAGTCGTAAAAATCGGAACGACTGGTTTGATGATGAATGCAAGCTAGCGACTGAACGTAAGAATGTTGCGTACCGAGCAATGCAACAATCTCATAGAACGCGGGCACGCGAAGAGGAATATAAAGAGCTCAGAAGAACAGAAAAACGGCTTCACAGACAAAAGAAATCAGCCTGGGAGAAGAACCTAAGTTATAGTTTTTCTACTTTTAGAAGTAATAATTAAATGAAAGATATCGGAGTGGTTCAGTGTCACTGCTTCGACGGGAGATTTCAAACTGAATACCCGACTCCCAACAATCATCCAACCAAGGTTCCAAATTAAAGGTTATCCACATATATATTCATACAGATATTCATATATCACCGAAGTGTGGGTAGCAAAGTATCTTGCCAGAAGTCGCATCCAAGCGACTTCACACAGAGTAATCAAAAATACATCAATTGATATCGCGCCCACGCAACTATCGAAAAGAGGCAAATCAATTCCTCGATGAATGAAATATGATGCTTGCATAAACAATTTGAGTGGAGCACAAGATCTTTCATGAGAATCTTGGACCGTGGTCTTTCACACCCAAATGCATACGTCAGCGAAAGTATTCGTTTTGAGATTCGAATATTAAGCCAACTATGACTATCGCTTAGAGATACGATAGAAGTATTGTATGCTGTTAATATAAACATATATAATAATTCAAGGGTTCGTTTTAAGATGCGAACACTTGAAGATCATTATATTTATGCAGCGTCGTATTAAAAATAAATACGAAAACAAACGGATATGTGGTAATTGAGATGAGTGCATTAATAAAGAATATTAATGCATCCATCCATAAGGAACCAAAACCAAGATGAAGAGGAGACGAGAGGCCAGCATAACACCTAATCTGTGAAATAGAAAACAGCCGAGAGCGAGGTCCGCACCAGGCGCGGAAGTTCTATCAATCCGTCCGAAACATGACGCAGTACACACCACGCTGCACATACTGCAAGGACGGAGAGGGAAATCTGATCACCGGTCCTGAAAGCATACTGGAGCGATGGGAAGTGTACTTTAATGAATTGCTAAATGGTCAGCTCACTGCAGAAGTGGAGGCTCCACTACTTCAAGAAGAATACTCTATGTTGCCGCCACCAAGCATAGAAGAGGTTGAGAAGGCTATAGGCCGGCTTAAACAGAACAAAGCCCCGGGAGCCGATGGCATACCAGCCGAATTATTCCATCACGGCGGGCCAGCCTTACGTCAAGCAATTCATGATATTATAGTACAGGTATGGGAGCAGGAAGAAATGCCAGAAGACTGGCGAAAAGGTTTAATTTGCCCCATACATAAGAAGGGAGATGTCATAACGTGCAGCAATTATAGAGGTATCACGTTGTTGAGTACCGCCTATAAGATACTCTCCTCTATCCTACAAGACCGGATAACCCCATACGCTAAAACCGTCATCGGACAATATCAGTGTGGTTTCATTCCAGGCAAATCAACAACTGATCAGATATTTACCCTTAGGCAGGCGATGGAAAAATGTCTAGAATTTAACATCCCAACATACCATCTGTTTATAGACTTTAAGGCCGCCTATGATAGCATAGCCAGGGTAGAACTTTACAAAGCCATGAGAGAATTCGGCATCCCAAATAAATTGACACGATTATGTAGGTTGACCATGACCAACGTAACAAGCCAAGTAAAAATAGCCGGATTGCTATCCAGACCAATCAACATCTTTAATGGACTCCGAGAAGGGGACGGTTTGGCCTGCCTCCTCTTCAACCTGGCGTTGGAGAAAGCAATCCGTGACTCTGGCACGGCAACAAGAGGGACCATCGTCAACAGGTCCAGCCAGTTACTGACTTACGCAGACGACATTGCCATCATCGGAAGAACCGAACAAGCTGTACAAGATTCCTTCATCCAGATCGAGCAGGCATTGCTACAACACTACGCCATCAGTGGTACATGACTATTGCCCATTTGTTCTCTTAAGAGAACAAATAGATCCCATTTATAATGTAGATGCTTATGAAAAAGAAGTAAAATATCGACTGCACTCGGCTCATAAAAGAGCTGCAGACATAATCGAAAGAAAAAAATATAAACAAAAAGTCTTATACGACCCACATAGTACTCGTAACAGATTAGATATAGCAATAGGAGATTTAGTATTAGTAAAACAAATAGGACATAAGTTAGATAATATTTATAAGGGCCCGTTTGAGTTAGTAAGCATAGATAATAAGAACAACGTACTTTTAAAAGACGACAACAATAAGACCACTACAGTGCACAAAGACTGACTAAGACGATACAGAACAAAATAAAATAAAGTATAAATATAAACATATAATTACAAAAACAAAAAAAAATAAAAATTTAAAAATATATTTAATTTTTTAGAAATAAATGTATAAAGTATATAAAATACTGAACAACAAGAGAGGTGTAATGCGAATACGGAATGTGTTTATTGTGTATAAATCTAAGCTGATCATATTTAACATTCCGATTATATATATATATATCTAAATCTAAATTATAAATCTAAACTGATCATATTAAATATTCCGATATCCCACGAGCAGATAATTTGTTCGTCATCCGAAACCACACTCATGTGAGCTTAGCCAGCCTTATGCTGAACTGACGCTTTCTCACGAACGACTTATTTGCTCGTCATCAAAAATTACAACTATGTAAAGGGTTTTTCAACAGGGACGCTACAAAAGTAGAGCGACAGGGACAGCAAACGACGCCATATTTCTTGCCGCTCTTTAAACATTTCTCTTCAGTAAGGTTTGCCATTTCATGATGGAAATATATACGAGCCAACAACGAGTCGAAATTATTAAAATTTACTACCGAAATTCGAAGTCGGTGGCATCAACGTTAAGAGCGCTACGTCCAATTTATGGTCGTCATAATCGTCCTAGCAGATCAATAATTGAGCGTCTAGTGGAAAAATTTGAATCCACAGCCTCGGTCGTGCGATTTAACGCCGTTACAGTTCGCGTACACTTAAACCGAATCATCGGCCGATATCGGGTCGGAGCTATTCGGACGACTTTCTCGGACGTTCGTCTGCATACACTCCTTCCGATCTCGGACGGTGCCGGCCTGCAGTCTGACTGTAACAGTTCGCGTACACTAAAACCGAATCATCGGCCGATATCGGGTCGGAGCTATTCGGACGACTGTCTCGGACGTTCGTCTGCATACACTCCTTCCGATCTCGGATGGTGCCGGTCTGGGGTCTGACTGTGAACTTTGGATATGAAAGTAAACATTTTTTTTAATTTAAGATTTTTTCTTTATGTCTGCAACAGTCAGTTTCATCTCCGATGAAATTTCGGCCCATTGTCGTTTAGCAATGTCTCAAAAAGTTGCCCTATTATAAATGGGATAAATTAATTTTCTAGTATCCATATTTTATTTTTACTTGCGATATACATACATACATAGGTATTGGCATGTTCTGCATTTGGAAAAAAAAATCGAACTCGAGATTTTGATCAAAGTTTTACATTACGATGATAGCAAAGATAAAAAAAGTGGGTTTGACAATTCCGTCTGTCTGTCTGCTTTTTTGTGTGTCTGTATGTCTGTACGATTAGCGATTAGTTTTTGAAATTATTTCCTAAAATTTATATTACTAAATACTTAAAATTGGCATGCCAAATTTTATTTTCGAAAAATTTTAAAGAAATTTGTTATATAAAAAATTATTTTAATAATAAAAGGATTTTTAAACTTTGTTTGCATAAATTCACACTTTTCTGAAAATCAGGGGGCAATTTCATGCATACCTCATTAAATCCATATTTTATATTTATAAAATGTATCTTAAATTCCAAAGTAATTTTAAATAAGAGCAAGTTCGTGCGGTCCAGTCGTGCATTTTATTTTTGCATGAATTTCATCGCAAGAATCAACCGGACAACTGCCGAAAAATCAAAACATGTTGGGATATGCCGGTTGATCGCTTATTATCGGGCGTCATCGGACGATGTCGCTTTCAGTGGTGTACGCGCTCTCTTTCCTTTCTATACGTTTGGTTCGATCGGCCGATTTCGGCTGACAACGCCCGAGTATACTTCGGCCGATGACGGATTAGGTGTACGCGAGCCGTAAAGCTTGGATGTCAACGTAATAATTTTTTTCAATGGAAGATTTCGAAGAAAATTATATTTTAGAAAATTCATACCGCCATTTAATTCGTCAACGTCGAAGACGTCGTCGCTGTGTATGGGTTAATAAAATATTTATGCAAAGAAAACAACTGGGTGAATACCACCATCTTTTTGAGGATTTGAAATTACTACCCATAAAATTCTTCGAGTATTTTAGAATGTGTTTTAGTACATTTCAATATATTTTAAACTCAGTGAAAGCATTGATAACAAAGTAGAACACAAACTATCGGGAATGTAAGTATATCACCGACGGAAAGACTCGCAATAACATTGCGGTAAGATAAATTAATATAATCCCAGTTTTTTAGTGCATTATTATCTTCATTTGAAAAAAGTAGCATTATAAACAGAACAACAATTTGGTATAACTCCGTATTGTTGCTGTATTATTAACATGCTACTTTTTTAAGCGAGGATGAAAATGCACTAAAAAAAGGGCTATAATTTTTGTTCGTGTATGTACATTTGTCATAAATTGTCAGAGAAACTTGCAAAGCAATATTTGCTAGTCTGGTATCATATCATGTGCCAATGCCAACCGACAAAATGCTTCATCAAAATGCCGAATTATATTGGTCAAAGTGGAGATTTCCTAACTGTATCGGTAGCTTCTAATTCCGGTAGCATGTACTTCAACTGTAAGAAATTTTTTTCCATCGTTTTACAAGCTGTTGCAAGTCCAGATTATAATTTTTTATTTATCGAGGTAGGTGCTTATGGACAGAAAGCGATGGTGGTACATTTGCCTCTTCAACTTTGTTTCGTCACTTCGAAAATGGGCGTTTTATTGTTTCAAAATATCTTCCAAATACAAATACTATCTTACCCTTGGTATTACTAGCTGATGAAGCCTATCCTCTTAAACAGTACATTATGAGGCCATATCCAAGACGTAACCTTGGAGAAGAAGAAACGATTTACAACGAACGTTTGTCAAACGCGCGAGTAGTAATTGAATGCACTTTTGGTATAATAACACAAAAGTGGAGAATTTTGACCAAATGTATCGAAACTACTACAGAAAATGCCGAAACTATTATAAAATGTATATACTACATAACATTGTTATAGACAAAGAATGACCACCAGCGCACAATTATTCCACAGCTCAAAAAAGAAATTGTGATCAAAGAATTAATTTCGCTTCTAGAGGGCATAACAGAAGTGCAACTGAAGCTTATAATATTCGTGAAGCTTTTAAACAGTTCTTTTGTAATGAAAATAGCATTCGCTAAAATGAGAAAATGAAATAAAAAAAAACTTGTTTATGGAACTGGTTATTTTATTATATTCAACGAAAAATTATTATTAAATGACAATTACTGATGGTGAGATCCAAAATTATAATCCTCCTGGGCATTTTGTTCATCGTCCAGGACACATTGTTCTCCCTCCTCACCATATAATTCAACCTCCTGGACATATGTTGATGTTTGTGAACGAGTCATTTGATTTGAAGTCAGTGGAAGGGGCTCTTCAATATTGACAACATATGTGGGATATGAAATATTTTGTTGCAATTCTACAGAGCTGGGTCGACTAAATTCCTCTGGAGAAAAGCAGCTCACAGGAGAGTATTGCGGTTGAAGATTTTCTTCCTGCAGGAACACATCTAATAATTTTCTTTGAACAGAGATTTTTCTATTACGTGGCACTTCTTTCATATATGGAAGTAAGCTTAACAAAAAAATTCGATCTGGGTCTTCTGCGGATTTATCAGTGCATCTAGATTCATATAATTGAAGTTTTCTTTTTTCAATCTGAAGATATTCTTGGTCGACGTCAACATTTTTTTTTTTCACAAGCCTTCCAGATCTTTGAAAATTGAAACGTTGATTTTGCGTTATAGGCACCGATTTTGTATAGGGTTTATTATGTTGTTGTGACTTGGACATCTCAGGTTGGGACACTGTTGAGGTTCCCGGCTGCGATAAAGGTGGGGACGCTGGCTGTGATACCGCTGGCTGAGATTCTAAAATATTTTAAAATGGTTGCGATTCCGAATCATCTCCTTGGCTGGGACTTCCTATTTCAGGCAAATTACCACTTAACTGCTTAGGGGCAATTTGTTTTGCTAAAAATAAAAGAGAGTCGTAGTAAGTCCAACAGAACTTTTTATTTTCGGCCGCAGCACCAGATTTCCCAGCTCCATTATACTTGTTGTATTCCTTTCGGAATTGGTCTCTTAAATTACTCCAGTTTTTCCGATGAAATTTCGGTCTATAATTGTTTAGCAATGTCTCTGTTGTAATAACTTTTAGAAAATTTGTCCCACAGAGGTGGCCTGTTATGGATTGAATTAATTAATTTTTCCGTATCCATATTTTATTTTGTTTGCATGAACTTTATCTCACGAATCAACCGGACAACTGACGAAAAATCCAAAGATGTTGGGGTATGTCGGTTGATCGCTTATAATCGGGCGTCATCGGACGATGCCGCTTTCAGTGGTGTACGCGCTCTCTTTCCTTTCTATTCGTTTGCTTTTATCGGCCGAATTCGGCCAACAACGCACGAACATACTTCGGCCGATGACGGACTAGGTGTACGCGAGTCGTTAGACTATTTACTGTGGGGCTACGTCAAGTCTATGGTCTATGCCAACAAGCCAGTGACGATTGATGAACTTCGTACGAATATCGAACGTGAAATTACAGCAGTATCGGCCGATTTATGCTTGAAAACCGTCGAAAATTGGGTTCAGCGTCTGGACTTCTGGAAGCGTGCCCGTGGTGGCCATGCAAAAGAAATCGAGTGCCATACATAATGGCATCGAACGTACTTTCACAGGAATAAAGAATTTCATTGATATCCAAAACCGTTTTTGTTTTATTTAAAAAAAACTTTTGTAGCGCTCAAATTGAAAACCCCGATACAATAATTAAGTTAGCGGCATATCCGCATAAAAATATTCTTCAATTCATTAATAAAAGTATCTCCAAACGAAAAGAACGTCTTTTTATTTCAACTGCACAAGATTTGATGAAGTAAAGATCTCCTTTCCTTGCATCTATTACAATGGTTTCATTTGTATTTGTTTTTTGAAAACCTGTTGGTTAGCATCGAATTCGATCTGCTTTGGAGATAAAAGATTTTTTTTTCAACCCTGGAACTTGTTCGAGTTTCACCCAGACATTATTCCCTGTGCAGGAATGTTTAATGTGACACAATTAAGATGGCGACATTATGTAGATAAAATGATGTCTGCCCTTACCGTTTGATCGGCAACTACCCAATTATTAATTTCTACTATATTTCTTACGACGACGATAGCCTCTATTACTTCTTCTGGTTTTTGATTTGTTCCTTTTACATATTCCTAATGATCTTTTTTTTTTTATTAAAATAGCACACATTTGGAGTTTTTAAGTGTTGAAATTGTCGTTTTTAATTTTTTGATATGCAGAATGCCATTTTTTATTTCTAGGTTTAGATACAGAAAAGCAATTGCGTATCTACTATTTCTTTCAAAATTGTTTTGAATTCACAAATTCACTTTCACGGAGATTTTTATATTTGATGTGCAGTCAGGATCTGGGCCCCTAACCTATTGGATTTTATTAAGTAATAGTTCAACACTTTAATCTATTAATGAAACAACCTTGATGTATAGTAATTTATAGAGCGCATCTAAAACCCGAGTTACCAATATGGTTCATCAATAGTAACAACACATCGATAATGGTTACACACACCATCTTTTGCTTTTTTAATTACATACATGATTTGTAATGTTTGAAATTTTATTTATGCTTTCTAAAGCTAATTTATAAATTATTACTTGTTAATTATTATTTTTCAAAATGTTATTTATTTTGTCAGTTAGTATAATAAGATCATCATGATCGGGATTTCCCGCAATCCATTTCCATGTTTTTCCAATATGATCTATTGATCTTATTATTCTCATTTTTGGTTTTAATCTTATTTAAATGATTTCTTAATACAGACGTTTCGTGGATAAGGAAGGGTTAAATAGGACTGTCATTATTAACTCTTGTGTTTATTTTGGTTTCTACATTGTTTATTACACTTTCATAATATGATTCTAGATGAGTTACATGTATGAGTCAAAAAGTTCCAGTTTGAAGTCTTGCGGTTCCTATGTGAAATGTTTCCGCTTGGGAATTGAGTAATCTAGACTTTGTATACTAGCAAGGCATGGAGCCAGGATTAATCTAGAAGGATAAATATTAACTCTTAATGTTATTTTTATGTATAATTTTGCCTAGTTCTGTTACTATTGTACTTGCTTTATTTTCTTTAACTACTTTTTTTAGATCTTGCGGAAAATTTGTATCCTTATCTCTTATTTATTTTGACATAAATTATGCCTCTTGGGTTTTAGATTTTTATTTCAACTCAATTTTTATTGTGATAATTTAGATCTTGTGCTTGTTTTCTCTTAATCTTCCAATGTTTGATGGTTTGCATTTTCATATATTTCTGGGTCTGTTGATACAGTTCTTCCAAAGAAGACTTAAATTGGTCATTTCCTTGTTGTATAGTGGATTGAAAAATTATACTCATATACTGAGCGTTCAAGAAGTTCTTCGAACGTTCAATGAATTCGGTCGGCATATGGCAGCGCATATTTTCGGATATTGTTGAATGAAATCTTTTTACTTGCCTATTTACAGAGCTAGAATATGGAGGGATTGTTTAGATTTCAATGCCTAGTTGATCTTGGAGTAAAAGCATATGGATACTGAATTAAATGATTTTTCACTCTTTTTGTCGTATGAGTTCTCTTGTATCTTATATAAAATTTGATTTCAGTATACGAACTTGTGCTTATTTCGAGAACTTATCAAGGGCAGTAAGGACGAGATTTTTCTCAGTCGAGTAAATGGCAATATGAAGAATATGACCAGGATATATAAGTTTGCTGAAGTTCCGTTTTATTAGGGTGCCTATCATTTTATGTTGCTCACAGACTAAACACTGTTTAACTATTTCAGCTTTCATTTCAGGAAAATATATTCATTGAATTAATTGATTTTAATTTTCAAGACTATTTCAGTGAGCTCTTTTCTGTTCATTAATTATTTCTTCTTCTTGAGTCTGTGTAAATCTTGATTAATAACTTCTGAAATTTTGTGGATAAATATTTTGTATTTGAGCCATTATGGATTCTGAAGTGAAAAGTCCTTTAATTACTCTAGGATTTAAATACTTTTTTAATAATTCAACTAGATTTGTTGTTGTACATTCTGTTCTGAAAATTATATGTAAGGGAATGGTACTTCAAAAATATATCTGTCTTCATTTCTTATAAATAGTTGATTTTTAAAAGCATTTATGAGATATTCTACGGTTGGTAAAAGTTCATCAGATGAACCCTTATCACTGTGTTCTGTGGGTGTCATTAAATTGACTTGGAGTGTTGATCCACCACTCTTACTAAGCGGTCGCGACGCGAGTGCGATAAGTTATAGTAGTGCGCCCTACCAAAGCCAAAAATATTACAAACAGAAAAAAAACAAATAATCTAAACAACAACAATAAAACAAAAAAAAAAAAAATTCTTAATCATTGGCATCAACATCACACCAGCTAACGGCGCGTTCTCTCCATCACCATCTCCCACTTATCCACTTGCCTCGAAGTAACTGTCGCTTGCTACCTATTGCATGTCTCTTGTGATGCTTATCGCATGATTCTTGTAATGGATAGTTAAGTGACATCTGATGTATAATTCGATTGTGTTTGTATGTCTTGATTGATTTCAAGTACAAAGCGTTCTATGGGCATAACACCTAGAATGGTTTGTATTTTGTTTTGAATCCATTGGACATACACTTCATGGTTGAATTTAGATCGTCAGAGTTGTGTTTTGGGTGTTTGTGATTTTGAACATGGTAAGTGATTTTTGTGCTGTGTTTACCAATATTCGTGGGCTTAGAAGGAATTTCTTTGACTTGTACGCCCATTCTGTTAAGTACAGACCAGCTGTTTTGGCACTAGGTGAAACACAGGTTGGTGCAAATACTGATCTTTCAGAATTTCGCCTCCCTGGCTATAACCTAATGCCGTTACTCTTTCGCCATCACGGCATTTTAGTCTACATTAGACATGATGTTGCTTGCCAGAGTCTTCCTCAATACGGACATTGTTCTAATACGAACTTTAATTTCATGTGGCTCAAATTTACTGTCCGCAAACACATCATTCATTATTGTTTTATTTATAGGAGTCCAAATCTGGACAGCAATTCAACTCTTAATGAGTTTGATGTGTTGTCTGATCCCATTTCCCGAATTGTTTCCCTGTACCCTCACACTGAAGTCGTTATTGCGGGCGACTTCAATGTACACAATTCAAATTGGCTCCGCCATTCAGGACAGACAACACCCGAAGGAAGATATGTTGAGATCTTTGCTGAGCTGCACCACCTTACTCAGCTGGTAGATGAGCCCACCCGTATACCAGATGTTGCTGGGCAAAACGCTCACACTCTTGATTTGTTTCTTACTTCTAACCCTGATAAGTATACCATAACGGTAAAACCTCCATTCGGCACTTCGGACCATTGTGCAATATCAGCCAATTTCTCGTGTCCTATTCATCCAGTTAAAGAGAAGCATCCCACTAGGACCGTTTGGCAATACGAGAAAGCCAACTGGGACGGTCTTAATAACTTTTTTAGAATTTTTAACTGGTCACTATGTTTCCTCGATAGTGACGTTGATACCAGTGCTGATATGATCACCGAAGTGATTTTTCTTGGGATGCGTACGTTTATTCCTTACAGAATTAAGAGTTTAAAGCCTAAAGAAAAGTCTTGGTTCGATACAAGCTGTAACGAAGCTATCAGGTTGAGAGAAGTAAGTTTCCGCTCTTATAAAGCCAACCCAACTGAGGAAAATCGGAAAAAGTTTAAACAAATCAGAAACCAATGCAACGCTGTTATAAAGAGAACCAAATTCTTACATGAACAGAAATTAAGGCAAAAAATCCTGCAATGTCCCAAAGGCAGTAGAAATTTCTGGTCATTTGTCAAGAACATAAAAAATTCAACTTCATCTTCGGTTCCAACGCTCATCTACAAAGACAAACCGATAACTAGCTCTTTAGAGAAGGCAAATGTACTTGCAGCTCATTTTGCTGCAAGCTCCACGTTGCCTGCAAGCAACATTGCCCCTCCTGTACTTGAGAACGTAAATCATTCAATGGGACAGGTATATTTCCGCACTCGTACAGTTGCAAGAGCCCTTTGAGATCTCGATATAAACAAATCCGCTGGTCCTGATGGTATACCCCCCATTCTTCTGAAGAGGTGTTCTTCATCGCTGGCAAAACCATTGCGTAAGCTTTTCCATCGCTCCTACTGTTCTAGAATCTTCCCTAGAAGATGGAAAACAGCATTTGTCCAGCCTGTTCCTAAAAAAGGTGACCCTTCCTCCCCCTCGTCCTATCGACCAATCGCACTTACGTCCCTTCTTTCCAAGGTCATGGAATCGCTGATAAATCATCAGCTCAAGAAATATCTCGAAGATCGAAAGCTTCTTAATGACCGGCAATACGGCTTTCGCAGCAATCGGTCCACTGGTGATCTGATGGCATATCTCACCGAAGAGTGGAACAGATCTTTACATTGTTTTGGAGAAAGTAAGATTATTGCGCTTGATATTTCTAAGGTATTTGATAGAGTTTGGCACCAGACTCTCTTATCGAAAATGCGTGCGTTTCGCATCGACGAAACCCTTATTCTTTGGATTAGAAATTACCTTCTAGATCGTTCAATACATGTTGTATTGGATGGTTTTAAGTCTGATCTTCACAAAATAAATGCTGGTGTTCACCAAGGCTTCGTTTTGTCTCCGACTCTCTTCCTCATTTTTATAAATGATCTCTTGTCTGAAACTTCTAATCCACTTAATTGTTTTGCCGACGACTCCACTTTAAGCTTTTCATACTCGTTCCCAAATTCACGTCATCTCCTTCGGAAGTGAATTTGCAACGGTACCGTATGATAAGTTCATTAAACTCCGATCTTTACAGCATTGTTAAATGGGGTACAAAAAACCGTGTGGAGTTTAATGCTTCGAAAACTCAATGCTGTCTATTGTCGTTGAAGCAAAATATACCCCCTATGCCATTGTCCTTAAATGGCACTTGCATCGAAGAAACCGAAAAGCTCTCAGTACTCGGTATGTGTGTTAACGACGATCTTCGTTGGAATGATCACATACTCGAGACCGCCAAGAATGCTGCTAAATGCTTAGGATTTCTATATCCATGTAAGAAATTTTTTACCCCTTCTGATCTGGCTACCATTTATAAGGCGTACCTATATACATACGTCCAAAACTCGAGTATAACTCACACCTTTGGGCAGGCGCTGCTCAATCTTCTCTCCATTTATTGGAATTCAAAACAGAGCGTTAAAACTGATTGGAAACAGAGCTATCATGGATTCATTCCCATCTCTTGAACACCGTCGGAATGTTTCATGTATTTCCCTGTTTTATCGCTTCTTTCACAAGCAATGCTCACTCGAAGTAGCCAGTTGCATTCCTCTCCTTTATCAATTCACCCGTGATACCCGCTTCGCTAGGAATGCTCATCAGTTCACCCTTGAGCCAAACTTTGGTCGTACCGTCAAATATAGAGATTCATTTTTTAGTCGCACAACACGATTATGGAATAACTTGCCCGGCACAGTTTTCCCTTGCCATTTCAATTTGCAAACATTCAAAACCAATGTTCATCGACACCTCCTTTCTCTCCCCTCCTAATTTCTCCCTCGCCCGTGGTGTGTTTAAAACATTATAAGGGTCTCGTAACATACCCTTGAGCGCGAGTGAATTATAAAAAAAAAAAAAAAATTCCGATGAATTTTATAAAATAATGTATTTCATATGAAACTTAATACCAAATTGCTGACAATCAAATTATTATTAAGTTTTGTAGGTTTAATAATTTGTAAAATATATTTGATAAGTTAGTCTTAAGAAAGATTCGAATAAAAGAACTTTAAAATTAAAAATTTGTTTTTTTAATTACTTTTCGGTTCTATAATTCTACTGGCTTAGTCGGTAGGATTCGCGGTATATTGTATCTAAAGTTAGAAGCAATAGTTCGTTTTCACGTCTTAACCGCGAACCGGTTCTCTATTGTTATCAATAGAGAAATGAAAATTATTTCTGTTTAAGTGGAGTGATTGAATTAAATTCAATTAAAAAGCTCAAGTGACCTAAACTCCAAGGTGCGTTTCGCCCAGGTACGATATTTGCGTCTTAGAAGGTTACGACAGCATCTAACTGATGAGCCCACTGTCGTACCTGGGCGAAACGCACCTTGGAGTTGAGGTCACTTGAGCTTTTTAATTGAATTTATATTGTTATTAAATAAAAAACCATAGCATAAACAATTACTAACTACAAATCTCCCCATGTGCCTACAATGTAACAAACATAAATCAGAATCATCATAAAATTGTATCAAATTATCAAGCAAACCAACACAAAAAACAAAACATATTTTCATAGAGTGATGTAGTGAACAAAGTTAACTCTATGTATATTTAAATTGTTTATAATACAAAAAAAGAAAATTTTTTTTGAAAATTAGACACAAGAATAAATTCTATTTTTCAAACTTAAAGCAAGAAAGTTTATGAAGCGATTTCAGTTGACTTCATGTACATTTCATCAAATTCAAAAATATAAAAAATAAAAAAAATAAATAATAATAATAATCAAAGAATCAAAAGAACTCTACTCATAAAGTGCCGAATTTTTTGTGCTACAGTGAGAGAATTTTTCTATACAAATCAGACAAATACCGAAACAACATTATTAAAAATCATCGACGAAGAAAATCGCAAGGAGAATTCTAACACCTTAAGATAACAACAACTGCCGAATTTTTTTTGTGCTACAGCGGAGGAATTTTTCTACAAATCAGACAAACACCGAAACAATATCATCAAAAATCATTGACGAAGATAATCGCAACAAGACTTCCAATATCTAAAGATAACAACAAGGTTCGAATTTTTTTTTATTTCAGTTGTTCTACTCATATTATATACAGGGTGTCCCACAGTCACCGCCCCAAATGAAAACCATGGATTCCTGAGGTCGTTTTAAGTCGAAAAACTTAAGAGGTCATTTTCTCGTTTTCGTCCCGTTTTCGAGTTATAACGGTTTTTATGGTTTTTCCCTTAACTGGCTTTATCTTTGCCAAACTGCATCCGATTCGTAAAATTTTTTTTATAACCAATCAAGAATTTATTACAGTTTTAGTTTGTCCAAAGACCTTTTTTTCTGCGGACAACCGTTTCTCCGCAATTTTGCATCAAACCCAATTTTTTCGTTTTTAAGTAGTTTTTTTCACTTTGATATCATTTTATTCAAAAAAACACGTTAATGAGTATTAATTTTTTTCACTTATTATTAAAGTCCAGTTCATTTTCTTAAAAAAAATATTTTTTTTTCTTAAAAAGAATACTAAATGTAATTAACAAAAAATAAACAAACTGAGTGAATTAAAAAAAAATAATAATTTTTAAATACAAAATTAACTTTTTCTGAGCTATTGTGGTTAAGAAAAGGACAAATAGATAAAGTTAATTAGTAAGACCGTTAACTTATGTAAATAGTAAAGATTTGCATTATGATTTGAAGGTTGTAAATATCTTTCTCGCGTGATCTAGTGTCCGCGTCGTGTTCTTTCACTTGATACTCCATTTTGGATTTGTTATTCAAGTTGTAGTTTTTTTTCAATTATTTGCGAACAATGGATTACACTAATCAAGAATATCTGGAAATGTTATTAATATACGCTGAAATGGGATAAATTGATCTATTTGTCCTTTTCTTAACCACAATAGCTCAGAAAAAGTTAATTTTGTATTTAAAAATTATTATTTTTTTTAATTCACTCAGTTTGTTTATTTTTTGTTAATTACATTTAGTATTCTTTTTAAGAAAAAAAAATATTTTTTTTAAGAAAATGAACTGGGCTTTAATAATAAGTGAAAAAAATTAATACTCATTAACGTGTTTTTTTGAATAAAATGATATAAAAGTGAAAAAAACTACTTAAAAAACGAAAAAATTGGGTTTGATGCAAAATTGCGGAGAAACGGTTGTCCGCAGAAAAAAAGGTCTTTGGACAAACTAAAACTGTAATAAATTCTTGATTGGTTAAAAAAAAAATTTTACGAATCGGATGTAGTTTGGCAAAGATAAAGCCAGTTAAGAGAAAAACCATAAAAACCGTTATAACTCGAAAACGGTACGAAAACGAGAAAATGACCTCTTAGGTTTTTCGACTTAAAATGACCTCAGGAATCCATGGTTTTCATTTGGGGCGGTGACTGTGGGACACCCTGTATATATATTATAAGTTATATCATAATTTAATTATTCAATACGATATTATTGCAATGTAATGTCTTCGGAGTAAGAAGACATATTTCAACAGGTTAGATC
This sequence comes from Chrysotoxum bicinctum, assembly GCA_911387755.1. NCBI lineage: Eukaryota > Metazoa > Arthropoda > Insecta > Diptera > Syrphidae > Chrysotoxum > Chrysotoxum bicinctum. Next base: position 114,882,556 of record OU426988.1, read on the forward strand.
TCAGAGTAGAGAAATTTCAGAAATAGTTTCACATTTCTACAAAAATCAGGGAAACATGCTATCGTTAAATATCGCCCATTAAAATACATCTCAAAACTTCCATAATTCGATGGGGACTTTAGGGACTTACAAAACTTTATAGACTTAGTGGATAAGGTACACCCGGTCCTTATGAAATATGACACTCTGTCACAGAGTATATTTTCGGATTATTTAAAATCCAAACTCAAAGGTAGAACTAGGGAAGTAATCGAAATTAATGCCCATATAACAACATGGGTAGATATAAAAACAACTTTGATAAATAACTTTGGAGATAGGCTAACTCTAGAAGAACTATTTGATGAATAACGGGCAATTAAGTTCAAAACAAATTGCGTTGATTTTTATAATGAAATTAAAACAGTTTTAAGACGTTTAAATATTAAAACTAAACAAATATTTGGAGCTATAGAAGGATATACGGAAATAGTTAATACGAATGTGGAAAATAACAAAACGTCTGCTTTAGTAATCTTTAAAAATAAAGTACCAGAACCCATGCGTTCACTTTTGTACTGTAGAAAACCAGTTAATTTGGAAAACGCAATAAATACATTGCATGAATGTGGCAACCTAAGCCATTTAACAATCAATACATGAAACTCCCACTAGATCAATATAGATCAAATAACCCCAGCACGTCATGGCAATCTAGACCATATAATAATAACCAATACATCAGACCCCCATTCGATCACTATAGATCAAAAAACCCGAGTACATCATGGCAATCACGACCATATAACAATAATTAATCAGTATATCAAACCCCCAGCCGATCACTATAGGCCAAACAATTCTAATAATAGTAACAATTTTAGAAATAATACTAATAAAAATAATTATAATAGTAATGGTTATTACAACAATAACAATAACTATAACAATAATGGAAATAATAACTATAACAATAATCAGAACTATAGTAATAATCAAAATCCTTTAAGGAATAAGCATCTCAACGAACCAAGAAAAAAGAAGTAGCTCGTAATAACCAAAACTGGAGTGAAAATTTTCACTTACGAGCCTTAGAAGCAAACTACCCTATATAATAGTATCATCAAAAACCAGGCCTCTTAAATTTATAATTGATACAGGGGCTACTCATTTAATAATTAACCCAAATATTTGCCATCCTAAATGGCATACTAATTTAGAAGAACCCCTTAACCTCAAGACATTGAAATAACAAAAAAGGTACAGATTCCTTTCTTTACTGAACTAGGTGATAATAATAAAAAATTGAATTTTAAGCCTGCCAATTTCACACGGAATATTAGGAAACAATATATTAAAACCATTAAAAGTAAAAATAGACTACGAAAATGAACTTAAAAACAATCGATAAAACAATTGAATTAAACTTTAATAATAAAGATGCTTCAGAAGTCGAACTAACTGAAATAAAAATACCAATTGACCAAAAACAAGGTTTAGGATATATAAAAGAAACTTTTCTAGAGGACAATTTAAGAATTGAAGAAAGAATTTATAATATAGAAAATTATGTTATGTTTGCGAAAGCAAACAGATTTGGGTGGCTTTGAAGATAAAGTGGACATCGAAAATGTGGACTCGGAAAATTTTAACACAATAGAAGAGCTTTCAATTAATTTACCACTAGCCGACCCAGCTCTCGAAATTCGAGTGCCAATTTATTTATTATTTATATTTTATTGGCAGTGTTTTCAAGCAAATTTATTAAATTAAATTTTATTTTATGTAATATGCAAAGTGTTCGACAGTGCAAAAACAAAAATGACCCACAGTGTGTAAATGCGTGTCTCAAGTATAGTCTGCACATCTCCGTAAATGTGGCTTTCCAACCATATAGAAAACTGTACCACAAAAAACATGTTTGCCGTTTTATTATATGATTACTAGACCAAATACGAATAGAACATTTGAATGGTGAGGAAGAAAAAGAACTAAGAGAAGTCAACTTAAAGGTACAAGTGGACAAATCGGAATTTCTTAAGAATGAAACCGAATTTCTTGGACACGTTGTTACCCCAGACGGTATAAAACCAAACCCAAGGAAAATAGATTGCATAAAAAACTACCCAATACCAAAAACTACTAAAGAAATCAAACAAATTCTAGGTTTAACCGGATACTACCGGAAATTCATTAGATTATTCGAAAATTGCAAAACCAATGACATTATATCTTAAAAACGACGCAAAAATAAATATTTCCAATCCCGAGTATAAGAAAGCTTTTGAAACCCTGAAAACTCTAATAACAAATGACCTAATTTTAATTTATCGCAATTTTTCGGAAGTCGTACCTTAAACGAGCATGAAATCAATTATAGTACGATTGAAAAAGAATAGCTTGCCATCGTTTGAGCAACCAAGTACTATAGCCCTTATCTATTTGGTAGGAAATTTATAATCGAAACGGACTATAAACCCTTAACATGGCTATTTTCTATCAAAGAACCGAATTCAAAACTTATTAGATGGAGATTAAAACTATCCGAATTTGATTACGAGATAAAGTATAAAAAAGGCACACAACGCTGATGCACTTTCCCGTATACCTAACACAGAAGTAAATCTAATCGAAAATGATTGTATACCTATAAGTAAGTCATGTATAAATATTTTCAAAAATCAAATCATAATTGAAGCGTTGAAAGGATGAAGGTCTTAAATGAAATTTTTTGAAATTTGGCTTTTTTCTTACAGATGAAAGTCTTAAATGGAAACTTAAAATTTTGACTCATCTGTACTCTTCTATCGCCTATAGATTCATATTTAGCCAAAGATGAAGGTGTTATATGCAACTACTTTGGTAGAAAAAGTTATAGTAAATAAACTTTAAATGCTTGTAACTCAAATGTTTAAAAATGTCGCTTAACACCTTCATCCTTTCAGCGCTTCAATTATAAAATCTAATTCAGGATCAAATAGAACAAAACATTTGAAGGTATTCGATAAGAATCGATCTACATTTCATATAAAAAACCTAGACGAACAGTCAGCCATAATACTATTAAAAAATCATTTCTTTTTTTTTTTTTTTATTTGAATACAATAGCTTACAGTTGACAAAAAGTATAATAAAAATTATAATATCTCTTATCAACCAATAACAAGCTACAAAATTACCAAATACTTTAATAATTATTTATAAGAAAACGAAATTAAATTTTAAAAATTAATATTCATTTAAATATTTTATAAAATTCATTATGAAAACAATAAAAAAAAAATTCAAAAAGGGTACAAAACCAAAGCCATTAAAGAAGGGTATATAATAATAAACAAAAAGTTCAAACGTTTATGTTATTGATTAAAATTATATCAATTCAAAATTGAGAGGAAAGAAAAACCACACTCATGAACAATTCTTAATATAATTTTCTTTGGATTAATGCATTGAAAACACAAAACGTCGAATGATTTAAACATCTTATTGTGAAGTCTTTGAATTCTGACAATCGGTGATTTTAAATTTAAGATAATAAATAAATTTAAGATAATAATAATTTCAAGCCTGATGCTTTAAATGCAATCCTCATCGAAGACGAAGAATTTTATAAAGTTGTAAAAAAAGTATTCAGTGAAAACTTTTTAAATAACACCAGATTTAAAATTATTCGCTGTCTTAAATTACTAGAAAATATAACAGACGAGATTAAATTAACAGAGATAATAGAGGAAGAACATTTATGAAATAACCATAGAGGCATTGAAGAAGTATGTATATAAGGAAATAAAATTAAATTATTTCGTTACTGTTCTACCCTTGAGGTGACTAATTGCTTCAAAACAAAAACGACCCGCACTGTTGAATCGTTTTCAGTGAACTCACCGAACATTCATGTTTCTAGTCGAAACTTGCCGATGACTAGATAGTCCACGAAGCATTTTGAGGTTGTTCCTCTCTTGTGCCAATTGCAATGTCGAAACACTATTGATGAGTTAGTAATTCAATAGTGTTACGACATAATGCAAAGAGCTGAGTTGTAGGAACCTCGTCTATGCCTCGCGACCTAAATGCAGGGCATAACAATTTCAACCCAAAACTGTTAAAACGAATTAAACAGTTCATAAATAATTGCGATATATGTATGCAATACTGAAAAGTATGTAAGAAAACCTCATAAACCACTCTTAAAAATTACAGAAACACCCATGAAACCGCATGAAATTATTCATGTAGATGTATTTTATAGCTTTTTCTTTTTAACAATTATAGATAAATTCTCGAAACATGCTTGCGCAATAAAAATTACTAATAGGAATTGGATTGAGTTCAAGAGAGCCCTTTCTTATTATTTTAGTCAATTCGGTAATGTAAGAACAATTATAGTGGACAATGAATTAGGATTTATAGCAGTTCCCATGAAGGAATACTTAGAACATTGTAATGTAGAAATTCATTATACATCTAACAATAATCACACATCAAACTCGGATGTTGAAAGATTACATAATACTATAAACGAACATATTAGACTTTTGAAACATGACGAGAAAACTAAAGACGATACGGTAGAAGACAAGATTCTGAAAATTATTACATATTACAACAATACAATTCATTCCACAGCGAATCGAAAACTCATTGATTTCGTTAATGGACAAATACATCAAGACGAATATAAAGACATTCATGACACTATTCTTAAGAAAAAACAAAGAATAGTACACAAATTAAACGAAAATCGAAAAGATAACGAGGCGGAAAAAACCACGCCAAATACAGAAAACTAAATACGCACTAGATTGACGAAGACCACGTTATTGACATACAGAACAAAAATAAACATTACAGAACCCATATCAAATCTAAGAAAAAATATCAAAACATTGACCAACCACCAATTAACGCAAAAAGAAACGAAACATATGTAACTTACAATCTATTTACAGCAAATAATGATGACTAAGGTAACTTGGACCATGTCACTTATATTTCTAACGATGCTGACAACCACTAGAACCCAAGAGATAACGCAACATGACTTAAACAACAACAACTCTTAATTTAGACAAGATTAGTTAAAAATTATATTAAGATACTACATATAATTAACATTACAGAAATAGAGAATACGAAAAACATAATAAAAGGCAATATTTTGACGTTTGAAAACAAAACTAATATCATCGGCACAATGTACAAAACAATAAATCAAAACTTTATCTTACTAGAAAGAAAAATAGAAAACATGAAACCTCACAACAAAAATAAAAAAGCATTAATAAAAATTTTAGGTACTTCATTAAAATTTATTGCAGGAACGATGGACAGTAATGACGAAACAGAAATAAAGAACAAACTAGACAATTTATATGACACTAATAGGAAACTTACTACAGAAAAAAATAAACAAGTTTTAATCAATCAAAATTAGCCGAACAAATAAAAAAACATTACTAACCATATCCAGAAACAACAAAAAACTATCGAAACCTATTTTAATAAATATAATCTTCAATTAGAAACAAGAATAACGACCCTAGAAGAAGAAGTTCAATTGATGCAATACATGTACCAAATTAATAATGACATTATTCTCCTCAGAAACCATGTAGATTACATTGAGCAAATACTTTTTTCAAGTAAATTAGGTGTTCTTACAAGAAATATTTTAGGAACAGAAGAACTAAAATTAGTAGATAATATAAAAAATTATAACGATGTTAAGTTAGCAGTCGCTTTCTATAAAGACCAAATAATAATAATATTACTCATCCCTAAACTATCTGAAATCGATTACTCAAAAGTTTTTATAGAGCCTATCCCAGATAAAAATAATTTGTCAATTTTAATAGAAACTAAAACGATTTTAGTAGACCAAGAAAATAACATATATAAATATCCTTTTAAAGACAATACAAAAAAAATCTTATTATGTTCAATGATAAATGTGTTAATAATATTATGAAATCAAATGAAGCATTATGTTCCAAGATTGTAACAAATGAAAGTGAATTTAAGGAAATCACACCAGGAACCATAATTATAAAGAATGTAAATGAAATAAACCTTATACACGATTGTAATAAGTTAAACTTTTTATTAAAAGGAAACTACCTTGTGAAATTCAAAAATTGTAAAATTTCTATTAATAATTAAACATTTGAAAACTTTGAAAAAAAACAATATGATACAATTATACTACCAAACTTTGTAACTAAAATTAAAGAAAATAAAATAGTACCAAACATAAGTTTTAACGATTTATATTTAAAACATGTAGAAAATAGAGAAATCATTAAATAAATATCGGAAAATAATAGAACAATAAATATATCATCATTAAGTATCAATATTTTTATAATATCAGTTGCCATTTTTGTAATTACAATTTTTATAAGAAAATTGCAAAATAAATCAATTGTAAATATTTCGTCGGAGCCTCAATCTAACGGAGGGGGGTGTTACACATGTCGACATAGCTACACGTGCAGACAAGAATGAGAACATAAGTTCATTATTTTTCATACATTCATTTTGCAACTAATCAAATTTCAAACAAACAATTCCGATGAATTGTATAAAACGTATTTCATATAAAACTTAATACCAAATTGCTGACAAGCAAATTATTATTAAGTTTCGTAGGTTTAATAATTTGTAAAATATATTTGATTAGTTAGTCTTAAGAAAGATTCGAATAAAAGAACTTTAAAATTAAAAATTAATTTTTTTTAATTACTTTTCAGTTCTATAATTTTACTTATAATCAAGGGTACGTTGGAAGATTGAAGGGGCGTTCTTCAATCCGAAAGCAAGACTTGTAAACTCAAATTTTCCATTGTTGATGGAAAAGGGTACTTTCTCAATGTCAGATTTTCTTAGTGGTGTCTGATGAAATCCACTTCTTAAATCTAGAACCAAGATCTATTTTATTATAGCGTAAGATAAGGCAGCGAAATATTGCCTTCCATTCAAGGGGGATGTTATAAGATTCCAGAACACTGTCTGCTCTTGTTGTAATTTTATTTGGAATGACACTTTAGATTCCATAGTATTTTGGTGTTCCTAATATAGATGTATAAAAACGTAGAATTCTATCTACGCTTTTCTTCTATTAATTCAATTCAGTAGGATTTCCTGAAAATTAACACAAGCTTTTTACGATATCAGGTATTTTATCTTATTCTGTTATACTACTTGCGTGTTCCGGATTTAATTTCAAAAGAACTCGAGCTGATATTTTGGCGTTAGGCTAAAGGATTGAATTAATCATTTGTCTACCCTCATTGTTAAAAATTCAATTAACTACTTCAGTTACCAAAACAATTGATTGAGGAGTAAGGTGATCTACGTTATTATTATTTTGGTTCGCCATTTTAATATACATACATACATACGTTTGTATGCCACAAGTAAGCAATCCACTTTTGAATAAGCTGAAGTGTACGTTATTGTATGTTAAGTTGAAATAGAGTTGAAGTTGATGGTTATACCTTTTATGTACATACATAAGTATGTAGTAGGTGAAGAGGTTGTCAGAGGTTCGGCCATGTCGCAGCCAACTGCGATATGCGGATGCGCTGCGTCAAGTGCGCAGAAACCCACATGAGGGGGGAATGTCAATTAGGAATTGAGAGGGTTGAAGATTTAACCCAGCTCAAGTGTGTCATCTGCGGAAACGAGGGGCACCCCGCTAATTATAGGGGCTGCCCTAAGGTTCAGCAAATAAAACAACAACAGGCCAGTCAAAAAGCCGAAGTTCGACAGGCTCCAACAACAAAATTCGTGGTTCCTAACTTCTCTTACGCCCAAATGGCGTCAAGAGATAGGATTACGAGACAGGCCCCACCAACGGTTGCCCCAAAGGCCCCCGTGCCTAAGGCGCCAGAGGTGCAGCCCGACATTGTAGCTTTGTTACTGAGCATTCAAGGCCAGCTAGCAGGACTGCAAAGTCAGTTAAAGGAGCAAGGCAAAAGGGTAGACCATCTCTACTCTTTGTTGCCTGGCCTAGTGCAACATAGACCATAATGAGCGCGCTACCGGAGACGCGCTTAAAAATCCTGGCTGTGAATGTAAATTCACTGATTAGGATTGAACGTAGAGCTAATTTGTTCAAATTGTTGAAAGACCTCAGTCCAGATGTGTTTTTGGCTAGCGAAACCAAGCTAAACCTGAAACATAAATTGACTCATAAAAATTACAATATCGTAAGAAGAGATCGACCCGACTCTACTCAAGGAGGCGGTGTCGCCATCTTCACACGAAAAGGCATTAATTATAAAGTCATATACAACAATGATCTTCGAAAGCTCCAGACACTAGAGGTTTGCGTCATATGCATCTCTCTCACTCAAAGGAAGCGGATGTATGTGATTGCGGCCTATGCGGCTGAAGCTCCGCAGGCTATTACTTTTGACTCAGAGCTCGAGATTCTTTTTAGAACACTTAAACTGAGCTTGGAAGAAAACTACTATATTATGGCCGGTGATTTGAACGCAAAACATGAAGATTGGGGAAACCAAACAAATAATCTCAGAGGTAATCATCTTTTTAATTTGATGAATCTTTACAGCGTTGAATATGGTATTGACCTGCTGACTACTGAAAGGCCGTCGTATCCAAGGAGCGGTTCCTTTCTGGACCTTTTGCTGTACGATACCAGACTGACAGTTACAGACAAAGTGGGTAATCACCCTCGAAACTGCTTACAGACAATCGAGTACGACAGTGATCACTGCGGACTGGCTGCTGTAATTCAGATTCCGAACGAACGCGTGGAGTTGGAGGAATACGTTGCAACGCATTCTTACAATTACAGTAAGATGCGCTGGCCTCGCTTCACCAACGCCTTAGCGAGAGTAATTCGTTCGAGTGACATAGCCCCACCAAATAACAGAAACCTTACAAATACAGAAATCGACCAATATCTACAACAGATGGACGAAACGATTAAACGAACAATGGAACGGACAATACCCAAATACAAAGAACGCGACCAAATGGACGTCTACAGAAACGCGACCATAGACGCACTACATAGACATAAGAGTGGCTTACTGACAAGACTTAAAAACTTATACAGACGATTCACAGACCCGCACGACCTGGAGGTTAGGACACTGAAGTCGTCAATAAAGAATGTCAATCAATTGATTAAGGATAACTACAGGTTATCTATTAACAGGTTCTGGGACAACAGAATTCGTTCTGTAAATTCCAGCGACCCTGGTATGTTTCCTGAAATCAATAAGATATTTAAGAAAAACAATCAAAATGACCTTCCGTGTCTTAAACTCCAGAGAACAGTAGAGAACACAGACGTACTCCTGACAGCGCAAATTGATCCAGAGGAAGCCGTTTTATTAAAGTGTACAATTAAATAGTTACCAAAAAAAATACGTTGTTTTATTTTGACGATTAAGTGTCCACGAAAAGACACCACATTGGCGACGAGTTTGTATAAAGTAAAAATACCTACGCGATAAAAAAAAAAAAAAAACGAAAATGACACTCGAAAACGGGGGTCCGCCGAGCCAAACGACCACGTGGTGGGGAAGTCTTCCACAATTTCATTACGAACGAGACAACTGGACCATCTATAAGGGAAGGCTGGAGCAATTCTTCGTGGCTTGCGAAATATCCGATGATAGCAAAAAGCGAGCAGCTTTGCTCAACTTTTGCGAGTCGAAGACTTACGACATTATTCACGATATCTGCAGCCCTAATGATCCTGGCAGCAAGACCTTCCAGGAACTGGTAACAATTTTCGACAACAATTTCACAGCTACAAAGATTGTCTACTGCGAGCGACAAGCATTTTACGACGCAAAAAAGACCACCAACGAGACTGCACAAGAGTATGTAATACGCCTACGCACGCTTTCCAAATTTTGTGAGTTTGGGTCACGTTTAGACGAAATGCTCGTCGATAAGTTCGTCACTGGAATGACCGGACGTATATTTGATAGACTTTGCGAGGAATCATCTCTCACTCTGAACAAAGCTATCGAGATTGCAAAAAAATATGAGCTAAGGAGCGACAGTCATCACGTTGAACCAACAAATTTGGTGAAAACCGAATACAAGAAAAGGCAACAACATCAACGAACGCTACCTTTCAAGAATGACCACCTTCCATCGTCATCACGGGCGGTTAAGTCAAATCCAGAACAAAAATCTAAACACTGTGGCTTTAAAAATCATTACGACAAAGACTGCCGATACAAAAACATAAACTGCTTCAAGTGCGGACGAAAGGGCCACATGGCATCTGTATGCAGAACCCAAAGAAGCAACACGATGGCAAAAATCAGCACGATCAACATTGAAGACAGTTGTTGCAGCAGTACGAGTGAAAACGTTTATTCTGTGAAGTCCTGTAAGAACAAAGCATGTTGGCCTATATTAGAGAGGATAAAAGTTTTTGGTTGTGAGTTAAATTTTGAGATCGATACCGGAGCGGTAGTAACCGCCATTCCATTCAATATATATACATCGCTTTTTTCCAAACAAAAACTTTTACCCGACTCTACAATTGTTCATGATTACGGAAGTAACATTTTGACTGTGGTAGGTGTTTTGTATGCTAAGATTAATTACAACGCAATTTGTAAAGTTTTCAAGTTTTTAATAATAAAAGAAGCAGAAGCACCGCTCATAGGAAGAGATTTTCTTTATAATTTTGAAATCAAAGATAAAAATTAATGCTATTTATTCTGAAAGCGAAAAGCTAAACAATATTCTCTTAAAGTTTAATAATTTATTTTTAAAAGAATTTGAAAAATTAAAAAATGTAAAAATTAAATTAGATATTTGTCCCGATGCTAAGCCAAAATTTGTAAAGGCTCGCCAGATTCCATTTGCATTCCTCTCAAGTGTTGAAGACCAATTAAGAAACCTGCAACGGCAAAATATAATTACGAAAACAGATTGTACTGAATGGGGTACACCGCTAGTACCTATTTTAAAAGAAAACGGAAAGATACGTATCTGCGCGGACTATAAAGTCACGATCAATCCTTATTTAAAGGATACGAATTATCCTCTTCCAAAGATTCACGACGTTTTAAATAAGTTGAGGGACGGTAAATTCTTTTCGAAAATAGATCTTGCGAGCGCGTATAATCAAATCGAGTTAGACGACGAATCTAAGAAACTGGTAACGTGGAGTACTCATTTGGGTAATTTTGTAATGAACCGTCTACCTTTCGGTATAAAACCTGCCACTGGTATTTTCCAAAGAGAAATCGAGAAGGTTCTAGGGGATGAAGAAGGGGTTGTTAGTTTCTTGGACGACATTGTTGTATCAGCTCCCGATTTATAATCTCACAATGAAAGACTAGCCAAAACGTTTCAAAAACTTTTAGACGCCCGGGTTACGCTTGAATAAAGAAAAATGTATTTTCGCGCAAAGTCGCATCGAATATCTCGGACACGTTGTTTCCGACGAAGGGATTTTCAAAATTAATAAGAACGAAACGATAAAGAGCTTTCCGAAACCCAAAAATATTTCCGACGTATGTACGTTCTTTCTGTGGTTTTGTGAATTACTTTGGAAAGTTTATTCCAAACCTTTCGACGAAGCTCTCTCCAATCTACGAGATTCTTAAAACAGAAAGTCCTTTTGTGTGGACGAAGGAAGCGGACAAGGCTTTCGATGCTGTAAAGCAAGAAATTATGTCCGAAACGGCCTTGGTACATTTTAACCCTGATTTGTCTTTGATTTTGACGTGTGACGCTTCCAACGTAGGCATTGGTGCTATTTTAGCACACAAGTATCCCGACGCGACGGTGTAGAAAAGCCAATCGAGTGTGTCTCACGTTTGTTATCCAAGTCAGAAAGGAATTACGGAGTGATAGAAAAAGAAGCATTGGCAATTATTTTTGCCACACGAAAGTTCTATCAATTTCTGATTGGAAGGCACTTCGAACCGGTCACAGACCACAAGCCACTTCTGGCTATTTTCGGTGAAAATCGGGGAATTCCGCAAATGTCTGCAAGTCGATTGCAACGATGGGCATTTCAATTATCAGCTTTTAATTACAGCGTACGGTACGTTAGATCGGAAAATAATTGCGCGGATGCTATTTCCCGGTATCCATCCACTTCAAGTGGTGAACGATAAAAACGATAAAGCCGAATTAACTAAAGACGAAGAAAAAAACTATTTGTTTTTCGTCGGAGAAAACAAAAATCTAATTGTTGATGCATCAGCTGTCCAAAGAGAAACTGACAGGGATGTTGAGTTTTCTGAAATTAAGAAATGGCTGCGTTTTACACGAAACGATTTGAGTTAACCATCGAAAACGAGATTTTAATGTGGGCACATAGAGTTGTGGTTCCAAAATCTTTGAGGAACAATATTTTGAAACAAGTTCAATAATCTCATTTGGGTATGGTAAAAACAAAATCCCTTTTGCGGTCATACGTCTGGTGGCCAAAAATCGATACCGACATAGAAAAGTTGATTGGTGGATGCCAAGCTTGCGCAAGTGTTTTACCGAGTCCTCCAAAAACGCAAACGATGATGTGGGAAATTCCAAAAGGTCCTTGGAAAAGAATTCACTTAGATTTTTTTGGTCCTTTAAAAGGTTTAAGTTTTCTCGTAATTATTGATGCTTATACGAAATGGATCGAAGTTTTTTATACGAAGCATCCAAACACAGCTTTTGTTATACGATGTTTACGCTATGTTTTTTCTCGTTTTGGGATACCTGAGCAAATTGTATCTGACAACGGTAGTCAGTTTACTTCGGACGAATTTAAGACATTTACCAGATTGCAGAATGTTAGGCAATCGCTTACGGCACCAGGGTATCCTGCAAAAAACGGTGCAGCTGAAAACGCAGTTCGTAGATTAAAAAATGCTATTAAAAGTAGAGAAGATGAAAAAGATATCGACATTGTCTTGTGCGATTTTTTGTTCGATTATCGTCTTTCTAAGCACTGTGCTACTGGTATAACTCCCGCGTCTTCTATGCTAGCGTTTACACCTAAGTGTAAGTTGGATTTTTTGAATCCAAAAAACATTTATGTTCGTAAAAATGATAAATATTTTGAAAGAAACAGAAAAGATCGTTTCTTTAAAACCGGGGATGAAGTTATGATCCGTAACTACAATTTATATACCAACAAAATTCAGTGGTCAAAAGCGATTATTGATAAAGTCTTAGGGCCAAGAATGTACTTATGCAAAATGAATACTGGCAAGTTTATAAAAAGGCACATCGATCAAATACGAAAATTTATTGATTTTAAGACATCAGATAAGAAAAATTTATGTAAACAGAAAAATGATATATTTCAAAAATAAAAATATTGTAAGAAATAACGTAAATGTAATCCCAGATGCACTATCTGAAGGAATAAAACTGCGAAACAGATCTAATATTAAAAGACCTGCAAGTATGTTAAAACATCTTTTGTAAGGAGGGCGTATGTAGTGTAAGCTACCCCTTTTTAGTATTTAGTTATTAGCATTATAAGGTTGGCAAACCTGTTTTATAAAGTTTTGTTATTTTGTCCCTCTGACTGATTTCCGTCCAGAAACTTGATATTAATTAATCTCCTCCCGTTTTATATATTTTATATTTTATATTTTGACGATTAAGTGTCCACGAAAAGACACCACAGTTACACTAAAAGCACTGGCAACTGAGGGCATCGGCTTAGACAATACAACAGAGAGAGACAGACAGAAAGAAAAAAACAACAGAAGAAACACGTCATGTCAACAGCACACGGTTGATATTTGAACGGTCCCCCATCCAAGTAATAACCATGCGCAATGATGCTTGATTTTTAAGGACGTACAATATAATGTCATTCTTTAACTTTTCATATGCTTTTTAATCTATTGGCATCTCAGCCATCCTTCGATGAATTTCATACTCTCACGTGACACATAGGGAACATACAAACGCATTAAGAAACAACGCTTTGACCCTTGACTACGTATTAACGTTTACTGTCTAATCGTAGATTAATATTTCAAGCCACAAAATTTTGGCTCTTGTGAAACAAACCGTAAAATGAACAAATATCACCGAAAACATTCTCGAATAATCAAAACCTGCCAAACTCTTGCAAAAAACATTTTCTGCAACAAATTTGAATGTCATGTAATCCAGACGCTCCGAAACTTTATCAGCACTATTATGTGCACTCTTACTACTGGTTAATTTATACCCATTGTTTCTTTGTTGTTGTTTACTGTGTAAAATTTTACTGCGCTTCCTATACATTTACCAATATAAAACGACTTATGACAAATATGCCCACGATCTGAGAACGAAATAAAAGAAACATAATGTACGACTGGATCGCACGAACTTGCTTTTACGTAGTAGACCGAGAATTTTAAAAATGAATGTTATTTGAGAAAACTGTTCATAAGCATACAATTCATTTATTAAATCCACGAGTCGATTTGCAACCGATAACAATCGGACATACGTGAATTGAGCTCTCTGTTTCAGTCTTTGTCTGTATCGGAAACCAATAATAAAAAACCTCATTCTCCTCTACCTTAAAACAAACAAAATAGTCAATTTTTTAAACATTATAGCCCACTAAAATAATAATAAAAACAAATTAACTCCTTATAACTTAAAAAAAAAATCAGTGCTAAGTATCTTCACCAAAAAAGAAATCAACATAGCCATTGGTAAACGGTGCTCACTACCAATTATTCCTGTCCTCTATCACTGTTGTGTGGGTCTGGAGCATAGCTGTTTTGGGGATGAATTTGTTTTTGTTCACACAGCCAATGTGTTTCGATAATAAGACTTAAGTAATATTTGGGGCACAACTTGGTAATGGTTGTCAACTGTGTGGATTTAAAAATAATGAATACTGAGAAATAGGCATAACAATCTTTTTTAGTTTGTCCTTTTTGTTACTATAAGACAAAATGGATGGTGATTTTGCATTTATAAATGATTTACATTCCTTAAATGCTCTAACTGGAAGAAGGAAAAGCCCAAAGCAGTACAAAACTCGTTTTGTCAAATGATGCTGAGAGATGCAGATTTTCGCTCTATTATATCGATTTTCGAAAAAAATATGAACAAATTAATAGCAATAGCTCATCCTTTCCTAAACGATGATAAAATAGGGGGGTATATTCTAATTCATTTGCAAATTATGGCAGCTATACCGTATTGAATAATAATGAATATCAGCTAGGTTTTGTTTACATTTATAATAACCAGAGTTTTAGATTAATAATTTTTTTCATACTATATTTGTCATAAGGAAGACATAGCTAAAACCACTAAGACAAATTTTTTAAATAAGGATTTGCTTGACGTTGCATAAGCCCGAAGTAATTGCTTTGACTCGGTGTAGCTATTCCGAGGTTGGATAGAGTGAAATGTAATAAATAAGGATAACGTTATTCAAGTAATTTGGTTAGAATATTGGATAAGATAAAATAAATCCAACTATTATAAAAAGAACATTACAGGTTTACATTAAAAGAAAAACCAAGTTTCTGATGCAACCATCTTCCATAGCATATTTTCTATATTGCATCATTTCTAATACAACATGGTAAAGACATTCATAACCATAAGCAAAACTTTTTCTAAATCAGATCAAGTTCATAGCTCAGAGGTAATCTTTGAGTATATATAATATGGAGGGCTCGTTCCTATCCCTAATGCATTGTAGTACTTGAAGTTGTGATAGGGGTCGCTGTCTCACTTTCTGTAAGTTAAGGATACAGCCGTATCCTCCGATTTGTGCTTACCTTCTCCTCGCATATAGTTCTCCGTCACATATGATACGAAGCACTCGGCAATAACTTTGTCTTACATAAATTTGAGTAGCGCCCCCTATGATAGTCACGCATTTGGAATATAAACGAGCCCTCCATATTTCTCAAAGGAGGTAATCTTAAGCTTGTCTACACTAAAAATTGTTTCTAACTCAGATCAGGTTCATAACTCAGAGGTAATCTTAAGCTTGTCTATAACCAAAATATAAGTTCGCTGGCTGTGACAGAGAACGGACGTGCAAACTCTTAGTTTTGTGGGGTGCAAACTTTTTGTTAATTAACGTCAATTTTCCTTTACATACAAAATGCTGTGCTCGCAGTGCAATAAATAAATAGTGAACCATAAATCAAAAGCCACCTGTGGTGATTTTAAATCCGTTTTTCATTTCTCATGTGTTCATCTTGATTTGTCTGACCTGGAGCAGATGAAAGCGCAGAACATTGGTTATCGTTGTGATAAGTGTAATACTCTTCGACGAAAATCTTTGCAACAACAAAGTCTTCAGAACTTAAGACAAAATCCCATAACACCGGCTACAAAAATGCAAAAACAGTCCAACATTTAACACAACAAAATGTAGAAATCGAAACGTTTTCATCGGAACGGGAATGTGGTTCAGCAGGCACATCAGTTACACTGCAAATGCTTTACGAAGAAATAATATGCATAAAGAAGATTAACTGTGAGTTTCTCAGTACAATCAATCAGCTGGAAGAGAAAAACAAAGAGCTTCAATCGAAAATCAATTCTCTTGAGAACAAAATTAATTGGAGAGAACAGAAGATCGTTGAAAATTTCGTTGAGATCGTAGGAGTTCCTGATGTAAACAACCAAAATGTGGGAGAGTGCGTGCAGAAAATATTCACTGATGCCCTGGATATATCTGTACCTTCTACTGATGCCCAAAATTGCTATGTGAAAATAATCTGGATAAACAATACAAACACTGTTCCTGCTTCCAACGACAACGACTCCAGAAACATTAAAAAAAAGTTCAACGATATTACGAGTATTTGCGTTCAATTCTCTTCTCTAGAAGCAAAACAAAAGGTGATGAAATGCAAGAAGAAATTAAACTCATCGTTATTTACTGAGGGAACTGAAAAGAATATTTACATTAACGACTGTCTTACTAGCTACAACCGTCTCCTGTTTATGGAGGCAAAAAAAAAGAAAGCTGAGAAAAAATATAAGTACTTATGGTTTCAAAATTCGCAAATTTTAATGAGAAAGATTGATAAAATTAGGATTGTTGTCATAAGATCTATTGACGATTTTATTAAGCTCGAAGACTTATTGTCCTTCATTTTAAATTATGTTTAAATTAAATAATTACTTCGAATCTTTTTCGCAACAATCCAACTACAAAAACTATAATAAGTATTAACGATAGAATTTTTAATAATTGTAATACCAATGAAGGCAATTCACTTTTTGTTGTACATCAGAACATACGTAGTTTACGGCAGAACTTTGATTTATTAGTGTGTTATCTAGATGCTCTTATTATTTTACCAGATCTGATATTTTTGTCTGAGATTTGGATTTTTGAATATGAAATAGATGATTATTATATTCCTGGTTACAATTTGTATGCAAACACAAATGAATCATATGCTGCAAGTGGAGTAGGAGTTTTTGTTCGTGATTCTTTAAATTGTGATGATTATAAAATAAGTTGTGCTAATTTTTTGAGTGCTGATGTGATTGAATTGTTTTGCAAGATACGCAATGAAAATTTTAAATTTGTTTGTGTTTATAGATTACACGCTAATGACATTCAGGTGTTTTTGGATGAATTCTCAATGTTTTTACGCAATCAAAAAGCGGGTAATTTAATAATATTAGGCCACTTTAATATTGACATCTTGAATCCGGGATTTGTATCTGACTGTTATCTTGCCTTAGCAGCTGAGCATGGTCTTAATTCGTTCATAAATAAAATCACAAGGCCAATCTCCAACTCTTGCCTTGACCATGTTCTTGGTCGTTTTACTAGTATTTCTTTAGACCAGTGCAGTACAGTTAATCTCAGTCTCGACATAACCGATCATTGCATGACAGGTATCTTGGTCGAAAAACTAATAACCCAAAAATCTGTGAAATATAATTCTTCACCTTGTGTTAGTAAAATTAGATTTGATTTACTCAACAATGTATTACGTTCTGAAAATTGGAAAGAAATTTATGAAGAAAACAATGCTTCAATAGCTTATGATTTATTTTTGTCATTATTACTTAAGCACATACAAAAGTTTAGCTATAATTTTGTACAGACAAAGTCTGAAGAAAGGCTTAAGCCATGGATTGATCGCACTTTATTAAAAAAAAATTAGATTAAAAAACCAATTAGGAAAAAAATGTAGTAAACATCCACTAAATCATCAACTAAAAGACCGTTTCAAAATATTAAGTAAAACAGTAAACAAGGATATAAGGTTGGCTAGAGAAAGATACTATTACTCCAAAGTACAAGGAGCCCTCCGTTCTCGGTAATCCTAGGAAAGAATGGAAGGCAATAAATAGTATCATTGATGGCAAGTCTCAAAGTGCTCTTAAATCCATAATTCTAAGAAATGAAAGTGTTGTTATTGATGATCCCACAATTATATCGAATGAATTCAATGATTTCTTTTCTTCAGTTGGCCAAATATTCTATGAGAATGAGTATCTCAATCATTGTACGCAGTGTACAAGAACTCAATTAATGGCGGACAGTTTCAGTAATGTTAGCTTCTTTTTTGAACAGATTTCTGGCTTGGAACTTTACAAAATTATACATTCGTTGGATAATTCCTATTCTTGCGGTTGTGATGGTATCTCAAATCTTACACTTAAAAAAATAGCACTAAATATAGTGGATATACTAGCATATATTTTTAACTTGAGTATTCTCACTGGTAATTTTCCTGACAAATTAAAGTGTGCTTTTGTAATACCTCTGTTCAAAAAGGGTAGTAAATGTGACAAGAATAATTATAGACCAATTTCGTTACTGTCTTCAATTTCTAAAATTTTTGAAAAAGCAATTAAGTGTAGGGTAATGAGATACCTGACAAAAGTAAAGTTTTTGAGTCCAGCTCAGTTCGGGCTTAGAGAAGGGCTTTCTACGGAAGATGCCCTTTTGGAGTTCTGCTCTTTCATATATAAGGCGTTGGATGACAGAAAACACTGTGGCGGCCTCTTTGTGGACATAACCAACGTGTTCGACATGGTTAATCATAGTGTCCTATTAGATAAATTATATTGCATAGGTTTCCGGGGTTTTACTTATGATTGGTTTAAGTCTTACCTAAAGGATAGAAATCAAAAAGTTAAAGTCGGAAATGTCCTTAGTAATTCAAAAATTATAAACCAAGGTGCCCCCCTAAGTTCAGTCCTAGGGCCTATATTGTTCTTAATTTACATTAACTCTCTTTTTAATCAACCGTTTAAAGGTAAGATTACAGCCTTCGCAGATGATCTTGGGATTGCTTATCGTTCAGATAGCGCCCTAAGCCTAAATGCTGAAATCAATCACGATATTCATCTTCTTCGAATTTGGTTTTCTGAACACAAATTATTTGTTAACAGGAAAACAAAATTGATGTACTTCAATGATATTAGCCCGGAATGTTCTGGTGGCGAAATTTATTTTCATGCCAACAACTGTATCAGGCATAACTTGTTAAGTTGTATGTGTTCTTTTGAACCACCTGTTAAAATGTTTAATGAACATGCAACTTGTGACATTAACTGCTTTAAAATTGAAATAGCATCTCAATTTAAATACTTGGGTATAATAATTGAAAACAATATGAAATGGCTCGAACATGTTTTAAATCTAAACAAATATTTACGTTTTTCTATTCGTAGTCTTTATCGACTCAGAAATTTCTGTGACAGTAAGACACTTAGAATGGTTTATTTTGGAATATTTCAATCAATATTGCAGTATAGATTGAGCTGTTGGGGGGGCGCTTACGACACAATTCTCCAACCACTCCTTGTTTTACAAAAGTCCGCTATAAGAAAAATATTTAGAGCAAATCGCTTGGCTCATTCTATGGTTCTGTTTAAGTCATTGGGAATCCTGCCACTAAAATATTTATATTATTATTTTAAAGTCTTAAAAATATTTTTTTTGAGAGGTGGTTATATGCAGAGTCCAATTTCTGACACTAGGTATTTGCGTAGGTGTTGTCACACCTTCATTTCGAACCACACATTTCAGAAACTTTTTCTCCGTTGTAGCATTTAAATTGTTTAATCGTCTACCTTTAAACTTTCGATGTATAAGTTGTCTTCCTATTCCTAAATAGAATCAGACCAAAAACATAAATGTTAAAAAAAGAGCCAAGTTCTTCTATACATAAATCTTTGTCTAACAAGTCAGCCGTGAAAAGTAGTGATATCTAAAAGTACGCGAAGTTCTTACTTCATAAAGGTTTAATACCGAATATTTAAAGTACGAGTAGAATAACATTAAAACAGCTACAATGTAATAGAGAAATTTTATTATTTAATGATTACTGGCTAAAATTTGATGGGTACACTAGTCAAGTTTTTAAAACCTTTCGAGTTGGGCATAAAAAAAACTTTCCAAGTAAGCCCATCAAATTTTAGTCAGTAATCTTTAAATAATAAAATTTTTCTATTACATTGTAGCTGTTTCAATATTATTCTACTTTAAATATTCGGTATTAAACCTTCATGAAGTAAGAACTTGGTGTACTTTTAGATCTCACTACTTTTCACGGCTGACTTGTTAGACAAAGGTTTTTGTATAGAAGAACTTGGCTCTTTTTTTAACATTTATGTTTTTGGTCTGATCTCACTCCTTTTTGCAAAGATTTTAATATTTTGCCATGCCAAAATCTCGAAAGATACGGAAAGATTAAAGGGTGGACTTTACCTACTAAAATCAACTTAGTCTATAGCTTCCTATTTCTTTTTGTATATTTTCTTTTTATTGGTTGTTTTGATTTGCGCTTTAATTGTCTCTTCTTGTCCTGGCAAGATACCTAACACTAACATACCTACCTTAATTATAAATACTAGTACCTACCTCTGCTCAGAGTCATAAAAAAGCAATAATTCTTGAGGATGCGATGATGTTTTTGGTTTAATCTTAACTCCTTTTTTTTAAATGAAGGTAGCCCACCAATTAATAGTTTAATTAGTGGTATGATTATAGTTCACAGCACAGTTAAGATTTGTTTTATGTAAACTCATAATTTTTTAGGTATGCAAATGTTTTCTTTTTTCATTCATGTTAAAATAACATATAGTATCAAATCGACCACTCTAGTTCTAAAAAATGTGATGAATTTTCAAAATGACAATAAAAAGACACTTCGAATGAAAAATCTTAGATTTTCTATTTTTCGCTTTGAATGTACATTAAACTTTACCGCTCTACCAAATTCCATCATTCTACAGCGCCAGCGATCGGAAGTGCTCCATATAAATTAAACATTTTCTCATAAAGTGGTGGTGAGGCGCCTGTGCCTGACTAGCTTAGCATATATTCGGTATTTTAAGTTTCTGACTTCATTCGTACTGAAGATAGGGAGGGGTCAAAAACCGCCTGAGTTTCTTCCTGTAAAAAGGGTGTAGTGCCAGAACTTGGCTGGGCACTACCGTGCCCTTTGATTAAAAGTTGGCTTCTAGATTTCAATCACCATGAAATCAAAACTCTGTTGTTGAATATCACATAATTGCGTTTTTTTTCTCTAAGCCTTTTGCTCATAAGAAAAACTTAGTTTTTCATAAAATTTTCATTTTTTTTTTAAATTGGTAATAAATTGTTGTACACCCCACAATCTTAAGGTATTTTTCTATGATGTGACAATAACACTTTTTTGTTTTCAAAAAACAAATGTCACTAAGTATTCTTTCTTTAATTTTTAATTTGTGATATTATTTATTAAATTAAGTACAAAGTTTGTAAGATAAGAATAATGAAATAAATAAATAAATAAAATTTCTAACTCATAACGGGTTTATAGCTCAGAGGCAATCTTAAGATTGTCAATAACACATCCACCTAGAAATCCCCGGTCGGTAACAATCTGGCAAGGAACGCCAAGTAACATTACAAAATTATGGAATTTGATTATGATTTATGCCATAAATAGGGCCTAGTCAGATGGATAGATAGTGTGAAAAGGGACTAGTATCTTCTCAATAAAGTGTAGTTCGTATTGCTCCTTCCCAGACCTAGGGTTGTTATCCGTCCGTATTTTCCCGGACATGTACTCTTTTTACTTGCGACTTATAGGTACTATAAGGCAAGTTATGCATTCATAAAAAAAATCGAACTCGAGATTTTGATCAAAGTTGACATTACGATGATAGCGAAGACTAAAAAAGTGGGTCTCGCAATTCTGTCTGTCTGTCTGTCTGTTCGACTACAGGCTAAACGACTCGGCCGATTTTCTTTAAACTTGGTACATAGCATTTTTATTTTTTCCCCCCACACGTTTTTTTCTTTTTTTTTTAAGACCAAAAATAACGGTACCCCCCATACGAATGTTTTTCGAAATTTTATAAACATTTTTGTTTCTCAAAAACTGTTCAACAGATTTTAAAAATAAAGATACAGAAAAATTTCATTTAATTAAATCTAGGTATTGGTTGAAAAAAATTTTAAAATGGTTATTGAGGGTACCCCCTATGGAACCATTTTTTTTGTTTTTGATTTTCTCAAAAACGGTTCAACCGATTATGTTAATTTTTTTTTGCTAAAGCTCCCCAAAAACATAAATAGAATTGTGTACTCAAATTTTCAAAAAAATTTTTTTTGGATTTTTAAAAAAAAACTTCAAATTTTTTTTTTTCAAAACTCAATATTTCGAAAACCCCATGCTAGATTTTTTTTAAACTTGATAAATAAAAGTTTCTCAATATGATCTACAAAATGTGAAACAAAATTTTTTATTTTACCTAAAAATAAAGGTACCTACCATACAAATGCTAAAAAATAAAAAAAAATGGTTTTCAAAAATCGTATTTTTCTCGAAAACGGCACCTAGATTTTTGCTAAAATTTTTTTTCTTTCAACTAATTTTTACGATCTTTAATTTAATAAAAAAAAAATTGAAATTAAGATATTACAGCTTGTACCTACCATAGAACCATTTTTTCGAATTTTGAATTTCTGATTATCCACATAACGGATCTTAATGAAAATTTTTATAGAGAAGCTTCTAAAAAGTCTAAAACACATTGCATTTCAAAACTTTAAAATAAATATTTTTTGAATTTTTGAAAAAAAAATCTATTTTTTTCTATTTTGATATCTCCGAAACGGGTCAATATTTCTTTTCGTAAATTTAATTTTTATTCGAACAATAATAAAAACTTTAAATTAGCGTACCAAAATTTTTCTTAAAAAACTTTTAAAAAGTTTGTATATACAGTCTTCTTTTAAAGAAACCACTACAAGGACTTATAATTTTTGTTCTTGCATAAATTCATATTTGCATAGCATTCTGTTACTACTAAAAGAATTTAAAAATTAATTTTATCCTTATGAACAATTTTCTCTAATAACATTCGTTTTTAAAATTCCCAGTCGATTACATAGGAGCAAGTTCGTGCGACCCAGTCGTGCATTTTATTTCACTGTGTGGGGGAGGTCCGGGATAGTTTTTGTTAATTGTCCGGGATTGTACTCCTTTTACCCATTGTGTATCTATTTACTTTTATGCTACTTATAATTAAATGGTTATTAAAATTAAGTGAACGAACAGATCCAATATATGAGAAAAGAAATTATAGAACAATTGCCCAACTTATTGTTAAAGTTCTTACACAAAATAACTTATTATCAAAAGCAAGTGGATTTGGCGCTGACAATTATTGCAATACCAATTTTGGTGGAAGACAAAGTATAGGTTCGAAAAATGTCTATTCGAAGTTAAAATCTTTAGTCAACCAAAACATGATAGGTGTAGGATGTCCACCACATTATTCAATGCGATCTACCATGGATGTAATACTTTACCAGTTGACGCCGATATCATAATTGTAAAAATATAGAACTATTTCTCTATCTACACAGTCAGAACGGAAAGACTGAATTTCTTGAAAATGAATATAAGCCTCTCTTATACCATTCGAAAACCAGATGGCTTTCTCTCTATCTTGCTATTGAACGTCTTTTGCTTGTATACGAGAATCCGCCTAAAATATTTCAAACATTTTTTAAAGACGACTTAAGCGAGGCATATTTATTTTTGGTTCATTCTCTCATGTCAACATTCAATGTCAATATTAAAAAACTTGAAAAACAAGACATTTCTATTATTGAAACTGTAAGGCATATTGTCCTTCATAACTTCTTATAAATACCTACTCTAAGCTTTATATACATACCTTACAATATAATATACTTTATACCTAGCTCTAAGTATACTTTTTAAAGCTTATTTTATTATTCTAAATTATTGTTGTTTGATGAAGAATACAAAATATATATATATTTAGATTGATTTGTAAACCTCTATTTGCATATAAGAAGACCCGTTATAAAACCGTGCAAATTTTACAAAATATTGTCAATAACATTCACGAGCGAATCGATAACGATTTTGTTCCACTTAAAATTAAATCTATTTTGAAGAAGCTTGATGATTCCGGATGTAAAGAAAACGTTATTAAATTCACACGGACAAAAAATAGAAACAAACTGTTACCTGAGACCGTCAAAGGAATTATTTTAACAAATGAATTAATTTAACAAAAAAGCAACAGTGATATACTTAACAGTATTAGATGTAATGAAAAATACAACAAGCACTGTAAAGGCTATTTATTAAAAAAAAAAAAAAAACAAATGAAGTTCCTTTTTTTATACCTCAAAGATGTTTTGTAACTTCAAAATGTGATTTTTAAACTAAATATTTATTTTTATTTAAATGTTAATACAATTTTTTGTTTTCTCTTACAATAAAAATGTGTTTATTCTGTCCTTGCCTTGTCCTCTTTTTTCAATCCTCATTTGTCTGGGAAAGTCCGGGTGTTTGAAACTCCAGTACTAGTTTCATCTAAACATATCTGGCTACTCTACCCAGACCGTCTTGACAGTGCAGCAAATTTTCGAATATTTTTTGTCAGTGAAAGCATCCAGAAAAAAGAGGCTGGGTGCGACCCACACTGATAACTTCCCATTGTGGTAAGAAAACCTTGAGTAGAATTTTACATCTTTTTCATGGACAAAAAGATAAAAACATATTGTGACGTTTTCTTCAATTTTACCATACGTCGGCTAAATGTGTAAAGCTGCTAAGTCCACTTTTGGGCGAAATCGAGATTTTGATGTCATTTTTTAAAGAAAAAAATGCTTTATAAATCCCTATAAGAACGTAAGTCCAATTTAACTTGGTTATTGATGAATCTCAATGCACGTATTTTTGCTATATCCAAACCTTCAAAAAATGATAAACGAAAATTTGCTAAGTCCCGGTTTCTCCGTTAGATTGTGAGTAAAAAATGTAGAACCACAAATAGGTACTTATTGAAATTTTCCTCGTCTTTTGACCATATTATCCTAGGTTTTGGATATTCGTGCTATTAAGTATGACGCAGACGGCCTTGTTTTTTACAAACTGCGATTCACAAGTGATTGGCAGCTGCTACCCCAGAGGCGAACTCCTGGGGTGACCTCTCATGCAGTGGAATGGTCTAATTCCAACTAAAGCGTCAACTCCCCTCAACTCCAACTCAAAAAGTTGACAAAAATTGTAAGAATACAATATTATTATTATTATTTATTCACCAGAGCATATTATACGCTTACAGACTAAGATACATAAGTAAATATATAGTTACAAATTTATAGGTGGGCATATAAAATTCAAATTACATTTAAATGATTTACATAGTTAATCTTTTATTTTAATAAATAACGTTACTTAAATTTTGCTTAAAACTAATGATTTAAAAGTTTCTCTGGTGCAATCCATATAAAAGTTAATCTCAGAGCAATAAACCCATCTATCGGCACATTTTTCCATGGGCCTCAATATTGCTAGAGATTCGGAAGGTGCTTGCTATAATTTCTTTTATTATTGTGATCAAAATGCCTGTAGACACGGTTTCGATACATTGAACATTGAAAAATTGACTTGACTATTTTTAAGTAACACCTGACTTACTCACAAACTGACTGACTGAGACGCGAAATGCCATGCAATTCTACCTCCTCTGGTCTCTGGTGCATTCTTGGTAACCCTAAATGATTTGCTGTAATTTACCTAACAAATGAACCACATTAACATTAATCCTCAAAATGAAATCACCGTAGTTGAATACCAAAAATCAAAAATTTCATAAAAAGTAGTTTTAGTAATTTTCAATTTTCTCAAAAACTAGAAGGGACAAAACCATTCGGTTTTTTGTGTTCGATTCAGAATTAATAGTAGCATTGACCACAAAAAGCCAATTAAGCACTTCATTTTACAATTTTGAAAAAAAAATTGGTCTAAGCTTTTTTTTTTCATTTTTTTTAACAAAATTTTGAGTTTGCATGCAAATTTTTCAAAAACTATTGACATAAATAATTTAATTTAAATTTACGATTATAGAACAGACTTCTGGCTTTCAAAACCGGTATAGAATTTTAATGTAAGTCTTGCCGTTGTTTTTTAATATTTTTTTTTTTCAATTTAAGTCATTTTTTCTAAAATCGCCCCTACCTCCTAAACGGGGCGAGATAGACCCCCCTCCCATAGTAAAAAACGCTTGTATTTGACCCTTCAACAAAAATCCGTTATCAATTTTTGGCGCCTAAGTTATCGTACCCTTCCCCCCAATGAATAATGTAAATATTTTAAATAAAACTAAAAGATACAATTAAAAACAATAACAAATTTATTTAATGAAAACCTGCTACGTCCTTCCATGCGTGAAATTTAACAAAATTTTAGATAAGAAAATATGCTAAATCCAAAAATTCTTGATAAAATGAAGCAAACATACACAAAAATAGATTTTCCTTTAAATAATGCTAAGGGAGGTAAACGTACAGAAACGGGATTTTGGAATTCTTTAAATATACTCTAATTTAGGTTTTATGTAGTTTTTTAACTGTCCTGTAAAATTTGCCAAAGTGGACTTAGCAGCTTTACACATTTAGCCGACGCATAGCTATTAATGGAATTTGAATATGTGGGACTTGGGTACAACTGAACAACCTTATTCATATACGTATGTACAGTACATACATTCTTCTAAAAACTAAGTTAATAATAAAATTATAAAATTATGTATTATATCCGTATTATAGAAATTACTTTATTATTTCGGTTCCAAACATTTTAATTGAAACAAATTTAAAAACGAAATATTCAAATATAAAAGATATGGTTTGGGTATTGATGGAAGGGTACTTATATCCGCTCTAAAACTAGATATATGTCAAATATAAACCATTTGTTAGAAATTGTATTATGTATAAAATTAAATAATGGCAAAGTCAATATCATTGCTCGTTCTCAAGATATTCTAGTGGAAAAACAAATATTACCACTTTTTAGTAGATTTTTTTTTGTATTTTTGTTAAAACTGTCAATTTGATACTTATCAAAATTTAACCATATGTTATTAATTGTATTATGTCGATACCTTCCCGAAAGAATGTACTAAGCGACACGTTTTTCGAAAATGACTTTTTGATGAGGAAATATACTATATGTTAAGGGCCACGTTTTGGTCTGGGTTTCGACAACCTATTATGCATGAAAAGGAAACTAGAGTACAAATAAAAAAATTTACCAACTGCCATGTTTTCTCATTAAAATAATGTTGCCCACTGAAATTGATGTCACTTAGTTTAACCAAAATTGTCTCTTAGCACACTATGATTCAACTAGAACTTTCTTCGTTTTTTTCGTTTCCTGAACAATTTTAGAAATGTCGCTTAGTATACATTCTTACGGGAAGGTATCGATGTATAAAACAACATACTTTAGAAGGCACTATCAGGGTTCATTCCCAAGAAATTCGACTTGAAATACAATTTTAACTAGTTTTCACTAGAATTTTTAATAGTTTTTTTATTTAAAAAAAAAAACTATTAATTCAATATTTGTCAACATTTTACCAATTGTACAAAATTATACTATGTATAATAATAAACTAAATTAAAAGTCAATATCACTACTAGTTCTCGAGAAATTTGAGTCGAAAAACAATTTTTACCAATTTTCAATAGAATTTTGTATAGTTTTTTATTTTTTGTAAAAAAAACTGTAAGCTGTTTTTTTTTGAAATTTTCACCAGTTGTCAAACACATTATTTTTCGTAAAATAAAATTATTTTGAGTTTCAAATTGTTTTCTGTTCTTAGAATATCTGGGTTATGAAATTTTTTTTTTCAGTTTTTTTAATTTAAAAAAATAACGGTATGTTCATTTTTTTCAAAATTCATACCAAATCTGTATGACCTTATAATGAGTACATTAAATTTTATTTGAAGTCAATAGCATTGTTTTTTCGTGAGATATTTGAAACTAACCAAAATTTTTACTTTTTTTTTAAACCGTTATAGTGAAAAAACTACTCACTGAATTTTAATAAACGTCCTTTCAGCCTCTTTCGAAGTTATTATCTATTAAACAAAATCTATTTGAAGTCGATATCTTTACTCGTTCTTGAGATATCGACGATGAAAAATGGTACAAGAACGTACGGACGTACGAACGTACGCACGTACGAACGTACGAACGTACGAACGTACGAACGTACGAACGTACGAACGTACGTACACACACACACACAGACATCTCTCTAAAAATTATTGATATAGCCTCTAGGGACCTTGAAACGTCGAGAAATGTCAAAAATTCCAATTTGACAAATCGGACCGATTACAATAACTCCCTATGGGAAGTTAATAATGTTTCCCAATTAAATCAGAGTTTTCCCCATCCGACGTGGCAGTTATCTTCGTGAATGCGTCTAATGAGTGACAGCCGTCTTCTGTTTTGGTATATAAACTTTTTCAGGCGTGGAATCGGATAAGGTGATAGTTGATTATCAATTTTTTGATTGTCATTTTGATTATAGCTATCTCTATCATATCAATAAAGAAATATGTGTCTGTTAGACTATTCAATCGGTAACAAAAAGATAAAGTGGGTACATTTTGAATTAAGTACGAGTAATAGGCGTGCAACATAGTTCCATTTCTGTATTCGATGTCAAAATTTGAAATTTTGAGATACATCCACCATTATGCGATGCGTGGAAGTAAGTCTCTTTTCTGTGTATTTGCTTTTCACGCATTGTAGTCGCTGAAAATCTTCGAGTTTAACTATATTGTCTAGCATATATCGGTCAAGGTTATAGAATCATTTCCGACTTCTTGAACTACCAATAAATGGGCCTCTCTCTTTGTGTCATCAACAACTTGTATCAACGAACAATCTGAACCACATTCTTGCACTCAGTTCTTTGTTTTGCCCAGCGGGTACTTTCGTCGTGATCTGATTTACGGCGAAAAATGCACCTCTTTATATTTGTCTTGTTGTTAGCTGATTTTGTAACAGTGTTTTTTCTAGAGAATTTCGTAAAGATTTAGACCTAATGTGTTCCACCTGGTCACACTCGAAAAAACGTTGATCGGAATATAAACGGGGGCGTTAAGCTACAGGAGCCACAGCAACGAATTTGTTAAATTTTCGGGGAACTTAGTGACTAACTGGCATACCTATCGGGTTTTCGATCAATGAAGTCTTGAACAGTTGTTTGCATAACGCATTTAAGGGAGTTTCGAAGACTTACTTCGGAAATATTTCCAACCACTATCCAAATAATCATCTAAAACCTCGAATGGTAGCCGATTTATTTAAGACACTTTCTCCATGAAAAATTTAGTATGGCGAAATCACAGCCTGCAAATGTTCGTATGTTGTTGCACAATGTCAGCACTTCTTGAAGAAGTGTGGGTGTTAGTAGCCGAATTGTTTATACCATGATCCCAGCGCTTCAGTCCGTGCGGTCGAAGGATCCACTGGAACACCGAAAAGAATTGCTCATCGAATTTTAAAACGAAACAAATACCACCCGTACCATGTGCAAAGTGTACAAAGTGTGCTTCGTCGTGACTATGTTTTTTTTAACCAATTGGAAATAGAAACGAACTACGCCACAAAATTGTTGAAGCAGGAGAAGAAATGAATGCAGATATATTCGGACATCTGGTGCATAGATCTTTTCTGCTGCGATGCAGAACCTTTATTCGCTTCGAGGGTAAACATTTGCTTTAGTTTAATGTATTGAAATAATTAATCTAATCCACTACTGGCAGCAAACGATGACGAAATAAATAATCTAGCGAACTATGGTATTGGTATTAACAGAATAACACACTGATGCTTCGTGCAAGAATTTTGTCGAGATATGCACGGCACGTACACATATTACACTCATATTAAAGTGCACAGTAATCTAAATGGAAAAGAAACTGATTACATGTACTGTTCTTGTCTTTCTCATTCCAAGTGGACATTTGGACCAAAACCGATACATTTTCGCTCATTTTTTTCGGGCTTACTACTCCTAACCATTCATATGTGCACAGTTTCGACGAAACGGACCGACAATAAAAAGCAGAAGGAATGAAAAGCATATTTCATCGCAAGCAAATTTAAAAAAGAAACTTACTTGGTATTAAAATTGGAGCACTGTCAGCAGATTGCGAATCTCGGGATTTAGTTCTTATCGTTACAGCTCTGGGATTTAAACCAGTTATTTTACCAATGTCAATCAGTGCATGGTCACCGGTCGGAGAATTGATATCCGTAACTTTTTTACCATCGGCATAGACAGCGTACCCGGTGACTGGTCCTGAAGAAGAGGGTCGGTTGACTGGTTGCCAAGTTACAAGAATTGTACCATCTTGCGGGCCTGCCTCTAGTTGTATATCCTTAAAATAAATTATGCATTATAATGAATTTAAGAAATATGCAGTCAAACCTGTGGTGGGTCAGGGAGTCCTTTAGTAAGAGTGCGAAAATCAGCGTATGCGCCTGGAGCCTCTTCCGTTGGTCGCCCTCCATGGGGAGGAATGCAACCAGTTGCTCTTAAGTGTTTTGCTCTCACAGTGACTCGATATTGTGTGCTAGGTGATAGTCCGGTTATTGTGTGTCGATATATACCGGGCTTTACAACACGTACTTCTACATTATTTACACAAATGATGTGTTGGTGATTTGAGTTAGCTGGAAGCCATGATATAACGGCAGAGGAACATGTAATATTAGTAGCTTTTACTGCTGATGGTCCTAAATGTGAGGTATCTCGACCAATTATCATTGTGCAAGCTGCGTCCCGAGAAGTCTTTCGGCTTTGTGCAACACTGCGTACACTTATTCTGTGAGGCTGATAGAAGAATAAATAAGTTTCAAAATTTTATTAATTCTGTTTTGATTTTACTTACTCTCGTGGAATCAACTCCTTCAATTAAAGCGCGCGTCCGGTCAGTGGCCTTAACTGTGACCTTAAGTACGCCATCAACATATACATGATAGCTTTCTATGCTCATATGGTTTGTCGTTTCTCCTGGAGACCATCCAATAAGTACACTTTTGTTCATTTGCCTCTCCAGAGTTAGGTGTTTGGGTGCCGGAACTATAATAAATTTATAATAATATGTTAAATTTATGTATCCATTATGTTTTTTTTCATTATGAAATGGATATGTAGATATCTTAAGCTAGAATTTTCTAGCATAAGCTGTTTGGCGTTATCATTTTTTTATTCACATGAAACAAAACTTAAGCTAGTACTGCTTAAGCTGCTAGTAGAAGCTATAACCAGTTGGCTTTAGCTTCCTCCAAAAAAGCTTTAACTTTTTTATATTCACAAGATGGTCAAGACCCATAGAGAGTGTTCGTAATAGAGGTCTGCATGAATACATTCATTTGCTTCTTCTAAATGGGTATACAGTAGTTCAGTGTACACTGCTTATACAGGGTGTCCGGTAATTTGTGTGCCATACTTTGGGATGTGATTCTTGGTCATATTCTAAGAAAAAAATTATTCTACAGTAAAGTCTGATTTTCAACTTTGATATCACTTTTTGAAGATTTAAAAAAAGACTAACTTTGGTGTACCCTGACCCATATTAAGATCAATTTCTCTGTCGGTACTAACGGCAAGGACCTCATCTTGGCCTCTTTTTTTAGTAGAAATAATCTTCAAAAGTACGTTTAAATTGAGCTGATTTGTTTTAAGGGTTGCCAGATATTCAATTTTAAATGGTGTTCAATTTTTCTTGCCCGACCTAAATTTTGACTTTGAGGTCAATTTTTTCAAAAAATGCGTAACAAACACAAAGTTTTCTTATTTTAAGCTTATGAACAAAACAATAACGAAAAAAAAAACTCATTAATAAGTGCACAAAAAAACCCATGCATTTTTTGATACTTGGAAAATCTAAAACAGGTAAAAAATCGAGTTTTGGGTTTTGTACCTACTTTTATTGCAGCACTTGACAATTGAAGTGGTTTTCCAAAAATTGATAGTTTTTAGGTAATTTTTAAGACTATACACTCATGAAAAGACTTAAAAGTGTACTTATGCCTACTTGATTTGCTATCAAAACCCTAATTACCTTACCTCTTCTCAGGAAGAGTTGAAGTTGGGGTATGAATGTTTAATGGGTAAATTTACTTAGTAAGTGGTATAAAAAAATAAAAAAAAAACAAGTTCATTCATCAGATTATCAAATTAAGTCACGATTACAGTTGGAAAAGAGCTCTTTTTGAAATGCCTTAATTTACGAGAGAAGAATACGCAGACACTTTTATTCGTATATTGGTTGTGCAATGAAAATTCAAGAAGAGCACAACGAAGATACCAGGACCATTATCCTTCTCAAAATGTTTTTGGAAATACATTTCGAAGGCTACGAGAAACTGGATCAGTTTCGATTGCAAGAACTTACGCGGGAACTGCAATCACAAGAAGGGTTTCGGTCGATGAAAGAATACTGGCAGCTGTTGAAATCGATCCTTCCATCAGCATAAGACGCTTGGCTCTAAAGTTTATTTTTTTACAAAACACAGAATTTCCAGTATAATGCATGGAGAAAATGTGTATCCATATCACCATACACCTGTGCACGAACTGCTTCCCGGTGATTTTGAAAAGAAACTTGAATTTTGTAGCTCGGATGACAACAAGATTATAAGCAAAATTCTCTGGACAGACGAATCTCAATTCAGAAGAGATGGTATTACAAATTTCCATAATCCCGATACATGGGCTTCGAACAATTCACATTCAAGACGGCAAGGATCATTTCAGCACAGATTTGCCCATATATGGAGATTATGGAAATTCGTTATACCATCTCTTGTGAATTGAGATTTGTCTGTAGCAACCAGTTACAAAATTCGAGTCTCTTTTCAAAATAATTGGGAAGCAGTGTGTATAGTGATATGGATTCATATTTTCTCCATGCAGTATACTGGAAATTCTGTGTTTGGAAACATTAAACTGCACAGCCAAGGGTCTTATGCTGATGGAAGGAACAATATGTAGGCAGGTGTAATTGGAAATAAATTAATCGGGCCTTTCAAATTACCACACCGACTTAATTCTGCTAACTATCTGGAGTTGTTACAAAATAATGTACCAGACCTATTGGAGGATGTTCCACTGCTTCATCATATTTCCAAGAAGATGTTGCTCCGGCGCACAATGGTCATAAAGTTAAGGATTGGCTGAATGGAGAATACGGTGATCGATGAATAGGCAGAAATGGACCAATTCACTGGCCTGCAAGATCTACCAATCTCACTGTACTGGATTTTTTTTGTATGGGGACGAATGAAAGAAATCGTTTACTCAGCTGAAATAACAACTTTAACTGAATTAGAACAACGTATTTTGAAGGATCACTAAAAGTAAGGCAAGAGTTATCGAGAATAAATATTCAAAATGAAATCCAAAAACGGGCTCTAGCATGCAATCAAAACGCAGGAGGGCATTTTGAGCACTTATTATGACTGTATTTGTGTGTACATAAAATAAAAAATTACTTAAAACTACACAAATTATTGTTTTATTCAAACCCTTTACACCTCACAGCAAAAAATCATTTATTTTTAATTTTAACTGTTTTAGATTTTCTCAAGTATCATAAAATGTATGGATTTTTGGGTGGGTTTATGTTTCCTTTTTATTGTTGTTTTGTTCACCAGGTAAGAATATGAAAGCTTTTTTGCTTGGGCAAGAAAAATTGAACACCATTTAAAATTGAATATCGGGCAACCATAAAAACATATCAGCTTAAACGCAGTTTTGAGGGTTACTATTTTTACTAAGAAAAAGTCCAAAATCAGGTCCTTACCATTAGTACTGACAGAGAAATTGACCTTAACATGGGTCAGGGTACACCAAAGTTAGTCTTTTTTTTAAATCGTCTAAAAGTGATGTCAAAGTTGAAAATCAGACTTTACTGTAGAACAATTTTTTTCTTAGAATATGACCAAGAATCACATCCCAAAGTATGGCATACGAATTACCGGACACCCTGTATAATCCAGTGTACACTGAACAAAGTACACTCTTCTTTAGCTTCAAACACTGTACACCATTCATTGCCTCATTATCAAAACCGATACAGTATTTGGTTTCTCTGTCACAAATGAGTGCATGACTACACTAAACAAGTGTACAAGTCTCACTGTGCTTTCTACACTTACACCAAATACTCAGTGTATAAGTAAGAAGAATCATATGAAATGATAACTTTAAAAAATACACTAAGTACACTGGAATGCACCAAATGCATTGAATAAAACGATTACATAATTACGTTGGTTTTTAGGTTTTGATAAACTATGCCTGTAGAGTGGAAATTAAAAAAAAATAAAACGGAAATTACAGCTGTAAGTTTTCAAAAAAAAATTTTTTTAAGACTAAAAATCTATGAGGAAAAAAAAATTATATATTATTAGGTGTGTTTTTTTTTGCAAGTCCATATAGAATTGTAAAAAAAAACGACATCGGCATTTAGGAGTTTTTTTTTCCACATAGCTGAAGCACTGTGTACGCTATGACATTTATCAGCTTATTGACGACTAGCATCAACCAATCCAAAAACTTCACTTTTGACGTCTCTGAGCAAATTATCGATAACATATAGGTAATACTATTTTGGCATCACCATTTTTATCGGGTCTTAGATTAACTCTCGAAAATTATCTGGCCTTAGCTAACTCTGTATAGATTTAAGTAGTTGTTGCATTTGCATGTAAAGCGCTTAGTCCCGATGTCGTTTTATTTTACAATTCTATATGGACTTGCAAAAAAAACACACCTATTATACATATACAGGGTGATTGCTATAAGATGTACCAAAAAGTTTTAACGAGTAGGTTGGTTCAAGACAAGAAAAAAATCGTATGGGAGGGGGGTCTATTTCCTTCCATTTAGGAAGGAAGGGGCAATTTTCTAAAAAATTGACTTAAAACAGAAAAAAAAATTATTAAAAAACAACGGTAAGACCTACAATGTCCTTTCATACCTTTTTGGAAAGCCAAAAATCTCTTCTTTAATTTTGAATTTTGTGAATAGTTTTTAAAAAATTAATTTTCCACTCCATACAACGTTTTGGTGTACCTTATACCAATCACTCTGTATGTATATGTATAATAATACATAATTTTTTTTTTCGTCATAGATTTTTAGTCTTAAGAAAATTTTTTTTTGTACAATATATTATACCTATTTATTAGGGTGTGTCAAAGTGCTCAACTATGGTATTTTCAAATGTAATAGCTTTTAAAAGTTGTATTGCTAATCAAAATTAAATCCTGCGTTTACAATTTTCATTTTAATTAATATCTTTGGCTCGCTCAAAAATAGGATGAAATCCAAGAAATTTTGATTTGTCGAGATTTTTGAAATATGGTGTTGTTTTAAATTGCACCGTGAGGATACAAAAAAATTATATAAAATATTTTTAGGCTTCCAAGTCAAAGAGAATTGCAAGGAAACACTTTTAAGCTTATATTTGCTTAAATTGAACACTTGATAAAGAAGTTATGAAATAATAAAAGAAGGAAGAAAAATCATTTTTTTATGTAAAATCGTTTTAATTTTTTTTACAAATTCTTAAAAATCAACGGAACCACCTACAATATCGTGGTATATATTTTTGTAAAGACAAAAATTCTTTCTGTATTTTGTTTAGTTTTTTTTTTTTAGTAAACGTAAAAAAAAAAAAAAAATTTACTGTAAATTAAATTTTTTTTTTCAACTTCAACCGATTTGAGCGAGCCAAAGACGAACAAAATCTTATTTTTTTTTTACATGCTCTTAAACCTCAGACCCTAATACAACTTTTGATCACTATTACATTTAAAAATAAGAGTACTTTTTTGCGGCCATACAAAAGTGACACACCCTACTATTTATACAGATTACACTGCTTTTGTAAGAAATAAATGAAAAACAAACTGTATTTATTTGTTTGTTTCATATTATAGACGCCATTTCTTAATAGACATTTCTCACTTACCTATTAAAGAACGAATTTGAATAAAAATAAAAGTAAGTAAATCCGTATTTGGTGCATGACCACTACTCAGTGTATTAAATGCATCTACTCAGTGTACCTACTCAGTGTACTTCGTGAAGTGTACACTTGTGTTGTGAATACCTATGTACATATATTTGATGTAGATACCCATTCTTATACTGAACACTACCCCCAGTGCTTGTTTTGCAATGAGTGAAAGATTTATATGACAACAATTTGAGAATAGATTCATTCATTCTATTTTCAAGCATACAGTCATTGGCAAAATTATTTGCACAACGTAAAATTTACACAACTTCTCTTCTTTAAAGCCCTATAACTTTCAAAATAAAAAAGATATTGTTAATATTTATTTTTATTAATAATGAATACATATTCTCAAAACGGAACACAAAATAACAAAATCGAATTTCTAACGGTTCGTTTTAAAAACATAAAAACAAAAGTGGCAAAATTATTTGCACATCATATTAAAACGGCAAAATTATTTGCACAAGTGCAAAGAACTGCTTAGACTTATTACAGGTAGTTTATTTACCCGAATAATCATAGTGAACGGTGCAATCAGTTATTTTTTTTCGTTTATTGTGATATTGTCATCGGGAAAGTTTTTCAAACGGCCAAAACAAATTAACTTTCAACAGAAAAACGCGCGGCTATTGTTTTCGAGTTCCGATCTGGTGTTCCGGCAGCATAAATTTCAGCTAAATATCGCTGCGCCCGAAGGACAGTTTATAACTTTATAGAAAAACAAAAAACTCATGGAAGTGTAAAAAATCTTGCTGGTAGGGGAAGAAAAACGGCCACAACCAAAAGCGAAGACACAAAAAATTATCCGTTCCTTTAAAAGTAACCGCTGTGCAAAAGTTCGAAATGTCCTTATCCTTAATAATTTGAACAAAGATCTTGAAACCGCTGTTAGTGAAAGGACGATAAGACGAAGGTTGACAGAAAATAAAATAAACGCCTACGTCATTCAAAAAAGGCCCCATATATCAAGAAAAAATAAAATCCTCAGACTAGATTTCGCTAGGGAACATATCAATAAACCGCCGGCTTTTTGGAGAAGTGTACTTTGGACTGATGAGACTACTTGTTCGTTGGATGGTAACTATGGCCGAAAATTTTATTACTCCGATCGCAAATCAAAAAACAAACGACACGTTACACAACTCACAAGGCATTCCAAAGGAGGTAAAATAATGATATGGGGATGCATATCATATTGTGGCGTAGGACCAATTGTTAGGTGCTCCAACCCTATGACAAAGTCACATTATTTGGAAATAGTAAATGATGTTGCACTAGTGGCATGGTCAATATTGGTCAATATTTATCGGGAGTAATTTTATCTTGCAACAAGATAATTCTCCTATACATATGTACGGCCCGGACAGTAAAAACTTTTTTATCTGAGGTAGACCAAGAAGTTTTAAAATGGCCCCCACAGAGCCCTGATCTAAATGTCATTGAGAATGTTTGGCATCTTGTTAAATCAAAAATTCCTCATAACATTGGAAGATCTTGAAATGAAACCTGGGAAGAGTTTGTAACAGCTTGGAGTACAGTTCCGTCAGAACAGATAATAAATACAAATACAAATGTAATGCTATTTTCATAACAACGTTTCGTTTTATTTAAACAAAATTTACTTTTTGGCTTCCAATGAGAATATGTTTTGAGAATATGTATTCATTATTAATAAAAATAAATGTTAACAATATCTTTTTTATTTTGAAAGTTATAAGGCTTCAATGAAGAGAAGTTGTGTACATTTTACGTTGTGCAAATAATTTTGCCAATGACTGTATTGTACAGTAGACAAGTTTGTTTTGAAATCAATTGAATGTCTTGAAACTGCTTTCAAGACATTCATTGCAGACCTCTAGTTCGTAAACGCCAAATGCGTTTGCAAGAAAACTGAGTGACGTTGATCTAACAGATTTTGAGCAAGTAAAACGATTACATACGAGTATTTGATGTAAGCAGCAGGACGATTAAATAAATGAAATTCAAACCTAAAGTGTGTTTACCTAAAAAAAAAGTTAAGTTAAATCCGCCCTTTTCCTCATCACGTTACGACTTTGTGCATACTTTTGAAAGCTTTCAGAATTCGAAATTAAGTGATATTTAAATAAAAATAAAATATCATTTGTTTTGGGTTTAAGACCTTTAAAAAAACACGAAAATTAAAATCCGGTCAAATCCATAAAAAAAAAACCGTTTTGTAAGTACTAAATACCCAAAAAAGGCTTTTTCCTCGAGACGAGTAGCCACCGTATATTGAATTTTCTTAAAATTAAACTGGAACGTAGAACTAATTGCTGAAAACTGAACACTAAGTTTAGCATTGGAATTGTATGCACGGGACAGAAAACCCAAAGGAATTTAAAAACGAAATTAAATTAACTTGAGACGAAGTCAGTACAATACTTAATAAATCTAAATATGCTTTAGTTAAATAGTAGTCAAAAATGAAAAGAACCTGTGTAGAAGTAATTGTAAAGTGTGGTTAAATTTTAAGGGCCGATGTTGATTTTGAATAAAACACGAATTATTTAGGAAATTATTGTCATTTCTTTTTATTATGATAACATTGGTATGGTTCAATTATGTATGGAACAATATATTGGCCAAATGGCCGCAGCGACCTCGGCGGCACACCTTCATCCGATGGTCCAAATTTTCGATGACGCTGAGGCATAATTGATGTTCTATGCCGTTAATGTGGCGAATTATCTCATCCTTTAGCTCTTGAATTGTTGCTGGCTTATCGACGTACAACTTTTTTTTTCAAATAACCCCAAAGAAAGAAGTTCAACGAAGTAAATAACATAATCTTGGCGGCCAATTGACATCGCCACCACGTGAGATAACCCGGGCATTGAATTTGTCGCGCAAAAGAGCCATTGTTTCGTTAGCTGTGTGGCAAGTGGCACCGTCCTGTTGAAACCACATATCGTCCACATCCATATCTTCCAATCCGGGCCATAAAAAGTTCGTTATCAGTAACTGCCACAGTATCACAGTAACTGCCTGGCCGGAATCATTTTGGAAAAAATACGGCCCGATGATGCCGCTAGCCCTTAAACCGCCAAGAGGCTTTAGTTCTTGAGTCAATTGCACCTTGTAAGCGTGTAAATGCAAATCTTTATGCATAATTTTCATCAACGACGAGCATGAGAGGTGTAATTGTTGGGCATGACGATGAGTTGAAGTGGACGGCTCTTCAGCCACACTATCGCGAACAGCAGCATTATTTTCTGCAGTACGAGCTGTACGAGCACATTTTTTTCACATCTCCTACAGACCCGGTTTGCTAAAATTTTTGCTTGATTTTTCCGATTGTACACACATTTGGACGATGAAATTGACCGAAAAAGTCACGAAGTGCATGATATGTATTTTGATTTGAACGCCCATTTTCTTAATAAGTCTGAATAACTTTAACGCGTTGCTCGATTGTGTATCTTTCCATGGTTCAAATTGAGTTAGTCTGAGAAATCAGAAATGTTAAATGAAGTGCAGAAAAAACTTGACGTTTAGGTGTGGTTCACATTCAACATCGGCCCTTTAATTAAAAATTCTATAAACAAAATAAAAAAAAAAAAAACAAACGACTCAGACGAAAAAACAACCAAACGAGATAAGAAAAAGGCTACGAACCATACAATTCCCTTTATTATTTTAAATGCTTTGAACCACAAGAGCATGTTCGTGCAAGCCATTTTATTTACTTATGCTTTCAAGTATAAATCGAATTATTTCTTTTTTTATTTTTTATTTTCGATTTTTGTTTTAATATCGTGTAGGGTTAAGCTTACCATTGTCATCGAGGTCGCTTTCGTTTTCAATTTCTGTTTGAGATTCGCTTAGTCGAGCCAAATCTTCTTGTGTGTGTGTTAACAAAGGATTATTGGGTGGCAATGAAGGCATTGATGTTGTATCACACTGTAATGACCCATCTTCGGCATCTCGTAATGTTGATAGAACAGCTTGATGAAATTCTAGCAAGTCATCACCTTAAATAATTATTCCGATACATTAAATGATCTGTATTTTAATGGTTATACCATTAGATTTTTACCAACTAATCGTTGAACAAAAGAAGCCGGAACCAAGCCTCTTCTCCCATCAAGAAGCTCGGCATCTAAATATCCACCTTGAGGTTCACCACCTGACCAAACTAGTAAATAATCTCCTCCACTAAGAGAAAGTTCACCTTCGGCCTCCCTGCAATTTTTAAATAAACAATACAAACAAATGGTTGGTACTCTATTCAATTTATAGTCAACTTACTCAGGCGGGTCATAAGGAAACCTTGCAATGAATACACAACATCTTCCTTTTCCAGGTATATCCAACATATCTACTTGAGGTTCAGAAGTACCATTTAAAATATTGCCACGTGCTAAACATATAAAATTTCGTTTGATAATATTATTATTACGTTTGCCTTATTGCATACTTTCGATATCTATTGTTGATCCTAATCCTATGGCACGCTGCGAATGCATTAGATTTGGATTCAAGTTATCAATGTATTCATCAAATCCCCAGGTACTTGGAGGTGGTATCGGCGAACAGGGTGAGCTTCGGTTTCCATATCGCATTAGGGAGAAGTCAACATCATCTAACATTTTAGGTTTTGAATTCCGAATTGTGCCTGTATAAGGAAGCGATGGTGCTCCTGAATCCATAAACGGTGGAGAGTATGTGTTCTGTAAACCAGGTATCATACCCGAAATGCCGTATATAGATGACCCCGCAGTTGCTCCCGTCGAACTTAGGCCGTTTCCCAAAATCGCACTGGTGTCTATCATACTACTGATATTCGGATGCATATATGAAGATGTAACTGATATACCACTTAATCCTAGGCTGTAACTGGTTGATGCGGCTGGATGTGAACTGTGAAGTGACAGCATGGGCATTGTTGTGCTCTGCAAATTGTATAGTTGTATGGTTCCTCGCTTTATTTAAGACGCAAAGAAAACAAAAGGAAATCAAAAGAAGAGTGCATTAGGTGCAAAGAAGGATGTGGTAAAAGGTACAAATTGGTTAATGCTATTGTTATATGATGAAACAAATATTATAAATTCATATTAAGATAGTTCACAGGTGAGTAGACCTTAAAAAACACAGATATCATTTTTTTAAGTGAAACATTTCTATTAACACTAATAAAATTAGTATCTAATTTCTAATAGAAAATGATACCAGTTTTAATTTTGTTGTGCCAAGAGTCTAATGTTAATTTAAAGTTCTTTAAAAAAAAATAAAGCACAGACATAAAGGGTCATCCAATAAAATTTTTTCCTTAAAATCATTTAGGTATGCAATTTCCTTGAAAAACCGTGATATCTTTATCCTTACCTGTCTAAAGTCAGGGTTGCGAATTTTTGAATTGAAAAAACCATAAGTCATAAGTCTGTAGATGATTTGTGAATTAAAAAAAAATTTAATTCATAATTTAGTTAGTGACTTATGATTTAAAAAAAAATTTAATTCATAAGCTACTAAATGACGTATGAATTAAAAGAAAAGTAACTCACAAGCTACTAAGTGACTTATGAATTAAAAAACAAATAATTCACTACCTATAAGTGAGTTATGAATTAAGAAAAATTTAAGTCATGAACAAGTTAGTGACTTATGAATTAAAAAAAAATTAATTCACAAGTTACTAAGTGACTTATGAATTAAAAAAAAATTATTCATGCAAAACTTTATTAGTGAAAAAGTCAAACGTATAGATTGGATGTTGTAGACTTGAAGAAAAATCAAAATCTTTTCAATCTAGCGTACTGCATAGAAATATTGTATATTTGCAAGATTGATGATTGATCTTGTATTTATTGGTTCATTTGCGTATAGTACGTTGAAGAGATGAGAACACAGCACAGCATAAGCACTGGTTAAAATATTTAAACAACAAACGAAAATTGTATGATGAAATGGACAAACAAAATAAAACAAATTACTCGGATAAATTTACAAAAATCTCAAAGAAATTCGAAAAAACACAATTTAGCAGAAAAAAACACCTAAAGGGCAACCTCCTCTCGCCACTGAAATAATAGACTTGCACTTGCTTGACATGCATTTGAACAATGTATAACTGGCTTAACGCCGCCAACAAATATACTTGTCATGCAGTTTTTGACAAGCCACTAGATGGAGCGGTCACCTTATCAAAATCAAACCAATCCTTTAACTCTTTTTTTTAGGTTTCTGTACTTTATCTTACTCCCTCTGTCAGAGATTTATAAACCGATTGACGTCATTCCCTCCTTGTAATGGAATTATAAGTGGCAAAAACTAATTTTTTTAATCCATTGAAGTCGTAGTCATCATCCAGTTCATAGCTTGACAGATGGAGAACGATCTATATTTTGATATAGTGAATGCTAAAAGTGTATTTTGATATAATAAAGAATATTAAATTCGATATTTAAAATAATTATATGGTATGACAGATAAGGGACAAATAAAATTTTGACGTATCGAGAATATTTCGTTGCAGATGTCAACTGATTGCCCTGAACAACATTTTTTGGATTTTTAAAATTCAACTCTGAAAATGCATTTTTTGCGAGCATAAAATGAAATGTTATCGTCCATGACTAACGTAAAGTGGATTTTTTTTAAGACATTAAATGAACCCGCTATGAAATTTTACACCAGTTGATTTGTCTTTCGTCTTTTTGACATATTGGTCGAGAGGTGAAGAAATGTTGAGAAATTGAATTAAGTTATAGCCAGCTATGGAAAGTAATAAAATCTAGATTTCAGTACTCAAAGTTTCCAATGTAAACACGATGTCGTAAGTACGCAATATTTCCAATGTAAACATGGTGTTAAATGCAATCGTCGGTAAGGTAGGTTGCTACACGTGTAACCGTAACGGGTTACGCGGAACGTATAAGTTTTACACACATTTTCGATTCACTCTACCGCCCGGCAAAGATGTTTACGCATCAATAATAAAGGTCGAATTAAATTTATTCACAAGACCAAGTATGGATTCATTCGACGTGACGATAACAACAACTATATGGCACTTAGTGAATTTTGTCGTAATTTCAGTCTCATAACTGCGGCGACTAGTGGAAAAAAAAATGAAAAAAAAAAATGTGCCAAAAATGTGTAGCAAGTATGCCAAATTCAAGGTAATAAGTCTAAATGAATGAATCGACATATTATTTATGATAAAGTTCAATTTTGTGTTGCCAGAGATCGTCCGAAGATCAGCAAAATAACAAATAGTGAGAGTAGGATTTGTAGTTACCGGTTGAAAGAGCGTTCACTGAAGAAAAGAAAAGAAAAGAAAAGAAAAGAAAAGAAAAGAAAAGAAAAGAAAAGAAAAGAAAAGAACATACGATATTTTTTTTGGCTATGCTCACAATCAGGAGAGAAAATATAGTTATTCTAACTGCATATTTTTTTTTTTTACATGTAAATTTAAATTTTTTTTGAGAGTATAAATCAAAGCTTCTTTGTTCGTGTTAAGTACTGACTTTGATAAGTCATATATTTTGTGTGGTGCCATATGGGAAAAAGTGTTTTTATTTAAAGAAAGAAAACAATCATATCTTTTAAAAAAAGTAAGTTTTTCTTGCAGCAACTTGCGCTTTTTCTTGCAACAAGTATTTGTTTACAAGCATTTTTTACAGAATGTGATCAAACAGGGAGCTTTTTGATGTTTGGTTTTCTAACTCAACGGCCCGAGTACTTGGTGTTTTGCAGTTTATGGAGGTACAATTAAATATGCAATCAAATTTAGAGCCTGAAGATCAGAAAGTCTTAGCAAGACACGCATTAACAACTAGCTCAGAAATAAATAAACGTTATCACTTCCATCGCTTATACACTTGAAGACTCGGATAGTGATCTTTTTTCGTAATTGTTTATTTTCCGGTTTTTCCTTTTGTTATTACTTTTTTTGAATAATTATTTTTGTCAACAATAAAAACATGCATTATATTTTGCAAGATCTTTTATGCGATATATTCTGTGGTCGTTGTGCTTTGAGAAAATGTATACTTTCCTACTAACCTTTAAAATATTACAACTTTTTTATATCATATAATCCTCATTTTTAAAAAGTTTGGCTTCTAACTAATCATTTTACAATTGTGGGCATGGCAGTGGGTGGATTTTTGGTCCAATAAATTTTTCTTATCAAACACATTAATTTTGTACACTTTTTCAATATCATCGAAAAATTAAAAAAAAAATCAATTTTATAGTAAAAGTGGGCGTGTAAGTTGGCGAACTTTGCGCTATTTTAACTCAT
Organism: Chrysotoxum bicinctum; assembly: GCA_911387755.1. Classification (NCBI taxonomy): domain Eukaryota; kingdom Metazoa; phylum Arthropoda; class Insecta; order Diptera; family Syrphidae; genus Chrysotoxum; species Chrysotoxum bicinctum. The sequence continues at coordinate 114,927,158 of OU426988.1, forward strand.
AATTTTTCTTCACTGACCAGAATATTAATAATTTAAATCACTATTGTACTAGAAGTTTTCATGTAACCAATTTACTATCAAAAATGGGCGTGGTAGGGGGCGTGAAAATTCCTCAAATTGAGTAAAATCCCCTATTTATTACATTTATCAATTAATTTTTGATCACAGTTATCTTACTTTTGAAAAATAGATTTTTTTCCACTACCTGCATACAATCGACGCACTGTGCGCCGCAGTTAAGTTTGATGAAGAGGCACGTCTCGGTTGAAAATCCTCAAAGTTCAAAGTAAAAATTGCCACGATGCGGGGTTCTGATTACCCACTAACTTCAAGGGAGCGGACTTAGTGGGACAAATAGATGCCTCTATACCAAATACAGTTATCATGCGTTGTGAAAATAATCCCAATAATTTGGTTGCTCAAGAAATAGTAAATGAAGTCAAATGTCTCGGTGTTCTTGATACTGGAGCAACCCAAACGATTCTCTGCCCTAGAATTCAGAGAGCAATAGAAAAGGTTAGAATCTTTTTTTTTGCAAAACCAATTTTTTTTTTTTTATGGATTAACTCTAAGCATGGATTGAGTTCTTCTACTGAGCATCTCATCGATACAAATCCAATAAATCAACCTCCAAGAAAGCTACCTTTTTCTCGAAGCACTGCAAGTGAAGATGGACGAGAAAGACAAGGAAAAGACCCCATTTTCCATCGGGACGGGTTTGTACGAATTTAATTTAACGAACGGGTTAACGAACGCTCCAGCTACTTTTCAGTGACTTATGGATGCAGTGCTGCAAAGAATTTCCCAGATCAGGGAAGACATTTCGAATCAGATGTCTTCAAAGCAATAAAAGATGGGTTTGACAAAACGCGAACAAACTGCCTCACATCCATAATCAGATGTTATGGCAGAGCGTTTAAGCCGCATATTTCTCAATTATCTTGCGAAATATGTGTCTGAAAATGAGAGAGATTGGGATCATAGCATTTTTAGTGCTTGCTAATCAAACTGCAGTGTATGAAGCCACTAAACAGACCCCAGCATTTTTGACATTTGGTCGAGAGCTTCGATTACCGACTGAACTACTTGGAAGAGTTAACAAATCGCTTAGAGACTGCATACACGTTCAACCGAAATCAGCTTCTGGATTATAGCCGCCGCGTCGCAACGTATAAAAGACCGGTACTATATCACAAAAGAATTGTGGTCAATAGAGAACGGTTGGTGTTGTGCCAACTCGCTTATTAGATGCATTCCATTTACAATAGACAACCACTGTTAAGGGGTTGCATCCGTTGCTGTGCCGTATTCAACTGAAAGCTTGATTAAATATACGCTTTTTCATAAAAGACGACCAATAGGCGTCGCATGCGACGGACGCAACGGAACAAGTAGCTGAACTTTTAACTTTTCTCTCCGGCAAATGCGGTGACAGCCGTTGTCATCAGCAATTTGAAGTTTCATATTTTTGCTAGTGATGGGGTGAGACAAACTGCTACCTTAGAGATGTTACTCTAGTTGTGATTTATACTGTCAGTGAAATAGCAATAAGAGTCCATTGGCATTAACGATTAAGTTTTAAAATTGATCCGTAGTTAATGAAAGGGTAAACAAAATTGATTATATGTATATATATGTATATTAGACTGGGCCAAAAAAATTGACTATTTTTTTTTTTGAAAGATATATCGAGAATATCATTCAGAATGACAAAAAAAAATTTTCGTAAAAGTTTGAGCCCTTAATATCAATTTTAAGAGGGCTATCATCGCTAATTTTGATTTTTAGTCATAATTTCATGTTTTGCGTCAGAACTGACAAAACATTGAAGTAAAAAAAAATCATTTTGACTTACTTTTATATAAAATTAAATTCCCTACAAAAAAGGTCTGATTGAAAATTTTCGTCAGACAAGCCGTTTTTGAGTAATTAAGCTTAATGAATTGTTATTTTTCTTCGATTTTACTTTTTTAATTTGGAATTTTGTAACTAACGAAAAATAACAATTTATTAAGCTTTACCTATGCTGCCCATTTTCTGATCCACACAGGCCTATTCCAGACATTTATTTGAATGGAGTAGTGCTTCCCAAGTGTGAAAAGTTTAAATATCTGGGGTCTATGATTAATAACGAAGCTACTTGTGATGACGATATCAATCATCGCGTAAGCGTAGGGTGGATGAAGTGGCGGGAAAATTCTGCTATCTTCTGTGACCGAAAAATGCCCCCTAAGCTGAAAGGAAAGCTCTACACTTCAGTTGTGCGTCCAGCACTCACATACGGTTCACAATGTTGGACAATGTACAAAAAGTATGAGAGTAAGCTAACGGCAGCTGAGATGAAGATGCTTTGTATGACAGCAGGAGTTATAAAGCTTGATCGAATTAGAAGTACGAAGATCCGAGGATAAGAATACCATTTCCCAAAAAATTGAACACGACCGACTCAGTTGGTATTGCCATGTTCAAAGGAGAGATCCTGAGAACCCCGTCAAAAAGGCAATATCATACAACGTTCCAATTCGAAATAAAAAGAAAGGTAGGCCTAAACACTCCTGATACAAACAAATGCAAAAACACCAGCATTCAGTTGGCCTCAGAAATGGAACAATACAAAACCGGGAGGCTTGCCGCCGATTTCTGAGGTCAAACCGGCGAACCCCACAGGCGGATCCCTAGTGTGAAGCACATACGTGGGAGAGTTATGATCCCCTCGACATCGAGTTCATAACAGCGCCGAAGAAAAGGAAGAAGATTCTCGATATATCTTTCAAAAAAAAAAATAGTCAATTTTTTTGGCCCAGTCTAATGTATATACCATAGTGATCTTTTGTACAGAGAAAAAGTGAAGCTTTACGACCATTTTGTTGGAGGCAAAAGATGTAAACAATGGAAATAAATGCATTTAACAAATGAATTGAACAAATAAAAATACTTAATTTTATAAAAAATCATCATCATCATCGGCTCGACAACCGGGTTCCTGTCCTGGCTTCTTTTAACAAGTCTCTCCACCTATCCCGGTCTCTAGCCGACGCCATCCAGTTGCGTACCCCAAGGCTTCGGGCGTCCTGGTCTACGCCATCTCTCCAGCGCAAGCATGGTCGACCAGGCTGTCGTCTACCATAGAATGTGTTACGGTAAAATTTACCGCAACAATGACTGGCCTTCGTTTCCTTCCATTCCTTCTTTTCTTTGGTTGCGGCTGCAAAATTCTGGCGAAGTTGATGGCAACCATGGTACCATCAACCATTGGTGTACTTAGTCAGCATTTTGCAAAAGTGACAAATACAGGTTTTGAGCAATTCTTTGAGTAAAAGGGTTAACGAGATTATACCTGACATGTAGACGGACGGTCTCATGTAGCATAACGAGTGCCAGCGGATGAGCGGAAAAGGTAACGAGTCAGGTGGACTCTTACCTACCGCTACCCCAAACCAAAACAGCACAACATCCTAAATTTTTCTTGCTATAACATAACTTAAATTCTTTTTGTAAGCGTAAGGGTCACTAACGATTAAAGTAACTTATAGATTCTTTTCCTAAACATATTAATTCGTCTTTTTCAAAAAGGTCCACTTTGAATTTAGTTCGTGTGTTAAGATTATGTTTTCCTCTTCCGTCTCATTATTATTTAGTAAAAATGGCTTCGCTATTCGAACCACTCGCGAGTAGTTCAATTGTAACTAGGGGAATGCCTAGAAAAGGGTTTTTCCTCGGTTTTATTCTTTTTGATTTTTCTGGAGAAATTTAGTTGATTGTAGTCTGAACTCGACCATTTAGATTCGGCAAGTTTTGGAAAGACACCCAACAATTTGCTAAATCCGTGAATGTGTGCGTGAGAGAAAAGTTTCGTTTGAGATTCAACAACGATGGTTTTCTGTGAAACAAAAAAGGTTTCCAGGAAGCCGGTGTCCGTGACCGATGTATGTGTGAGTGACTGGAATGGTCGAGGGAGGAATAAAGGATTTTAAGCTAGGAAAGTTCACTCTTGAGAGAGCTTACCAAGCGATCAGTTCAAAGGTAGAAAAATAGAAAAGCATTCGAGAAAGTTAAAAAAGGAAAAAAATCGAGGAAAATAGCAGAGAATTTAAAAAAGGAGATCGAGGACAAAAATTTGGGAAAAGAAGGAATAGTGATTCGAGGAGCATCTTGTCCAATTCTAAAAATTTTACTGTTCGTGTTCTTTAAATCCGAGTGGACCTTCGTTTTTTTTTTTTTTTTTTTCTTTCGCGATAAATTTAACTTACGACCAATTTAGAAAGAGACAGCATGTTATTTTTTTAAAGCGCCAAATTGGAAAAAGTTGTGTTTTTGTAAACAAACTCAGATTTGATGTCAAAATGATTGAACATGTGATAAATTAGGTAACTTATTTCTAATCATACCATAAAGTAACAACAATATGAGGCCAAACCTCACACTCATTTACTACGTTTACACAACCGCATCTCCACTAAGACGTTGGATTCACAAAGCTTTCGATTCGATTCAGCTTGTTTAACCGGACCGAATCGAATCGGATAATCCTATTTCGATTCGATCTAGGTATACACGGCACTAATTCTGAACCAATCACGATTCAATTCGCTTTGTAAACGTAGTAATTGACATCCCTCCAGAAGCTGATTTAAAAAACACTACTTTATTTTCAGAACGCTAAACCAGTTTTGAAATACGCTAATCACAATATATTTCATACATTAGGAAATTTATCTTCTTTTGAAGGCAAGCCTTCTGTATCAAAACTATTTCTTGAATGAGGTTGCCCCCCCTAACCGAAATCCCCCACTAACTAAATCCTGCGTACATCCTTAAACATAACTGAAATCACTTCTAAATCAGAACCAAAACCTGCTACTGAATAACACTAATTGAACCACTCTCAGTGATACATAAGCCCGTGAGGCCCGGGCGGCAAAATTTTTGAGGTGCCAACATTTTGTTGGCGAAAAAATGTAAAGAAAATCAATGTCAAAAATTGGTTGAGATTAGTTTTTATAAAAAAAATAAATTTCAATAGAATATAGGTATTATACAATTTATACTACTCCACACAGTCACCTGAGCTACTAAGGCTAAGTAGGCGTTTTAATAACACAAACATTACATAATACAAGACAGGACAGAGAAAAACAAACTTAAGTTAGGCATTGTAAACTTAAAGTAATAATCATTACTCATTAAGGCGGCATATACATACGTCAAAATTCCATCATGCATGGGAGAGTGTGTTAGTAAAAATGTGACACGGATACGTTGTGTGTATGCTTGAAACAAAATCTTAAGATTTTCCTTCAACCGAACTTCGGTTCCCGTTAAGCAAAAATTACTAATACACTTGCACGTGCATGACAAGCATTTCATTTGAAATGTGTAGTGTATGCATATCATGCTCATATACATAACTTCTGTTCTCTCAAATTCTCTCCCTACGCAAGCGACCGGACTGTTAGCCAAGTGATTTGGCTCAAGCTGGCCAGAGATGGCAGAGTAGATTTCGTAAGGTACCTAACTCACGATTCACAAATTAACTGGTGCAGTTTTTTTAATTTACAAATTATGTATGTGAACTGCAAATTGCAATTTTCCGAATTTGCGGTTGAAAAGATAGCCAAAAATAATATTTAGACAGTTCACTCTACGTCTACTAATTTTAACTACGTTTACTACATAACACTACTACCTCATTTATGTAGTAGACGTAATAAATGTAATATGTAGAATTTGAATGAAGAAACATGGGGTTTCATTATTATAAACGGTATACCACGAAATGATAATACGGACTTCAAAAATTCCAGAAATGTTTATACTGATAAAATTAGGTATTGTTCCAAAAGTTTATTTCAACGTACTTTAAAAAACGGAAAGATTCAACGCCGTGAGTGGTTAATTTATTCAAAAACTAAAGGGTCTGTATTTTGTGTTCCATGCTTATTATTTGGTAGAAGTTGTGAAATCAATGCTTTTACTGGCGAAGGATTTCGTGACTGGAAAAACTCGAAAGCACGCATCGAAGGTCATGAAAATTCTGATTTTCGCAAGACTAACGTCAGTCATTTTAAAGCTCGAGTAGTGGTTCACGGGCGTATTGATCAACGTCTAATAAGACAGCTCGATGAAGAAATAGCGTATTGCAATCTGCTAAGTATTTTGGTATAATTGTAGATTCTACGCCTGATATTGCACATGTCGACCAGCTTAAGAGTTCAGAGTCTTTCTCAAACTCGTTGGTCTGTTCGACATGATGCATGTTACGCATTAGAAAAAGAGTGGTCTGCAATAATGGATGCACTGCAATTTATTGCAGAGAGCAGAGATGAGAAACCAACTACGCGATCTAAAGCTACAGGATTGCAGCGCAAATTACAGCATTTAGAAGCAGCAGTCCTAGTCATTGCTTGGAATGTAATTCATGATCGTCTTAATGCTGCTAATAAGAAGCTTCAAGGATTTCAAGCTGATTTATCATCCGTAGTTCAGATCTATAGTTATCTTGCTCTATTTATTCAAGACAGACAATTTTCTGAATACGAAGAAAAAGCCAAAGCACTACCTGGAGTTCAGGAATATTATCTTTATGATACTCGTCGCAAAAAAACCAGAAGAATTCAGCCAGACGAGTCACGGGTAAATGAAAGAACACCTTTTTCTGGGCAAGAACATTTTCGTACAAATATTTATTGCCCTATTTTAGATAATCTGAGTGTACAATTGGAAAGTGCATATGAAAAGCTTTTCGAAAATTTCAATTTTTTTGATGATTTATCTGAAATAGATACAACCAAATTGAAAAATCTTGCCAATAGACTAGTCAGTAAGTATCCTGATGATTTGGAAGAGACGTTAGGCAATGAATGTATTCATTTACATTTTCAAGTCAAAGATTCTTTTGCAAATACGGAAAATGTACGCTCTGCACAAAAAATATGCAATAATATTGCATTCACGGAGTCTTCGGGATGTTTATCCGAATGTGGACATTGCTCTCCGTATTTTTTTGAATATTCCGGCTACAAAATGTCAGGAGAAAGATCTTTTTCCCCTTTAAAAAGGGTAAAAACATATATACGGGCAAGCATGGGCCAAGATAGACTTAACGCTCTCGCATTACTCTCCATTGAAGCGCAACTAGTCCAAGAAATTAATTATGACGATATACATAATTGACGTTTTTGCGCGGAACAAAGCCAGGAAAAAGAAATTTTCAAATTAATTAATGTTAAAAAAATATATTTATTTATTTATCTCTCATTTTTATAAGATATGTAGATATATTAAAAAAATATATATTTCAATAAAAAGTTATTTTAAAATAAAAATATTGAATCCAAATTAAAGTATCAAAAAAGGCGGCGCATCGAACCGGGTTCTTTCAGTTCTTATTACAACTCGGTACAGGTAAATTGGTAATGTGAAGAGATATGAAGTTTGTTATCATTTTGGCTCGTAGGGTGAAGACGCGACGCTTTTCAGCGTCGTAGGAATTTTCTTAAACGCTTAAAAATCATTTTAAGTGTTTGGAATTTCAAGGGCAAAGACTTCTCAAAAGTCTTAGAATGCTGTTTTAGCGTCAAATATATTATGTATAATATTTTCTTAGGTTAAAAGGATTTCTCTAGCTCAAATAGTTTTTTTAGAGTATTAGAAAGCATTTTAAGTGTTCTAGGATATCTAAGGAGCGTTTAAGTACTCCTTTTTTTATTTTCTCTAGCTTAATCAATTATATAAGCGTGTTAATTTATTTCGTTAGATTTTGATTATTTATTTATTATTTGAATTGTTCTTTTCAGAATAACAAAAGAATGGCGGGTTCTCAGGGTTTTAACTACCTTTTTAGGGCTTACCCCCCCTCACGCTACTCCGTTGATCCATTTAGGCTATGTTCAGTAGCCGGGCAGGCGCCTCTGGCAACAGTTCTGTGATAGAGCGATAGCGGAACAGACATAGAACGATTATTTTCCTCATCGTAAGAAGTTCCTGGAACCATATCCGCGGAACCATTAAGCTTTTGCAAACTATACTCTGTCCAACAAAAATATGCAGTGCGGGCAAGATAGGACGTTTGCCTCACATGCTGACTACAGTGGATTGCATAAATCTGTTCTTCATTAAAGCTCTCACAGGGTTGTCGTAGTGTTGATTTTAAATGAACCCTTTATTTAAAGCTCTAAAATCAAAAGCACCTCAACAGAAACCCAAGAAAAAAAACGGAACAAGTTAGCAAATGAACAAGGGTAACTCTGAATGCACATCAATATTTAATAGGGGTTGAAATTGAATATCACCAACAGGACAACAGCCATAGGCCACAGCAACTCAATGCGCACTCAGATGTGCGGTCAATAGGACGTCGGGTCTGCATCAGATGCAATCGAAAATTTACGGGCGCACAAACACTTTTTTATGGCGGAGTTCTTTCAATTTAGTATGGTGCAAAAATATAGCACGCTACTGATTTTAAAAAAGCTCTCCCATAAGACGTGTACTGCATATTTTTGTTGGATGAAGTATAGTCGCAAAACTATTCTAATAGGCATTTCCCTTGCCATTTTAGTTCCATGTCTTGTTCATAGTTTTATTTCCATTTTTGTATATAAAACCTGTAGGAAACGATGCGTGTTTAACCGAATATTATATGCAAACTCAGTTTGAAGCAAAATTGAATACTTTTTTTTTTTAATTCTACGAGATAGACTTTGTTTCAACTGAAATGGGGAAAGAACTATATTTTGAACGAAATAGTATATTTCGTTTAAAATGTTACCCAATAACTCTAAAATAGTCTTTATCTGGAGCAAATAAAAAGCCTGATTTTTTAGAGATTTTTTAATTCATCTGCATTGAAGTCACCTGAAATCGAATTTGGCAGTTCATGGCTTGACTGGTAGGTAGATGGTAAACTATGTTTGGAGAAAATGTCAAGAAAATAAAATGGATCAACAAAATTCACATCAAACAAATGTGTTGAAAATACCCATTTGCTTACAAAAATCCAATCTATATCCAATTCGATCTTTTAGAAGTACCTATAAATTAACAATTAATTTAATGAAAAGAATTTCACTCAATCAACTTAGACGTTTCAGATAATTTTGTTTACGACGATATATATTCACTTCAGTTGCACTTTCAATTCAAATATTTTTTTTTCTTAGCCAGACATGCATCTCCTAATTGGAATGGAACTACGAAGAAAAAAGCTATGGGCTTGTACATGGAACTAAAAGAAAGTTTTTAACTGAATAAACTACTAAAAGAAGACATACGAGAACTATTTAAGAGAATGTCTCACGTGAACAAAAATTAGAGTCTTGCGATTAATTTTTCAATGAAGTAAACGGTCATCAATATGAGAATTATTAAGTAAACTACATTTGCAGTTTAAAAAAAAAAATTGTGAGTGTCGGAACTCACAGTCTCCAAGTCCTTCAGACTACCAGACTTTGCGAGTGTATTTCAAGCTGAACTACTAGCAATCAAGGAGGCATGCAAGTTGCTCCAATCTAACCAAAACCAATTCAGAAATATAGCTATCTGCTCAGATAGCCAGGCGGCCATTAAGGCCATTAAATCATATACATCTACCTCAGTACTTATTCAGCAATGTCGAGACGAACTGGCGAGTCTGAACACTGACCTCCAGGTCACTCTCATTTGGGTTCCAGGTCACAGTGACATAAAGGGTAATGAACAGGCTGACGCTTTAGCTCGGCAAGGCTCGGCCTTACATAGCTCACTAGCGGAAAACGTAAATATTCCTATTGGTGCTATGAAGAGAAAAATTTTCTCGATTTTTCTCAATGAATCCAACCTTAGGTAGAGCAGTCTCACAAACTGTGTCATATCAAGAAAGATATGGCCTACTTACAACAACTCACGTTCTAACGATCTTATATGCAGACCCAGGCGCGACATAGCCAGGATCACAGCAATATGCACCGGGCACTGGCCCATAGGCGAACATGCAAGAAAGCTAGGCTAGGAGATCCACAACAAAAAGAAACTATGATTCATTTTCTTTGCGACTGCCCCCCTTAGCAAAGTACAGGATGACTTCCTTTGGGAAAGCCCCAAGCGAACTTTCGGAGAAGAAAATCAAAGATTTGATTATCTTTCTGAATGCGACAAAATGGTTTTAGCAATGCTCCGCTAAAGTATATAAAAACCATATTCTTCCGTACATCGTTATTAGGTTGATGCGAGTAAATGGTATCAAAACGGCGCACCCCAGCGCTAATTGAGTCGCGGGCCTGGGGCTGGCGACTACCATCTCTACCTACCTATGTACCTACCGGAACTCACGGTTAAGATGTGTAAACATCAAAGTTTGTCCGAGTGCCGAATTTTTTTTTTTGAAACTGTATGATGAAATGGACAGACAAAATATTTGTTTTATTTTGTTTGTCCATTTACTCGGAGAAAATTACTCGTACAAAAAATTCAAAGAAATTCGTAAAAACACAATTTTGCCGAAAAAAACTCAAGAGCGCATAGTCCTCTCGCCACTCCGTCGATGTTAAAATAAAAGATTGAAGATTAATGCTTGATGTGTGTACATGCAATTTCAACAGAAATTTACTAGTAGATTGCACGTGCTTGTCCTGCATTTGAACAATGTGTGGCTTATCCCAGCCACCACTTACGTCTCTCTCAAACATGCTTACAAATTGCAGAGTAGTATCGCATTGTTTTAAAACAATCATTCTCAAATTTATTTGACAATCATGGCATGACGAATATTTGCTGGATGAAAAAGGAGCGTTTACAATCATGCAAATTTTCTTCATTTCATAGTTGTCCGCATTTGTTTTTTTAATAAATAAAAAAATAAAAAAAAGATGAACAGAACTGAATTTGAGGATATATAAAGAAATAATACTTTTCGAATTTCCCATTTATTTTCGTAAGAACCGTAATAAAATGTATGATATTTCCATTTATTGTCTGTCAATTTCTAGGTACAAATTTTTGATGTGTAAACATCTTTGCCGGCGGTAGAGTGAATTGAAAACGTGAGTAAAGCTTATACGTCCCGTGTAATCCGTTACGGTTACACGTTACGGTTACACATTTCGTGTAGCAATTTGTTTTTGTATACAAAATTACGAAGTCAAATTAACTTTTATACAAAATCAATAAATATGTATGTGCAATTACTTTAATATTTTTTTAATCTTTTTAATTTGTACAGTAACCTTTATGAACAAAAAGTAAAAAAATATAGTTTTTTTGAAGTAAAACTTCTTTTCCGGCGTTGGGGGTAAAAAATTTTCTATGGAATTTTCCAGTGACGTCAAAACGACAAGCTACAGCAATATGGTTTTTACAATTATTGTTCGAACTTTGTTAGATGTTATTTAAAACACTTTAAAAACACACTTTATCGCCGAAAAAGAATGTTCTTTTATTAGAAGAACCACAACAACTAACCTACAAAGCAATTAAAAACATAATTTCATTAAAATATCAGTTAATAAAAGCTTTTTTTCAATGAATTATACGGCCGAACAATTTCTCGATCGAAAGCCACTTTCGTTTGTACAAAAAAAAACAAACAAATTTATATTTTTTATAGTTTTATTTATTTCAAATATTAAACACTTTAACCTTAGTAATATTGAATAATTATATGCTATTTAACTTGAAAACTAAGCACTAAAATTTACAAAATACTTAAAGCGAAATATAAAAAAAAACACTTGTAAATATACTATCTGCTTTAGTCCTTTCTGTTGCCAAATATAAACTAGCATTGCCATATGCGAAGAATTTTAAATTCAGTGTCAAAATTAAATTAGTGTTGCCTACAATTTTAAAATCCTTGGTCTCCAACACAATGAATGAGATAAGAAAAAAGAGATGTGAGCGTGATGAAACATAGTCGTTATTGTAAAATCAGTTTCAAACTATGAAACCAGACGAGGATATACGCAATAAAGTATATTATGTAGTCGTCAGGTTAAGGCTAGGCGCGCACATTCAATTTTTAGTTGCACAACTGTTTGGTTGCTTATAGAAAACAGATGCACTATTTGGTTGAATGTCCGCACAGGCGTATATAATTATATGTTACACAAAATAGCGAACTCATTTTAGGCAATCGTTTAGTTTGTGTCAAAACACAAACTTCTTAGTTGCTCGAACCAAGCATTAAGTTTTTAGTTGCACATCAGTTTGGTTGCTGAAATGAAACATAAAGCCTAGTACGCAGATCGAGACAAGACAAATTTTATCTCTAAAATTTTAATCTCCCCAAATCTCACCCAAAAGTTTGAATTTGAAGAGATAAAATCTAATTAAATGTGTTTTGTAATGTATCTCTGGAACGGGTTGTCTTACAAAAGTCGTTCATACCTTTTTGGAATCTCCTCTTGATGCTTGCAAGAGAAGAGTCAGCACCTTATACATAAAACCAGTTTTGACAAAAATCACTTTCAGAAATGCGGTGGCTGTCAAAATTTGTCCCGCAAAATAAGTTTTGTTGCATTCCTTTTCCTTGCAAAATTTAATGGAAACATTTTGTACAGCAATGAACAAAAGTATGAATTTTGCGCGGAACTGCTCGGAAAAATATACAAGACAAAATTTGTCCCAGGAAAAAAAATTTATGGGAGACAAAATTTTTCCGATCTGCGTACTAGGCTTAATGGCTTATGTTTCATTTTACTATATATTTACCATATCGTCGCTGTAGATCGAATACCTCGTAACCCAGAAAAGTCGATTTTTCAGGAGAGACAGCAAACTTATTATCAAATCAATGAGAGGCAATGAGAGACGTGTTGTTAATTATGCACGTGGCTCTGCAATTATAGTTTTTAGGTTCACAGGATATTTTTCATTAGATCCGGAATTTTTTTCACAATATAATTGCATCATTACTTAAACATCGGTTTTTTGTGGGTTACGAGGTATTCGATCTACAGCGACGATATGTTTTATTTTACCAAACAAACAGAATTACGCTTCAGGCCTAAGGAATTGCCCAACGATTTTATAACAACGAAAAGGTGACAGTGAATCATGTCTCGCTCTCGTTTCGTGTTTTCTTCACATTACGAATCGGACATAATTAGGCCCCAGTTATAGCTTTAATTGAAATGCATCATTGAAACAAATCAGTGGAATGATGACTTCATTTTTTTGACAAACCAGTTATAGCATTCAGTAAAAGATCTCGTCAGTGGCTGATTACAACCAATTCTATGCATTTGAGGTTAGAGTTGATCACTGAAAGGAAAACTGACATTTGAGAATAGAAAGAGAATCGAACACATTCAGTGGAATGATTGTGTTCCATCTTAAAGAAACGAAAATAAGCTATTCATTGAGATTAATTTCTATCAGTGAAATAATGAAAGTGAATTTAAAAGAAAGTTCAAATCAGAATTTTGTATTTTATAGAGTGTACAAATTCTACTACTCATTGCCTTAATTTTGGTATCAAGTAAAGCCATTGCAGTTTGTTTATTTGTCTTAAAAATGGGAATGAAATTTTTCAATGATGCATTTCAATGATAGCTATAACTGGAGCCTTATATAAACTTTTGTCTGTCGTTTTGAATTGGATTTCAATGTCAACATCTGGCAAATTTAAGCGAAGATAAAAATGAACTAAGAAACGGCTAGTATTGTATTAGTGTCCTTTCACGATTTATAATGTGCGCCCAGCTTAGCAATCATGTGCGTTAAAAAAGCGACATGTGGACGTCATAGAAAGTGCTATCTGTTCGTTAAAAAAGCGACATATGTGCGTCAAAAATAGCGCCATCCATTTTGCTCAATTTTGGTAACAAACAAATTATACATGATTTGCTTGATTTTCTCAATAAATTCAAGAAATCGGCAGATAGACCAAACTGGTTATTCCAAAACTATTTTGCATCGTTTGTATAATTGAAATAGTTTTGAGTTCCAATTTAAACTTCCTTTGCAATTTACAATTCGAAGAATTATTTTAAAAAAAATGTATTTGGAAGTAGTTTTGACATCTTGCAATTTACAAGGCTATACCTATACTAAAATTACTTTAAATTGATTTTTTTATGTTTCTGAAAAGCACTGAAAGGAATCTTAGAGGCTTTGCTTTTGGGAAAAGAAGTTTTACTTCTAGCGCGCGTACGTCAGTATACACACATTTTTTTAATATTTTGCGCCTTTCCCTGTGAAATTGAGTTATATTTTTTTTAATTTTTGTAAATGTTTTTTTTTTAATGAGTTGAATTCCGCTTTAAAAAATAAAACTCTTCTAAAATTCATTAAAATGCTATTCAATATACAATATTTGTAATGCATTTTTAAGGGAAGTAATGCAACACAATTCTCAAATATTTGTTTTGATATTTTGTTACAGTGGTGACCTATACTATTGGCAGAAGAAAAGTGGGAGTGGGAGGGAGGTAAATCAAGGTGTGTAGAAAGAATATGGCAAGTGCGCTTATTTTATGTATTTTTGTTTGTTTGACATATGTAGTAAGAGTTTTTTCTTCTCCTTTGTTTCAATATTTCATGGCGATAGGTGGTATAAAATGAACGTTAAATTACCGTTCGAAAGTAGGAGAAAAATTATATTTATTTCCGATTCAATACGAAAATCTGTACTCTAATTTGAATTCGTAACTCTATCTATGAGGTTCAATTTTAATAAACGGAATATTTAATTATGTGAAGATACTTTTGTGATGAAGTGAAGTAAAGAAGTGAATTTAGCACTGCCTAGCCTATACAACTTTTAATTGCTATTCCAAATCCTGTACTGACCTTTATGGTTTGAAAATTATATAAATATCTACTTTATTAAAGTTGTTATAGCAATTATCTATAATTTAGTTTAGTTTAGTTAATTTCATCAAACAAAGTTACAATACTTTAGTGATTACTAGATAACAATATAACATAATCGAAAAAAAACAAAATATCTACCTACATATAATAATAATTAAACATTGCCACCATTAAGGCTCCTTAAAATTAAAAGCAAATTATTTTTAAATGAAATCCTACTTAAATTAAAATCGATCATATTGCAAACAATATTAGTTGCTCTTAAGCACCTAGACAATGGTTCATTGGCAGCATAATTTGTTCTGTGGTATGGAATCTTAAACAACAATTGGTTTCTAAGCATCCTCGCAGGAACATTGAAATTAATTAACGCCAAAATATCGGAACAATCAATATGATTAGTCAACACGTTACGAGTGAACATAACCTCAGAAAAGTTTTTTCGAATGGAGAGAGGCAAGATACCAAATAACTTACATCTTGTTCCATAAGAAGGCATATCAATTTCCCAGTGAAGCCTTTTCGCTAATACTCTTGTAAACCTTTTTTGAAAAGTGAAATTCATACGAAGGGCTCCAAATAATATTACAATACTAAAGAGTAGATCTAACAAAACCAAAAAACAGACACTTCAAAGTATGTGGATCACAAGCCATGCTGACATGGAGAAATAAAACTTTTAAGAATTGGAGTTAGTCTTTCATAAATAAGTTTCTCGAAAATTTTTGGAATTGTAGTTATCTTACAAATAGGGCGATAGTTAGAAACTTCATGTCTACTTCCAGATTTATAAATTGGTGTAATTATAGAACGTTTCTGTTTTATTCTTACGAGAGACCTCAAAGAAACGCTTTATGACTTGTTGGTAGGAGGTTTATTCAGAAAGTGACTTGATAATATATTAAACATAATTGTAATGCATATGGATATAAGTTTATATAATGGGAGAGGATTGATACATACAGTAGTGCTTACAAGTCTGTACTTATAATACATAACATTACTTCCCCTTTAAAAAAATATTAAATTTAATTCATTATTTTGTTGAACATATTCTATTAAGAATTACAATATATGCGAATAATATTTTTATACATATCTATTTATGTAATTACGAAAATTACGAGTATATAAAATTTTTAAACTTCAGTAATTATTATAAAGATACATTTTTCAATTTCATTTCAATAATATTTTAATTTGTTTGGTGGGCGTCTAGTTCTTTCCGATCTACGAAGCACAGGTACTGGCTGTTCATTTTTTTCCGTGATTGGCTGCGGTACATCATTTAATGGGTCCTCAATACTTGTAGCAGGTTCAATTGGTTTTTCTTCAGGCAATGTGGTTGGGTAACATAATATACTCTTCGGGATGGTATTTGATGGAGCTTCAGATATTTGTTTTTCCAAACATGGACGCAGTTGATGATGATGAGCTATCCGGACGTGATTTTCATGTCTCACAAGATATCTGTTTGCGCTGATGCATTGAAGTACTGTCGCTCTTTCCCAGGTTTTCAAAATTCGCAACCAAATCTTCTCTCCAACCGCATAAATAAGCTTCTTATCCGATTTTCTGTCCAAATTCTTAGCTGCAGGGTTACTATTTTGACCAAATGTTGGCTGAATTTGACGCAAAACAGTTCGTGGTGAAAACTTTAACATATAATTTGCGGGACACATTCCAGTTGAAGGGCATGGTGAATTTCTGTAGGAAAATAAAAATTCAGAAATATTAGATTCTATTTCATGTTGTGAATATAGCTTTCCCTCGAAAAATTTCTTTTTAAAATTTTTTTTTACAACTTGTACAAATCTTTCGGCTAAGCCATTTCCTTGTGGAAAATATGGGGGACTTTTCATAACTTCAACTCCCTGGCTTTTTAAAAAACGAATGAAACGATCTGAAGTAAATGGAGGACCATTGTCGGAAACTAATTGTTCAGGTAATCCAAACGTTGAAAACAATTGTTTCAGTTTCAGAATAACCGCCTCTGCTGTAGTAGAAATCATATAAAAAATATCTAACCATTTTGACGTAGAATCAACAGCTAATAAGAACGTTTTTCCGATGAAAGAAAAAAAGTCTATATGAAGTCGTACCCATGGTTTTTCCAGTTTTGGCCAACCCAAAAATGATTTTTCCTGAGTATTGTCTGCTCTTACTCTTTGACAAGGAACACACTCTGTGCATATTTCTTCTATATCATGATCGATTTTAGGCCACCAACAAAGTGACCTGGCTAGAAGTTTCATCTTTACAATTCCAGGGTGTTCTTCATGTAAAAGCTGAAGTACATCTGATCGAAGAGACGTTGGAACAAGTACCCTTATTCCGTAAATAATACATCCTTGTTCGATGGACAACGAATATCTTCGAGTGAAAAAAGGTTTTAAGACATCCTGCTGGATATGATCTGGCCAACCATTTCTAATCAATTCCATTACCTTGCATAAGACGGCATCTTTTCTCGTTTGATGTGCGATATCTTCATATGAAATAGGCATATATTCATCTTTTTTAAACGCGTTAATCAGGTGATCAGTGATTTCGTGCGTTCGAGCTTTTTTCAGTGGGAGACGTGACATCGCATCCGGACCAGACATTTCTTGACAGGTTTTATATTTTATCTCATAGTCAAAAGCTGATAATAAAAGTGCCCATCGCTGAAGACGACTGGCTGCAGTGACTGTAACTCCTTTTTTTGCATCAAAAATGAACTGCAAGGGTTGATGATCCGTGAAAAGAGTAAATTTTTTTCCAATCAAATATTTATAAAACTTGCGTACGCCAAAAATGATGGCAAGTGCCTCTTTTTCTACTTGAGAGTAGTTTTTCTCCGCTGGATTTAAGGTTGCCGATGCAAAAACAGCAGGACACTCTTTTCTTTCCTTTATTTGACTAAGGACGGCTCCAACACCTTCCTGACTTGCATCACAAGACAGTATCAAAGGTTGTGAAGAGTCATAATGCTGCAAAAGCGTTTCGTTACTTAATGCTTCTTTACTTTTAGTGAACGCATTCTGACAAGAAGAGTCCCAGGCAAAAGTAGTTCCACTACAAGTAAGCTTATACAGTGGAGCTAATAAGGATGACTGCATTGGGACAAACTTCCTATAATAGCTAAGAAGTCCTAGATATGACTTCACTTGAGTTACGTTTTCAGGAATAGGTGCATTTTTTATTGCTTCTACTTTTCCTGGACTAGGCTCTATACCAGAACTTGTAATGACGTGCCCTAGGTACTCTACCTCGGTTTTAAAAAATTGACACTTTTCTGTATTGATTTTGACATTATATTTTTTAAAGGCTGCTAAAACAAGCTTTAAATTTTCAGCACAATCTTCAAAGGATTTTCCTTTGATAAAAACGTCATCTATGTAACATAAAGCATTGGTACCACGCAAGATTTCGTCCATAGTCTTTTGAAATATACATGGCGCGCTTTTCAGCCCATACGTAAGCCTATTGTACCTCATCAGTCCTAGATGAGTATTTACTGTAAAAAGTTCTTTTGATTCAGGTGATATTTCCAATTGCTGAAAGGCTCCAGTAAGGTCAAGCACACAGAACACGGTACCTCCTTGCAGAGATGCTAACATATCATCCACGTTTGGAATTGGATAGTGCTCCATATCAGTCACTTTGTTAAGGGAAACTTTAAAATCTGCGCAAAGCCTTATGCCGCCGTTCTTTTTGACTACCACAACAAGTGGACTTGCCCATTTGCTAAATTTTATAGGGCTCAGAATACCATTATTTTGGAGACGAAGAAGTTCACGTTCGACCTTTTCTCGAAGAGAATAAGCAACAGGATATGCTTTGCAAAATATCGGCAGTGCATCCTCCTTCAGAGCTACTGACGCTGTGTAACCGATTATAGTAGTGGACTCCTTTGAAAATACTGACGAAAAAGTATTTCGTAAATTATCTATGACCTTACTGACTAAAACTTCCGGCTCTTGAATTCTGTTTACATGTGAGGTTGACTGACTAAAAAATTCTCTCCAATTCGAAAAAAATTCATTTAACCACTTTCTTCCAATTAAAGTGATGAATGACCTTTGGCTATCGACAATGACTAAATCCAAGACCTTCGAATTTTCTCCCCACATTACTCTGACTGACTTCATTCCAAGAATTTTTAGGTTTTCTCCCGTTACTGAACTTAGTTTTCCTTTAAAACTAACTAATGTTGCTTTAGGAAATTTTTTTTCAAAAATTTTACTTGACATGACCGTGCAACAGGCTCCGGTGTCTATTTCTACCTCTATAGGACAATCATCTATAGAAATGGTCAATAGTAATGGACTTATATGACACTCAGTATTTTTTCCGTTTGGAATTGGAACCTGCTTACCAATTTGACAATCAATTGTGTTGATAAAATTTAGTCCATCCTCCGTGTACTCCTCTGACGACTCTGACTCTTCGACTTTCTTAATGTGCTTTGAGGTTCTTCCTTTGGCAGACCTTTTCTTACACAATTTCGACGTATGACCTTTCTGGTTGCATGTGAAACACGTCCAGTATTGTGCAGGACAAGTTGATGGATTGTGTTGACGACCACACCTATAGCATGATGGTGATGACGGCTCTTGGTTTCTACTGCTGAAATTCGATTTTGAGGAAGTTTTTTCATAATTTTTATTTGAATTATACTTAGCTTTAGATTGTGACTTTCTAGAATATTTAACAGCTGCAACGGCATCGTCATCGTGCATTGCCTTCGTCCCAAGCACGGCAACTTCCATGCTGATAGCTTTAATACACGCCGTTTCAAATGAAATATTTTCTTCCGAAAGCAATCTTTTTTGTATATTCTCGTTATATAATCCGCAAATTAACCGATCACGAAGCGCTTCTGACAAAAAATCACCAAACTCACATGGTCTAGCTAACTGTTTTAATTGATTTATATATTCACTAATTGTTTCCGATGTCTTCTGGTCTCTCTTATTAAACTTAAATCTCTCTAAAATAACTGTACGCTTTGGATTAAAATAATTTTGTAACAACAACTTGCATGCATCGTATGATTTTTCCATAGGAGAACTAGGCATGCACAAATTTTTTAAGACACTATATGTTTCACCGCCAATTAATGTAATGAGCAACGACAACTTTTTTTCATCCTCAATCACATTGACCACGAATAATTCTTCTAGTCGTTCACAATATGTATTGAAATCGTTTTTGGATTGATCAAACGGTTCAATATTTCCGATCAATGCCATAATATTAGTCTTTAAATTTACCGAAAACTAAAACGTTCGACTATTTGACAATGACTTTGCAAAAAGATCACCGACTGATTACTCTTAACTCGATGACAGAAATTTTAACTTTGGGTTTTTTTTTTTTTTTTTTTTTTTTCCGCTCGTCGCCAAATGTTTTATTCTTACGAGAGACCTCAAAGAATCGCTTTATGACTTGTTGGTAGGAGGTTTATTCAGAAAGTGACTTGATAATATATTAAACATAATTGTAATGCATATGGATATAAGTTTATATAATGGGAGAGGATTGATACATACAGTAGTGCTTACAAGTCTGTACTTATAATACATAACAGTTTCCATGTATTTAAAAACTTACCACTATCAAGGGAGCGATTAAAAATTATTTTTAAAGGTACCGCAAATACTTTTGCACACTTCTGTAAAATAATAGGAGCGATTCCATCGATGTCTTGTCGAGTATCGTCCTTAATTTCAGATAAAGCTTGCTCAATTTCAGAAGTTGAAAAATTCAAACTACCAATATTTAAACAGCTTTCAGAGAAATTAATTTGTTGACCAAGAGTTATATTCGGAGAACTATCTACGCAAACGGATTGAAAATGTTTAGCAAAAAGGTTACATACCTATACAACTGCAAGATCGGAAGATGATATACCATTGTGACGCATTAAATTAGGAATGCCATTTGATTGTTTTTTAGCATTAATAAATTTCCAAAAACATTTTTACTATTGGATTTTAAATCACATTCAACAGATAATAAATAATGATTATAAAGAAATTTATTCAAGATATCAAAATTTTTTTGCAATTTTCGATATTGTTTGTAAAGATCACGGTCATTGCTTGATCTGCGAAATTGCTTATAAACTTTATTTTTTTTATTGTTGAGATTAATTATTAGTTTATTAAACTAATTTGGTTTTGAACCACTTTTAATTTTTACTTTGGGTGTGGATAAGGCAATTGCATTATGCACAATTTTCAAAAATGAATCGTAGCACTCATTAAAATTTGTATTGTCAAAAAATGAATGCCAATTAGTTCCATTGAGATAATTATTTATTGAATCGAAATTAGTCTTATCATAGTTATATTTGAAATTGGAATCAGCAGTTGCCGGTGTAAAAAACATATAAAATTCAAAATGTAAACTGAAAACGATATGATGAATTGTGTTAGGAAAAAGAGAAACTATGGAGTTGTCAATACCCACGCACAAGTCAGAATCCACAAAAGCTAAATCAAGCACATTAAAAGAATTCATCCGTATTCCGATAGTCGTTTTAATAAAACGCCTTTAAAACGAGAAGGCTCCAGAGACCACATTTTTGGTTTAAATAATACGAAAAGGGCAGCGTTCTCTATTTTCTTCACTTTTCTAACTATTATAACGATATTCGTTTCAATAAAATTCCAATTTTCGTTTCTAGAGCCTTGTCGTTTTACTGGCGTTTTAGTAAAACGACTATCGGAATAAGGGTGATTGTGAAAATAATTTATCTAAGATCAAATTGTGCGAGAGTATCCACAACTTCACAATCATGATTGAATATAACACTAAAAGGGACAAGTATTTTCTCATCGGGATCGTAAACCCATTTAACATTTGGTAAATTAAAGTCACCAACAATAATAACTTTTTGATTATCTTTACGGCTTTTCAATATACGAGTAGAACTACAATTTTCAATGTGAGCTTTATACAAATCAAATGAACTGCTTGGTGGAATGTAAGAGATAATAAGAATAATAAGTATAATTTCATTAATACAATCAAATTTAATGTTAACAACTAATTGGTTGACATCAAGAGCATCAGCTGGTGACGGCAAATCAATTTTAGTACATTGAAGTGTATTGCGCACAGCAGCGAGCATTCCACCTCCTCTCTCACAATCAAGTAAATCATAATTACGATTTTGCGAAAAACAGCATACTGATTACCACTAAACATCTCTGCAACATGAATCATCATTAAGCCAAGTTTCTGTGAGAGCAATTTATACAAGTATCATATTGCATTGATGAGGAAAAGAGAAGAACTTGCTGCATTTTAGTACGAAGATCTCCGGAATTTTGATAATAGAGATTAAAGAGTGAAAGAGAAGAGGACATAGATGACAGAGTTGATTGTCAATTGAGATAAGGTTGTGGTAATGGTTCTTTGGGAGATGGCGATGGTGGACAGTGTTGCCAAAAACACCGATTTATCGTATTTCTCCCGATTTCTAGACCTATTTCCGATACACCGATTTTTGATGTAAATAGTGCACTTTCTCCCGTTTTTCAATTTAAAAATACGTTCAGATATTTTCTCCGCTCTTGAATGAACATAATTTATTACAGTAAAACCCGCTAAAGAGGAACTGCAAAATGTCACAGTCTTTCTTTCACTTAAGCGGGTTTTTTACTTAAGCGAACCCCGCTTAAGAGAAAAATAATTTCACTTAAGCGGAGTTCGGATAAGTGAAAAAAAAAATTTTCACTTAAGCGGATTTAAAAATTCCATTAAGCGGAGATTTAGTGCTAGAAACAATATTTTATTTTTTTGACTTGCCTTGAAAGAAGTTAAATAAAACAACGATTAAATAACACAAAAATAATTTATTGGAAAACGAAGACTAGCAAATTTTTGTTCTGTTCGATTCAATTTTTTTTTTTTCACTTAAGCGAGTTTTTTTTGTTGAAAAATATTAAAAATTAACTGAAAATATATTCCAGTTATCCGGGTTTTTCACTTAAGCGAGTTTCACTTAAGCGGAGTGTTTTAAGGGAAATCGGTCGGAAAATACTTGGGGTGAAAAAAGTGTTGCAGGTAAGCGGGTTTTTCTCTTAAGCGGGTTTCTCTTAAGCGGGTTTTACTGTATTTTATTAAAAATTTTGGCAGTGCCCAACTAACGGTTTTATCTTTTTAAATTTAGTATGAAAACATATTCCTTGCAATTATTGTTAACGTCGTTGTCATTGTCTTTCTTCTTCTTCAAAATAGCTTTTTTGGCCTTTAGTTCACAAAGATTGGCGTTTCGTCCCGGCGATCTCACATGGACTCATCAGTTGACAGTGAGGACCTTGTCAATACGCAATTTTTGTTAAATTCAATTCATCTTACATCGATTTTTTGACTATACCCAACCAAGATTAAATTTCTTGTTCTTCTTTATTTTGTTTGATTTGGTGTGGGGCCATGCGTGTCGGTAGTTAAGTTCTTGTTAATATTTTCAATTATACTAATAATATAAATGTAGATCCATTTTCTTTATCTTTTAGCGAAATGTTAAAATCAGACTGTACCTACAACATAATAAGCAATGATAATTTGTACCTCGGGAGCGATCTTAAGTTACAATTGGACAAAAACCTTATTTCAAGCTCTGAAGTTGAACGATTTAAAAACAGCTGTATAAGCGTTTACGTTGAACTTTGCAAGCAAATATTACATAGGTTTGATTTTAAAAATAAAAATTTTCAGGCTTTGACCTTTATTAAAACCAAAACAAACTGTAAATAAACAAATTGATCCACTGAGTAATCTTTTTAACTTATTTCCTTATATTATTCATTATTCTGATATGCAGCGAATCGATTGTGAATATAGAGAAATAAGTAATCTTGACTTTAAAAGCTTAATATATGAAAGCTTTGATACTATTAAAATTGAAATATTTTGGTAAAATTGTTTGTTCAATCAAAAGGGGCAATCAAAGTTTGGCCTTTCCATTGATGGCTAACTTTATTTCATCGATATTAACATTACCAAACTCTTCAACTAATATTGAGAGAACTTTTTCTCAAATAAATTGATGAAGAAATTTTTTTTTAAATAAGTAAAATTATTTCAACTTCTAATTCCCCGATTTCCCCGATTTCTGATGTGGAAATCTCCCGATTTCCAAAAATATCTTATGGCAACACTGATGGTGGATGTGATGGCGGTGGTGGTGGCGGCAGTTGCTTCGGCGGTGGCGGCGGCGGTGATGATGACGATGACTTTTCCTTAAGCTCTGTATTTTTCCTTTGAGTGAGAGATGACAATTCATTATTATTATTGTTATCTTTGGACACAATTTTTTTTATTTTCACAAAACAAGACCATACAGAAAAACCCATGATAACTGAATATTTTGAAGCTGGAACACTCAATTTAAAAGTAACAAACTTAAGTTTAGCCAAGTCAATATCTTTTTTAACTAATGAATAGCATTTAAATTGATTGGGCGGAATGTTAGATTTTTGGGAAATGTGATTTATAATATCTTCGGGCTTAGGCTAGTATTCACCGAGCGCTCTTAAACGGCTCTTAACTTTACGAGGCTCTTAACTTGAAATTTCTCCAACCACTCACAAGTGTTTTTCGAAGTTCGAAAATGAGAGCCACTCTCTCTTGTTCAGGCATACCCAAACTGTGAAATCAAACTGTTTTCGAACTTGGAGCTATGTTAATCTGTCGATTTGCGAGGTGAGGGTGGACGTATGGGAGTGTTGAAATTGGAAGGAAGCGCACTTCCCCACTCTTTGAAAAATGGGGCAAGGAATTTTCGAACAAACTTTCGAAGAGAGCGCTCGTAGATCTTCACTAATATTGCTTGGTGAATAGGTTTATGAGCTTCTTAAGTTATGAGCGCTCGGTGAATACCAGCCTTAGTTTCTTTATTAAACTTTGATAAGTGAAGCCATTTGTATTCAGGCAAAGCACACAAAGAAGAAGAAGCGAGTCAGTACCAATAATTGTATTGATGTCTTTGAAGACTTTTTTTTTTGAATTCACTGGCATCTATTCAGAGTTATTATTGATGATTAGGAGTTGAGAGTCGACATTCGCTGGTTTTGTTAAATCCGGATAATGTTGAGATGATAAAGAGGAAGGTTTTGATAAGTTTTGGACATTTTCAAATATCACACAAACCCCAGGGGAGGGCGATGCAAAGTGGGTCCCCTTCATACTAAGCAGTGCTCAAAATTCAAAATCTTGTTTAAAATGCTAAGAACTGTTATAAATAGATACTAATTGCTGTTGAAAATGAAAATATTATTAATAATGAATATAGTTCTGACCATAGTAAACGTTTTCTATGTTATTGATAGATTTATTTTAAGAAAACAATTGTTTTTCGAGTAACATATTTATGACTTCAGGATAAAGCATTTTTCCGTGTATGACTGTCGTTGTGAGCGATGTTATCAAGAGATTGGCAGAGATAAACAACCTATTTATAACATCCCACATGTTATCCTTCTTTTTTTTTGTGATGTCTTCCCGCTGAATTGTTGCCGATATAATATGAAAATCTCTATTTCGCACCTCCTGGTCTTCTTCGCTTAACTGGCTAATTGGAAGTAGGGCATGAGTCATTATTTCACTTTCATTAATAAGGATTTGGTACAGACTTGTGGTCATGCGATACCAAAGACAGAGCTTCACGTAAAGTCGAGTTGTTTCTAGGAAAAAGCACCTAAATCTTTCCGGATGTATATGAAAACCAATCTTATATTAAGCAAAAATTAACAAAAAATTAGATATGACTCACTAAAAAGCTTATATTTTAAGTTCTATCAGTCGGATGGTCAACAATCAGGTATGTTAGCTTAGGTTTAATTACAGAGCATCAAATTGTATATTTAAATTTTTATATTTATATAAGTGGTTACATTCCTGGAACAAAGATAGGAAAAATAGATAGTTTTTAACTTCACTCCTGCCCCCTACCCAAGGCTGAAGAAAAAACCTGCCGGAATTTTCGGATTTGATATCATGATAAACATACCTATAAACCCACATACTCATATTTTAGCTAAACCTCCATTACCAAAATTTTTGTCGGCCTTTGTATTATTTATTTATTCAACCGCGAACTCAAACAGTGATATTTCAAACTGGCGCACCTCACTTTTACTTCTGTCTTCGCATTTTTAATAACAAATATTTGTTCTTTCATGCTGTATACTTAGATTTAAAAGTTCTCTGCGAAAATTAAAAAAAAATCATTTTAAGAATTGTATTGGCCGTGAGTAAAACCGTCATCCATTTATGTATTTTATACACTAAGTAACACCTTTCAAACGAAAATAAAAATGTATTTACAATCTACATGCCTTCTTGAACAAACGATATATTTTTATTTTTTTTTTGTTTAACGGAGTTAACTTTTAAAAATAAAATAAAACTACACAAAATTAAAACTTGCGCATGTCTAATAAAAACCAATGACAAAGAGTCAACTTGAATGTACCGTAACTTGGCTATTAGACAGAGAGGAAAGATAATACTTACAAATGACATGTGCTATAATATGTATATTAAGTATGCATTTTTATTTTTTTTTAAGACAAAAAATCTCTCAGAACCAATCTGATTTTTTTTGCAGTTTTGCATCGGGGAGAATTGTTTTTGAATAATGTTTTGAGAGCACTTAGATCATTTTTCATCTCTCTCACACTTAATTAGAGCTTATGGAAATTGTTTATGAATTTGGAAAGATTTATGTTTGACCAAGAGTTACATTTCCAAAATAAATTACGATTAATTAATGATTTATAATTATCATCATGTGTACTGACGTACGCGCGATAGAAGTAAGACTTCCCTTCCCTCAATCAAAGCCTCTGTAAGATTCTAACCTATAAGCGTACAAACATTTTGTACAAACCACCATAAGAACTAAGATTATAATGAATTTACAAATTGATTATAATAGCCGATTACTTTTCGAATCGGTAAAAAATGAAACAATAAATTCCTCACTTATCGTCTCTAGAAAAAAAAAGTGTGAGTGCCAGGACTCAAGGTTAAGATGTGTAAACATCATTCGTCCGAGTGCCAAATTTTTGTTATCGAACGTACCCAATAAACATACAATGCAATCGTACTAGTTTGCGACTTTAGATATATTCAAATGGAAGCCACTTTTTTTCCCACAATTTAAACCTTTTACTTGTACTTAAATCCAAAAATATCTCTACATAGCAGTACACATAGAAACTATAGACATCTATGATTATATTCCTTATTAAAAGACAGAGCCATCTACTTCTATTAAACTTTACATTTTACCGTTAGTCAATACAAAATAATAACAACAATATAAAGGGTGTTCAGCGAAATTTGTGAATTTACGAGAACAAAGCATTTAGTTCAATAAAAACTGCTTCTAGGGCCTGAATTTCTTGGCGATTGTTGTTATACGGTTTGGACAGGTAACATTATTAAAAGGTAGAACGGTGTAAGATCCTGTGACCGGTCCTAGGTAAATTTATATTTATATTTTAAAATGGAATACATTTCTAATCGCTTTTTGTCATTTTACTTATCTAATTAAGTGAATTTGCTATTATGTATTTAAAAAAAAAAAAAACATTTTCATCTTTTATCTACATAATTTTAAGTAGAGCAATATGAACTTTATTTATTTATTGAAATTTTGATTTGTTTTAAACAATAAGGTGTGCACAAATTGATAAATTATACTTTTCCTTTTAATTATATGTTTCAACGTTGTTCGGTTTAATATATCTTTTATGACTAAAGTTATTGTTGAAATAAATTAAACAATGACAGATTCGCATACTACTTGATTTCATATAAGAAAATAAAATAAATTTTTTGTTTTGTGCTTTCCCACTCTAACGAATCACAGCACTATAAGTAATGCTTTTCTCTTGTCTATGATAAATGCATATTTTGACTCTTAAATCCGCAAATAAAGCATGAAAATAGTCCTCAAGTTTTTATTTAATAATAAACTTAAACAATTTCCGCTCAACCGCCTTTACAAACTCAATTATGTCAAAAATTGATATGTCAAATACCAAAACCAAAAGTTACACTACGTTTTCCGAGTTTGCACCAATAGCGCTAGTTCCGTAGTTCTGGCAGTCCATGTATAAGTCAATGGCTGTAGTACATAACGCTTTCCATCTTAACACACGTATTTTTGGACCATGTCCTGTAAAAACGATTTGAAATAATCAACTATTTTGTTGTCCTTACTTATTTCTAGTAAAATATGTAATTATTTCGGAACGAGTCCAAACACATTTTTCTTGTTCATTTTCCATTATTACTTGTGCTTAGGATACTCTTAATGTAATGATCAAAAAATTATTGAGTGAATTTAAGATTAATTTGATCAAAAACACTAGTTAACAACTAAAACCGAATAACAACATAAAAAATTGTGTCCACGAACTATTTCGGTCCTTTTTAGGCTAGGCGCGCACATTCAATTTTTAGTTGCACAACTGTTTGGTATTTGGTTGCTTATAGAAAACAGATGAACTATTTGGTTGAATGTCAGCGCAGGTGCATATAATTATATGTTACACAAAATAGCGAACTCATTTTAGGCAATCGTTTGGTTTGTGTCAAAATACAAACTTTTTATTTGCTTGAACCACTAAAAATTGAATGTGCGCGCCTAGCCTTACACGCCATGTCGGCATACTACTGCGATTCCCAGAGTTCACACTGCCGTGTCGGCTCTTTCTCATTTCACACAACCCAAAAACCTTACGCCCGAAACAGATTAAACCAGCAACAGCACCAGCATCGTCAACAGCAAACAGCACGCTGACCAGCAAACATTTCTCAAACACATTGCCACCAGCAACGTCATTTCATCTGCTTGACATTTCATATGGAAAAAAAAGCTTTTCATTGTGGTGAAACTGAATATTGCAGTGATAAAGTTGACAACACCGCACCAGCAACAGCAAATTTAGGACTTTGGCCTAACGACGCTGTTGGCGTTGCTGTTGCTGTTCTAATGTGCGTTGAACAATTGAAATACATTGGCTCTAAATTAATGGCGGCCGCTGTTGCTGTTGACGGTGCTGTTGCTGGTTCAATCTGTTCCGCGCTTTATCGACAATATGCTTCGATGAAGTAGTTCGTGGCGTGTGTTAGCAGTAAGTGGACTCCGCTGCGTAACGTAAAGTTTATTTGACTTATGTTTAAACAGGGATGTTGCTTGAGACAGCATTATATTTGTACACTTATATTCAAACAGAGATGTTATCTGATACAAAGTAGACTGTTTTTACACAAATCCGATTTTAATCTCTGTTTCTCTTTTGGCTTCCTTTCGAGTGCATCTTTGCTTTTAAACACAGCAATTTTTAATGTAAGTTAACTTTGTTCATGCAAAAAGGAGACATCTCTTAGAGCTCCTTACTCTACTCAGTTAAGTGAATTTCACTGAGCGAAAAAAAAAGAAAACCACAAAGAAGAATGAATGAGCGAACGCTAAATATAAAAAAGAAAACCACAAAGAAGAATGAACGATAACTCCGCCTTTTTCTCAACCTCAGCAATTGCCTTTAAAGCTAGATATACATTGTTCAAATGCATGACAAGCACGCGTGTGAGTGTATTATTGAAAAAGTCACACATATAGTTCAAATGTAGGCTTCAGTGTTGGGACTTCTACCACTTAAGTGGTATTTTTACCACTTTTTACTGCTCATAAAACCTACCACCTAAAAATCTAATTCTACCACTTTTTGCAACTCTATCTATCACCTATCTTTTAACTTTACCATATACCATACGACCACAACCACACCTAAAATTTTATTAGGACAATATGCCTTGGAAGACATTGCAAAAGTCTTAAGAATCAAAAAACATAGTATACTTATTGATGAGAGCTCTAATATTTCATCAAAAATTTGTTTTGTTGTCCTTGTGAGGTATTTTGATTCAGTTGGGGGAGCAGTAAAAGATAAGTTTTTTGGGTTATTTGAGCTAGAGGACTCAACAGCCGAATCGATCTACAATAAAATTGTAGAAACTTTGAATCTTTTGAATATTCCAATTCAAAACATGATTGGATTTGCTTCAAACAATGCTGCTGTTATGATGGGTTCTTTAAGTGGTGATGCCTCACGTTTGAAAAATATTAATCCTAAAATTTTAACGATTGGAGATACATGTCGTGTTTTAAGTTTTTTCTCCGCTTATGCTGCTAAATGTATACCTGGGCAAATTGAAAAATCATTAAGGGATATTTTTTTTTGTATTTTTGCCACAGCAGACAGCACGAAAAAATAAAAAGATTTCATTGATTTCCAAAAAGCACTTAGGCTTAATGACCATCAAATTTTAAAATTTTGCCAAACTCGTTGGCTGGAAATGGTCTTAAATAAAATCATAGACAAGTGGAATCCCTTGTTTGATTTTTACTTATAGGTACTATAGGGCAAGTTCTGCATTTTTTTATACTGCACTCATTTGAAGAACCTACTTCTAAGTCTTTTGATTTTTTAAAAAATAAAGACAATTTAGTTTATTTTTAATTTTTTTATAAATTAAAATTATTAAAATATTTAAAACCAAAAAAAAACCTAGAATGGATTAATAATGAGTGGGGAAAACTAATAGGAGAAAATCACTTACTCCAAATTTTTAAAACTGATAGTATGGACAAGTTTTTGTTTAAAAACATTTCTTCATATATGTATGTTGGAGCTTTGTTGCTTCTGCGGAACATTAATTTTCATGTTTGAAAAATAAAAGAAATGAAAAGAGAAATAAATTGGAAACAACAACTGTTCACAACATTTTAGCTGCAAGGGAAATTTGCGATCTTTGAAACATAATGAACTGAAATGTTATTTATTTTATTTTTGTATTTAGTTTATTTTTAATAAAGTTATTGAATATACGATTTGTTACATAAAAATGGCTTTTAATTTCTACCACTTTTCTACCACTTTTTTGACAACCTTTCTACCACTCTTTTTCTTCTGCGAAGTCCCAACACTGGTATTCTTGAAGAAAAATCCAAATCTTTTCAATTTAGCGTACTGCATAGAAATATTGTATATGTAAGACTGATGATTGATCATGCATTTATTTTGGTTCATTTGCGTATAGTACGTCGAAGAGATGAGAAGACAGCACAGCATAATAAGCACTGATTAAAATATTAAAATAGCAAGCAAAAAAACAAATATGATGAAATGGGCAGACAAAATAAAACAAATTACTCGGATAAAATTAAAAAAAAATCTCAAAGAAATTCGTAAAAACACAATTTTACAGAAAAAAAAACTCACAAAAGGCAACGTCCTCTCGCCACTGAAATAATAGACTTCCACGTGCTTGCCATGCATTTAAACAATGTATATCTGGCTTAACGCTGCCAACAAATATACTTATCATGCAGAGAAAATGTCAAAACTTTTTTTTTGACAAGCCACTAGGTGGAGCGTTCATCTTATCAAAATCAAACCAATCCTTTATTTTTTTTAAGTTTCTGTACTTTATCTTACTCCCTCTGTCAGAGATTTATAAACCGATTGACATCATTTCCACCTTGTAATAGAATTATAAGTGGCAAAAACTTATTTTTCTAATCCATTGAAGTTCGTAGTCATCATTCAGTTCATGGCTTGAAAGATGGAGAACGATCTATATCTATACTCTATATATCTATACTATTATATAAAAGCGAAACCATTTAAAAGTTTGTAACGCACGATCTCAGAAAGTAGTCAACCGATTTATTTGAAATAAATTTTATTATTTTTTATATTGTTATAAGAGTGTTTATGGTTATAATTTTTTTTTTCATTAATAATTTGTCAAACTTAAATATTATTAATTTTACATTTTTTGTACATTTTTTTCATTAGTTGACTTATACAACCACTCATATCTTAAAACCTATACAATAATCGACTAAGGTTAGCATTGCTTCATAAAGTCAATATTGTTGCGCAAATTTTAAGGCCAAAATCACTTCTTAGTTAAACATACAACCTGAGAAATAAATAAAAACAAATTATAAAATTATAAAGTTTTTGAATTTATTTTATCCAGGAATTAGATTTCATCACAATCGCGAGCTCGCTGCTTTGTTTCATTTCATTATCATTCCAACATTTTTAATTTTCTTTTCTTCCCATGCTCTCTCTCTCTCTTAATATGTGTTCCATTTAATAATTATGTTTTTTTTCTTACCTACCTACCTACATATTCAATTTTTCTGCATTGTATTATTGTATAGTTCATCTAACTAACCTACACACACACATTGTTTTTTGTTTCTCTAATTCTATCGTCACATCGCTGAGCAGTATATGGGCTCTTTTTACTTGCGATGTAGGTACTATAGGGCAAGTTCTGCATTTAGAAAAAAAATAGAACTCGAGATTTTGATCAAAGTTGACATTACGATGATAGCGAAGACGAATAAAGTGGGTCCGACGATTCCGTCTGTCTGTCTGTATGGCTGTATGTCCCTATGTCTGTTTGTCTGTATCTCTCCCTACAGCCTAAACTTCTAGGCCTATCTTCTTCAATCTGGGTAGTTAAGGGTCTTCGGTGATTCTCTAGAGGAGAAATTGAAATTTTTTTTCGCTCCAAAACTAATGATACCCCCCATACACCCGTAATGCATAATCTTATTTATATCGAAAACGGCTTTAACGATTTTGATAAAAAAAATTAGGTGTGATATTATGGACATTGAACATGGACTACATTTTGGTCAAACAAAATTTTGGGGCAAAATGTTATTAACGGTACCTGTCATAGAACCGATTTTAACCAAAAATTTTCAACAGAAGCCTCCTAAAGTTTAAAATAATATTGTATGTATATAAAAATATTCGAAAAAAACTATGTATTTCTAAAATCTATACTACTAAAGACTTAAAATTTGGCATCCCAAATTTTGTTCTCGAAAATTTTAAGGAAATTTGTTACATAAAAAATTACTTTAATATTAAAAAGATTAATCAGAAGGCAATTCAATATATTTGAACATTTTTATCTAATTAAAGCCATGTTTTATGTTGAGGTCGCTCAAACTTTCTATTGAATCAAATTCAATCACTCCGCTTAAAAAATCGAAATAATTTTCTTATTTCATATAAATTCGTTGATTAAATAAGTATGACCACGGACAATTAATATTCTAGGCGTCAGAATTTAACCAAATTCCCCTAGAAATAATAAAATTCAAAGTATATTACTGCTGTGAAAATTATAAGTGTCGCTAAACATCGACAAAAAATAATTGCGTCTTAGAAGGGTACGACAGCATCTAACTGATGAGCCCACTGTCGTACCTGGGCGAAACGCGCTTTGGAGTTGAGGTCGCTCAAACTTTCTATTTAATTAAATTCAATCACTCCGCTTAGAAAATTTAAATAATTTTCTTATTTCATATAAATTCGTTGATCCATGTTTTATATTTATAAAATGTATTTTTAATTCCAAAGTACTGAGCAAGTTTGTGCGATCCAGTCGTGCATTTTATTTTTTAAGTTACTTGAATACACTCAATAGCATTTTGGGTGACTCTCTCTCTCTGTTAATATCTGTTCCATTCGGATTCAATATTTACGTTTTTTCTCTTACCTACCTACCTACATATTCAATTTTTATGTATTGTATAGTTTATCTAACTAACCGACACACACACATTTTTTTTGTTTCTCTAATTCTATCATCACATCGCTGAGCAATATGGTGGTGGTCTCTTTTTACTTGCGATATAGGTAATAGGTACTAACTATAGGGCAAGTTCTGCTTTTGGAAAAAAAATCGAACTCGAGATTTTGATCAAAGTTGACATTGCGATGATAGCGAAGACGAATAAAGTGGGTCCGACGATTCCGTCTGTTTGTCTGTATGCCTGTATGTCCGTATGTATGTCTGTACCTCGATCTAGAGCCTAAGCCACTAGAGCTATTTTCTTCAAATTTGGTACTTAAGGGTCTTCGGTGATTCCCTAGAGGAGAAATTGAAATTTTTTTAGTTCCGAAGCTAACGGTACCCCCATACACCCGTAATGCATAATCTTATTTATCTCGAAACGGTGTGATAGTATGGACATTGGACATGGACTACATTTTTGTCAAAACAAATTTTGGGGCAAAATGTTATTAACGGTACCTGTCATAGAACAGTTTTTTGATTTTTTGACTTTCTCATCAACAGCTCTAACGATTTTAATCAAAAATTTTCAACAGGAGCCCCCTTAAGTTTAAAATAATATTGTATATAAAAATATTCGAAAAAAAAACTATTTCTTAAATCTATACTACCTAATACTTAAAATTTGGCATCCCAAAATTTTGTTCTCGAAAAATTTTAAGGAAATTTGTCATTTATAAAGAATTACTAAAATATTAAAAAGATTAATCAGACGGCAATTCCATACATTTGAACATATTTATCTCATTAAATACATGTTTTATATTTATAAAATGTATTTTAAATTCCAAAGTACTTTTACATTAGAGCAAGTTTGTGCGATCCAGTCGTGCATTTTATTTTTTAAGTTACTTGAATACACTCAATAGCATTTTGGGTGACAAAAATGGACATTCAATTGACTACAGTGCCGTGCACATGAACTATTCTTTAAAAGCGAAACCATTTTAAAGTTTGGGTTGAGTGATCTCAGAAAGTAGTCAACCCGTTTATTTGAAATAAATTTTATTATTTTCCATATTGTTATATTTATAATATGCACAAACATGAACAAGCTCTTTTTTTCAAGTGTGAAAGAGAATCTAATTCGATACGGTATGTTATACATATAAACTAAAATTAATGTTATTGCAGCAAATATGCTCAGTCCCTTTGAGAAATGTTTTCATAATGCTAATATTAATATTAAGAAAATATTCGTAGTTACAACTATTATTTTGATATAGTAAGTATTATTTTGATATAGTAAGCCAAAAGTATATTTTGATATAATAGAGAATATTTAATTCGATAATTAAAATAATTATATGGTATGACAGATATAAGGGACAAATTAAATTTTGACGTATCGAGAATATTTCGTTGTAGATGTCAGCTGATTGCCCTGAACAACATTTTTTGGATTTTTAAAGGTCAATTTTGAAAATGCATTTTTTGCGAGCATAATATAAAATGTTATCGTCCATGACTAACGTGAAGTGGATTTTTTTAAGACATTAAATGAACCCGCTATGAAATTTTACACCAGTTGATTTGTTTTTCGTCTTTTTGACATATTAGCCGAAAGGTGACGAAATGTTGAGGGATTGAATTAAGTTCTAGCCAGCAATGGAAAGTAATAAAATCGAGATTTCAGTACTCAAAGTTTCCAATGTAAGCACGATGTCGTTCTAATGTAAACATGGTGTTAAATACAACCGTCGGTAAGGTAGGTTGCTACACGGAACGTGTAAACGTAACGGAACGTATAAGTTTTACCCACGTTTTCGATTCACTCTACCGCCGGCAAAGATGTTTACACATCAAAAATGAGTTTTTTGACATAGGTGTAAAGTAGATACTAGTTGGTTATGTTTCCCTTTTGACGATACGGAAATCTACTTTTCTTTATTTTTTGACATGACTTTTTAGAGGTTTTCGGAAACAAAAAAAATTCAACTCAATTTAAATTCAAGTAATTTTAGTATAGTCTTGTAAATTAAAAGGTGTCAAAATCACTTCCAAATACATTCTTTTAAAGTATTTCTTCCAATTGAATGTGATTTGCAAAATAAGTTAGGAAGTTTAAATTATTCCCGATTCGTAATGTGAAGAGAACACGAAACCAGAGCGAGATATGATTCACTGTCAACATTTTTTAGTTCTAAAATCGTCCCGCAATTCCGAATGCCACGAAATTTTTCATGACGAGATTTAGTTAAATCATATGTTTTTTCCCATTGGTGCTCATTTAATTTCGAAAAAGCTTCAAAAAATCTTGAGTCAAAAATCGTCGTAAGCGATTTTGTCAGATGTCCACATTAAAATCCAAATGAAAACAAAAGACAAAAGTTTTTATAACTATGTCCGATTAGTAATGCGATGAGAACACGAGACGAGAGCGAGACATGACTCAGTCACCTTTTCGTTGTTATAAGATCGTTCCACAAATCCTTAGTCCTGGAGCGTAAATTCAATTTTTATTTTCGCAACTGTTTGGTTAGTAAAATAAAACAAAAAGTAAAAGCTTTTAGCTTTTATTCTGTGTTTTTTATTGAAAATACGTTTTTAATTGCTTTTTTTTTTTTTTGGTTAGTTGTTGTAGTTTTTTCATTAAAGGAACATTCTCTTTCGGCGATAAAAGGTGGTCTTAAATAACCTCGAATAAAGTCCGAGCAATAATAATGTAAAAATCATGTCGCTGTCTTTGACGGATAACGTGTCGTTTTGACATGTCACTGACAACTCTATAGAACATTTTTTACTCCCAACGCCGGAAAAGAAGTTTTACTTCAAAAAAAATTGAGTTTTCAATAATGTTGTTGGTGTCAAAATTTTTAAAATATCTACACATTTTTTCTTTTTTTTTATGATGATTTTCACAGTAAAAAAATATTGAAAAACCAATATAAATGTCGTTCTTATTAAGGCTAAGCCATAGTTCCATACATGTCTGCCTTTCGTCCTTTGTACCATTTAACTTTAGATATAGTATGTATGTAGGCTAGGTACTATAGGGCAAATTCTGCATTTGGAAAAAAAAATCGAACTCAAGATTTTGATCAAAGTGTACATTACGATGACAGCGGAGACAAATAAAGTAGGTCCAACAGTTCCGTCTGTCTGTCAGTACATTATGTCTGTATAGTGTATGTCTGCACCTCGATCTACAGCCTAAGCCACTGGACCTATTTTCTTCAATCTCGGTAGTTAAGGGTCTTCGGTGGTTTCCTAGAGGGGAAATTGAATGTTTTTTAGCTCTAGAACTAACGGTACCCCCCATACACCCGTAATACATAATCTTATTTATCTCGAAAACGGCTCTAACGATTTTGATACAAAAAAATTAGGGTGTGATATTATGGACATGAAATACATTCTGGTGAAAAAAAATTTTGGGGCAAAATGTTATTAACGGTACCTGTAATAGAACGGTGTTTTGGATTTTCGACTTTTATCAACGGCTTTAACGATTTTAACCAAAAATTTTCAGCAATAGCCCCCTTAAGTTTAAAATAAGATTGTATATAAAAATATTCGAAAAAATATTTTTTGGGTTTTTTGAAAAAAAAAAAAATCTTTTTTTGAAAAATCAACATCTTTAAAACGTGTGAATGATTGGTTTTGGAAATTATTTCCTAAAATATATATTACTAAATACTTAAAATTGGAATAAAAAATTACTTTAATTAAACGATTTTTGAGCTTTGTTTGCATAAATTCATACTTTTCCGGAAAACAGATCAATGTTGTGTGGGGGGACAAAATTTAAAAACCATATCTACCAAGTTTAACGAAAATCGGCCGAGCCGTTTAGGCTGTAATCGAACAGACAGACAGACAAAAAAACAAACAGAACTTCGAGACCCACTTTTTCGTCTTCGCTATCATTGTAATACATATCAACTTTGATTAAAATCTAGGGTTCGATTTTTTACGAATGTATAACTTTCCTTATAGTACCTACCTATAAGTCGCAAGTAAAAATATATGGGAATTATATTGCAATTCCTTCCTTTACAAATACTGTCATATTGACATGAATGAATTGAATTTTAATATATACGTTAGAGGATATAATGAATCTTTGATTAAAAAGAAATTTACAAACATTAAAAATTACAACTCAATTTCCCAGGGAAAGGCGCAAAATATTTGAAAAAAAAAATATCTATTTTTTAACTTTTCGTAAGTAAGAAGGTACTTTATACTAATTAAAAATTTGTTAATTAAAATTTGAAATAATTGCACTGGGTTTGTATAAAAGTTATGTTTTGGACTTATGAAGTTTTATCCAGTAGAGCATTCAACGCACTATGTAAATTTCCTTCATTTTACATAGTTTTGTGCATTTTTTTTTGGAATAAATACAAAAATCAAAACAATAGGTACTCTTTTAAGGATATGTTGTATCTAGAAAAATATTATAATAATATTTTCCGAATTTTCCATTCATTTTCGTAAGGACCGTACTAAATTTGTGGTTTTTTCCACAAGTCTGTTTATTTCAAAGCACATAAAATGGAAGGCTGAAAATATAAGAAAAAATAAGCGTATTACCTGACTTAAAGATGGTATGTGCTTTAAGGAGTAGACACTTGGTGAGAGTGAGCTCATATTTATTCCTACAGGTCCGCTTAGTACTTTTTCAACACTGGATGTCCCGAGATATGCAGAAGAATTTGGTTGATAAACATTGCTATTTAAATTTGATGACATATTCATTGAGTTTGTAGACAACAATCCGGTACCAGTTCCCAATCCATTTGTTCCATTTGAATTTGTGTTTGTAGGAATGTTAAGTCCCGTTAGCACGGATGATGTTGCCATAGCTGAAAAGAAATTTGTTTGTAAGAATGTTTCTTCTTCTAAAAAAAGAGAAAATAGTTGTTCAGGTCTTGCTACAAACATAATCATAACATGTCACAAAATAATTTGGACCTTATTCGGAATTCAACCCCCCCCCCCCACCAAAATGAACTTTTTTTTACGAATCGATAAAAAAGTGTTTGCTGTTGATAAAAAACATCAAATTATGGAGGAGAAACACTTTTTTATGGTAAAAAAGTGAAGTATAAGCGGACCACCCCCAGTACTGTTGGCCCTTATTCGGAATTCCCCCCCCCCCACCAAAATGAACTTTTTTTTTAACGAATCGATAAAAGAGTGTTTGCTGTTTATAAAAAACATCAAATTATGCAGGAGAAACACTTTTTTATGGTAAAAAAGTGAAGTAAAAGCGGACCACCCACAGTACTATAACTAAAACTACTTTTGTATGGGATATTTGCTTTTTTTGCTTGCTTACGCATAACGGCGGCGTTTAAACAGTGATATATGCAACCCCCCTGCTTGGGCACACTATAGGATTTGGGGTAGGTGCGAGGTTGGGTGTATGCAAATTTTCTTTTGCATTCACAGAATCTGGATTTAAGAAACTTTGAATTTACCCTATGGCCTATATTAATTTTTTTATACTTCACTTTTTTATCATAAAAAAGTATTTCTCCACCCTAATTTGATGTTTTTTATCAACAGCACACTTTTTTTTATCGATTCATTTAAAAAAAAGGTGCATTTTGGTGGGGGGGGGGGGGGGAATTCCGAATAAGGACCAATAATTTTACCTACTCCAAAAAAATCTTTGTACAGGGTGCTTTTTATTTTTATTTTTTTAGTTGCCATTTGTCTGTGAATGTGATTCGTCAGTTTGGCAACTGGCAGGCGTAATTTCAACAACCGTGTGTCGGTGCTTAAGTACATAATGTCAAGGACCACGTTATCAATAAATAAAATATAATAATATAATTTTATTTCATTTAAATTTAAAAATTTTATTAAAAAAAACTAGTATGCCCGACAAGGATGAATACGAATAAAAAAAATATTGTGAATTATAAGTGACAGAAATAAGACACGGCATTTCTCCTCTTTAGTTCAGACGCCATCCCTGGAGATAAAAAATCTGAAACAACTACCTTCAGTCTCAGAACATCGTGCCACACATCTTTCATATCCTTCTTTCTCTTCATTAACTTCACGCCCGCGCTGTGTTGAAACATTTAAAGGGTATAATCCTAATCCCTTGAGCGCGGGTAGATTATAAAAAAAAAAAAAAAAATCTGTAACATAAAACGCACCCTATATATAAAATCTGTAGTACTATAAAGAAGAACAACAATTTGAACTACCTACATATAGATCATATTAACAGTACTACCCCACTATTTATGTACGAATAGGTGTACTAGGTCTGTGTCACTGCTAAAGAAAAATAGAAAGAATATTATTTATAGAAAGAGCAAATAGTAATAATGGAAAAGAAAAAAAATGTTTACATGGTCCTCTGGGGTGAGTATATGTATGTATGCTAATGCATGAACAAATGTAAATATGTTCCTGGTTACCCCACACAAAAATAAGTCGTTTAATAAATTTGAGAAGCGTTTAATAAGTTTAAGTTTTAATTAATAAATATGTACACATGTATGGATGTGTGTAGTGTAATAACATCATTCATTAATTTCATTTCCTAAAGCAAAGCCAAAGCAAACAAAGGCACATGCATTCTATTGTAACATTAAAATAATAATTATTCCATTGATACCCGAAACCGTAGTACATAAAATGTCAATACAAATTCATATTTTATTTTGGCCAACGTAACTGAGCATTGTGTTTAGGGCATTGGCACCACTTTGATGACTATGCACTTGAAGTGGCACAGAATAATTTAATTACAGTGTACTCCACACTGACCATATGTTTGAGTCACAAAATAATGCCCCAGAATGTATTAGAAATATAGACTATTAAGATAAGATGTAAATGTAAAGTGCCGATGCATTAGTTATAGGTGTGTCAGTAATGAAGAATGATATTGATAAGTGGGGATAACCCAAAATTTGTAATAGAATTAAGTAGTATAAATAGCTGTAAGAATTTGTAAATAAATACAGTCTAAAAACGCAAGCCATTCATTATTAGCGAGCTGCGCTTTATAAAGCATTAAGATAGCATGCTACGCTAAAATAGCTATGTAAGGGCTTATAGGGAATACACGTTACATGTTTTAGGTATATATAGAATGTTTCAATTGATTTTTTTGTTAAAATGGCTGGCTTGTTCGATTTTATTTATGTAGATAGTAGCAAGGGACAGTGAAGATTTAAAGTCATCTTTTTGTTGTGCTCAAGTTTAATAATCAAAATTTTACACCAGGAATCGCATAAAAATCGCATTTGTCATCAGACGAGAAGAGAAACTTGGCTGATACGGCAAAGGTAGGCCTTTATTTATCTTTAAAAAAAAAACGTAGTAATTTTAGAACCGTCACAGCAACACACCAAAATCACCAGCTTTTAAACTTTGAAACTAAAGAGCACTGGAATCATCGTTCATCGAGGATCGAGAGCACTCTTTTCTTTTCCCCGAAAAATGAAGTATGGAATTAGAAGTACTTAAACTCTTAGAATGGAACCTGAACGGTTAAATTCTGATTATAGGATCCAAGATGACCATTCCGGATCTCACGTACTATTCTTAACAAGGATTGAAAATAGGAACTGGCATACATATGTCAAATCAACTTTTGTTAAAGAAGTGGGTGTTTTCGACAGCAACTTCAAAACCATCAACAATTTTATACATTTAGCAGTTCTAGGGCTATTTGCTGGTCAAATTTCTATCGGAAGAGCAGCTAAAATGTTGATGTTACAAATTACGATGAAACTTGTGATAGGGCTAACTATAAACTCTTAACATTATTTGATTGTTCCTATACGTATACCTTAATTATGGTGGATGGAACTTAAAGGAACTTTACAAATTTTGTATTAAATCAAAACGATGTGAACATTTTGACAGAATGTCATAATTTAAATTACCATATAGGAGTTTCCAAAACTCGATATTCTTGAAGAAGGGAACATTTTCCTGTAAAAGAATTTCTTTGGACGTTAATAAAAATGTAAATGGCAGGACTTTGATTTGGTAGAGGATTTTGTGTTTTTGATTTTAAACGGGGTTTTAAATGAGACATTGCTGGAAATATTACTTATATTTCTGCTAAAGGTTGCTCTTAAATTGGCTATTGCCTCTCCAAACGGGAAAGAGGAAATACAAAATTTAGGAGTGAACACCACAAATTTTTCATCGAATTTTATCACATGCAATTTCGATTTAGAAGAAATTATTGTTCGGATTCAAGTTTAAAATGCTAACAAAAGACATCCCATTTAACAATTGATTTATTGCTTAGCAATTTCCAGAACCTTAGAACATAATTTACAAGGATATCACATAAATATGAGAAATATGTTTTAAGAGGATTCAATAAAGTTATTATTTTGATCTTTTTTTAATGTCTATTTTTTGGGGCATGTTACAAAAACTTTGAACTGACAACCGGGAATGAACACCCTGAGGACAATACAGTCCAACCTTTCAAATTTAATTTTTTGCGTCATGTACATTTTATATAAAAATAATTAAACTTAAGTCACTGTATATAGTTAGGCCCCCTAAGAGCCAACAAATGTAAATTTTCATACATACATATGTAGTAAATAGTATGTTCAATAAAACAAAATTGAAATTGAATTTTTACAAAAACTTTAGTTGAAGGAATTAAATGTGGGCGATATAGTAATACTATGTTTGTAAGTTTATTATTTGTTATTTCTGAACTGAAATTTTTCAACGAATACTATTTTCCTCAACAAGATTGGTGTTTCACCTCCGAAACGAGTACGATAACTAGGGTGCCGAAAATTCATAACAGATTTTTGTAGAGGGGTCAAATACAAACATTTTCTGCTATGGGAGGGGAAGTCTATGTCACCCCTTTTAGGTGGTAGGGACGATTTTCGGAAAAAAGACTTAAATGGAAAAACAAA
Organism: Chrysotoxum bicinctum; assembly: GCA_911387755.1. Lineage (NCBI taxonomy): Eukaryota > Metazoa > Arthropoda > Insecta > Diptera > Syrphidae > Chrysotoxum > Chrysotoxum bicinctum. Next base: position 114,969,511 of record OU426988.1, read on the forward strand.
TATTAAAAACAACGACAATACTTAAAATGCAAAACAATAACGGTTCTTAAAGCCAGAATCTGTTCCTTAATCCTTAATTTAATTTATACTATCTGTGTCAATAGTTTTCAAAAAATTTGCATTCAAACTCAAAATTTTGATAAAAAAATGCAAGAAAAATATTTGGATCAATTTTTCTCGTATGAATTTTGAATCGAACACAAAAAACCGAAAGCTTTTATGTCTTCTAGTTTTTGAGAAAATTAAAAATTACTGATATTACTTTTTTGAGATATTTTTAATTTGCTTGCATTGCCAGCAATACGGCGGCGCGGCATTTTAAAAGTAAGATATGCATGCTACAACCCCCCTGCTTGGGCTCATTATAAGATTATTTGCTAGAACCCTGCATTACGTCGACGTTTTAAAAGTGACATATGTATGGGGGGCATACTGCCTCCCTGCAACCACCCTGCTTGGGCTAACTTTAGGATTTGGGGTATGTGCGAGGTTCAGTGTATTACAAATTTCGTTTGCATTTAAAGAACTTTAAATTTTCTGTTTCCAATGTCAAAAGCTACTAATGTCAACAGCTGCATATGATATAATATACATATACACATTTAAGATTTTCGCATATGAAATTAAATTAAAAATTTAGAGGGTGTTTTACCACCAAAACAACCTCGGCTCCTCAACATCAATGAAAAACTCGACGAACTCGACAGTAACACCAGTACGGACTTCTTTGACGAGACTGACATACCTTTTTAATATACCTATACATATATATTGAAAATTGACGTGACTATTTTTGACAAACTCCTGACTTAACCACAAACTGACTGACTAGGACGCAGAATGCAATGCAATTCTACCTCCTCGTGGTGCGTTCTGGGTAACGCCAAATGAATTGCTGTTCTTTAAATTACTAACAAAGATCACATTAAATATCAAAAAACAAAAATCTCATAGTAATTTTCAATTTTCTCGAAAACTCGAAAACATAAAAGCTTAAGGTTATTTCTGTTCGATTCAAAATTAATATGAGCATTGACCACAAAAAAAAAGTTAGTTTTACATTTCACAATTTTGAGAAAAATGTATCCAAACATTTTTTTTATCAAAATTTTGGGTTTGAATGCAATTTTTAGAAAACTATTGACACAAATAATATAATTTAAATGTATGATTACAGAACACACTTCTGGCTTTTAAAACCGTTATTGTTTTGCATTTTAAGTATTGTCGTTGCTTTTTAATATTTTTTCCAGTTAAGTCGTTTTTATCGAAAATCGACCCTACCTCCTAAACGGGGCGAGATAGTTAATATTTATTATAATTTATTATATGCTTAATACAAGCAGAACTTAAAACTAGACATAATAAACTTAAATCTATACTTTAACATAATAAAGGGAGTACAATTCATTATTAATTTGTTTGTTGGCTTGATACGAAACAATAGAATTAGTGTATTATTAATTATTATAGTATAATTTAGGCTTAATAATAGCTTAAAACTAAAATGGGAAGAAGGTTTAGTGAGGGGTTTGGGACAGAATTCTTCTAAGGGATGCAGAATTGAGGGAAAAATCAAAAATATCTTGAACAGAGTTGGCTGAACGTAACAATCTGGAGATTGGGTTGAAGTGTCCGTAGTTGGTGCGGTGTGTAGGGAGGTGGAAAAAGGGGACAGAACGTAAATGACGTGGATTTGTATTGATAATTATTAATTCAAGCAAGGCCGGAGAGTCAATGATACCAGTGATAAGTTGGTGGACGAATACTATATCGGCGATATGACGACGTTGAGCAAGGGTATGTAGGTTGATCAATTGTAGACGGTCTTCATACGGGGGTAAGATAAGGGGATCGGACCAATTCAAATTGCGCAAAGCAAAACGAAGAAATCTTATGGTATGGTGACCAAATCTGACTAGCATATTCAAGGATGGGTCTGACAAATGTGACATATAAAGATCTAGTAACAAATGGATCGTTAAATTCCTTAGACCAACGCTTGATAAGGCCAAGAGAAGAATTAGCTTTCGCAAGTATATGATCAATATGAGAGCGAAAATTTAGCTCTTTATCACATATTACCCCAAGGTCTGTAATTGAGGAAACAATAGGGACAGGTACATTACGGAAATGATAGGATCGAGAAATTGAAGGTAAACGTTTACGGGAGAAAGTCATAAACTGACATTTTTTTTATATTGAGTTCAAGAAAGTTTTTATTGCACCAAGTAAAAAAAGTATTTAGGTCATGTTGGAGAAGCGAAGAGTCTCGAGAAGATGCGATTGATTTGATTATTTTAATGTCGTCAGCATAGATGGAGATATCAGAGAAGGAAATGATGTTACTCACGTCATTGATGGCAAGAACAAATAGGATTGGGCCGAGATGGCTGCCTTGAGGAACCCCTGAGGATGCAAAGATTGGATCAGACACCGCGTTTCTAAAAACAACTCTATATGTTCGGTTCACTAGGTATGATTTAGTCCACTCAATAAACCATGTTGGAAAACCAAGAGCTTTCAGTTTTATATAGATAATTTGGTGACTGATCTTGTCAAAGGCTTTACTAAAATCAGTAGTTATAACATCAACTTCGAGACTTTTTTCTAAAGATATTAGTGTTTTGGAGACAAATTGGATAAGGTTAGTTGTGGTGGACCTACCCTTTAAGAATCCGTGTTGAAATGAGGAAACAATAGATTTACAATAGAAGTAAAGAGAATCGTAAACCATACTTTCAAAGAGCTTGGGTAACGAAGAAAGTTTAGCGATAGGTCGGTAATTAGAGATATCATTCTTACAACCCTTTTTGAAAACGGGAAAGATAAAAGACTCTTTCCAAAGAGAGGGGAACACAGCTTGTGAAAGTGATAATTGGGAAAGTTTGGTAAGGGGTTCGCAAAGTACATTAGCACATTTTTTAAGAAAAATTGCAGGGATTCCATCAGGGCCAGGAGAAAAAATCATCTTTCAGTGAGTTCAGCTTATCATACACGGAGGGGGATGTAATTGTAATTGAGACAAGAGACGTTTGCGGTAAATTGGATAGAAAACTGTGATATTCCAGATCAGGTTCATTTGAAGTATTGCTATAGGATTGGCTGAAAAAGGTAGCAAAGAGATTAACTATGATTTTGGGATCAGATGAAGATGTACCAAGAAAGTTGAGCGTTGAAGGAAGGCCGTCGGATTTTCTCTTGACGTTAATGAATTGGTAAAAGCGCTTAGGTTCAGTGATGAGCGAAGTCTGCATTTGATTAAGATACGACTGGTAAAGGGATAGGCATAAAGTCGAAAAGGAAGAAGAAACTTGTTGGTAGTAAAAATAGTTTAGAGGCGTCTGAAATTTGAGATAAATTTTCCATAACCTATTTCTTACATTCCGGATACTACGCAGCTCTCTTGTGTACCAGGGGGGAGATGAAACACAGTTCTTTTGTAGTGTTAAAGGAACGCATTGGACGAGACAATCGAATATTGAGGTATAGAAGAAAGAAAGAGCTATGTCGATAGGAGTAGAGGGGTTAATAAAGTGGTGAAAATCAATGCTGTTGAGATGAATAATAAGCTGTTGAAAATCGGCTTTGCGAAAGTTGAATGTAAAAGAGAGATAGACCCCTCCCTCTAATAGTAAAAAAAATACTTAATTTGACCCTTCTACAAAAATCCGTTATCAATTTTCGGCGCCCAAGTTATCATATTCTTCCCCACGCACCTTCCAAAAAATGTTAAACTGGAGAAAAGTTTGCAAATTGAAAAATATTCATCAAAGTTGGAAAAAACTTATTCATACACATTCGCAAGGGCAATATTCATCAATTTACAATAAAAATAATTGTTAGAAGTATTTTTAATATTGAAAAAATTGAACTAAATATTTCGCTTCTTAACCCATTCTCTCAAACAGGGAAATGTAGAATGGGGTTAAATATGGCGCTGGTTACAGGAAACATAATTTAAATTTTTTTTTTAATATAATATCATCAATGTTCCTTACTATACTATTGAAATGTATCAACCATAAAATAATAACTGAATATTATAAAACTTCAACTTCCACAATTATTCAGTGTTTCAACAACAGATTTGCTTTTTTTATTGAATAGACTTTTCCTTATAGCTTTTATAAATTTAATTCAAATAGTAGGTTCTAATAATTTGGATAACCTCTAAAGCGGAAAGCAAAATTCAAAGTGAGATTACCCTAGAGGTAGGATAAACAAGAAAGCAAAAATATAGATAATTGAATAGAGAAGAAATGTCATTACGCTATGTGTAAACAAGTGTTGCCACTGTGGAATTTAGTTGCTGATGCTTCAGCTTTCCTTGCATCTAATTTAAGGACCATAATTAACTTTGGTGAAAAGCAAACAGTCAGATCTTCTAGGTGTACTCGGATTCGGAACTTTCTTCTTACGGGAGGGGTTTACTTGTTGACTATTGGATGCTGATGGAGAAGTTAACTCCACAGGACTTCCAGCAGTAGGACTCTCCAAAAATATTGAGTCATTTGAAGTATTTGTTCGTGGTGAATTTGGATGGTTATTTGCTGCAATTAGATTTTTAGGACGATAATTAAGCAACAAATTACTATAAAGCGCTCCATCAAGCATGTATGGTGATGCCTGTTTTTCTCGAGTTGGAAGTTGATTTTGGTGACTTCTTTAATTGCCACTATCAGTGTGCACGATGTACATCTTACGACCAAGTTTTTTTCAAGATTACACCAGGTATCCAATTATGTTTGTTAAGGTATTGACGGAAGAATACCGGTTGTTGCAGAGAGAATTTAGCGTTATTCTCGCATGGTTTCGTAGCAATGGGTTTCTCTGGAACCATTGCAGCTAAAACTGTTTGATGCAATCGACCATGCAACTTTTCAGCTAGCGAGACGTCTTGAAGGTGCTGATGTTAAATGTCAAATCGAATTCTGCAAACTCCTTGCACGTACATTGCGGTCCATTGTAATGCTACGGCTTGGGGAATAACCTACCTCACCTATACTAATCTATGGGGGATATTATATAGGCTTCCTTAAGCCGAAATGTATGTTGGCTAAAGAGCCGATCTGTTTAATTCTCCTGAAAAAAATAGAATGCTAACGAGCCAATGTTTTCGTTTTTACTCTCGAATTGAAAAGTCCATTTATTTAATAAAACTTAGGCTATTAATACACAATATTTTACTTACATACTAAGACCTTAAACCTACACATATTATCACTTAAACATACATACAATATCCTACGTTCCAAATATCGGGTTGGAAGTGTATATGCACTAAAGCAAAAATAGTTTGCAACGCGTTTGCAGTTGCAAGTGACGTAGTCGAAGTCGTCTTGATTACGAAAGGAAATTTGGATTTGGAGTCAACGACTATAAGCCACATACTCTTCTTAAATGGTCCCGCGAAATCCACATGCTATCGCTAGAAAACCTGAGCAGTAGTTGGCCAGCTAGAATATTCCTTCGGTGAATGACTAGCATTTATTTGACACGCGCGGAATCCTTCACTGTCATCTGTATATGGTCATCGATACCCGGCCACCAGCAATATCGCCTCAAAATCTGCTTCATCTTAGTCATGCCCCAATATCCATGATGAATCATCTGTAATACTATTGGTTGTAAGGCTTTAGGTACTACTGCTCTACAAAAATTCTCGCTCTGAAAAAGAAGAACATTAGTACACACACATAAACAGAACTTTCTATGGAAAAACGGAAGTAACTGGGTCTCAGAAGAAGGTATAAAATATGGCCAACCATGCTGAACATACGACTTTACCTTTTTTATTACTTTACCACATATTGACGCAGCAGCGATGTCTGCCACATCAAGAGGACAATTCTCTAGCACATTGTCTATTAGATGCACTCTATCTTCCTCTGAATTGTCGAACTCCTCGTCTGATCCATGGGGTAAACGGGACAAACAATCCGCATTTCCATGCGATTTCATAGGTCTGTAGCGAATCGTATATGTGTAACTCATAAGTAAAATCACCCATCTTTGCAAACGATGAATGGTCATGACAGGTAGTTTCTTATTTGGGCTGAAAATAGTGACCAAAGGTTGATGGTCCGTAATTAACTCGAACTGACGGCCATATAGATATTGGTGGAACATTTTCACACCAAAAACGATTGACAGTGCCTCTTCCTCTATCTGGCTGTATCCTTTTTGCTTTTCTGTAAGCGTTTTTGAAGCAAACGCAATTGGCTTCTCCATTCTATCGGCGTAATGATGGGAGATCACAGCTCCAATGCCATGCGATGAGGCGTCTGTAGCTAGAGGAAGAGGCAAATAATAACGAAAATGAACCAAGCCTGAAATCTTCATAATTTCCTCCTTAAAATCATCGAACGATTTTTGCTCCTGTTGACCCCAGATGAAAGGTGCTTCTTTGGATCTGAGCTTTTTAAGCGGTGCCGCTAGCTGTGCAAAATTAGGTATAAATTAGTTGTAGTAATTTAACTTACCCAGAAAAGCTTCCAGATTCTTAAGATTTTGTGGTTTAGGCAAGTTATTGATGGCCTTTACTCGCGTGTCTGAGGGTCTTATTCCCTTCTCGTCAATTATATGACCTAGATATTCAATTTCGGGCTCAGCAAACTTGCATTTCACAAACGGCATTTCAATCCATGATCCTCAAAGTTGAAATAGTGTCTTGAGATTTTTTTAATGGTCATCATTATTTCGGCCGGAGACGATGATGTCGTCTAAATATGAGACACAAAAATCCAGATCAGCTGTCAGTTGCTCCATATAGCGTTGGAAAATGGTGACCTTGAAATCAACACAAGGTCGAAGATCTCCATTCTGCTCCTTAACAACTACGATGGGGGCTGCCCACTGACTAGTTTTTACGACTGGCAAAATACCCAAATTAACTAACTTCTCAATTTCCATTTTAGTCGAGCACTGGTCCAGGATAGCATGACGATTCCATCAATCCATCACGTCGGCTGCAGGACTGTTGATAGGCGGCTTCTTTATAGTCGAAATGTTCTCGCACAAGACAGAGCAGAGCGCCTTCGGTTCATTGGGACTGTGATCTGTGACCGATAGGGACCGAAAGAACAGGGTGAGACAGGTGGTTATATGATGAAAGGGAAAGTTGACGAGGACTTGTATGGCTTGGCCGACTTACGCAGGCTTAAGTGTATTTTAGGTAAAGACCGTCAGGGTGACACCAAAAAAAAATATAAAATGTCAAGTAGTTTTAAACAAAAAAAAGATAGAGATACCGAGTTTTTTTAGAATAGTTCTCGAAAAAAAAAATATATAGTTTAGTATTAGAAAGGTATTAGAATTAATATATACATTAACTTTCAGCGGCTGCATAGGGCCAGTAAGTTAGTTGTAAGGTATTGATAAGTGGGTTAGTTTTTATAACTTTTTGTCTAGCTTTAAGTAAAGTAAGTTATAAGATTATAAGATTAATGTTAATAAAAACGAATTAAAAAAATGATTCGCTGGCCTTATTAGAGGACACTATAACACCATGCTTTGGGTTTTCGAAAGTTTGATTATATTTACAAATGTCAAGCAAAAAATATTATTTATAGTATAACATAGATGCAAATCACTTTACTCAATCAGAAGTAATTTTATAATTTTCTTAATCTTCATTATACAAATATAACTCAAGTGTTAATATTTTTTACATATGTATGTAGCTATGTGTTTGTTCTAATTGCGTTTTTTGATAATTTTATATTTAGAAATATCCATATCAGGGACGAAGCGTCCATATATTGAGTGAAATAAGTGCTTCCGTTGAACCATTTGAAAAAATCGTACCCAGCAAGGAATTAAATTCAAAATTCCAAATTGTATTAATATTTTTATTATACTATTTGTATCTATTAATGAATCTTCATTTACTCTGCAAATTACATTCTTTTACTAAAATTACTAAAGGAAATCAAGATCTCTGCAAACCAACTGAGAATGCTCAATATCACTCCATTATTTATAATGCTCAATCTCATGAAAGTTCTTGCTAAAATGCTTAACAGCTATGCATTCCTTATTATCGCCTCCTTAACTCAATTTCAAAATACCCTTCCACTCCAAGTCAACTGAAAATATACCTACAAAATCACTCACCAATATTCACAAAATGCTCAAACAACAATGATTCTCAAACAATATATAGAATGCAAGTTAACCACATTTACGCTGGCACATGCCGCGCCGCTTTTCCAGGTTCATATCAATTTATGCTGAGTTGCACTCCCACGGTCAACAGCACTCCAAACAAACTCAAAGCTGTTCCTGGAAGCAACATCGTGCCAGACAAGCGACATCAGCAACTTTGGTGGGATACCTATTGCAACGAGTGTAGGTAGCTAAGTTATAAATTCTATTGGTAGGATAGAATTAAGTTGAGTTTAATTTTATAAGTCAATAAAGAACGTTGAAGCAAAGAAAAGAATTGTTTTTTTTTTTTTAAATCTCTCTGCGGAAAGAAACCTAACTGGCGCCCGAGCAAATAAGTGAAATCCCGAGCAGGTTTATCCAAATAAGTGAAATACCGAGCAGGTTCACCTAAATATAAATACCGAGCGTGACTACTATAAATCAATCTCAAGTAGTAAAATAAAAGATATAATTGAGAAAACATAGTGCTGTGAAAATAAATTATTCGCTAATCCCGAAAAAATATATAAAATAAGTGCTGTGAAAAAAAAAGATTCGCTAAAACCGAAAAAAAAGGTACTGTGGAGAGCATAAGAGAAACAAGTGCGACGTTCTTTGGAAAAAAATAAACTCCTCCGGAGAAATTTTAAGGCCTCTTAGTAACTGAAGGAACAGTAAAAAGGAGACAGTTCTGCTGCCAGCCGCTTCGGAATGGATATTTTGATATTATTGTATGTATAATTGTGTAGTAAATAAGTAACATAGTAATTAAGAGAAATTAAATATTCGCGTGAATTTAAAAGTTTAAACAGAAAGTAAAAATATATTTCGAAAATAATTCGTAAAAATAGAATCAAAATAAAAAATAAATTCTAAAGAAAATTCCGAATTAAAAAAGGAAAGAAAAGATTTAGATTTTGAAAGCAATTCATTGAACAAGTTTAAAGAAAATATTCGTGAAAATTAATTTCTAAAATTACTTAAACTTTAAAGAAATAAAGTATCTGAATAAAAAAAATATTTAGATTTTAAAAGCAATTCATTAAACAAGTTTAAAGAAAATATTCGTAAAAATTAATTAATAAAATTGCTTAAAATTTAAAGAAACAAAATATCTGAATTAGAATTAGAACAAAAAAATATACATATAATTAAAATAAATCGTAAAAATTATTTTATTGACAGAAATATTCAATCGAAAAACAAGTCGTACAATACGCACACTTAAGTTGAAATTAACAATTACTAGGTTAAGCTAACATTTAAGTAAACATTCATACATATATTCCAATTTTAATTTTCAAAGTAAATTTAATATAATGTCCAATCCTAATAATCTTGACCGTCCCCCTGTTGGCAATAATCCCCCTTTGCCACAACAAAGAATAAACGAAGGAAATCCACCTCAGCAACAAGCCCAATCCCCCATAATTCCTTCCCCGGAGTTAATTAATATTATTGCAGGTGTAGTTAACTCTATTGTTAGGCCAAACTTCGATGCAATGCCCAAACGAGATCAAGATATAAGCCCTAATTCAGAGCAAATATTGAACAACTCGATAAAATACCGGACGTAGTCCGATCCCTACGCGATTTTTAAGGCAAACCAGGAGAGTTCAGCTCCTGGCGTAAAAGCGTAGAACGTATTCTTAAAATATACGAACCACTCCAAGGTGCTCCAAAATACTGTAGTATAGCGAGAATAGCGAGTGTCAGCATGACTCAGTGGCCAACTTAAATAGTGACGATTCATATCGCACCACTTGAACCTTTTCAAGTGCATTGCATAATGTGTGACACAATTGAGGTCGGGTCTTCTTGCTACGCTTGCACCTTCTTTTAAATTGAATTGTATAATAATAAGTATAAATAAGGTGAATTCAACAATAAAGACATCAGTATTGAATCAACTATAAGTCTTGCTTTATTTCCGCCAACCTAACATATTACATGGCGATCCTGCCAGACACTGATTCAAATTAACTTAAATATAATAAAAGTGAATTCATCGACAACAGTGTCACCGATGTCCAAGGAATCTAAACGCTAAAAAGAGTGAAGACCCTAACGCCCATCAACCTGAGAAAAGACCCGAAGTATTGAAAATTGGACCACTTCCCCTAACAATCGAAGAAAACACCAACGTCAACGATAAGAACGTCAACAAAAAGAAAGAGAGGAGGAAAACAATTTAAAGACAGAAGGGCGATCGCAGTACTATATAAAGAATTAAACCTAACAATTTCAACAGAAACAAAAAAAAAAAAGAAATTAGAACTCGAAAATTGTCATAAATAAATAATAAAATTCTGGCAACCTCACGGTTGCCTATTTATGGGCAAAAATTAATGCCTTTAAACTTAATAAAATAAAAACTTAAAATGGGTTGGGGACAATCCAAAGTCGAAAACCCAAACGCAAATGTTATAAACACTATTAAAGTAGTAGATCACACCAGTCATTTAAATAACATTTGGTGGTTTTTATTAATTCTTCTAATACTATCTAGTGTAAATTTATTTATAAAATTGTACTCCACACACAACAAATATTTTAAAAAAAGATACACCCAAAATCAAGGGGCCTGTAAACTATAAATATATATGTAAAAATAAATAAATATATATGTATAAATAAATAAATATATATCTACATAAATGTATATAAACGCATACGGACTATAGACAGCAACACATGTGTCAGTGGGATAAAATACTTACCGAGTTAGTAGCTAGAAAAGCAGAAGCAGATAGGGCTTATAAATGTATTAACAAAAATGTTCCCATTAGTAGAGAAACGATAATCAAACATGGCATAGCAATATCAGCAGCTTTTAATGGGATAGCTGAAATTTTACGAAACCTACCTATAGAAATTGCGACAGTTCATAAAGAACAGGGACAAGAAATTTTTATTAGTGTTAGAGATAAGTTGATAGATTCCTTAGGAAAGCATAATATAGAAGCAGAAGTACCTTCTACCTATGCCGAAGACATACAAATAAAATTTGAAGAATTATACCCAATAAATGAAGACGTTTCTCAGTTAGAAAACACAGACGATTTATTAATTGGTTATCATAATATAGAGAAACATCAGCTTAAACAAAAACCAATAGAAACCAAAATGCCAGTAACAGCAGTAGAATTCATAAAGTTAGCCTCATCAATTCTTCCAGAGTTCGATGGTAGTGTAGAAAACTTAACACGTTTTTTGGATGCAATAGATATTCTTGAACAGATTAAAGAGACTCATAAAGCTACCGCGGTTTTGATGGTCAAAACCAAACTCAAGGGAACGGCTAGGAACTTGATTAACAACGAACAGACGCTACAACAAATTAAAGATAGACTTAAAACTAAGGTACAAGGTGAATCAGTTGAAGTTCTGATTGCCAAAATCATGAATATACAACAACGTGACAAGACCGCAAACCAATATACTATTAGATAGAAAAACTAACAAAATCACTAGAGGGAGCATACATTTCTGATGGTACACAGACAGCAGTAAAAGCAATGTGCAAGAACTGTTCAGTCAACATTGTTAAACTAATCATGCAAGCTGGTACATTTACTACAATGAATGATGCCATATCAAAATTTACAAATAGTTGCACTGATGCATTTGGTAATCCTAATACAATACTATAAACCAGAATCGAGGTAGTTACCAGACAAAGTAATAATAAAGGTAGATTTAGGCCAAACTATAGCAGAGACGACTACAGTCCTAATAAAACTAAAAGAAATTTCAACCAAAATGGCCAGAGGTTCGGAGGTCAACATAAACAAAGAAATATTAGAAATATAACTCAGCAGGAAAACCAGCAAATTCCACTTCAAGAACAAGAATAAATAGTGCTTTACAAAAAGTGTATGCATTTAATTTGCATCTCAGCAGTTATATATCTTCAAGCTCAACTTTAAATAATTTAGTCTCAACGTTCCTAGTAGATACAGGAGCAGATATATCAATTTTTAAAAAGGGTCACATAAATCAAAATGTTTGCATAGACACTTCAATTGTTACAGGCCTTAACGGCATTGGTCATGGCACAGTCAGTACCGTAGGCATGGTGAGTGCGGATCTAATATTAGAGGATCTGCTAGTTCGACATGATTTCCATGTGGTAGAAGACAACTTCCCCATACCATGTTCAGGTATTTTAGGTGTAGATTTTTTTAAGAAATATAATTGTGTTTTAGATTATCAAACAAACCAAGATTGGCTTATAATAAGATCGAAAGATTACCACGAGGATATAGCAATCCCCATGTCAAATTCTTTCAAAGTAAACACAATTTCCATTCCCGCCAGATCTGAAGTCGTTCGACTTATTCACATAGAATCAACAGAGGAAGAAACTTTTATTCCTCATCAAGAGATTGAAACCGGTGTATATATAGCTAATACGATTACTTCAAGAAAGCAACCTTCTTCTTCTTCTTCTTCTTCTTCCTTTTCTTCGGCGCTGTTATGATCTCGATGTCGAGGGGATCATAACTCTCCCACGTATCTGCTTCACACTAGTGATCCGCCTGTGGGGTTCGCCGGGTTGACCTCAGAAATCGGCGGCAAGCCTCCCGGTTTTGTATTGTTCCATTTCTGAGGCCAACTGAATGCTGGTGTTTTTGCATTTGTTTGTACCAGGAGTGTTTAGGCCTACCTTTCTTTTTATTTCGAATTGGAACGTTGTATGATATTGCCTTTTTGACGGGGTTCTCAGGATCTCTTCTTTGAACATGGAAATACCAACTGAGTCGGTCGTGTTCAATTTTTTGGGAAATGGTATTCTTAACATGAAGGCTTCCTCGGATCTTCGTACTTCTAATTCGATCAAGCTTTATAACTCCTGCTGTCATACGAAGCATCTTCATCTCAGCTGCCGTTAGCTTACTCTCATACTTTTTGTACATTGTCCAACATTGTGAACCGTATGTGAGTGCTGGACGCACAACTGAAGTGTAGAGCTTTCCTTTCAGCTTAGGGGGCATTTTTCGGTCACAGAAGATAGCAGAATTTTCCCGCCACTTCATCCACCCTACGCTTACGCGATGATTGATATCGTCATCACAAGTAGCTTCGTTATTTATCATAGACCCCAGATATTTAAACTTTTCACACTTGGGAAGCACTGCTCCATTCAAATAAATGTCTGGAACAGGCCTGTGTGGATCATTCTGTCTTTTTCGCGCTTATGCGGTACCCACTTCCTTCCAGAACATCCACCCATACGTCAAGGGCTCGTTGTAGGGATATCGGGTCTTCACTTATGATGGCTCCATATCGTCAGCAAAGAATAACTGATGCACTTTTGGATCCGTCACTTTGCCTTCAAGCAGGTAATCAACAACTGTAATAAAGAGCAGGGGACTTGATATGTATGAATTCGTTTACCTTCTCTCTCTCTTACTTAACTGTACCAATTTATACCTTAGTCTTAAGTATGTGAAATGTACTTGTCATACAGAAGAATAAAGTCAGTCTAAAGCTGAAATCGGACTCATACATTTCATTGGCGACGAGGAAAAAAAGAAAAAAAAAAAAGAAGTTCATGGCAGAAAGTGACAGTGACATTGAAATAAAAGCAAAAAAAGAAAGTTTAATTCTAAAACGAGAAACGATAAAAACAGAAGTGAAAATGACAAATTTTGTTGGAAGAATAGAATTCTTCAACATAGGAGATGATTTTAAATCATATATTGAACGCATGCAGCATTTGTTAAAATTAAATAAAATCGATGACAGTGCAAGTAAAATTTCGTTTATGATCGGGGTCGGGGGTGCGGAACTTTACAAAGTTGCCAAAACGCTGGTGGCCCCAAGGAAACCAGAAGACTTAACCTTCGATGAAATTGTAAATTTGCTTACGGCACATTTTTCTCCGAAAAGGAATGTGACCGCAGAAAGATTCAAATTTTTAAATCGAAATCAAGAGAGTGATGAAACCTTGTCCGACTACATAGTGGTACTTAAGACCTTAGCCGATTCATGCGCATATGGAACCTTCTTGGATGATGCTCTCAAAGACCGTTTCCTTATGGGAATACACAACAAAAAAATTCAATCCAAGTTAATTGACACGACACCAAAATCATTTGAAGAGTGCTGTCAAACGGCACTTAACATGGAGATGATTCAACAGTGTTGTTCCTCTACGTGTCGACTTTGATTGTCTACATTAATGCGTAGACAATTGTGTCGACAATGTAGACAATGTAGACAATGTCGACTATAGTGTCGACAATGGAGACAATGTCGACTATGGTGTCGACAATGTAGACAAAGCATGCCAGCCAATCTGTCATTCTTGATTTCTCTGTCACATTGTTTACTTCATTTAAGAAAATTTCAGGTGTTAATTTGAGTTTTTATTCAAATATTGGTCGACGAAAAAATAAAGGTTTCGATCACCTAGGTTTTCTTTTAATGGAAACAATAACAAATTTGTAGCATATTATACAGTGTGCAACAAAAATCCACAAAATACTGCACAGGTAAATACAAATTTGTTAAAAAAAGCATATTCATATCCTAATAATAATGCCTTCACATTTTTCATTTACGAAAGCAATGCCTATAAGCAATCCCAATCACCTGCGACATCTTAATCCGGCGATGTCTCTATGATTGTTTTAATTGATGACAATGATTTTGGCTCGAGCTCTGATTTATTAGACGAAACATAATAAGAAAAATTGAATGTCTACATTGTCTACATTGTTGACATTGGCATGTAGACAATCAGGAATTGTATACGTTGAATTGTCTACACGTAGACAATCGTGTAGTCGACATTTTTTGTCTACATGGAACAACACTGTGATTCAACAAGAGCTTACTGTAATGGGGGGCACGGCAACCAATAGTCATATGGTGAACAGTGCATTCAGCAAAAAGAAAGGCTACATGAGCCAAAAGAAAGAGATCAGACCAGAACTTCAACAAGAACAGCATCAACAACGGCAACAGCATCAACGGAGCAGGGAGGTGAATTCTCAGAGTAGACGAGCGGATTATTTAAGACAGCCTAACTTCAATCAACACAGTAATTATTATAGTTATCGTGGTGGTGGTAGAAACATGAATATTCAATGTTATTGTTGTAAACAATTTGGGCATTTTGCCAGAGATTGCTTTGTAACTAAAGATTATTTAAACAAAAAAAATTCTAACTTTGTTAAAGGTAAAAGACCTCCAAATAATAATATACGTCACATAAACGCAAGCTCAGATTCAGATGACAATTCTGATGAATTAAATTGTATTAACAATCTTAAACTTGAAACTACATAAATGGCGTTAGTTCTTTTAAATTAGGAAATATGCCTTTACATATAAAATTATTTTGTGACGGGAAATTGCTGAGTTTTGAGGTTGATACGGGTGCATGTACATCGGTTATACACAAAACCACATACAATAAGTATTTCAAAGGTCACGATTTTAGTGAAAACCACGAACCAAGATACGGATGTTATGTTAGATTTGACAGTTATAGACAGCCGAAAATATTTCACGCCCCTTTTAGGACGCTCGTGGCTAGATATTCTTTTCACAGGGTGGAGAAACAATTTTGTCAATCTGATGGTAGTTAGTTTACCGCAAATCGATTCATCGATTTCATTAAAATCATTATTAGGAAAATATAAAAACGTATTTGAGAAAAAAACAACACCAATTAAAGTATTTAAAGCTAGTATTGTCTGCGAGGATAATAGCAGTCCTATATTTTGTAAACCATATAGCTTACCTTACGGTATGAAAGATGTTGTAGAGGAAGAATTGGACAGATTGGTTTCTGAAGGTATTATTTATCCCATACGTCACAGCAAGTGGGCCTCGCCGATTGTTGTGGTGAAAAAACCAGATGGGGGTATAAGAATTTGTGCCGACTGTAAAGTGTCAATCAACAAATATGTGAAAGACGATCACTATCCGTTAAATAAACCAGAGGATATTTTCTCTGATTTATCTGGTTGTGAATGTTTTTGCGTACTTGACCTTCAAGGAGCATTTCAACAGCTGGAAGTTGAAAAGGATTGTCAAGAACTTTTGACTATAAATACCCACAAGGGGTTATTCAGGCATCGAAGACTTATTTTTGGTGTTAAGTCTGCACCTGCAATTTTTCAAGCCACTATGGACGAAATTTTGAAGGGTATACGAAAAACAAAAGTGTTTATAGACAACATTTTGATAGGTGGAAAGGATTCGAGAGAATGTCTGATAATTTTAAAATCGGTTTTGGAAAGGTTGGCTGAATATAATGTCACGGTAAATTTAAAAAAATGCCAATTTCTCAAAGAGGAAATCCAATATTTGGGCCACGTTATTTGTAAGGAGGGAATAAAGCCAAACCCCGAAAAGGTAGATGCTATTAAGAATGCGCCAGTTCCCTCAGATCTAGAACAATTAAGGTCATATTTGGGACTTATAAATTATTACTCTAAATTCGTTCCTAATTTGTCATCCGAATTAAGTGTGTTATATGACCTTACGAAGAAAAATATTAAGTTTATTTGGTCCGATGATTGTAATTCGGCTTTTATGCGGAGTAAGAAACTTTTATTAGAAAATAATTTACTTGTACATTACGATCCAAAAAAAAAAGAGATTGTACTTCACTGCGATGCCAGTCCCTACGGTGTGGGAGGAATTTTATCACATATGATTGATGGAGTTGATCGTCCGGTTATGTTTGTTTCGAGTACTCTCACTTCCGCAGAGCAAAATTATTCGCAGCTTCAACGAGAAGCTTTAGCGATAGTTTTCAGCGTCAAAAAGTTCCATAAGTATATATATGGGAAACAAATAACAATATATTCTGATGCTCAATCATTGAAGGAAATTTTTAGTCCTACAAAGTCCTTACCTCCTGTTGCTGCTAGAATACAAAGATGGGCTATATTCCTAAGTATGTATCAGTATACCTTAAAATACCGCAAGGGAACATTGATGACAAATGCGGATGCTATGTCACGATTGCCTCTTCCTAGTCCAACAGGGTTGAATAATTATTCAATAAATAGCTTACATCAGTCATTTTTAAAAGAAAACATTAACATTAAAATAGTTGAACAAGAAACTTCAAATGATCGAATATTACAGGAAGTTAAAAATTTGGTTAAAAGCGGGTGGCCAAGAACTACACCAATACACCTTAAAAATTATTATCGTAGGCGAAATGAAATAAATTTTGAAAATGGATGTCTTTATTATGTAGATAGACTTATTATTCCTTCTGTTCTGGTTTTAAAGATTTTAGAACTTTTACACGAATCTGACATTGGGATTGTTCGTATGAAGGTTTTAGCGCGTCAGTATTTTTGGTGGGATGGTATGGAAAACGACATTGAAGATCATGTTAACAGGTGTGAGGTATGCTCTGTTTCCAACAACAAGTCTTGTTCGACTTACAAAAGGCCTTGGCCAGAATCAAAATTTTTTTTTAAAAGGATTCATGTAGATTTTTTCTACTTTAAAGAAAAATATTTTTTAATCCTTGTGGACAGTTTTAGCAAGTGGATCGATGTAAAACTAATGCGGAGTACGACGGCGGATTGTTTAATAACGACTCTTAGGACCATATTTTCTTATTATGGGTTACCAAAAACATTAATGTCGGATAACGGTCCACCTTACAATTCTGAAGCATTTTTAAAGTTTTGTGAATCCAATAATATAAAATGTATGAAAAGTCCTGCCTATCACCCTCAGTCAAACGGCTTGGCGGAAAGGGCTGTGCAGACAGTAAAGAACGCTTTAAAGAAAATGTTATTTGATAATATAAAAATAGACCAAATTGTACCTTTACAGAAGCTAATCGATCGATTTTTACTCAAATATCGTACAACCCCAGGAAGCACAAATTTAGTATCCCCAAATGACTTAATATTCAAACACAAAACGAAAACACTTATTGATGATATAAACCCTAAAATTAAAGAAAATATACCAAATAAAAAGAATATTCACAAACAAACTAACACAGCAATTTCCCGAGATATTTTTACATTTAAGCAAGGAGATAACATTTATTATAAGCAAAAAGTTGGTATAACTTACAAATGGGTACCAGGAATAGTTGTAAATAGAGTTGGAAATGTCATGTATTTAGTTAATATTGATGGGTACAAACGTACAGCACATATAAATCAATTAAGACGTATGAAAAATGTAAAAGTATTAAATTTCTCGCCTAGCAATATTGTTTTAAGTAATAATTCAAATACCTCTACTGTCAAACCACCTAGGAAAAGAAAAAGATCTTCCGATGCGGAATTTGCAGATTTTTTGGTTCGAAGATCAAGCCGTATAAAGCAAAAGAATGCTACGAAATAGCTTCCTATTTACATAAAATACTCAAATGTTGAAATATGTATGAATTTATTTATGTATTATTATTATGTATTTTATCATAAATTATTATTCAACGATTATTTCGTAAATGTGTATATACTGTTTTGTGTTATTATCTTAAATATTTTTAGTATATAAGTAAGATACATTTATTTAAGGGGGAGAGAGTGATATGTATGAATTCGTTTACCTTCTCTCTCTCTTACTTAACTGTACCAATTTATACCTTAGTCTTAAGTATGTGAAATGTACTTGTCATACAGAAGAATAAAGTCAGTCTAAAGCTGAATTCGGACTCATACATTTCAGGACTCAAGACACTTCCCTGGTGTACACCTACTGTGATTTCGAATTCTTCGGTGACTCCAGCTGCGCATCTTACTTTAGTAACTGCTCCATCATACATGTCCATAATTATCTGCACATAGGTTTCTGGAACTCCTCGTTGCCTGAGGGCCACCCATATTAGATCTCGTGGTTGCCGATCGAATGCTTTTTCAAAATCAACCAATACGACATGCAAATCCTCCAAAGAATCCCGATGTTTTTCCATAATTATTCTTATACTCTGGATTGCATCCGTGGTTGACTTACCCCCGACAAACCCGCACTGGTCATCAGATAGCCTAATTATTTTTCGCAGTCGGCTACCCAAGACTCGCTCAACGATCTTCATGGTGTGTGACATCAGCTTAATCGAACGGTAATTATCACAGCTTTGAGTATCACCCTTTCCTTTATAAATTGGAAGAAGGTAACTTTCCCTCCATTGATTCTATATTCCACTTCGAGGCGTGACTTTTGCTCTGTATTATTAGAGGGGCACTTCGACCAAGCCTTGAAAGCCATTTTCTTTTTACTTATAACTGATTTAGCTTCATCATTCCACCACCATGTTTCTTTGCCTTGTTGGTTGTGTCCTTTTGAAACCCCTAACAGTGTTTTGGCTTTTTCTTTGCAAGTTCTCTGTAGGAGATCCCACATACTTTGTGCTGTACTCTCTTCATTTCGAACTATATCGGTGTTGTTATACAGAACGTTTTGCATATTCGAAATAAAAGCTTCGCCTTTTTCCTTATCCAGATTATACCATTTGATCTTCCCAAAAGTTTTTGTATGTTTGTTGTCGTTCACTGTCTCCATAAAAACTTCTGTCAGTAGGAGACGGTGTTGGTGGGCGATCGCTTCTCCTAGTATCACTTTGCAATCTTTTACCCGGGGTTTCATGAAACTAGATACCAAATGGTAATCAATCTGGGTTTCATTTCCACCACTGCTGTAAGTGACCAGGTGTCGGCTTTGTTTGGCGAACATGGTATTTAGTACGATAAGACCGTATGTTTTGCACATGCTCAGGATGTCTTCACCAGGAGGGTTCCTGGTGCCGTATCCGAGGCCTCCATGGCAATCTTCATAGTCTTCGTTTGTCTTCCCGACATGTCCGTTCAAATCTCCAACCACGAACAAAAACTCTTCCTTTGGGATGTCCTTAAGTAGATTGTGAAAGTCTAGCCAAAATGCATCTTTTTGCACCTGCTCACATCCAATTTGGGGAGCATATGCAGTGACAATATTCCACAACTTTCCTTTAATCACCAATTTAAGGGACATCAAACGGTCGCTGGATTTCGAAATGGTCAATACGCTGCCTAATAGATATTTTGCAAGGATGATTCCGATTCCGTTTTTACCCTTTTCCGTTCCATAGTAGAACATCTTATAGTTTTTTGTCCTCGTATCCAAGAAACGGGCCCTGTTTCCCGTGTTTCGCAATTTTGTTTCTTGAACACATAAGATGTCCACTCGCCTTCTTTTCATCATCTCTTCCAACTCGAAGCTTCGACCTGTCATACTGCCAACGTTCCAACTCGCAACTCTCAGATTTTGTATAATCTGCGGCATTACTTTGCTAGCCCCCGGAATCCATCTAGCTCTGACCCGAGCATTGCTGCTCGGTCCAGGATCAGTACCATGTGTAACAATGGTAATGCCTGGCGGGGTAGTGTCATTTTGGACGAGTACTTCCATAATGCTTGAATTCACAAAATCCGTTGTAAGTATCGACGTGTGAATGCTCCAGTTTTGTATTTCAAGAAAGCAACCATTTGTAAAAATTGCCAACACTTCGAACGAAAATATAACAATACAGAATATAAAGGTGAAAACAGAAAATCTTAATATTATCCATATTATCTTAATATTATCCATTCGATTCAAGCAACGGGTAATAGTGAAGAAAAATTAAATAAGCTTAGGAAACATTTCCCTAAATTTGCTTATAAGGCATTGAACAAATTGTGTTCCAACTACGTGGACATTTTCGCATTAGAAACAGAGCCCATAACAACTAATGCATTTTATAAACAAAAACTTAGGATGAAAGATGATGAACCAGTGTATATTAAAAACTATAGGATACCTCAAGTACACAAAGAAGAAATAAGTAGTCAGTTAAGTAAATTAATTAAAGATGATATAGTAGAACCATCCACTTCGGAATACAATAGTCCTATACTCTTGGTACCCAAAAAACCACTTCCAGGAAAACAAGAGAAAAGGTGGAGACTAGTCATTGACTACAGAGCGATTAATAAAAAACTAATGGCAGATAAATTCCCATTACCAAGAATAGACGATATACTCGATCAGTTGGGAAGAGCAAAATACTTCTCATGTTTAGACTTAACGTCAGGATTCCATCAAATAGAGTTAAGCAAGAAATCAAGAGATATCACATCTTTCACAGCTGGTGGCGGTACATACCGATTTAAGCGACTACCTTATGGATTGAAAATTGCCCCAAATTCTTTCCAAAGGATGATGACACTAGCATTTGCAGGTCTTAAGCCATCTCAAGCATTTCTTTACATGGATGACTTGGTAGTATTAGGTTGTTCCGAAAAACACATGATACAAAATTTAGAAGATGTTTTCGATACTTGCAGGAAGTACGACTTAAAACTGCATCCTGCTAAATGCATATTTTTCAATCAAGAAGTTACATACCTTGGGCATAAATGCACAAACAAAGGCATCTTGCCGGACCCAAGCAAATTTGAAACAGTCCAGAAATATCCCGTACCAAAGAATGCTGACGAAGCTAAGAGGTTTGTTGCGTTTTGTAACTATTATAGGCGATTTATTCCTAACTTCGCTGAACACTCTAGGATTTTAACAAGGTTGTGTAGGAAAAATGTTCCATTTGACTGGACTGAGGAATGCACTAACGCGTTTCAATATTTAAAAAAATCTCTAATCAGTCCACAAATACTCCAATACCCTGATTTTAGCAAAGAATTTTATATCACAACAGACGCCAGTGGCTTCGCTTGTGGCGCAGTGCTTAGTCAAAAATATGAAGACAAGCAATTACCAATATCCTACGGTTCAAGAGCATTCACCAAAGGAGAAATTAATAAAGCCACAATAGAGAAAGAATTAGCAGCCATACATTGGACCATATGTCTACGGAAGAAAATTTTTCGTCAAAACAGACCACAGACCCTTAACCTATCTTTTCTCAATGAGAAACCCATCTTCTAAACTAATGCGAATAAGATTAGACCTTGAAGAATATGATTTTGAAGTGGAATACATAGCTGGAAAAGAAAATTACATAGCGGACGCACTATCCCGAATAGATATCGCAGATTTAAAACAACTTACGGTAGAATCTACTAAAGTATACAGAGTAACAACAAGAGCAATGAATAAACATAATCCTTACACTGTTGCAAATGACATAAGTCACCACGAGAACCCCAAAATATACGAAGCGCTAAATAAATATGAAGTTAGAAAGCATGCTCAGCTCATTTTTGATTTTCCGAAAATGTATATCAAAAAAGGGAAGAAAATTTGTAGCTATATAGATACAAGCAACCTAATTATTGTTGAGACGAAAATTGACCTAAGACAATTCTTTGTCAGGCTTATGAAAGAAGCCGGCAAATTAGGACTTGTAAAAATACAATTGTCTTTAGGAGACAAATTGTTTAAATATACTCGAGTAGATGAATTTAAAGAAAAGGGTAGCCAAGTTCTCAAAGGAATAGAAATAGCGTTAACTCCGGAATTAACGCAGGTGACAAATGTTGAAAAAATCAACGAAATCATTAAGCAGTACCATGACGATCCAATCCGGGGAGGCCACCCAGGAATCGTTCGTACTACTAACAAAATAAGGCAACATTTCTACTGGAAAAATATTAAAAAAGATATAAAGAATTATGTTAACGATTGTACAGAATGCAAAAAGAACAAAATAAGTAGACACATTAGAGAACCAATGGTTATCACAGAAACACCAAGAAAAGCATTCGAAACTGTTCAAATAGACACAATAGGTCCTCTTCCCAAGTCTTTTAATGGGAATTAGTATGCAGTCACCATCATATGTGATCTGACAAAGTATGTTATTGCAGTACCAATACCGACCAAGCACGCCAAAACAATAGCAAGAGCAATATTTGAAAACTATATTCTCATTTATGGCTGTATGAAAACAATGTTAACAGACATGGGAACAGAATATAAAAACAGCATTTTTGAAGAATTATGTCAATTACTTAAAATTGAACACAAAACTTCAACACCATATCATCATCAAACACTGGGAACAGTTGAACGTAGCCATCGTACATTCAATGAATATGTACGCTCTTATATATCTGTTGATAAAAGCGATTGGGATGGATATCTCAAATATTTCTGCTATTGTTACAACACGACACCATCAACCGTGCATGGTTACTGTCCTTTTGAACTTGTTTTCGGGAAAACACCACCTACATTTGACTTCCTCAAACAGAATGAAATTACGCCACTTTATAACTACGACGCGTACGACAAAGAATTAAAATATCGACTACAAATAGCGCAACAAAGAGCCAAAGAATTCATAACGAAAACAAAAGAAAAACAGAAAACAATTTACGATAGGAAAATACAATCTAAGGAAATTAGCATAGGAGATCTAGTGTTAGTAAAAAATGACACAGGTCATAAGTTAGACAGTAGATACAAGGGTCCCTTTAGAGTAGAAAGCATAGATAAGAACAATAATTATAGTTTAGCACCCAACAACACAGACAATGACAAATCAAGAAAACAAATAAGTAACGGGTGATTTTTTTGAGGTTAGGATTTTCATGCATTAGTATTTGACAGATCACGCGGGATTTCAGACATGGTGTCAAAGAGAAAGATGCTCAGTATGCTTTGACATTTCATCATGAATAGACTTACTAACGAGCAACGCTTGCAAATCATTGAATTTTATTACCAAAATCAGTGTTCGGTTCGAAATGTGTTTCGCGCTTTACGTCCGATTTATGGTCTACATAATCGACCAAGTGAGCAAACAATTAATGCGATTGTGACCAAGTTTCGCACTCAGTTTACTTTATTGGACATTAAACCAACCACACGAATGCGTACAGTGCGTACAGAAGAGAATATTGCGTCTGTTTCTGAGAGTGTTGCTGAAGACCGTGAAATGTCGATTCGTCGCCGTTCGCAGCAATTGGGTTTGTGTTATTCGACCACATGGAAGATTTTACGCAAAGATCTTGGTGTAAAACCGTATAAAATACAGCTCGTGCAAGAGCTGAAGCCGAACGATCTGCCACAACGTCGAATTTTCAGTGAATGGGCCCTAGAAAAGTTGGCAGAAAATCCGCTTTTTTATCGACAAATTTTGTTCAGCGATGAGGCTCATTTCTGGTTGAATGGCTACGTAAATAAGCAAAATTGCCGCATTTGGAGTGAAGAGCAACCAGAAGCCGTTCAAGAACTGCCCATGCATCCCGAAAAATGCACTGTTTGGTGTGGTTTGTACGCTGGTGGAATCATTGGACCGTATTTTTTCAAAGATGCTGTTGGACGCAACGTTACGGTGAATGGCGATCGCTATCGTTCAATGCTAACAAACTTTTTGTTGCCAAAAATGGAAGAACTGAACTTGGTTGACATGTGGTTTCAACAAGATGGCGCTACATGCCACACAGCTCGCGATTCTATGGCCATTTTGAGGGAAAACTTCGGAGAACAATTCATCTCAAGGAATGGACCGGTAAGTTGGCCACCAAGATCATGCGATTTGACGCCTTTAGACTATTTTTTGTGGGGCTACGTCAAGTCTAAAGTCTACACAAATAAGCCAGCAACTATTCCAGCTTTGGAAGACAACATTTCCGAAGAAATTCGGGCTATTCCGGCCGAAATGCTCGAAAAAGTTACCCAAAATTGGACTTTCCGAATGGACCACCTAAGACGCAGCCGCGGTCAACATTTAAATGAAATTATCTTTGAAATTTTAAAATTTTATGCGTTTTTTTTTAAAAAAAAGTTCTCAAGCTCTTAAAAAATCACCCGTTAAAAATATTGTAATACACAAAAACAGGCTAAAACCTATAAACTAAAATTTTATGTTCAATACACATAATACATACAGTTTAAATTTGAGTAGATATTAAAAAAAAAAAAATATATATACTACATATTACTCGTATCTAATATTGAAATGCCAAACATCTTACAAATTATGCACAAAAAAAAAAAAAAAATTATTAAAATTTAATGAACACAAAATGTAAACAAAACAAATGTGCATCAAAATAATGTGAAAGAATGCTCATCCATTGACACTAACAATGTATAAGCATTTTAAAAAAACAAGGGAGGTGTAGTATAGCGAGAATTGCGAGTGTCAGCATGACTCAGTGGCCAACTTAAATAGTGACGATTCATATCGCACCACTTGAACCTTTTCAAGTGCATTGCATAATGTGTGACACAATTGAGGTCGGGTCTTCTTGCTACGCTTGCCCCTTCTTTTAAATTGAATTGTATAATAATAAGTATAAATAAGGTGAATTCAACAATAAAGACATCAGTATTGAATCAACTATAAGTCTTGCTTTATTTCCGCCAACCTAACATATTACAATACTACGGTATCCTAAGTATTATAAGGAACAAGGTGGTAGGAAATGCGGATGCAGTATTGGAATCGTACAATACACCCTTGGATTGGGAAGCTATTTCCAAATGCTTTTTGCTCCATTATGCGGATCAAAGAGACTTAGGTACTTTAGAGTACCAAATGACTTCGCTAATCCAAGCAAACTCTTCTATACAAGATTTTTACCAATCCGTATACAAACACTTGTCTCTTATTTTAAACAAAATTTCTTGCATGGACGTTGGTCCAGAGGCTCTCTCGATCTTAACGAGCACATATAGGGACAAGGCTTTAGACACGTTCATACGTGGATTAAATGGAGATCTTCCAAGGCTCTTGGGTATGCGAGAACCAACCGATCTACCCGAAGCACTAAATTTGTGTCAAAACTTGAGAATCAGAACTTTAGGTCGCAGTGCGCAAGCAATCATCAAAACTATCCAAAAAAATGGCAACAGTCAGCGCCTCGATCTTCACCGATAACACACAGGTATTCTCCCCCACAGAGACTCCCTCAACATAAACAACATTTTTATCCTGAAATAACATATCTACCACAACCGCAGCAATTTAGAAACAATTTGGATGTTTATCCTAACTACTCGTATTCTAATAACTTTTATCCCAATTACCCCAAAAACTCCTACCCTAACCACCCAAATCACTTTTACAATAACTATCCCAGTAATTACCCTCATTATTCCCACAATAATTACCCAAATTATAACCCTAATTTGGCTCCTCTACGCCCGCCTAAACCTCAACCGAGACCAATTCCGATGAAAACATCTACGATCAGATCCTCCGCGATAAATTACTAGAATAGTCCTCAACCTTTTAAATATGCCGGAAAAAGGACAAAGGGTCAAACCCCCTCGTTCCAAAATAGAGTTCCTCCGAAAGTTCAGAGAAACTACCACATAAATGTTGACAATCCGTCACCAACTATTCCCCCGAACTTCTCGTTGCAGCCAACAGGATACATTTCACCAAATGATCTATATGCCTTCTAGGAACAGCCATATGTAGAAGAAGCCGCACACGATCCTGACCTCTATAACTACATGCAGCAGCAAGTAGAATCAGTACAGGAAAACGAACCAGTGCAGGCTAATCAGGACCTTGAAATTGACCAAAGCGATATCAATTTTTTAGACTAAGCGACTCTTCGTTGCCCTAGTTTGAATGTAGAACGAAGAGTGGTAAAATTCTAAATTTCTTAATAGATACAGGCTCAAATAAAAATTTTATTCAACCTTG
Source organism: Chrysotoxum bicinctum (assembly GCA_911387755.1). Classification (NCBI taxonomy): domain Eukaryota; kingdom Metazoa; phylum Arthropoda; class Insecta; order Diptera; family Syrphidae; genus Chrysotoxum; species Chrysotoxum bicinctum. The sequence continues at coordinate 114,996,251 of OU426988.1, forward strand.
TTTAGTAAAAAAACCTCTTTCAAATGAACAATTTTTTTTGGCAAAATCAATAGCAGATGAGTTTATTTTTTATTTTTATTTATTTATTTTTTTTTTTTTTCAATTCAGCTTAATGATAATATACATCAACAATAATAATAAATATAAAACTAAAAAATATATAAAGTGAATGAAGTTAGTAATCGTTCTGTAATTTTGGGAACGTGAAAGTTCAAAATTAGTGATGAACGACACATCAATATAATTTGTATAGGTTTTAAGAACTCTGATGTGGGGTGACATCAGTGAAATAGTTTATATACAAAATAACGTTTATTTTAATTAATATGAATAGTAAAAGCCAATTATACAATAGCATTTAATTTTCTTTTTTTAAAAACTAAGGAAAACATAAGGGAAAAAAGCAAGATATAAAAAGATAAAGACAACGAAACATTGCATGAAGAAATTTAATAAGTAATTAAAAAGCAAACAAAACAAAAAATATTCCTATTATGGCGCCTTTTATGTTAGGATTCTGAATATTGGTACAATATTTGTGTGGTTGAAAGAAAACAACCAATCTGTAATATGTTTAGTAAAGATTTTATAGTTATTTATTAATCGGGTTGAATATGGAAGTTTGTTAAAATAATTTGGGGCAGTAAATGTGTAAAAATGAGAAAAATGGGCTGTACGTGCTACTGGAGTGTTAACATAAGCCATATTGTTTACTCTTAGATTATAGGTGAAATTATTTCGGCTAGGAGCGTTACCACTTTGCTTGAAGAATTCTCTTAAAACCTTGAAAATATACAAATGCCTTAATGGTAATATTTTGAGTTTTTTAAATAAGGGCCAGCTATGAGTGCGACGATTACAATGAGAAATAATACGAACTAGATGTTTCTGTGAAATGAAAACAGGATTAAGTGTGTTTGAATAAGTTCCACCCCAACAGGTTATTCCATACTGCAATTTGGAATGAGCAAGTCCATAGTATATTTTACGTAAAACATTCTTAGAGCAGTATGGTTTAATAAGGTACATTTTTCGAGCAATCAGGCACATATGGGATTTTATTGTTTGAATATGATCCTTCCAATTCAGATTATGGTCTATTAAAACCCCTAAATATTTAAAGTTTTTTACTGATTCTATTTTAAAGCAACTGGGAGAGCATGAGTTTTTGCTATGATAGTTTGGTAAACTACAAAAGTGTAGTGGAAAGCTGTATTTATGACAATCGTAGGCATGAAAATAAAGGTTATAGTCCATTAATGTATTTTCGGTTAATTTAAAGGTTAATAATTTAGTTTTTTCGCTAATGACTAATTTGTGAGCAGTGAACCACATTCTTAATTTTTCTAGGTCTTCCCCAATTTTAACAACACAATCAAAGTGATTTCGATACATATAAGTGAAAGATATGTCATCAGCGAAAGCTGTAACTAATCCATTAAATTGTTGCTTAAAAATAGAGTTGATGTAAATCAAAAATAAGATCGGGCCAAGTACGGAGCCTTGGGGAACACCGTTTTTCAAAACACTTACACTTATCACGTCTCTGGACTTTTTTCATGAAACAGTAATCAATATCGCTCTCAGTTACATCCACAGCCAAACCATCACGGAACACTTTAAGCGCTAGATCTAAATTGGTGGAGCAATCGACGCTTTCGGGGGGAATATTAATAATTTCGATTGTGTTAGCAACTAACTGATTCTCAAAATTATTTACTTTTTTTTCCAGAAAAGCAATTTTTTGCTCGCACTCTTTGTTTTTTGCTTGCAATTCCTCTATTTGTTTTCGTTGTATTTCTTTTACTTCTAAAATTTCGGTATAAATCATTTCAAGAGAAATTTTGGGTCCAGGTTTGGGTGAATAGTGTGAACGAATTCCACTCTCTGAAGACACACTACAATACGAGTCACGACGTTTAGATTTCATGCAATTTGCACAGTGCCAAGGTTTTTTGTTCTTTTTATAGTCTTCCAATTCATTCTTTAGTATATTTACACAATAAATATGCGAAACTGTTCTGCATTCACTGCAAGCAATTTTTGGTTCATTAGATTTGATTTTTTTTGAACACGAGTTGCAAGACGACATTTTAAACAGTTTTACTAATAGAAGAGAAAGCTCTCGACGCGTGCGCACCCCACGACAGACGACAAGATATATATAAAAATAACTCAACACACATTTATTAACCTCTTCAATCAAAAAGCTATTAAGCTAAAATTTTACCTTCTCCCATCTCTTAAATCCTTCCATGGAATTTTGGGAAATGACAGCCTCAAGCAACTTTCAGCTGTAATTCATACAAAGGATAATTACATGTCTATCCTAGGCAGAGTCAGAATAAAAATCAGGCAGTTAGAATCACCTTCAGTCAATCCTATAACTGTTAAAATGAATCACATGTCAGTCTCACAGAGGAATGCTATTGGTACTCTGGTTCAAAAATTTAATTTTTTATTTGCTGATCCAAATGAAAAACTCACATATGCTACAAAAGTAATAGGCGAAATACGCACAAAAACAGACTCTCCAGTATATTCAAAATATTACCCATATCCTGCCTCACTTAAAGAGGAAGTAGAAAAGCAAATTCAAAAACTGCTCGATGATAACATCATTAAACCATCTCGTTCCCCATACAATTCTCCACACCGGGGATGATCCTAAAAAGGATGACGCGAACGGAAACAAGCAGTACAGACTCGTAATAGACTATAGGAAACTGAATAGCGTTATTATCTCAAACAAATATCCGATTCCCGAAATAAACGAGGTTCTGGCGCAATTATGGCTAAATCACAACCTCGAGTTCGGTCGGTCCCGCGTTAATGGGCGTTTGGTCGTATTTACGATTTTATGTGTCAAAAAGCTCGAAGCATTTGTAAAGCGAAATTAAGCTTCAAACTACGAGCGTTGACTGACATTTATAAGTGACTTTGAGAAGTACCTAATTAATTGAAATTTTTTAACAAATTTTGTTATTGATAAAATTATATAATACTGGGTATTTTAAACTTTAGGCATTCAACATAATTAATTTATAAAACTATTTTTTCAAACAAGAGATGGATATGACAGATATGGATGATCTTGATGACCTCCTTGACATTTCTTTGTTCGGCCTTATGAGCTATGCTGGTTATGAGGCATTAAAACACGACGAAAAAAGATTAAAAAGGTAGCGATGGGTACGGGAGCTCAATTTAAACTGATGGATTCTTTGCTCCTAATTATGATGCGATGCAAAAGCATGTTTCAGAACGATTTTTTTAAAATAACCCGAATGAAACCGACGACATTCGAATTTTTGAGAACTTTTATTGAGCCAGAACTAGAAAAGCATTCTTGTAGAAAACCAATTTCTCCTAGGTGTAGACTTTTTTGTATTGTAAATACAATCGTTATCCCTAATCATGTTTATTAATTTGTCTTCGAAAGAGCTCATATTTTTTAATTAATTTATTTTCTTTTTTTAATCAAAACGAAAACAACGAAGTGTCAAACGCCCGACGAAATAGAAAATAGATCTACTTTTGCTTTGGCCTGGCGTTGGTCTGACGTTTACGATATTACGATATAAACCTCAGGCGTTGCTGAGGCAACATTTCAGATTGCCTCATTAGAGTTTATTGTTTTTATATGTAATTTCAAAGCCCGACCGTCTGAGCGCGAGATTGTGGTTTGGCTATTAGGACAATGCGCATTCTTCACTGTCCTAGATCTCAAAAGCGGATTTCATCAAATCCAATTAAAGGCATCCGACACTGAAAAAACCGCTTTTTCAGTGAACAATGGGAAATATGAATTTCTTCGTCTCCCGTTTGGAATGAAAAATTCACCTTCGATCTTTCAAAGATCACTTGATGACATTTTGAGGGAACATATGGGAAGAATATGTTTTGTCTACATTGATGATATTATCATCTTTAGTAGAACGGAAGAAGAACATGTTAGGCATGTGAGTAAGGTATTCAAAACTTTGGCAGAAGCCAATATGAAAGTACAATTGGACAAATGCAGCTTCTTTAAAGAAGAAGTTGAATTTTTGGGCTTCATTGTATCGTCAAAAGGAGTAGCAACAAATCCGTCTAAAGTAGAAGCTATCGTTAACTTTCCAACTCCTACTACCCTCAAGGAACTTAGATCTTTCCTTGGACTCTCTGGGTATTACAAGAGATTTGTCAAGGATTACGCTCAAATAGCAAGACCGCTTACAACACTGTTACGTGGTAAAGAAGGAAGAATATCTAAAACTCAATCAAAGAAAATCCATATAACCCTCAATGCAGATTCACTCGCCACTTTTCAGAAAATAAAAAACTCACTAACTTCAAAAGATTTACTTCTAGCCTATCATGATTACAAAAAGAGCTTCGAATTAACCACAGATGCCTCTAATACAGCTATAGGTGCTGTACTATCGCAAAACGATAGACCTATCCTATTTATTTCTAGGTCATTGAGTAAAACCGGGGAACATTTCGCGCCCAATGAAAAGGAGATGCTCGCCATCATTTGGGCACTCAATTCTCTTCGGAATTACCTTTACGGTACCGCACACGTTAAGATCTACACAGATCACCAGCCATTTACTTACGCTTTAAGTCATAAAAACAATAATTCCAAAATGAAACGCTGGAAAGCGATTCCGGAGGAATACAATAAATTATGAGTTACAATATAAGTCTGGAAAAAGTAACATAGTAGCGGACGCACTTTCTCGTTCACCACAGTTCTCGCAAGTTAATTGCTTATCAGTCTCCCAACATAGCGATCAGAGTTCATCTCACGATCTGGTCCCTGCAGTAGAAACCCCGATTAACGTATTTAAAAATCAGTTAATGTTGCTCATTGGAAACGAGCAGCCATACCAGTTTAAAATACTATTTCCCACCTATCATAGACACATTTTTATACAATCTAATTATAATCAAGAAGATCTCATCGCATTGTTCAAGCAATTTCTTAACCCTAGTGTTATAAATTGACTTTACACCGACGAAGCGACAATGGGAAAAATTCAAGAAATCTATCCACACCACTTCAGATCTTACAAGATACGTTTTACCCAATCCCAGGTTAGCGACCTTCAAAACTCAGTAGACCAGGAAGAAGAAATCCTTAAGGAGCATAACAGAGCTCACAGGAATGGTAATGAATAGGGCTAGGATTTTCATGCACTTAAAAATGCAAAATATGCGCTTAAAATATGCTCTTAAAAATGTAAAATATGCACCTAAAATATGCATTTAAAACCATATCCCTTGCGAACCATCTGTATGGGAAAAACATAGTATTTAAGTTTATATAACAAATTCAGTCTTTATAATCGAGGAACACAAAATTACATATACATATCTATCAATAATAACAGAAAAATAAAATTCTTCATTTCAATTAAAATAGAAAAAAAATATATATATATATTTAAAATAGCACAGAATTTGAATTACATCCATTATTGCATTACATCTTATCTTAAAAATTTTCGTATGCTTTATTTGTATAAATCATAAAGCTTTCTCTCAAATTTTCAAACGTAAAACTTTGAGGATTCGGTCTCTGAAATGCTTTATAGGTACATAGAGAATGATCGCTCAACGTCAACTAAAATTAATGGAGCATTCTTTAAAGAACATATTTCTTGAGGTATTAAGGGCTCAATTTAATTCTCATCGACACAACTCAGTGTAAATTCCTTGTAAATTTTTTTTATTTTTGCAAAACATTAATTTTTTTCTAGAACATTATCTAGTTTGTTTGAATTGCTGCACCAAAAGGTCCTTTAACTGCACTAATTTTTGAAAAAACTATTTCAATTAAATCAAGTTGTTTTTTTTTTAACGTATTTTTTCCTTCAATCTATACAATTGTATCGCGCAGGAAACTGTAGTTGGAACTGATGAACATGATTCGACTCCTTACCAAAGGCTGATTCAATGCTTCTTTTATATTTTTAATGAACGGCATCCGAGTTATAAAGATCATTCACAACATCTCCAATATGTTCATAGTTTTTGGCGTAGTAAGCAACAACTTCCAACCAAGTTTCCCACCTGTTAACAATTTGCTGGGGAGGAAGAGGGGTCGAGGGATACTTTGCTTTGAAATGCTCAATGCGAGGTGTTACTTTTAAAAATATTTTTGTTTCCATTTAAGATTAATAAATCTACATTTTTAAAATTACTTCTTACGAGTATCTGTTCTGCCACTCTATCTACTGCATGTGCTAAGCACGTTACATGCGATCATTTTCGGATATAAAATTTTGAATTCCTCGGGCGGCCATTACCATGTATGTGCATTTTTGACTATAGAATAATTTTTTTTTTCGAAAATATGCACAAATATGCATTTATATGCATTTATAGTATAATATGCAAAAATATGCACTAACGATTAATTGCCATTTTAAAGCAAATTGATTGATTCGTGTTTGTATTTTATTCCTGTGCTTCTAAAGTTTCTCAAAAAAAATATGCATTTGCATGGAAATCCTAGCCCTAGTAATGAAAATAGAATACAAATATTACAAAAATTCTATTTCCCTAAAATGAAAGCTGGAATTCACGAAATAATTAAGCAATGCAAAGTTTGCAAAGAACAAAAATATGACAGACAACCGAATAAACCAGAACTGCAAAGCTCTCCTTTACCTCATTATCCAGGTCAAATAATCCACATTGACATTTACTCCACAAATGGCAAATTTGTCCTCACTGCAATTGACAAATTTTCAAAATATGCTCAAGTGCGAATCATTAAATCAAGAGCAGTCCAGGATGTTAGAGAACCATTAAGACAGATCATTTTCGCATTCGGTGTACCCAAAACGGTCGTATACGATAACGAAAAAACATTTAGTTCAACATCAATATGTTTCATGCTTTAAGACCAATTAGGCATAGAGATTTACAAAACGCCTCCTTATACAAGCGCAGTGTATGGCCAGGTGGAGAGGTTCCACTCCACCCTATCGGAGATAATGCGTTGCTTAAGGACAGATCGCATTCATAGATCCCCGGGTAGAATTTTCGACTCGATAATGCCAAGGCCCCAGCTAGTTTTTCTTAGTTTCAATCATGGCCCTACCGAGCAGTATCTAGCTTGTCCCTCGCTAATTTGTTAATGCTCTGTATGTAATGGGCCTTGCTAGATGTTCCTATATGGGCCCTAGATGGGTCTTCACAAGTAGCACAAGAGCTACGGCAATTCTTAAAAAATTATTAGAAACAAAAAAAAAAAAAATTTTTTTTTTTATTATTGTTGTTTATTTTCATTTTTTCTTTGCCTCCCTATATTCGACTCTTTAAGTGATTTTTTGCTGGAATGAAATAATTTTTTTTTTTTTAATTTACCTCCACTGAGATTCGAACCCGAGTCCTCTCGCTTGCCGTGCTTGTGCGCTACCTATTGCGCCACTGTGATATATAAAATATCGTGTCTCAAAGTGCTACTCAAATAACTCTCTTTTAATTATACTGTTTAAAAGACTTAAATACGTATTAAAGAATCTGAAAAATACCGATTTAGGACCAAAATAAAAAAGTTATGTTTTTAGAAGGATAATGGATAGCCTTTTATAGAGACATATGTATAGGTACATCTAGGATACATCAAGTAAAAACTATATAGCCCCAGTATAAGTAACATCTGAGAATGCCTTTAAAGAGGCGAGACTAGCTAAGGCCAATATAACGCCCAGATACAATTCCTTATCCAGGCTACATCAAGTAAAAACTATCCAGGTCCCTTGCAGTTTATATGTTACAATGCCAATAAAAAGGCGATACTATCTACGGCCAATATATCGCCAAGGAAAAGTTTCAAATCTAGGATACATCAAGTAAAAACTATCTACCCCCAGTATAAGTAAAATCTGAGAACGCCTATAAAGAGGCGACACTAGCTAAGGCCAATATAACGCCCAGATACAATTCCTTATCCAGGCTACACCAAGTAAAAACTATCCAGGTCCCTTGCAGTTTATATGTTACAATGCCAATAAAGAGGCGATACTATCTATAGCCAAGATATCGCCAAGAAAAAGTTTCATATCTAGGCTACATCAAGTTAAAAATATCTAGGCCCAGTCTAAGACACTCCTGGAAAAGCCAATAAATAGGCAGTTCTAGCCAGGTTCAATATAAAACCAGGATAAGCATAAATTAGTCAAGATCCGCCAGGCTTACATATGTCTAGGCCCAGCATAGGATTTACTATATAATGGCCAATCTAGCTAGGGCCATGCTATTCGATAGTGTTTCCTAGATAATTTTCTACCCGGGTCCTTTCTCGAACTACTAGACCGAGCCGTATATGAATATAACTATTCTATACACTCGACTACAAAAAGACGACCAATTGAAGTATTCTTTGGTAAAACAGTTAGTACTAACCCCGAACAGTATGAGAAATCTAGACAGGAAGTAATTGAACTATTAACAAAAAAACAGAATGCTGATATAGAATACCACAACAAAAATCGACAAAAAATTAAAATATAATCCCCAGGCGAAACTATTTTTGTAAAGATAAACAGACAATAAGGCACTAAACTTTCACCAAGATATAGAAAAGAGATAGTTAAAGAAGACAAAAATACTAATATTCTCACAGAGTCAGGAAAAATTGTCCACAAAAATAACATTAGGAATTTTTTTTTTGTTCAGATCACTCATTGTTCAAACCTTTGCCGAAGTCCAGATACTGGACTACTCCAATTCAAAAATTATTACAACAAACATGGGCACTGCAAAGTTGCAGACAGGTGCATTAAGAATAATCCACGTAATAGACTTAGAAGCTTACGAAAATAGAAATAGAAGATATTAGACTACAGATGAGAAATATAACCGAATCCGACCCAATTTATCCCATAATATCCCATCAGATAACCCAAATCACTAACCAATTAAGCATCCTTAAACCAAGAATAAGAACTCCCAGACCCCTAAATTTACTAGGAAGCGCGTGGAAATGGCTCGCAGGCAGTCCCGACCACGATGACTTTCAAATTTTAAAATCACATACACAAAAGCTTTTGAGTAATAACAATAAACAAGTTATAATTAATAAAACATATGCCAAAAGAATCAATAAATTAACTAACGTAACGAATGAATATACTCTAGATATTAGATAAGTATAAATTAGATATTTTAAAAGAAGAAATTACCAACATTGAATACGCTTTACTTTGGGCGAAAAACAGAGTTGTGAACTCTTTTATTCTTTCCAATTCAGAAATTAAACTTGTAAAAGAAAAGTTCATACAAAGTAGCATACCCTTTATAAATTTAGAAGAAGCTTTAAATTTTGCCAAAATCAAAATAGCATCAGATAAATTTACTATTCTTTATATTATAATAAGCATACCTACAACGGAAAAATATATATGTGAAAGAATTTTATTAAAACCTATAGAATATCATAATAAAGCATTAAAGCTGCAATACGAAAATATATTAATTTGTGAAAATGACATAAATAAATTATAAATCATAAATTGTAAATCATATAATGAATCAACTGTTTGTAATAAGAATGAAATAATAAATTTAAGTCTTGATTACTGTATTCCAAATTTAATAAAAGGTAGACCATCAAGTTGCAACGAAATCAACAGCCAACATTTACCCAACGTCGAAGAACTACAGCAAGGAACCATACTTCTAAATCAATTCAATGGATCAATATTAGACGATAGCAATATCGTCAATCTTACCGGCACTCCTACATCCTGCAATATCATAATGCATCAATTTCCATAAACGGCCAAGAGTTTATCTCAAGAGAAATACCAGCTGCAAAACCGTTACCTGCAGTTCTGCATTCGAGCTCTTCTATGAAAACCTACAAAGAACTTCTAACATTGGAGATGCTGAAAGAATTGCATATCAACAACACTCTACATATAAATGAGGTTCAAGATCAAGGCCAGATGCACGTCACCATTAGCTACAGCATAACATCACTTGTCATATTAGCTATTATTGTCATCTTAATCAGACAGATTATTAGCCGAAGAAGGGAAAATAAGGTACCTGAAATTCAGCCCAAAGTCCAAGCGGATGTCGAACCATGTCAATCAAAATCAATACCGGTTCTTTACACACCGTCGAGTGAGGACACTCCAATTTAAGAAGGGAGGAGTTAACCACATTTACGCTGGCACATGCCGCGCCGCTTCTCCAGGTTCATATCAATTTATGCTGAGTTGCACTCCCACGGTCAACAGCACTCCAAACAAACTCAAAGCTGTTCCTGGAAGCAACATCGTGCCAGACAAGCGACATCAGCAACTTTGGTGGGATACCTATTGCAACAAGTGTAGGTAGCTAAGTTATAAATTCTATTGTTAGGATAGAATTAAGTTGAGTTTAATTTTATAAGTCAATAAAGAACGTTGAAGCAAAGAAAAGAATAGTTTTTTTTAAATCTCTCTGCGGAAAGAAACCTAACTTGCACAACAGCTGGGCATTCCATTATTTCGCATACTTAACTTAGATCTCAAACCAAAGTCAAAATAATTTTGTCTCGTTTCTTGCCTTTTGCCCAATGCGTGAAGAATGAGTTGAGTGCATGCATTACGAGAATTTCCTACAAGAGATAGATATAAAAACAAAGATGTACATAATTGTATCTATTGAGTTGCTTATTGTCTCAAACTGATGAGTTTAATTTCATGGTCAAAAGGGGTAGAAAAGTTTTATTTTAATATCATGTGTATGAAAATTTAGGTGCAATTCATAACTATCAGAAAACAAACAAATATGAATTTAAAAGGAGGTAATTTTGTAATTATTTTCGTGGCGATAAATACAATCCACCTGTTTTCTGTTTATTTTTTGATATTATAAAAAAAGTGGTCAAAAATAGTATTTCTAATATTCATACATATCTGAGGTTTCTTGACATTCCAGCAGAAATATAATATAATTTTCAATTATGAGAATTACGAGTATAAATCAAAAAAAAACTTCAAGGAATCTTAAGATTTTTAATATCCCGTAATAATGGCATCTGTAGAGAGATCATATTCATGTTTTAAGAGAATTAAATATTTTTTTTAGAAATAAATGTGGACAAGAAAGGTTATCTCCTCTCATCAAATCGTACTTAGATAATTTTGTCTTAAAAGAAAAAGGATAAACCTTTGCGCAAGGCATCAATTTCTTTTTTTTTTTAATTAGACTTTACTGTAATATATTATTTATGTATATTATTTTATGTGTATTATCATTAAGTGGAATTTAAAAGGTTGGTTCTCAAAGGTCTTTCAGTTTTGGTTTTATGTTCAGTGCTTCCGCTATCGAAAAAGTCACGCCTCGTGTCTGATACATATGTAGGTATATCAAAAACAAATATATCAGAAACAACATTTAAACATATGTACGAGTAGATATAACGAATATATTACCAATAAATATTAATTTTTCAATTGTTTCTGAATCAAAGAAGGTTGAATTAATGATTTAAATAAGTTTGCGCAACTTTGAATTACATGTCAACATGTATTTATGTTAATATACATAGATAGTTGTCAGTCAGTGATTTATTTGTAAATTGTAGGCAAGAGATATAAATATAGATAACAACAAACTAACTGGTTAGACTCCTCTCCAACTCACTTAATTGAACAAAACACTGTTTTATCACAGATAATTACATATACTTATATTATATTATTATGTATATATAATTATCTGTGATAATACCCTTGTATAGATCTTATAGTATTTTTTTTTTATATATTATACGCGCACTCAAGGGGTTATGAATACCCTTATAATGTTAAACACAGTGCGAGCAATTAGGAAAAGGAGATAGGATTAGAAAGGAGATACCAATGCACATTGGTTTTGAATGTCTGCGCATTGAAATGAGTGAGAAACACTGAGCCGTTTAAAGCATTCCACATTCGTGTAGTGCGGCTAAAGAAAGAATCTCTGTACTTGACCGTACGTCCGAAATTAGGCTCAAGGGTAAACTGATGAGCATTCCTAGAAGTACGGGTATTACGGTTGAATTGCTTAAGGGGTGGAATACAACTGGCTATTTTACTAGAGCACTGTTTATGAAAATAGCGGTAAAATAATGATAGACATGAAACATTGCGGCGATGCTCGAGGGATACAAATGTTTCAGTAAGGCAACGGTCGCCTATCATTTTTATAGCTCTCTTTTGAATTCTGTCCAAGAGACTCAAGTGGGTTCTTGGAGCACCTGCCCAGATATGGGAATTGTATTCGAACTTCGGAAGAACAAAGGCTTTATATATAACAACCCGATCAGATGGGGTAAAAAATTTCTTGCATCGGAGGAGAAAACCTAAACACTTAGCAGCGTTTTTGGCGACGTCAAATATGTGATCAGTCCACAAAAGATGGTCTGTGATGCACATGCCTAGAACTGAAAGCTGTTCAGTCTCCTCGATGCAAGTATCACTCATAGAAAGAGACATTGGGGGAGGGTTACGCTTTAGCGACAGTAAACAGCATTGAGTTTTCGAAGCATTAAATTCTACACGGTTTTTGATTCCCCACTGGACAATGCTGTCAAGATCAGAATTTAATGAGCTTATCATACGCTGCCCTTGGAAGTTCACATCCAAAGGGCAGGGATGTGAATCTAAAAACGAATATGAAAAGCTGAGGGTACTGTTGTCTGCGAAACAATTAAGTGGATTAGAATTTTCAGACAAAAGATCATTTATGAATACAAGAAAGAGTGTGGGAGACAATACAGAGCCCTGGGGCTATATCATATCGATACCTTCCCGTAAGAATGTACTAAGCGACATTTCTAAAATTGTTCAGGAAACGAAAAAAACGAAGAAAGTTCTAGTTGAATCATAGTGTGCTAAGAGACAATTTTGGTTAAACTAAGTGACATCTAACAAAATTTTTTATTGCTCACGACAATGAGATCTTTATTAATGTCGCTTAGCATAATTTTTTTGGCTGATAATACAAATTTCAGGGGGCAACATTATTTTAATGAGAAAACATGGCAGTTGATAAATTTTTTTATTTGTACTCTAGTTTCCTTTTCACGCATAATAGGTTGGCGAAACCCAGGCCAAAACGTGGCCCTGAACATATAGTATATTTCCTCATCAAAAAGTCATTTTCGAAAAAAGTGTCGCTTAGTACATTCTTACGGGAAGGTATCGATATATTGAAACCGTCCAAAACTACTTGTAGTGAACGGTCCGAAAGGTAATTTCTAATCCAACGAAGAAGAGATTCATCGATACCAAATGCACGCATTTTCGATAAGAGAGCTTGATGCCAAACTCTATCAAATGCCTTTGAAATATCAAGTGCAATAATCTTACTTTCTCCAAAACGATGTAAAGATTTGTGCCACTGTTCGGTGAGATATACCATCAGATCACCAGTGGACCTATTGCTACGAAAGCCATACTGCGGGTTTTAAGGAGCTTTCGTTTTTCAAGATATTTCTTAATCTGGAAATTGATCAGCGTTTCCATGACCTTGGAAAGAAGGGACGTAAGTGCAATTGGACGATAGTTAGAGGGGGAGGAGGAGTCGCCTTTTTTAGGGACTGGCTGGACAAATGCTGTTTTCCATCCACTCGGGAAGAGACCTGAAGAGTAGGATAGATGGAAAAGCTTACGCAGTGGTTTTGCCAGCGTTGATGAACACCTCTTCAGAACAATAGCAGGGATACTATCCGGGCCAGCAGATTTGTGAATTTCAAGATCTTTTAGTACTCTAGCAACTGCACGAGTGCGAAAGAAGATTCGTCCCATAAAATCGTTTACGCTCTCAAGTACAGGAGGAGTCATGTTCAGTTTCGTACGTTTTTTACAAATGACCAAAAATGTTTACTACCTTTGGGACATTTTAGTATTTTTTGCCGTAATTTTTGGTCATGTAAAAATTTAGTTCGTCGAATATTCACGTTACAGGTATTTCTAGCTTGTTTGTACTTATTCCGGTTTTCCTCAGTAGGATTGGCTTTAAAACAACGGAAACATGCATCTTTGACCCTGATAGCCTCTTTACAGCTCGAATCAAACCAGGAGTTTTCTTTCGATTTGATAGATTTTATCCTATTCGGAATAAAGTTTCTCATACCGTAAAGAATCAGATTTGAGACCATATCTGCACTGGAATCTACATCTATCGAGCAAGCATAGTGACCAGTTAAGTTTCCCGAAGAAATCGTTGAGACCGTCCCAGTTGGCTTTCTCGTACAGCCAAACAGTTCTCACAAGGTTTTTTCTCTTTAATTGGTGTTTGTTGACACGAGAAATTCGCAGATATTCCTTTTATGGTGTATTTATCAGGGTCAGAGGTTAGGAACAAGTCTATAGTGTTGGCCGAGTGACCTGCAACGTCAGGAATCCGAGTTGGCTCGTCAACAAGCTGAGTCAGATTGTTAAACTCAGCAAAAACTTCGACATACCTTCCTTCGGGTGTTGTCTGACCAGAATAGCGCAGCCACGAAGAATTTTGTACATTGAAATAGGCCTTAACAACGATCTCACTGTGCGGAAAATGGGAAACAATTCTTTGGATAGAGTCGGACAGGGCATCGAATTCAGTAGAAGTCGAATTACTATCCAAACTTGGACTGTGATAAATAAAACATGTATGAATAATGCGCCTTTGAACAGTGAATTTGAACCACATATAATTAAAATTTGTATTTATACAAGGACCATACTGTGGTAGAAGCTGATAGGCAACATCATTACGAATACGGCAAGACCATGGTGAGAAAAGAATAATGGCACTAAACTAAATCCATGTAGGTTAAACTCCGTATGATCGGTGTTTTCACCAACCTGGGTTTCACTTAGTGCCAAAACAGCTGGCCTGTTTAAAACAGAGTGAACGTACACAGCACAGAAATTTTTTCGGAACACACGAATGTTACAATACTCGACACAAAACTTACCAGCCATTGCAATACACAAACACAAAAAAAAAAAACCAAAACTAGACAATTAACTATGAAGGTAATTAATTTTGGGCATCAATGATTTTATGTTAGAGTCCCTAGCTTGCGGTGTCGCTGAAACCAGTCAAATTTGACAGTGGAGAGTAGGATAAGAAAGATAGAAACAAGTAGTAAGAAAGAGAAATTTTATTATTTTCATTTTTCAACGTAGGTAAGGCAGAGTAAGGGAGATTTCCGAGTGGTGGAAATGAAAAAAAATGTTCTTTTTTTACCAGTAGTAAGTGTGATTTTTATTTACATATATATAAGAACTAATTACATAGTTTGGTATAATTTTTCACAAAAGAGCATTGGCATGTACCGTCAGCCGAAAAAGAGCATTTATATTTTTGTATTACAAAGTATGAATTAGTTCAAAGCCAAGTTTTCATTAATTACAAATAAACAAAACTAATAAAAAAATATAAAGAATAATACTCGACTGAAAAGGTAAAGTATCTTAAGTCGACTTAAGATATTTCGCGTTTTTTTGTTGATCCTTAGTGCCATTCTAAAAGGCTACAGTTCAGTGTTATCGGCTTCCTTCTATCTCACTCCTGTGCTTTTTTAAAGACAAAAACAACTTCATCTTATGTTCAAAAGACACATCTCTACACGCGGAAAAATATCTTAAGTCCACATAAGATTGTGTGTGCTTAATTTTAAAACCTAAAATAGACTTAAGATTATATTGGCTTAAGACTTTTTTATTATTGCGAAATCGTAAATCATATTAAGTTGACTTAAGATATTTTCGCGCTTGCAAATAGGAACAAAAGTCATCCTTAAGTCGACATAAGATAAAATCCTTAAAAAAATTCCAAAAAAGTGTGAAAACGCAAATCATCTTATGTGAACATAAGATGAATTTTTAAATTTAAAACTAAAATTTTTTGCTCTCTAAGTAGTCATAGGATATTTTACCGTTTGCAAACCTAAAACAATTTCCGTAATAACAAGGACATAAGATATTTTTAAGCGCATTTTGTTTCTAGATTGCCTTTTGTGCGACCGTTTTTCTTATTTTTTCATTTAGTGTTTCAGACAGTTTTGTTTCATACGCGATTGAAAAATTATTACAAATGAAACACATACGAAAACAACAAAAAAGAGTTGAAATGCGTGAATTGCACGAATTTAGAATTAAAAATACATTTTATAAATATAAAACATGGATTTAATGAGATAAAAATGTTCAAATGTATGAAATTGCCGTCTGATTTCCAGAAAACTAAGAATTTATTCACACTAAGCTCAAAAATAGTTTTATTATTAAAAGAATTTGTATGCTAAAAATTTCTTCAAAGTTTTTCAAGAATACAATTTGGGATACCAATTTTAAGTAATTACGTAGTAGTATTGGCGAATAGTTCTAAAAAGACGGGCGCAAAATGTCAAACAACATATTATTTTTAATTTCTTTGTATGATACTACTTAACAATTTGCTAACTTTAAAGTAGTTTACTAACTCATTCTTAGTTTAAAACATTTTCCAACTAGTATCGTACTAAAGGAATTCTTAATAAATTGCTTCTGAACACACCGAAAACTTTGACAGTTCGTGCAAAAAACTAAGTAAACAAACCTTTTGTGGCGTTTCTAAAAGCACGATATTCTTACGATGATTTTAAGTTTAATAGATATAAAGTAGATATAGATAAAGTATGATCCTATATTCGAATAAAATTTGCTAAATCGTTGATTTAACTTAGTTTCATATTAAATCAGCTTTAACATCGGTCGTACAAATTCAATTAAAATTTTGTGCCATTGAAATAATTTCAAAAAATTATCGTTTCACTTGTTTTGAAGATATTGATTTTTCAAAAAACAAAATTAGATTTTTTTTTTCAAAAAATCCAAAAAATATTTTTGCGAATGTTCTTATATAAAATATTATTTTAAGCTTCGGGGGCTCCTGCTAAAAAAAAATGGTTTAAATCGTTTGAATCGTTAATGAGAAAGTCGAAAATAAAAATAAAAAGGTTGTGTGTACTGACGTACGCGCGGTAGAAGTAAAACTTCCTTACATGTCGCTGTCTTTGACTGATAGCGTGTCGTTTTGACACGTCACTGAGAGTTGCATAGACATTTTTTTACCCCCAATGCCAGAAAAGAAGTTTTACTTAAAAAAAACGGTTCTATGACAGGTACCGTTAATAACATGTTATTCAAAAATTTTATTTTATCAAAACCATGAGAGCCGTTTTCGAGATAAATAAGATCTTACACTACGGATGAGATACCGTTAGTTTCGGAGGTAAAAACAATTTTCAATTCCTCCTATCTCCCCTCAAGTAAATTTTTTCCAATAGTTTTTTGTTATTATTAATTTGACTTTTAAAAATATGTTTTCATGTAACATTTTTTACAATGATCAATGATTTTTTTAAATAATTTATTTTATATTTTATTTTAATGTTTTTTAAATAAATTATTTGAATAAAACTAAACTGTTTCTATTCTGTGAACCAAATGTGATTTTATAGCCTTTTTTTTTAAAGAAATTCAAGTCTTTATTAGTTAGGTATTATTTTTTTTTTATTTATTTTATACGACTTAAGTAAAAACCACCAAAAATCATCTTAAATCTCTTTTTTTCCACTTTTGCACACGCAACTCATCTTAAATGGAGATAAGAATTGAAAACGTCCTTCGAAAACGCAAGGCAAAATATCTTATCTCAACTTAAGATTTTGGAAATTAATATAAAATTCAATTTATAGAAAAGCCAAACTATCTTAAGTCACATTTTTCCTCATAACGACCAAAATATTAAAAATATCTTTTTGAAAATAATTTAAAAAAAAAAAATCATAAAATTTTACATATAAATGCTTTGTTAATAAAGTCTATATTTGAAAGATTTTTTGGGATACAGCTTTGAAGTGTTTTTTTGCTCTCCTGAAAAATCATCAAAATTGACTTAAGATACTTTACCTTTTCAGTCGAGAATATATAACATTAAAAAGCAGGGTTAAAAAAGATTCGTTCATGATTTGATTTCGATATTTATAGGCAGTTTTTATGTAGAAGTAAAGAAGTTTCCAATTACTGCCATTTAGTATACACTGAATTTCATCTCCAGAAAGGGTATTTTTTTTTTCCAAATTGATTTTCTGATTGAGTTGAAGATAGGACAGATGCCAATGAAATGACATATGTTTTCTCTAGTTCTCATATTGCACAAGGTACATTCCGTGTTTTGCTCACTTATATAAGGTACGTAATTAAGCCTTAGGAGTTCACCTCTCGCTTTAAAGATAGTATTAATTACATCTAAACTGTTTTGGTCATTAAAGTAGTTTTTTTTCCCAGAAAATGATTTAATAATTTATAAGAGCTTCTTGCTTGACTTTGTTGGCTTTGTTCGTTGAAAGCATTTCTGGCAGACCTTTTAATTTTCCCTAAAAGTGTTTGCAGGTTTATTTTTATAGATTCTTCATTTCCTAGTTGGAGTGGTACATCGTGTTCAAGGCTCAGCCTTCTCCATTCCGAAAAAAATTGTGCATTTCTATTTTTAAGGTGTAAAGCGATTTTATTTGTGAGGCGATTGGAAGGATGTTTTAAAGTCTCTTGTATGTATGCGAAGCGTAAATCAAGAGTGTACATATACATTGGCGGTAGACCAGTTTCAAGGTGCAACATGTACGTTGGTGTGTTTTCTGGCAGTCTGGATATTCTTTTTAAGGAAAATCGTAAGAGTTTTTCTACTTCTTCAAACTCGAGAATACCCCAGACTTGTGCCGCATAACACATAATTGATCTAACGACTGAATCAAAAATTCTGTATTTTGTACTTGGAGCTATATTTAGGTCGCAGAAGACAGTTTTCCAATTACAGTTTATCGCGCGTTTGGATTCTTTAACCTTTTCTTGTAAATGCTTTTTAAATGATAGCGTTTGATTTAGCAAAACACCGAGGTATTTATATTCCTTTACAATTTCCAGATTTTCATTTTCCCAAGTCCAACTTTCATTCCTTGCGAGACGCCCGGCGCCGTTTCGAAACACCATTATTTTAGATTAAGATGTGTTTATTTGTAGGTTCCACAGCTTGCAGTAAAGATGAATATTATTTATCATAATCTGGAGCATGTTGGGCGATTCTGCTAGTACAACAATGTCATCAGCCTAGAGTAATGTTTTTATGGGCATTACATCAAAAAGAATTCCTCCAGGAAGAGCCATACTTAGGTCATCTAAATAAATAGAGAAGAGGAGTGGACTCAAGAGGCATCCTTGCTTTACACCAGTTGTAGGTTCTAGCCAATTCGAAAGAATATTACCATCCCAAACAGCCATCTTATTTTGTTCGTATAGTTTCTGGAAGATTCTTAGCATTTTTGTTGAGACTCCAATGTTGCTTAGTTTGAAAAATAAAGATCTTTTCTATCTATGCAATCGAAAGCCGCCTTGAAGTCTACAAAGAATGCGTAAAATTTTTTTCCTTTGTCCAAATACGTACGAGCAATACTTGTCAGGGAAAAGATATTATCTACTGTTGAGTACCCCTTCCGAAATCCAGCTTGAAATTCGCTTAATAAGTCATTTTCGTTTATCCAGTCGGTTAAACTTTGTAGTAAGATCCCTGTAAAAATTTTTGTGATAGTGCTTAAAAACGATATATGTACCTCTGTAGTTACTGGGATTTTTCGGATCTCCTTTTTTAAAATTGGTAGTATTACACTCTTCTTAAAGCTTTCAGGAATTTCTCCTGTGGACCATATGAAATTGAATGTCGAGGTTAGTTTTTCTAAAAAATCTGTTGAAGCGTTTTTGAAAAACTCATACGAGATACGATCTTCCCCAGGGGCTTTATTTAGTCCACATCGGTGTATGACACTTGTAAACTTATCGAACAATATCGGTCCAAGAAGATGTCTTAATGATATGGGAATGAATATTCCATGGGGTTAGGGTTTGGAGGTGGATTCAGAAGCTTTTCAAAATGTGTTGCTAACGCTAAAGCGTCCACTTTGATACTTTGCGTGAATAGGGCTCCATTTAGCGCTTTGGCCGTTTTCCAGAAGGAACGGCTGTCTTGGATGTTAATCAAAGTTAAAGATAAATTTTGTGAATATCGCTTTTGTTTTTGAGCGCATAAAATCTTGTACTTTTTGTTTGCCTCACGATACATGATCTTAGCGTGATTGGTATTGTATCTTCTTAACAAGCGAAGAAAGGCAAATGATTTTTTCCTTGCATATTCGCATTCCCAATCCAATATCCAATCCATGGTTGTTTGCCTTTATTTTTTGATTTTTTCTGCAACGGCTTCGCTGATTCCATAATACACGAAGTAAGAATATCTGTGCCCCTTATGGACTGAAGATCAGCGTCGCTTATAAGGCCAATATTGTGATTTAGATTCGCTCTATACCTCTGTAAATCTTTTTCATACCACCGTAGTTTTGGCAGTAAGCACTGTTGTTTAGACTGAGTATCCTGCTGAAACTTAACATTAACTTGAACAGAAATAGGTGAATGGTCTGAATAGGTAAGTTCATCTACTATGAAGTCTGCAGCATATCTAAGCCACATTCCCTTCGTAAGACAATAATCGATTATTGAGCAAGCAGTTCCCCTGATAAATGTATAATGACCGTTTGTATCGCTGTTTGCACGCCCATTTATAAACGTTAAGCTAATGGATTCACACATTTCGATCAGTTTTTTTCATTGCCATCCAAAACTTCATCTGTTGCACTTCTTACAGCTTTTATAGATTGATTCAAAAATTCGGGTTCTTCATTCAGTATTTGTGAATCTCCAACTCTCCCGTTAAAATCGCCAATGATCATTAGTTCTTCTTTTCCAAATTCTAAAAGAAAATTGTATAAACTTCTAAAGTCTTGCGCCCATTTGTTGCAGTTTATATTAACTGGTATTATATATATTTTCCTCTGAGCGACCGTTATTTCAATCAAATTTCTTTGAAGTATTTGGACATAACTGCAATCAATGCCTAAACCTTTTTTAATTCCATAAAGGCTTCCTCCGCTAGCTCTTTCTTGTGTAGACGTCCTAGTTGCTGGTATCCATAATAGTTTATGATTAATGAAGAAATTTTCGTATCTATCCATACCCTTATCAATGAAAGTTTCATAAAGCATAAAAATATCAAACTTATTTACATATAAATTTTAAAAAATCGTTAAAAAGAAGCTTATTTCCTAGCCCTGCTATATTAAATGCTGTAATACTTAACGGAAAGTTACTTAAATTATTTCTTTTATTAAAATTAAATTTAAAACGACTGACGGCATTATCATTAAAAGCGCTGACTGCGTTCATTTCACTGATCTCTATAATACACTGGATAGCGCATTCACTACATTGTATAACAGATTTTTTGACTCCAATTGAAGATGACAGATGGTGGGCAGCTTCATAATTTGACATCTTCTTTTCACAAAAAAAAATATTTTGACATGACAAAGAGGAAAACAAATGTGACTGCACTTGTTTATGCGGGAAGCAGATTGACACAGCAACTTCAACAGCAACTTTAAGGCTAGGCGCACACATTCAATGTTTAATTTCGCAACTGCTTGGTACGAGCAACTAAAAAGTTTGTGTTTTGACACAGACAAAACGATTGAATAAAATGAGTTCGCTATTTTGTGTAACATCTAATTATATGCACCTGCGCGGACATTCAACCAAATAGTTCATCTCTTTTCTATAAGCAACCAAACAGTTGTGCAACTAAAAATTGAGTATGCGCGCCTAGTCTAACAGCAACGAAAACTTCAACATCAAAAGTCTTGGGAAATAGATTACAACGTGAAGAGTGTTTTTGACAGCATATAGGTAATCAAAGTAAATTCAAATGCGAAATGATTTTGCAGTACATTTAACAATAAATTTAACGTAAATTGCGTCAATGTATACGACTTGCGCAATTTGTCGTACTAAAATTAATTTGTTTTTAGCAATTCTTCCATTGTCAAAACCAAAATAAATAGACGAATCAAAACGATGGTTGCTACATTTTCATTTAATTGTTGATAATATTGACAAATTTCGTTAAGGTCTAACGTTAATGTCGAAGTTGCTGTGTTAATGTAATCAAAGCCATTTAAAACAGTGGCCCTAAAAAGAGTGACGTGGTTGTTAAAGTTGCTGTTGAAGTTGCTGTGCTAATCTGAATGCTGTTCACGTTGTAATCTATTTTACAAGACTTTTGATGTTGAAGTTTTCGTTGCTGTTGAAGTTGCTGTGTCAATCTGTTTCTCCTATTTCTCGCATTATTTGTAAATTTTAAATATTTATTATTAAGATTAAAATAATAAATTTAAAATTGGACGAAAATCATTTTTTTTGATTGACAAATTGACAATTTAATAAAATTGAAGGAATGTCGTTTCAGTTGTCTATTTTTTAGGCAAAAGACTGGCAAGCACAGTAATTTTTTTCATTTATTCAGCGATTTTTTAACACTCACGATAGTTTTTATTCTTTATTACTTTTTGGTCACTTAATTTTGCAATTTTAGTTTATCAAAAATTATTTATTGTTTTTTATTCACACGATAATTGCAACTAAAATAAAAAAGTAGCAAAATGAAAAAAATATTTTACGTTCTATTTTGTTTTGCATTGTGGTGCCACTAAATATTGCAGTGGGAAAGTTGACAATACTGCACCAGCAACAGCAAGCTTAGGACTTTGGCCTAACGGCGCTGTTGGTATTTCTGTTCTTATTTTAAATTAATGGCGGCCGCTGTTGCTGTTGACAGTGCTGTTGCTGGTTCAATCTGTTCCGCGCTTTATGATGCTGTTTTAGATGTTATACAGTTATACTGTTATACGTCACCGCCGTGGGCAGCTTCATAATATAACAATGTTCAAATGGAGTCAACTTTTTTGGATGAATGCGCTATCCAGTGTATTATAGAGATCAGTGGTTCATTTCGATTCACAGTTTGAGATGGGATGACGTTTCACCACTGACATTTAACAGCTGGTCCATGAGCAACATTCCGCCTTCCTCATCACTTGACAGGTTGTTGTTTATATCAAAATAAAAGATTTTATCCTGGATCTTAAGAGTTTCTCCCCGTAAATACATTTTAACTCTCGGGTTTTTTGACGTTATTTCATCTCTTAGTTTTATTACTCGTCTTCGTCTCTCACGTGCCGCTGCTGGATAATCTTTATGTACCGAAATGCCAATACCTCTGAGTCTTACTGCCGATTGTAAAATTCGGCCGACATCTTCGCGATTGTGCAGCTCCACAATTATATTTTCCACCTTCGGATTTCGGGATTTGATTACTCTAGCCGATGTAACGGCTGCAGAATTTTGTGTTTCTAGAAGATCGAGACATAAAGATTTTGCTTTATCGGTAGCTACTTCACCGTTTATCGCTGGGACGTAAAAGATTAAATTCTTTTCGTTTGCTGTTTTTGACAGCCACTCGACATGTCTTTCAAGCGATAAGCAGCGAGACTCAATTTTCTGTAGTTGATCTTGTAGGGAGAGATTTTTTTGTTGGAGTTTGTGTATTTCCTCACCTATACCCTTTAGATCGGTTTTGGTGGGCAAGTCTTTAAGTTTTTCATCCAATAAAGATGACATTGAGCCCATTATCAATGATTTTAGGTCAATAACTGACATGTTACCGATGGATAATTTACTTTCTTGGTATGAAGTCATTTTTTGTGGTGGAAACTCCGGAGAAATCTCTTCCAAGCTACGTTTTGGGAGCGAGGGTGGCGACGAGGTTGCGGGACAGGTAGTGTTTTGTTCGTTTCCTTTGTTAGGTGGGGTTCGATGCATTTTTATATTTTTGGTTTTGTAAAATTAAATGCAATATCCTAGTGTTTTTGGACTCACCCTTGGAATTTTATATACATAAAAGTCGGTCTTTGCTGCACTTTTGGTTAGTTTATTTGGGTTTTAATCGGATTTTTTTTAATTACTTCAAGAGCTTGACTTTGAACACGACTGATCTGCTCACGAATCTCTCTCTCTTCTTTTTTGAAATAAAGAGATATGCCTAACATTTGATTTGAAATTTTCAATTCTGGTGAAAAATCAAATATTTACTATCTGAAGCGAGAACTCTCAACCAATGCTACAAAGATACAGTATGTTCTAGAAAGCATAATGATTGCAATGACAATCTTTATAAAAAATATATTGGCGGAAAATTTTATGGAAATTAGTAATTAAACTGTTGTAATTTTAAATAAGTATCTGCCATAAAATATTTTTTCCACATTTTAGAAAATATTTTTTTTCCTTAGAATGTTTTTTTTTTTTATTTTCGTATGTATATTTACGGCGGATTGACAAACAAAAATTTTGAGGATGAAAAAAAAATGAAAATTTATACCTACTAGTTTCAGGGCTTTAAATAATGTTCATGTAAGCGCACTTATTCACGTATAATAAATTGTTGATATTTTTTTTACAAGCAATCAAATAAAGTTTTTATATTATATTCTTATATTTTTATATTATGTTATTTTCATAATCTACACAAAAAAACACGACAAGGTCGCATGAACTTGCTCTTATGTAATAGACTAGGAATTTTAAAAACGAATGTTATTAGAGAAAACTGTTCATAAGCATAAAATTTATTTTTTAAAATGACTAAAACAACTCCTTTAGCAGTTAGAGCTAAAAACATAAATATAATTCCTTGTAGTGGTTTCTTAAAAAAATAAGCTTTTATATACAAAAACATTTTTAAGAAAAAATTTTGGAAGCCCAATTTAATGTATTTATTAATGTACGAATGAAAATTGAATTTCCAAACAAAAAATATTGATCCGTTTTTGAAATATCGAATTTTCAAAAAAAAAATTGATTTTTTTTAATTCAAAAATACATTTTTTTTTTTAAGTTTTGAAATGCAATGTTTTTCAAACTTTTTAGAAGCCGGTCTATACAAAATTTCATTGAAATCCGTTATGTCGATAGTGAGAAATTCAAAATTCGAAAAAATCGTTCTACGGAACGTACAGTCAGTAATATCTTGATTTCAAATTATTTTTTTTAATTAAATTATAGATCGTAAGAATTAGTTGAAAAAAAAAAATTTATCAAAAATCTTGGAATCTCTATAGAGAAAAATGCGGTTTTCGAAAACCATTTTTTAACATTTGTACCTACCGTTATTTTTAGGTAAAATACATTTTTTCTCATATCTTGTAGATTATATTAAGAAACTTTTGTTTATCAAGTTTTAAAAAAAACGAGAATGAGGTTTTCCAAATATTGAGTTTTAAAAAAAAAAAAAAATTTGAAAATTTTTTTAAAAATCCAAAAAATTATTGTTTGAATATTTGAATTCATAATAATATTCAAACTATTGGGGGCCTTTAGCAGAAAAATCCGTCGTACTGTTTTTGAGAAAATCAAAAACAAAAAAAAAATTGTTCCAAGGGGGTAGGGTGGGGCACTTTCGACGGTGGGGCACATTCGACTTTTACAACTGTGAAAAGACAGTTGATTTTTTAATCAAAATTTTAATGGTATCGTTGGCCACACTGTTCTCTCCTATCATATACGTATTTTTACAGTTCTCTTTCGACTGCTGTGGTGTCTAGAGTATTTTTTCATATTTAAGTGATTTTGTGTAACTTTGCTCAGGCACGAGGTAAGCGATATTTTATTTTGTGGTAGCGGAATTTAATAGGTGTCCAATTCAAGTTGTAGTGTATTATTAAAAGTAGATGATGGTATATTTTCTTTAAGTTATGCTTAGAAGTTTTTAAAAAAATTAAATTTTTTTTTTATAAAAACTAAGTGTGGGGCACTTTTGACGATAGCACGTCACTTACGACAATAGTCGAATGTGCCCCATGTTATTTCTGTAATTTTTTTTAGAATGATTCGCTCATATAAGAAGAAGACTGATCGCTGCGAAATCGATGAAACAAAGCTTAAAACTGCTCTGGGAGAAATTTTAAGCAAAATAGAAACATCGACGTCAGCGGCTCGAAAATATGACTTGAAACGTACGACACTTATTTCCAGACTTAAAAAACTGAATCCAAATACCGAGTCCAGTGATTCCCACCACAGTTCAACATTCAACTCCTAATATACGACCCAACAAGTCTTTTTCAAACATCAGGAGCGTGAACTCGTGGATTACTTCAAAAGGTGTTCTGCTCAAACGTTTGGAGTTTCGTATTCAATGGCTCGAAAGTTTGCTTTTGAATATGCAACAAAAAATAATGTTACAGTTCCTAGTTCATGGTTGGTCGAAAAGGAAGCTTGTATCGATTGGGTTCGTGGACTTCTCAAAAAAAAACCTTGATATTTCCTTGCGCCGAACCGACCCGAAAATATAAGCTTAGCAAGATTAAGAGGCTTTAATAAAATTTCCGTGGAGGAATTCTTTACAAATTTAAAAAGACTCTACGAAAAGCACCAATTTGAACCTAAAAGTATTTTTAATTTGGATGAAACTGGTATTTTAACGGTCTTAGCACCTCCAAAGGTAAGACAATCTTTTAAAATAATATTTTGAAATTGTTGACTCAAAACTAAAACTTAGGTAATAGTAGAAAAAGGGAAACGCTTTGTAAGCCAGGTGTCATCCGCAGAGAGGGGGACTCTTGTTACAGTTGTAGGGATTGTTAATGCTGCTGGTTGGGCTCTACCTCTAGTGTATGTCTTCCCCAGGATCAGATTTAAGGATAAATTTATTTAAGACGGTCCCAGCAACTGTATTGGTCTTCTGATCAAAAATGGATGGATAGTCGGAGAACTGTTTGTTCGCGTATTAAAGCACATCCAAAATTTTACCAACTGCTGCAAAGATAAAATTATTCTTATTATTTTGGATAACCATTCATCACACTATGGACTGGAAGGTATAGACTTTTGTCGAGAAAATGGCATTGAGATCTTGTCTTTTCCACCTCATTGCTCTCATAAGCTACAACCACTGGACGTTTCCATATTCGGCCCATTCAAAAGCTATTGCAAAGCATTTTTTAACGAGTTTCGAGAGAATAACCCAGGCAAACTGATATCAATTTACTCGTACGATATTGCTCTACTGATAAAAGTTCCTTTTCAAAGAGCTTTTTGTCCTGAAAATATTGAGAAGGGGTTTAAGGCCACAGGAATATACCCTTTTAACAGCTTAATTTTTCAAGACTCTGAATATTGCACGGCTACAATTCCTTTTGAACACCAAAATGAACCATCAATTATACAAGAAGACATTCAAAGCACTCGGCAAGAGATAAGGCCGGTTCAAATCACTCCCCATGAGATAAGGCCAGTTTCAACAATTCCCCCATCAAAATTCATAAATAGAATAAACAAAGGAAAATCCAGAGTCTACACTGAGACCCCTGAAAAGAACAGAATCATTGAACTAAAGCGCAAACAAGAAGAAAAAAAATCTATAAGAAAAAGAAGATTACAAAAATCGAAAAAAAATTAAAAAAAACTGAAATCGATGATACAAGCGATTAGGATGAGTTTAGTGTTGCAGATTCAGATAAGTCATGGACCAGTTGTAGAAGATGAAGTTTCTGATTTAGAAAAATCAAATACAAATGATTATAAAATCAAGCGCGACACTAAACTTAACATTGGCGACTATGTTTTGGTCAAGTTTGATGCACGAATTGCCAAATATTATGTTGGTCAGAAAACTCGATTTGAAAATAAAAACGAGTTTAATTTTTATGTAGATTTTTTCCGTAAAAATCGAACAATTGGGAATTTTTTAAGCCCCTCTTTGAAGATATATCTCTTGTGTTGAGAAGTGATATCGAGTTGAAGCTGCCGTTACCAGAACACCCAGCTGGATCATCAAGATATTCTAATCTAATTTTTTTCAGGAACGTTGACATGAACCCTTACAACGTTCAATGAATTCGTTTTTACCGAAGTTTACTTTTAAAAAAAGATTCAATACCTTCATCGGTAAGTTATTGATAGTTTGTGATCTAATTGTGATTTTAATTTTAATTTAATTTGTGATTTTAATTTTAATTAAAACGTTAATTTTTATGTTTATAGATATAAGATTGATTTATTTAAATAAATAAAAAACAACGTGCTATAACCGAGCAAAAAATATCTTTTTTGTTTTACATTCTGTGTCATCAATCATGTGCCCCACGAGTACGACCAAAGTGCCCCACCTATGGGGCACTTTCGACATTTTGAAGCAGTTTCTTAACATATTTCTTTTAAACTCCTAGGTTTGAGTAAAGTCTTTGTGATGTACTTTGTTCTCAAGGCTGAGGTTTCGCTCGCCGGTGTCCAGGGTACTAACTAAAGTAAGTACAGAAGCTTTTGTTTAAAGGGGTTTTCTTTATTTACAAATCCAATTCATTAAAATAGTTAACATTTATTAGATACAGAGAGTTACAATATTAATTTTTCTTTAATTCTGGTATGTATTCAATCTTGATTTTAACGATGGCTTGAGCTCCGTAGCTGGTTTACTATTTGCAGGGGGTACTGGTTACGGTCCTCTTATAGTAGTTCTACAGCTGGCTTCTTCAGGAGTTCCGGCTGGCCTCGGTCTTAACGGTCCACGCTATCTTTCGGCGGCTTACGGTCTCAACAGCTTTCACGGCTTTCGCCGGCTATCAACGGTTTTACCTGGCTATCAACGGTTTTACCCGGCTATCAACGGCTTACGCCGGCTATCAACGGTTTTACCCGGCTATCAACGGCTTACGCCGGCTATCAACGGTTTTACCCGGCTATCAACGGCTTACGCCGGCTATCAACGGTTTTACCCGGCTATCAACGGCTTACGCCGGCTATCAACGGCATTCACCGGCTTTATGTTCTGGTTTCAAGGGCTCCTTACCTCTGGTGGGGGGTAGTCAATGAATAAATTACCTTCTTCTACTGGAGCTGACGGAGTCCTGTCCTCGTTGGGTACCTGATGATGACTGACTTCTAGTGGCTTGCATAACTCTTATTTATATTGCTTTCTCGTGAAACTAAATGTGAGCTTTATAGTTTTAAAGTTTATTTTCCTTTGGAAATCAAGGATGCGTGCGACGTCATCCTATATCTCCTATTGATATGCGGGGAAACTTCTGCAACATATATTTTAGTTTTATATTCACCACCGAGGTACCATGGTCGTTGTCGTGCTGCTGTCCTCAGTGCAGGCCTTGCTGGTTGTTGATCTTTCGTGCGTGTGAATTCACCACACTGGTTTGCTCTGGTTGGTTCCTTTGAGTGGTGTGGGGAAAATGTTATCAACTGATAAGATATTCAGTTGTTGTTCACCTTCACACTTCGTGGTGTACGCATGCTACGGGAGCATGCGGCTGGTTGGGTAAGTATTTTTAGTTTATCATTGGGGACAGGTGCGTAGGTAGGGAGGGGTGCATGGTAGGTAACCATTTGGTCGGTGCAGTATTGCGGCTAGTGGTTTTATTATTGTCAGGAGCGTAGATCGGGGGGGGCGAAGGTGGAGAGGAATAATTAGGAATAGCCGGCGCGTAGTTCGGGGGGGGGGGGTAGGTAGGGTAGGATTGTAATGGTTCATTACAACTCACTCCTCCTTCGGAGACGAGAACTTTCTCGTCTAGCTGTATAACGTTGGGGAAAAAAAAAATTAGTCCAAAAAAAAATAAAACTTCATAAAAAAAAAATTATAATAATAAATTCGAAAAAAAATCGACTGGCTTATGCCTGATAGGTCACCCATCTTCGAGTCCCTTCAAAAACTAGCTCCGCCAACCCTGGCCTTTTTATAAGGGCGATTACTTTTCCCCAAGTCCTCCTAAAAACTAATTTCTGCCGGCGGTATCTGGGCTTGTAGAAGCTGTGGCTGGTGATGTTGATTGTTTCGAAGGGGTCGGCCGGCATTACCTTCTTGGTGCCAGTCTGACGGCGGTCTGTATTTGGAGGTCCTATGGCTGTTGCTAGGCCCGACATCGTGGTTGCCGTTCCCAAAATTGAAAACAGACTGTTGAAGTCAGCCTGTTCGTGGTGTTCCAAATAGCATCATTTGTTGACGTGTTGGCTGTGGTCGGTGCTGGTCTCAGTGTCGTCGGTGTCGTCACCTTTGTTGGTAGCTTTTTCTCGCTACCCTGATCGGCTGGCATGTTGGCGGTATCTGCTGGTGCTCTTTTTTGTTGCTGGGGTCTGGTAGGCCTTAGCTTTACTTTCCTTGTTTTGCACTCCGGGTTCGTTAGCGGGGGAGGTATCAGGATGATACTTACTACTGGTGTGTCCAACATTAATTTCCTTGAACACATTTCGGAACGGCGACGGCGGCGGCGTTGAATATTATTTGTTTCTCGGGGGCTAGTTTGGGATCTAAAACTAGCCTTGGTCGGTCAAATAACATCGAAACTTTATGTGGATGGCAAGGATTGACTCAATCGTCCATCTGCTCCACAGAAAGCACAAAACATGCGAAAGGGGCGGCGGCATTTTTCCCTAGAGTGCCCTCGCTGTTTACAATTCCAGCAATGGGTTGAGCGGTCGTATTGGTCTGGCGGTGTTGCTGGTACTCGACGTGCTGAATGGAGTAACGTTGGAAGCGTCTTCTGGATAGGTCTGACAGAAGATGTGGTTGCCTGGTGTTGGCTTTCCTTCTGAATAAATTCGAACTCCTCCGCTAGCGCTGTCAGTTCTTCCAGAGTTTTAAAATCTTTTCGCCGAATATAAAGATGGTACTCTGGTCTAAGCCGGTCATAAATTCGATCATTACTATCACCAATACGCATAGTGGGGTGTTGGTGGATGAGGTATTGTGTTGCATGGATGAAATCTTTGGCCCTTTCTCGCGGTCCCTGTCTCTTTCTGGTGATTTCATCCTCCAACTTGTTTATGAACCGTGCCGGTAAGAAATGTTCTAAGAACATTTTGTAAAAGTCTTCCCAAGTTGTAAATACATCTCGGTTTATGCGGTACCATTCACAAGCGGTTCCCCTTAATATTTCTGGAAAGGTGCGAAGCATTTCATCGGGGTGTATTTTATAGCATTCGGTAAGTTCTTCCAGGCGTTGCATGAATTCCAGCGCATTCCCAGACGAATCGAACTTTAGTCCCCATTTTCTAACTATATTTATTACTTCGGCTTCACGGTTGAGTGAAGTTGTATCGATAGTCTGCGCTATAGATCTGGTATTATGTAAAAATCTGTTCGGCTCTGCAATCTGGGGTGCAATCGGGGTAGTTGCATCGTATGTCGGCTGTCTCTGGTTAACACCTTGAGTAAAGTTCCAATTCCTATATTCCGGGGTTTTGTCGCCTGGTAGTACTCGGACATGACAGGATAGGTGGCGGTGGCGGTTAACATGGTAGGAGCGGTAGTCGTGTAGGTATGTACACCTCGGAACTGTACGTTCGGTACGGGATAAAAATAATTGTTGTAGCTTTGTTGCTCAGGCAACTTATTCACTTCGGTGATTGCTACTTTTTGACTATTCAAAGGATTTGAGGCTTTTGCGTTAGCAGTCTCTGGTGCGTATTCTCGTTCTAAGACGAGCTCTTCCAATTCCTCGCAGAGGTTTTGAGTGGATTTTCGGGTTCGGGCTTCTTTTATATGAGCACTAAAACGAGCGCGTAGTATGGTCATCGTACCTTCAGTGTTCAGGCCTAAGCGCTTCATGCGGTCCATCAATTCTGCTTTGTTTAGCAAGTAAATTGCACCTATGCTGGCAAAAATATCGAATCCTTCTTCGTTGTCCGACATGGTTACTTTACGTGTCTTACGGTTTTCTTAATTTTTCAGGTCCGGTTCGGTATAGTGTTGTTTCCTCTTGTATAATGTTGTTTCTTCTTCTTTTATTTTAATGTTGGATTTTTCTTTCGGAATAGACCTTAAAGGTCCCTGCTTGGGCGCCAATTTGTGATGTACTTTGTTCTCAAGGCTGAGGTTTCGCTCGCCGGTGTCCAGGGTACTAACTAAAGTAAGTACAGAAGCTTTAGTTTAAAGGGGTTTTCTTTATTTACAAATCCAATTCATTAAAATAGTTAACATTTATTAGATACAGAGAGTTACAATATTAATTTTTCTTTAATTCTGGTATGTATTCAATCTTGATTTTAACGATGGCTTGAGCTCCGTAGCTGGTTTACTATTTCTATTTGCAGCGGGTACTGGTTACGGTCCTCGTATAGTAGTTCTGCAGTTGGCTTCTTCAGGAGTTCCGGCTGGCCTCGATCTTAACGGTCCACGCTATCTTTCGGCGGCTTACGGTCTCAACAGCTTTCACGGCTTTCGCCGGCTATCAACGGTTTTACCTGGCTATCAACGGCTTTCGCCGGTATCAGCGGTTTTACCCGGCTATCAGCGGCTTACGCCGGCTATCAACGGTTTTACCCGGCTATCAACGGCTTATGCCGGCTATCAACGGTTTTACCCGGCTATCAACGGCTTATGACTCACTGTAGAACCCATATAATATGTAATTCTATGTGTCACAGTTATTGGGCATTACATAACGTATTAATGCTATATGGCGAGATCATACGAGTATAATTGTAACATCTTTCTCTTGGCAGTGAATAAACTCATTTCTAAGAAGACGGTGGTTTCTTTTATTTAAATATAAATACACATCATGGCGCAGCCGGTGTAACAAAAATATAAAAATACCTAAGTCTACGCAAGTCTAACATCGTGCATTTTGATTAAAACCGAAATATAAAATTATAATGGATTTTAAAAAGCCAGGTCCTTTGGTATTAGAAGGAAATTTGAAAGAAAATTTTGCAAAATTCAAGCAAATTTATACAGTGTATGCCACAGCGACGAAAACTAACGAGGAAGAGGGACTAGTGCAAGTGGCTAGATTTTTGAGCTGTGCTGGAGATGCAGCAATTCAACTATTTGGAACGTTTGAATTAACACCTGCTGAGAAAAAATCTATTGAAGTAGTTATATCAAAATTTGAAGACTATTGTAATCCACGCACGAATGAGGTTTATGAACGGTATTTATTTTACAAAAGATCTCAAAAAGATGGTGAACCGTTTGATCACTTCATGGCTGATATTACCAGACTAGCTGATATGTAGCTGTAATTTTGGAGATCAGAAAAGTTCTATAATAAGAGATCGAATAGTAATTGGTACATCTGACTCCAACTTACAGGCGAAACTTTTACGAATTGATGGTTTAACGCTGGAGAAAGCAAAAGAATATTGTCGGATTGCTGAAATAACAACATCACAGGCCAAAACGATGCAGGAAACTGGGGTACAGAAATCGGTGGATGGAGTATTACGACAGTGGCACACAAAAATTAAGAAAAATTATAATAAAAAACAGAATGTACTTAATTCTAGGTTGGAGAAGAAGAATAAAACACATGTGAACAAATCTAACTTGCAGTGCAGATATTGTAACAGAGAACATAATTACGGTAAATGTCCAGCGTACGGGAAAAGATGTTCTCTTTGTGGAAGGTATAACCATTTCGCTGTTTTGTGTCAAGATAGAAAAAAGGTGAGTGACATAACGTGTTCAAATGATTTGGATTTTGATTTTGAAGATTTGTACATTGATTCTGTTGATATGAAAAAATAGATAAGGCGGGAGAATTCGGAATTGGAGAAAGTTGGTTTGAGACAGTTTTAGTTAATGACACAAAAATTAGTTTTAAATTGGACAGTGGTGCAGAAGTTAATATTATTCCACTTAGCACATATAAAATAATGAGAAAAAAGCCTAGTTTGTCCAAATGTGCAGTGAATCTAGAAGCTTACGGTGGTCACAGCTTGAAATCAATGGGTACGGTAGTTCTAACAGTAAAATATAACGGAGTGATAAAGAAGGCATGTTTTGTTGTTGCTGATGTTAAAGCAAAACCAATACTTGGTTTACGCACGTGTCAGGACTCAAATCTCATTAAAAGAATATATGCAATTGATTCAACAACAAAACAAGAGTTCATATCCCAAAATCAGGATGTATTTAGTGGGTTAGGTAGATTCCCAGAAACATGCACTATTGAATTGAAGGAATCTGCAAAACCAATGCATAACCCTCAACGTAGAGTTCCAATTTGTTTGATGAAAAAGCTCAAAGATAAGCTTGATGAAATGGAGGCTCGGAAAATTATAAATAAGAAGATAGGGCCATCAGAATGGGCACATAATTTAGTTGTCGTAGAGAAGCCAGACGGCTCTTTACGATTATGTTTAGATCCAAAACATTTGAATGACAACATTATTCATAAACCTTTTTTGATACCAAAGTTAGATGATTTTAGATATAAGATGAGAGATATGACAGTATTTTCAGTACTAGACCTCAAGGAAGGTTTTTGGCAGTTACCTTTGGACGATGTTTCCAAAAACTTAACGGTTTTTAGCACCCCATACGGGACTTATGAATTTAATGTACTTCCATTTGGAATAAGCACTGCCACTGAAAAGTGTCAAGAAATGAATGAAAAATACTTCGGGAACTTAGAGGGTTGTTTTATATATGTATATAGATGATTTCATTGTTGCAGGTAAGACTGAAGAAGAACATGCAAATAATCTCAAACGGTTTATAGATAGAGATAAATTTCAGTACAGAGTCCGAAAAATTAAATATTTGGGACATGAGTTCTCATGTGATGGGATGTCACCAGATCCTGAAAGGATCAAAGCAATCCAAGCCATTTCAGAACCTGAAAATAGAAAAGACTTGGAGAAGATTTTAGGAACATTAAACTATTTAAGGGCTTTTATACCCAACTTTTCTGAACTTAATTCTCCTTTAAGGGCCTTACTTAAAAAAAACATAGTTTTCCAATGGGACCCCTGTCATACACAGGTCTTAGAAAAAATTAAGAAAGTTCTTAGTACAGCAACAATTTTACACTCATTTTCCCCGGAGAAAAATATAATTATTCAAACAGATGCATCAAGTAAAGGGCTAGGTTGTTGTCTAATGCAAGAAGGTAAGCCCATATCTTTTGCTTCTAAGAGTCTCAGTCCTGCAGAGATTAGAGCTGTGTCAATCAGTATCTATTCGATTTTTTCGATTCGATCATCGAAAAGTATTGATGATCGAAATCACAAATTTTCATTTTAATTGATCCCAATCTCAATCATTTAGATGATTCTCGATTTTCTATTTCAATCTCAATCATTTCAATGAGTCTCGATCTTAAATATCAGTTAACTCGATTAACCATGATTTACTCGATTCGATTTGGTGTTATTTGAGGTATCAGGGGTGGAATCATGTAGGGTGATGGTTGATTGTCAATTTTTGATTGTCATTTTGAATATAGTTTTCTCTATCATATCAAAAAAGAAATATAGAGAGAGCGATTAATTTAGTGATCACTTTACTCTTACGCAATACGGGCCCAGGATCTGGTATGTTTACTGTGGGAATTGAACTAGTAATGAGACTTATCTAATAAAAACTTTCGACTTACATATGCGATAGTATCTAAAAGTTAATTTATTCGATAGTACCAAGTCATTCAGTAAATATTAGTCCTAAAATTGATCTTTGAGGGAGCAACATAGTAGCCATCATTCGATGTCATATGGCAATTTATGACTTACAATATAGAGTATTTTGTGAAAGCCTCAACTCAATCTTAACATCGAAATCGAAATGAAAATCGAATCGGAACAGTATTGAACCATTTGAGTGAAATGAAAATGATCGATCGATTCAAATGATCGAATCATTTTCGTTATCGATTGTTCAACGAGTCGATCATTTGAAATGAATGATTTACACAGCTCTAGCAGAGATAGATTATTCTCAGATAGAAAAGGAATTTTTGGCAGTGGCATTTGCATGCAACAAATTTCACGAGTACATTTATGGACATCCGGTTTTAATTCAAACTGATCATAAACCGTTGCTAGGTATCATGAACCAACAGATTAGAAAATTCCGTCGAATAGATTGCAGCGCATGAGAATAAAACTACTTAAATACAATTTGAAATTTGATTATATACCGGGAAAGGATTTGCATTTACCTGACCTGCTTTCTAGAAAATTTATTAAAGAAAAAACGCATGCTAAAAATGAAGAAGAACTAAGGGATGTTGTCCATAGCATAAATATGAGTCCAATTAGAAGGAAAAAACATGAAAAAGCCACACTAGAAGATTCAAAATTACAAAGTTTAATTTCCATATGTAATAAGGGCTGGCCAAACAGCAGAGAAAAATTGCATGAGGATCTTAAACAGTTTTGGAATGAAAAACATAAAATATATTTTGAAGATAATTTGTTGTTTTTTGAAGATAGGGTATTTGTACCAGAATCCTTGAGAAAAGAAATGTTAAACTTACTGTATGAAGCGCACTTAGGTGTTGTTAAAACAATAACTAGGGCAAAAACATTATTTTATTGGCCTTTCATGAACAGGGACATTGAGAATGTTATTCGAAAATGCCAAACATGCGAAAAATTTCAGCCAGCTAACCGAAATCATTCTCTTTTACCTCATGAGTTACCTCAAAGACCTTTTCAAAAAGTGGGTACAGATATATTTGAGCTAAAAGCAAAAATTTACCTTGTAGTTATAGACTAATTCTCCAATTGGATAGAAATCCAACAGCTTAAAGGTAAAAAGGCAACAGATGTTATTCTAGAACTCAAAAAAGTATTTTTGACATATGGTATTCCCGAAACAGTGGTTGTAGACAACCAACCATTTAATTCTTTTACCCTCAAGGAATTTTCTGAAGAATGGAATTTTGAATTTGTTTACTCAAGCCCTAAATACCCAAAGTCAAATGGACTTTCTGAAAAAGGGGTTTATATAGCTAAAATGTTACTACGAAAAACACAAGACCAGGGAAAGGATTATTTTGCAGCTCTGTTAGAACAACGATCCACTGTAATACCGAGACTAGGATATTCACCAGCAGAGATTTTAATGAGTAGAAAGCTTAGAACTAAATTGCCTATAGACAGCGCACAATTGGTTCCCCGTATTTTGGGAGATGTATATGAGAAACATCAAATATCAAGGGGTAGACAGAAAGATACTCATGATTTCAATATGTGTCGAAAAGAAGTATTCTTTGAACCGGGAGATAATGTTACTTATAAAGATGAACGGTCATGGAGACCTGCCAAAATTGTAGAGAAACATAAATCGCCTAGGTCATATATAATAAGAAATGAAGAGCAGGAACTAATGCGTCGAAACACGTCACATTTACGAAGATCATTAAATGAACCTCGTTTTAGGGATACATCAGATATAATTGACCAAAGTAATATTCTGGATTCACATGTTAGCATCAAACAAAACAAATCAAAACCAACTGTTTCCAATTCTATAGGTCCTATGCCCACATGCCAGACAAAATCGAATTATAGAACACGATATGGACGACCTGATTTCTATACAGGACAGTAAGTAAATAAACGATGCCATAACGTAACTTGACAAAATTTCGTTACAGTATACTGCACAAAAAGTTTACATTTTAGTATTTTCCATTGAATTATTATTTGATTTAAATTTATGAATAACAATAAACATTACTATGTATGAATTTTACTTTTACTTATATTATATTTCAAATTTGAAAATATCCTATTTTATCCTTATATCTTTCAAATTACTTTTCTAAGAATTATCTATCACTAATATTTTATGGAATGTTTACATGGATTTTCATTATTATGATTATAAATTGAATTGAACTTATTATAATAAATAGGAGATGTTGTATTGACTCACTGTAGAACCCATATAATATGTAATTCTATGTGTCACAGTTATTGGGCATTACATAATGTATTAATGCTATATGGCGAAATCATACAAGTAAAATTGTAACATCTTTCTCTTGGCAGTCAATAAACTCATTTCTAAGAAGACGGTGGTTTCTTTTATTTAAATATAAATACACATCAATCAACGGTTTTACCCGGCTATCAACGGCTTACGCCGGCTATCAACGGCATTCACCGGCTTTATGTTCTGGTTTCAAGGGCTCCTTACCTCTGGTGGGGGGTAGTCAATGAATAAATTACCTTCTTCTACTGGAGCTGGCGGAGTCCTGTCCTCGTTGGGTACCTGATGATGACTGACTTCTAGTGGCTTGCATAACTCTTATTTATATTGCTTTCTCGTGAAACTAAATGTGAGCTTTATAGTTTTAAAGTTTATTTTCCTTTGGAAATCAATGATGCGTGCGACGTCATCCTATATCTCCTATTGATATGCGGGGAAACTTCTGCAACATATATTTTAGTTTTATATTCACCACCGAGGTACCATGGTCGTTGTCGTGCTGCTGTCAGGGATGGAAAATTCGGTACAATTGTATCGAATTCGATACAATTGAGTTTGTACAAGTACAAAAGTACAATTTTTCTCAATTCAGTACAATTTCAAAATTTCCATATTTTATGTCTTTGGCAAAAAAAAAAAAGAAACAAAAGCACGTAAAAGGGAATTGAAAGTTGAAAACATCATCGAGGCTTGAATGCATTCATTTTCATACAATTTGCAACTTAGAAGATGCGTTGCTACGATGCATGTGTCGAATCATCAACTTACTAAGTATGGGTGAAAAATGCTTTCACGATGACTGGAATATCAGGTCCATATCTCATATTTATATCCTGAAAGAAATGCGCATGTTAAATATTTTGCGACATACTGCGTAAGCTTCTTAAGCCGTAATGCAACACCAACATCAACTTTTAAGTATAATTTAGGGCCAGTATGTTAGTTATACGATATTGATAAGTAAGCTAGTTTTTATAAATTTTGTGTCCACCTTTAAAATAATTATAAGATTAATGTTAATA
Organism: Chrysotoxum bicinctum; assembly: GCA_911387755.1. Lineage (NCBI taxonomy): Eukaryota > Metazoa > Arthropoda > Insecta > Diptera > Syrphidae > Chrysotoxum > Chrysotoxum bicinctum. Next base: position 115,034,953 of record OU426988.1, read on the forward strand.
AAAATTAATGTAAGAAAAACACATTAACTATAAACAAAATTTTAACACTGAAATAGATCCTTGGTAAGTTCCATGGCATTTACCATTTTTTCATTGAATTCAAATCCCGATATCGTCATCTAATTTATTCTTCTTAGCTTTAAGCTAAGTGTAGACGATTGGTAGATCTAAGAATATTGTCAGATCTGTCAGAAAAACATGCTTAAAATTTCTTACAACCGTGTAATCTTACAATTAATTGTCAGAAAATTTGTCTGACAATTAATTGTTAGAAATCTAACAATCATCAGAAAATGTATCTGACAAATAATTATAAGATGGTAAATTGTAAGGTATTTGATAATTGTGTACACGCACAATTTACTGTCATGCCCTCCAATTTTTGTCGTTTTCTGACGTTTCTGACTGTAAAGAAATTGTAAGAAGTACGTTTTTTAGCATAATACAATTTTTTCATTGTTAGACAATTTACAGCCAAGGTTCAAATGAAGCAGTTTCCATAACCAACAAAAACTGACAGTTAGTTGTGTGTGTACACGGTTGGTAGAAAATCTACCAATCTCTTAAAATTAATTGGTAGGTATTTAGCCAGCTATCTGAAACAATATTGTAAGATCTACCAATCGTGTACACTTAGCTCTACAAACAGCGCTGTGTGCATCCCTTATATCTTGTGTGCTGTCAAAATGATTACTACCATATCGAGCCCCTGTCAAGCTAATTTTGTATATTAACTTACAATATCTATGTATGTCCTTTTAAAGTGAAGATAGTATTGTTTTTTGTGGAGCTATTGATATTTATTTTTATTTTTCATAAGAAGACAAACTGATCATTTATGCTCTAATCTTTTAATTAAAATACTTTGCAAAACTTTTAAATAGTTGAGTTATAAATTTTTTTTTATGTACAAAATTAGTTTTCGGTACAATTGACATAATTTCAGTACAATTTTATTCCAGATTTCAGTACAATTGAAAAATTTCACTTTCCATCCCTGGCTGCTGTCCTCAGTGCAGGCCTTGCTGGTTGTTGATCTTTCGTGCGTGTGAATTCACCACACTGGTTTGCTCTGGTTGGTTCCTTTGAGTGGTGTGGGGAAAATGTTATCAACTGATAAGATATTCAGTTGTTGTTCACACTTCGTGGTGTACGCATGCTACGGGAGCATGCGGCTGGTTGGGTAAGTATTTTTATTTTATCATTGGGGACAGGTGCGTAGGTAGGGAGGGGTGCTTGGTAGGTAACCATTTGGTCGGTCCAGTATTGCGGCTAGTGGTTTTTTTATTGTCAGGAGCGTAGATCGGGGGGGGGGGGCGAAGGTGGAGAGGAATAATTAGGAATAGCCGGCGCGAAGTTCGGGGGGGGGGGGGTTAGGTAGGGTAGGATTGTAATGGTTTATTACATCTTCAAGCTTTGTGAATTCCTTTAGTAAAATTACTTAAGTTTCAAATAAAACAAAAATCTCATTCAAAAATACATTTTTATAAAAGTTATAAGGAATTTACAGAAAATCTGTCGAATCTGCCCCACCCTACCTTTCAAAAATAACAATTTCTTGGAAATTTCTTTTTTTGATTTTTTTTTTTAATTTGTGGGACAGTTTTATAAATATAGAATGCGTGTATTCTTTTCCACATCAGCCAGTGGGGTAAAATACTAGATGCGTTTTTTTTTTTTAGGTTTCCACAGGAGGTCTATTCCTTGTTATATTTCTACTTCAAACTACTGTTTTTTTCATGCATTTTTCTTGTGAGGTTTCTCCAGATGGCCTAGTCCCCTATCTAGTATTACGTTAAACAACTAAATGTATTGCACATGCATTAAAACGCAAAATAATAAAAAACTAAGAAACCATTCAACATAATAATAATACTGTATTATAGCTATAAAAAAAATTAATAAATGATAAAATAATAATATCAAGACATAGTATTTTATATAAAATTATATATTTAGTATTTGTATGTATTTCATTAATTTAGCTGTTTCTTTTTGGTTTGACTTCTTTGTTGATTTTCCTACTTGTTAAGATAATTAATCCTCTCAGTAAAAATTTTGTTCTTATTTCCTTGTGCTCCGTTGCTCGTTCTTATAATAATATCCTTCATTATATCAGCCAGCCATGACTGCACTAATTTTTCTTCATGTTGTCTTTGCGGGAAATCAGCTTCAAAAATTGTTTGTAATGTTCTAACAGTTCTTTCGAGAAGTATCGAAGGAACTGTTAAATTTCCAAACACTGATGACTTTGCGGTGAATGACTCGTATACTCTCAGTTCAATCAACATAGTTTTTTGCCTTTCTTTGCATAATTATGTATTTGCTGCTTTCTGGAGTTTATCAGAAAATAAATCACTTTCTTTTAAATCAGTGTCCAGGTGCATTTGTTCATCATTGTCATTCAAGTTTTCTTCTATTGTATATACTAACTTCTTCTCCAAGATATGGTGTTCAATTGGCTCTTCAAATTGGAAGTCTTTCTCATCATCATCTGCTGACTAACCTCCTTCGATGTCAACTATCTTCAGTAATGATTCTGCTCCAGCATCTTGGTATCCTGAATGTTCTGAAGAACTTAAATGCACAAAGATGATTTGTTTGAGATCTCGAATAAATCTCCAAGCCGAAGGATTTCATTCGTATGTTGGTACGTAGCATAGAAAACAAATTCTCAGCTACATTTGGAATTCAAATGTGAGAGGAGGAAATAACTATGCTCTTCGCTTTTGAGGTATTCCCACATTTGCACGATTCCCAAAAAGTTTGTTTTAATCCCTTAAAACAAGTTGGGATTGAAATCGAACTAGTTGATATCTTCGTTGATATCCAGTTCCTTGCATTTATTAATTCGTTCAAAGTGTCTGTTGTTTCGGATATCACTTGCTTTTTCGGATTTCTAGAATAGCGCTGATCTGTATTCAAAATATCGAATAAATCGTTCATTTTTTATGAAGTTTGCTGTTCCTTTAGCGATTTTTCTTTCCCTATCCGTTTGGAAGCAGTTTGTATTTAATGCAAACAAGATTCCAGTATATACGGTATCGCTAAAACTTGAGTGGCCAACTTAACTGATAACTTTTCAAAATTGTTTGGTGCGATGTGTGCTTTGGTAAGTTTGTAGAAAACTTTAAAAGTTTTTCCCTTTAAGTCTTCCTCAAAAACCTTCTCCAGAACTCGCCAGTCAACAACATCTTCACCCATATCAATTTGATGTTTCAAAAGTATATTTCTTACGCTCTTGAAAAGATGTGGATAATCATGCAGTAAGAAAATCCTTTGGTTCTCTATCTCCACATAGGGTTTGCTTTCCAAGAATAACGGTGGTCCAAGTTTTTTGTACGCTAAGATGTTGCTGGCACCTTGGTTACAGCCTTTTGCAACGACGGTTAATGCACATTTTATTACTCCTGTAATAATAGAGACCATTATCTTGGAAAGAATTTCTCCATTAGGACTTCCCACGTAGTAAGCAATTGTCTGCTTCCAATTCGTATTCAAAAGTCTAAGTGTAAAAACCATTACCTTAGACGCTATTGTATTCCTCCTTCCGTATTCTCCGAAATCGGTATATCCATAAATGATATCATATTTCATACTATACTCCAACTCCTTTTTTATACTCATTTCATCGAATAAGAGTACACTTTTCCTGTCCATAACCGTCATGTCCTTTGCCTTCTCAATAAGAATATTTGTCATTTGTTTGCTCAGTCCCGCCGTTAACCGTATTTCCGAATGCCATCTGTAAATGATGCTTACGGATGGCAGCTTAAATCCTGAACTTATCATAAATGAATAACAAGCTGGGGACTTGAAGAAAAACTTCAGAAACAATTCCTTTTCCTTTGGTCTCCATTTTGAGTTTGCCTTGTGGAAGAGTTGCACTAGAATAAATGCGCGTAACTCTTCTGTAAAACTTTCCATTTGTGATTCTAAATCGTTTCGAAGTCTATATTTCCGGTTTTTTTTTAAGTTTTTGAGGTGTACGAAAAATATAACGCGGAACAATGCTCGCCCGTTTGATTTTCGAACTGCTTTGTGTGACCGGTATTTCGGAGAAGGGAATTGGGAGGGTGAAATATGGGATGAGGAAGGAACATCTGCCAAGAAATAATCTTTGACATATGTTTTATAACAACTTGAAGCCAAATTTACCAGAGATAAATTTGGATTACAAACCATGGGAATAGGTGAAAGTAGACGCGAAATTGGTGGCAGAGGAGGAAGTGAATTTAGATGTGGACGAGCCAAAACAGGGACTGCAGACGTGACCGTACAAGTCGGCTGGTTTTGAGACCTCCATGCCTTCATTGCGCCAAGGCATGAAATGTCAACACTTTCTTCAGAGCAATTACAAACGCACGAAGAAGACAGGGGTAGTGCAATTTGGGTAAGACATTTCCGACCGCATTTCAATATGTCTTTGTCATAGAAGTGCTTTTAACACATGTAGTATAATTTTAGTTTATCCTCAATGTGTGAAGCACTCCCATGTTTAAGCAAAATTGTTCTTCTGTGATCTGTAGGAAGTCTAAAAAAGGAAATACAACTTAGAGGCTTTTTTACATCACCGCACTTTGCGTAGCAACACTTAACCATATTTAATTTTTTTATATATTTCAATGAATAAATATATACATAGAGAAATGAAAATTATTTCTGTTTAAGTGAAACGCACCTTGGAGTTGAGGTCACTTGAACTTTTTAATTGAATAAATATATGTATATAATAAATAATAGATAAATAAATATATTTTATAAAAAATACTATATAAATGGTTATTAAAATAATAGGATAATAATACGAGTATATTTATTTTATTATTTTATTATTCCAAGAGCACCCTGTAAAATTTAGAAAAAGAGATGCTCTTCTGTGGTTTATATTTAATAAATATAATAAATGATTAAAAAAATGTCTCGTGGTCACTGGTCACTGATCTACTAATGGATCAACCGGACTAAGCTTCAAATTAAAAAAAAACTGGTACCTAGAGAATATCCTACAAAAAATACTTATTTTGGAAATTTCCTTTTGAGTACTTTTTGCAGCCTTAATCACAATGTTCACTACAAATTTTTTAAAAAGTTAGTCTTTTGGTCACTAAGTAAGTATAAGTTTGTTTGTTTAATTGAAATTATTAAAATTTATTTAAGATCACAGCAAAAGAATTGACTTGAAATCACTGGCACTGCAACTGATTCAAAAAAGCGGGAAAATTATTTACAAGAAAATATTTTGATATGGCATACCTATGTCTAAATAGTAAACAAAAATATACATGTTTTCACAAATCCACAAAAAACCGTTAAAATTTGCAGAGGAAAAATCAGACAGAAAGTCATGGTTGCCAAATTGATTATTTTCAATGCATTATGTTTCGAATCGTTTATTCCATATAATTTTAAGATTTTTATACATTTTTTTTTTCATTTTCTCAAAATGTGTTCCTTTACTTGCGCAAAACAACTAATTTCAATTTATTTAACCAAAAAATAACGCCACCTTCCATACAAATGTTAAAAAATGGTTTTCGAAAATCATATTTTTCTCTAAAAATGTTCCGAGAATTTTGCTAAAATTGTTTTCTTTCGATTAATTCTTACGATCTATAATTTAATAAAAAAAATTGAAATTAAGATATTACTGACTGTACCTACCGCATAGAACCATTTTTCCATTTTTACAAATTTTGAATTTCCCATTATCTACATAACGGATCTTAATAAAATTTTGTATAGAGAGGCTTTTAAAAAGTTTGAAAAATATTGCATTTCAAAACTAAAAAAAAAATATTTTTAGAATTTGTGAAAAATATATTTTTTTTGGATAATTCGATATTTCAAAAACGGCTCAATATTTTATTTATGTTTATTCGTACAATAATAGAAGCTTTAAGTTGGCGTACTAATTTTTTTTTTATTTCATATTTACATAGCATTCTTTTTTATCTCTTACTACTTAAAAAATTGAAAGAAAAATAATTTTATGCTTATAAACAGTTTTCTCTAATAAAATTGTTTTTAAAATTCTTCTTCTATTACATAGGAGCAAGTTCGTACGATCCAGTCGTGCATTTTATTTATTTAAAAAAATATATAAGCCAGTAAGTGCAACAAACTCGGTTATTGCAACTGCCTTAACTTCTATTAGTTGCGTAAATCGAGTTTGTACTGTTTATCCTAATAATGTACTGTACACATAATTCATATATATTTTATTTTATTTACAAGTATTTAAGGATAGATAGATAGATAGATCTTTGTTGTAACTGAATTTCTTATAATTTTTTTTTCCTAGATTGCACAATTTACAGAGATATGGTTTCTTATACCATACCTTACTACTGAAAAATATTACAATATGTATTCAATTTATATCACAGATTTATTATATTATATTTGAAGGAAAAGTTACAAGAAAAAAGCTTCATTAATTATACATTTTAATACAATTAACAATTAATTAAACAAAAATAAATAAATTAAATTGAGAGGCGAATCAATAAATAAATAAATAAATAAACAAGTAAATAATAAATATACAAATAAGTATATGAATAATAAATAAATAAATAAACAATAATAAATAAGTAAACAAAATTAAGAAAAAACAAGTAAATACAATGATAAATAAATAAATAAAAAAAAAGTATATTAATAATAAATAAATAAATAAAAACTCTATGAATAAATAACAATTAAATTAATAATAATAATTTAAATACAACATCTTAAGCAGCTAAGTTAGAGATTAAACTATTATCCGAATTATTGCATATAACGATAATGTAGTTTTTAAATTCTAACTGAAACCTTATCAATATTGGTTATTTTATGAAGTTCTTATGTATAAAAGTGCCATGGAAGATTAAGCATGATTTTTAAAATCTTATTTTGCATAACCTGCAATTTTTGTATATGAGTCTTAGCGCATTTTCCCCAGGCAGACGAACCATAAAAAATTATACTTTGGAAGATAGACTTAAATATCATTAATTTGTTTTCAGTGCTCATTTTTGACTTCCAGTTGATAAATGGATAAAGTATTGTGATTACTGTATTTAATTTATTTCACGTTTCCTGAACGTGCACATTAAAGGTCAATGTTTTATCCAGGTGTACCCCAAGATACTTTGCACTTGATTTCTACTCAATTTCCACTCCTTTTAATTGTAGACTGTTGTTAGGCAGTAAACAGGGTTTCCTTTTTCTCGTAAAAAAAGAGCCTGTGTCTTCGATGCATTTATTTTAATTTTCCAATTATTGAAATAAACTTGAATAGTATACAAAGCAGATTGCAAATTGGTTTCAATACAAAAACCAGTTGAATCTGATGAATAAATACATGTGTCATCGGCAAATATTGCAGTTTCACAATTTTGAAGCTTTGGAAAATCGTAGGTACGAGTATAAATATAATATAAAATTGGACCTAGTACCGATCCTTGGGGTACGCCTGAAGTAATAATATTTTCGTCGGTGTACCAATTGTTGACTTTAAATAATCAATTTGACAGAAAGGAAAATTTAATTTTAATGATATACATACATTGGAAAATTCAAGGAAACAATCTTATGAATTAAGCCTTCATGCCAAACAGTGTCAAAAGCTTTTTCCACATCAAGGTATTTAAGGTACTAAGGTTAACCAAAACAAAAAAACTTTCTTTTATTCTATATGCCATGATTACATTCTATATTTATATTTATTTGTTTGTGGCAAAAATGGTCACAGATTTATATTTTTTCATACAAATATATTTTTCCTATCCTCACAAAACATCACATACATATGTATACAACATCCATGCATATAATTTTCTCATTCTGTTATTATTCCTATTTTTTCTTTCTATACACATTCTCAGCACAATTTATTTTTTCTCATTCTTCCATTATCTCTACACCCATATTTTATAGTTTAAATATGTACCATTTTAATTAATCAAAAATTCATAGAAAATTCATATATGTAACACAATTTAATATTTGTAATGTGGGTTCCTGCTTTTTTAAAGTTATTTTTGTACCATTTATAAAAAACTTTGATCTTTATAATTTTTGATGTTTTTATGAAATCTTATTTAAAAAAAATTACCATTTTTTGATAAAGGTTTATATTCAGTGGTCCCCATGGATATGATATGAGAATTAGGAGCTAACGTTGCTCCAGATGTTCTTGGTTCCTCAAGCTCTGCTAAAACTCTGTTATCCTGTTAAAACAAAATTTATTTAGTTCTGTAAGAATATACAAATATATAAGATAGTAGGTCATAGGTCCGTTCCTGTACTGTGAATTTCAGTTCCTAAAAATGGTTCTCTCAATGAATTCAGAATGACAGAAATTCACAGTACATAAAATAACAGTATAAGAATAAAAGAATGAGATCTATGCATAATATAGTATTTTTTGTAAAATATAAAATGAAAAACGCGCGAGATATTTTCAATAGAAGACTTTATTATTTATTTATTGGTTTACCCACAAAAAACTTTCCAAAATAATAATACATTAAATTTACTTAATAATCAACAAGCTGCTATTGCATTTGTGTTGCAATAATACCTATAAGGGGTTTATGAGGGCGGGTAGATTTTCGTGGGAAATCAAGTTAAAGAAAATATGTAGAGGTTGGAATGAACAGGATATGTAGCCTGTATACTAGTATGTATCTTTATGTAAAATATTTCATTTTTGTTATAAATAGACACTTAGACAGTTAACATTTTAAACTTGTATTATTGTACTACCACTTGGCATAATGGTTGGTGCGTAGGACTGTCATGCAGAAGGTCTTGGGTTTAATTCTCAGCTGCTGCAATAAAGTTTTTTCAGGGTGTACTTCCTCTTGCGAGGAATTAACAAAACCTCCAACAGTAGTTCTTGTCATGGAAAGTGCTGCTCATTAGCCGTTAGAAATCGGCAGAAAATTGTAGGCCCTCTCTATTCCACGCACACAGCAATGCTTGAGACGTAGTGGTGGGCGCATTCGAATGATATAATCGATTATAATCGATTCAGACAACATCTCGAGATATCTCGATTCTTCACACGAATCATTCGAGTACTCAAATCATTCGAAATATTTTTCATATCTACTTACTGTAAGCAAAAGGAGGACTCGACACTCGAGTGCCTATGCCTATTTGAGAACGAGAAGCGAATATTGAACGAAAGGACAGAAAAGGAAACATACAAAATCGAGAAGTTGATTATTTGTGTATCTTTGGGTTTATATTTATATTCATTTTCGCATTCAATGCACAGTTGAGGGTTGAATATGGAACTGTAAGGTAAAGACTAGAAGCGAGAACCATTATGTTATAATTTTTTTGTTTTGGTTTTGCTTTTTTTGCATTGAAATGGAGTGTTTGTTTCCTACTTTTTTTTACTATTATATTGCTTCGAAAATCATTCGAATGATCATTCGATTCCTTAAATCATTCAAATACTAATATCTCGATTCTTTAAATCATTCGATTATGCCCAACACTAGTTGAGAGTAAGTCACTAGGTTCTAAATCTGTTCGAGCTGTTGCACCATCAAAAATGTATTATAATTAGTTCTTTGAAACAATTAACTTTTAAAATAGAACTAAGATAATTTTTTTTTTTTTGATTTTGTGAATTTAATTTTTAAAAGACGACTTTAAACTCATCACTTTAATCCATTATAATCAAAACACTTCCTTTCCTATAATTTTCCATAATTTTAAAATATGTGTACGCCTAAGATCAACGTTAATCAAAGTGTCCACCAAAGAACAACCATCTGACTAATAATCATTGTTAAATTCTTTAACACCTCCAAAATCACGAAATATGAATAAAATTCAACTACGAGATCTATCTGAGTACATCAATCAAGTCGTTGTTAATGCGTTCGCCAGATGGACCCTTCTTTTGAATACTCTTCAGAGAGCTAAGAGGAACCAATCGATGTAGACCTAGTTAAAAATTTTGAGCGCCTCGAATAGATCAGTAATGTCGTAAAAAGTTAACGATAATTTTCATGACAGCCAGATGAGTTTAGCTCTAGGAACATGAGTGTAGATATAGCCTGCAGAGATAATTGAATGGACACTTTTCTTAGGGGTTTCCAGACTACTTAGCATTAGAGAACTGAATGATTTTTCGTAGTTATGACACCTGTGTCTTAAGCTTGACAACGACAACATCATAATCAATTATGCTTTTATGACGCATCGTCTCAGTTGCGGGAAATTTTGTTTGTCCCAGAACTCAACCACAATCTTCCCCTTTGACCAAATCTACACCATCTAACCCAATCTTCTCCTCCAAAAAAAAACCAATGTGACTCAAACAATGGAAATAATTACCCATGGAAGCTTTTACCTAAACCACGACCAAGACGAACACCAGGGACGAAGCGTTCATATATTGAGTGGAATGAGTGCTTCCGTTGAACCATTTGATAAAATCGTACCTAGCAAGGAATTAAATTCAAAATTCCAAATTGTATTAATTATTAATTTGTATCATTTACTCTGTAAATTACATTCCAACATCATAAACATTATCATCTTTTACTAAAATTACTAAAGGAAATCAAATCTCTCTCCTGTTATTACAACTTAAAATGCCACACTGCAAACAAACTGAGAATGCTCAGCATCACTCCATTATTTATAATGCTCAATCTCATGAAAGTTCTTGCTAAAATGCTTAACAGCTATGCATTCCTTATTATCGCTTTCTTAACTCAATTTCAAAATACCCTTTCACTCCAAGTCAACTGAAAATATACCTACAACATCACTCACCAATATTCACAAAATGCTCAAACAACAATTTTCTCAAACAATATATAGAATGCACAACAGCTGGGCATTCCATTATTTCGCATACTTAACTTAGATCTCAACCCAAAGTCAAAATAATTTTGTCTCGTTTCTTGTCTTTTGCCCAATGTGTGAAGAATGAGTTGAGTGAATGCATTACGAGAATTTCCTACAAGGCATAGATAGAAAAACAAAGATGTATCTATTGAGTTGCTTATCGTCTCAATGGGTTTAATTTCATAATGAGTTTAATTTCATGGACAAAAGGGGTAGAAAAGTTTTATTTTAATGTGTGTGCAAATTTAGGTGCAATTCATAACTATCAGAAAACAAACAAATATGAATTTAAAAGGTGGTAGTTTTTTAATTATTTTCGTGGCGATAAATACAATCCACCTGTTTTCTGTTTATTTTTTGTTATTATAAAAAAAAGTGGTCAAAAATAGTTATTCTAATATTCATATCTGAGGTTTCTTGACATTCCAGCAGAAATATAGCTAAAGGTTATTTTCAATTATGAGATTTTAAATCAAAAGAAACTTTAAGGAATCTTAAGATTTTTAATATCCCGTAATAATGGCATCTGTAGAGCGATCATATTCATGTTTTAAGAGAATTAAATATTTTTTTAGAAATAAATGTGGACAAGAAAGGTTAGTTTCTCATCAAATCGTACTTAGATAATTTTGCCGTAAAAGAAAAAGGATAAATCTTTGCGCAAGGCATCAAGCTCTCTTTTTTTAATTAGACTTTACTGTAATATATTATTTATGTATATTATTTTATGTGTTTTACCATTAAGTGGAATTTAAAAGTTTGGATCTCAAAGGTCTTTAATTTTTGGTTTTATGTTCAGTGCTTCCGCTATCGAAAAAGTCACGCCTCGTGCCTGACGAACACCAATTTCAGTTGACATGTCGACTTGGTCACAAAATATTAACTGCCAGAATCGCTCTAGACAATAACAGGAAATTCCATAAATTTTGGTCCAATTATACTAATAATTAATTTCTTTATTCTTACCGGCTTAAAAATTTTTGACGAGACTATCAGGAATAATGGATTGAGAGAACTGAAAGCTGTCATTCATACAATGGATAACTTTTTCGTAATTAATAATAATATTAACTTTCATTTCATAAACAGTTCATCCTAATCATGTTCATCGACATACTCAGATATTTAATAAATGCTGAAACCTATTTTCTGACCGACCGCGACACGTCACGACGTTTAACTTACTCACTTAGTAGTCAACCGGAAAAGGGGTCTTCATATAACTTTACGGTATGGATTGCTTAAAAAACGGATGCTGAAGGAAATAAGAAATACAGAATGGTTATCAACTATGGAACATTAGATCTCGTAACTGTTACCAAAAAATATCTAATCTCAAAATCAAATAAGGTTTTGTCGAATCTAGGTAAAAGTAAATAATTCACTATAATTGATATTAGGAGTGGATTGCACCAATTAGATTCTTCTTAGGGAATCCCAAATCGAAATAACAGCATTTCTTGTAAGTAACGGGAAATTTGTATTCATTCGACTTCCATTTTGCTTGAAAAACGCACTATCTATATTCTAACAAGCTCTCGATTACATGCTACAGAATAAAACAGGTGTCGCTGCTAGATCTGAAGAGGATCACTATAAAGATGTCGATCTTGTCACTTATATGTTAGAAGAGTAAAATAAGTGAATTAGAAAAATAATTTTTTTCTCATAACCGAAAAACTTCACTATAAACTAGCTAAAGAGAATATTGTATCAGATCGAGGTGAATCGCCATATAGGTGAACAATGTACGTGGTAGACCAGGAGGCCTGGATGACCCATTTAGGAAAAGACTAAGTGCAGCAGGCACAAAATAGTACTTCCGGTTTCTTGCAGAGGCAGGGGCGTATTTACCCTAGGGATAAAAGGGCTACAGCCCGGGGCGGCACGGCTGCCAGGGGCGGCTTGCGCTTGGCCAATTTATAATATTTCTTGAAGCGATTGAACTTTCAAAACATACAAGCAAAAGGGCGCAAGCCACCCCTAGCAATTGGCCAATTTAAAGTTTTTTTTTGAAGCGATTGAACTTTCAAAACATACAAGCAAAAGGGCGTATGCCGCCCATAACAATTGTCTAATTTACAATATTTTTGAAGGATAAACAAGAAATACAAAGATGTAAAAAAATACGATTCTTTGAGTTTTTCAAGCATGACAATTTTTTCAGTGCCATGAGTGTCCGGCTGTAAGAGAGTTCACTGTAACATGTCACTCACTTTTTTCACCATTTACTATTCTTATTTTTTATAAACAAATTTTTATAATGAAAATTCATAATAAAAATATTTACAGACATGTACCTATTCTGTGGAACAAATTCCAATGAAACGAAAACATTATCTAAAAAAAAACACTTGTTGCTATGTAGCTCTACAAAAATGGGCTGGAACGGATCTTAATTTTTTGTTTCTGAGCCATCTACAACAAGTCCTTTTTTATTAAAAAAAAAGTATAAAAATCCATCAAGCCGGATTCTAGATAAGGTCACACACAAATTTTGAATCTTTATATACCTAGCAAATCATGCCTCATTATTTTCTAGTTCTGGCTAAATCGTGTCCCTACAAATACCCTTCCCTTCGTCAATAGTTTTGAACGACTTAAGAAACAATATATATTTTTATTGGTTTTTGTACAAAAGTTTATAATGATGGATAAATAAAAAGATAGGTATTATTTTAAAAACTTTTGGCGCAAAATTTTAATCAAATTTAGCATCATGCTACTCGTATCTCTAACATTTTACTAAAGTTAAAATCGTCGAATACCTATTTTTCCTTTTTAATATCGTGCTCACTTGTCCCAACTGAAGTCCCTTGAGACAGAAATATTGTCTTAATTTTGGCGTTCTATACTCAAGCAATTCAATATTGTATAAAAAAAAAATTCAAGATATAGACGTTGCAACTTGCAACTGTGTCCAGGCTGCGTATTGCCAAACTGTATATCAGCACAGATCTCCTTAGTCTGTGCTCAGCCATTTTCTGCTCACCGAATTTGAAAGTATTGTATAGCAAATTGTATGCTACCACAGAGCGCTCTGTGGTCACATGCAGTTTGCTTGTAAAATATTAAAAAAGCTGAAGCAAACTATATACTATTTCAGATCGAGCAAAGTACCTGTGATTACAGAGCCATCGTTCACGTTGGTGTGGTTATTGTGTGTGGTGTGTGGTGCCGTGACATAAGGCCAAATTTGTTTTTGTGACTTAAGGCCAAACATAAAATGTAGTATGCTCTTAATTTGAATGAGCATTCTGTAGTCTTTCTATTATACGAGTAGAGCGTCGGAGCTCTGTACTGATATACAGTATGGCAATACGCGTCCAGGCTCTACGAGGCACTCATATCATTTGTGAGAGAAAAACGAGAATGCTTTGATGTTTTAGAAGAGATAGGAAAAAGCAAAACCTCTGGAAATTACAAAACGGACCACAAAAAGAATCGTCAAGAGGAAAAAACGAGATAATGAGTGTCGCGAAGGGAGGTTCTTTTTTTTTGGTCATGAAAATTCCAAAATAAATACGTTCATTTCTATTTGCGACCATAATTGAGTGCGCTGAAGAGAAGAAATTCATCCTATGAAGTAAAAACAAATGGTTTTATTTTTTATCTAAGCTTGATCACATGAGTGAAGAAGCAATTTGAAAAAATGCAACCACTCTTCAGAAATTATACCCGGTTGATCTAGAGGAAGATTTTCAAGAAGAGTGTGAATTTACTTAAACATTTTCTGGAGCAAAACAACTCTGAAAATATGAGTTTAAGGCAGCTTAACCTTTATATAAGAGAAAAAGGAATGAAGTAAGCATTTTTATATGCTGAGGTTGCTTTAAGAATATACTTGTGCACTGCAAAGTGAAAAGCTGTGTAAATCGTACATTTCAAATGATCAAATCGTTCAACAATCGATAACGAAAATGATTCGATCATTTGAAGCGATCGATCATTTGATCATTTTCATTTCACTCAAATGGTTCAATACTGTTCCGATTCGATTTTCATTTCGATTTGGATGATAAGATTGAGTTGAGGCTTTCACAAAATACTCTATATTGTAAAGCCATAAATTGCCAACTGACATCGAATGATGGCTACTACGTGTATGTCCATTGATTAAAAACCTTAAAAAAATTCAAGATAAAGAGATTTCATTTGTTGCTCCTTGAAAGATCAATTTTAGGACTAATAGTTACTGAATGACTTGGTACTATCGAATAAATTAACTTTTGGATACTATCGCATACATATGTAAGTCGAAAGTTTTTATTCGATAAGTCTCATTACTAGTTCAATTCCCACAGTAAACATACCGGATCCTGGGCCCATATCGCGTAAGAGCAAAGTGATCACTAAATTAATTGATTGCCGTTTTGACAATCGCTCTCTCTATATTTCTTCATTGATATGATAGAGACAGCTATATTCAAAATGACAATCAAAAAATTGACAATCAACTATCACCTTACGCGATTCCACCCGTGATACCTCAAATAACACCAAATCGAATCGAGTAAATCATGGTTAATCGAGTTAATTGATGTTAAAGATCGAGACTCATGGAAATGATTGAGATTAAAATAGAAAAGCGAGAAACGAGAATCATCTAAACGATTGAGATTGGGATCGATTAAAATGAAAATTTGTGATTTCGATCATCAATATTCGTACTTTTCGATAATCGGATCGAAAAAATCGAATCGATCCTGATTGACACAGCTCTACTGTAGTGACGAATTGTAGTGCAGAAAGATCGTTTTCCGTATTGAAACGAATAAAAACCTATTTACGGTCTCGGATTAGCGTCTTAATAGTTTAGCTTTATTAAATATAGAAACTGAACTGACAAAAAATTTAGATAACGAATCTATTGGTTATGAATTTTGTGATGAATGTAGACACACAAAAAAAACTTGAAAACATCAAATATTATGCATTTTGTGTTTTTTTATTATTATTTTTTATTACTTTATTTTCATTGTTCTAAAGGGCAGCAAAATTTATCAGCCCAGGGTGCCAAATCCTTAAATACACCTCTGTTCAGAGGGGATCCCCCGCAGGAAACTAGGAAGAGGGTAGACCAAAGAAAGGACACGAAAAGCGTCAACAAAAGCCTAGGACAGGGTAAGAGGAAATGCCATCAACTAACTCTTCTCCTAAGGAAAAAAGTAAAGTAACCTAGGATGACGCCGACAGCGAAATCACTTACGAGACTAAGCACCGATAAGGTTAAACCCGTCGAATAAAGGCCCTCCTATGCGAGTGAGGCCTTGAGCGTCAGAATTGCTCTTCTGCCGAAGAAATACCCACAGGTCGCTTTGAATACCGAGGATCTATCGGCACCTTGGGAGGCAATCATTGATAAGGTCTCTTTAGGCTGGAAGCATAAGCTGAAGTTGAATGGACTCCACTTTAGAACTAGTGAAGTTCACTACGGACAACTTAGAGTTAGCAATGATCCAGGAACGCTGGACCTATAAGGGTCAGGTAAGAAGGCTTACAGGTAGCGATTCTAAACTTATATGGGACACGAAAGAAGACTTGCCCAAAACTTGCATAAAAATAAGAAATAACATATATATCTGGTTCCGATACAGTCCCAAATAATCATAGAGGAAGGTATCGATACAATAGTTGCAACCTACTTTGCTGGTGATGAAGTCAACATTTCACCGACAGATATACGCAGGCTGGCGGATTACTGCAATCAAAAAAAGCTACCAGTACTGAAAGGATGTGGTGCCAATGCTCACCATAAAATATGGGGTAGTACCGCCATAAACCAAAAGAGTGTGTACCTTTTATACTTTATGCTGGTCAAAAATCTAGAAATATTTTTAATTCAGGGAATACCCCACTTTTGTTACTGGACTAGAAAAGAAGTCTTAGGCATAACTTTCGGTACTCCGAACCTGTGGCGTACGCAGAGGGGGGCTTAAGGGGCTCCAGAACGTTCCGAAAAGAACACTAAGAAACTCTCTTTTTCTGTTACATTTTAGAGTGACCAACTAATTTAAAATAAAACACTAAAAGCTTTTAGCAGTATTATAAATTGAATTTATACATCCCTTTTCTTGACCACTATATCTTCGAGCTCAGTGAACGTTTCGGAACACAGTTTTTAAATATCTGTCAACTGCAGACATTTTTGCCGAGCTTTATTATCAGTGCTACGATACAAGAAATTGAAAAAGCTGTAGAGTCAATTCAGTACCATGATATTTCGAAAAGCTGCCTTCAACTTGAAACAGAGGTAGACAATATTCTCATACTTATTTTTCAAAGTCAACGGGCCGTATTCATAGTCCCTTTTAATTATTACTTAGTTAAAAGAAAAATTAAACTGGAATTTTCCAACAATTATTTTAATTTTTGTCATGCACTATTTTTGACGTTTGGAATATTTTGTATTAATTGACCTTATTTTAACTGTAGTTAAGTAAAACACGAGTTTAGCCAAACACTATGAAAACACCCAAATAATAATTCGTACCTATTAAAAGAATTTCTTTTGAAAATTTTAACTTGTCTTTTTCATTGTATTAGCTATAATTGCTACTTTAAATTATAATATAAAACATAACATACAATATAACTGTAGCTCACAGAAAAAAAGAAATTCTATAAATATACATATATAAATATGAATAAAATTTTGGAATTCATGAAATTGTGGCCAAATTTGTACAAAAAAACATGTTTGTCAACACTGAATCTTATAGAAAAAAATACCACAAAAACAGAAAAAAGCACCTTCGACATATATTAGCTTTAAGTATGCTGCACATTGAAAAGGTACTATCATAGGAATATATTGATGGATTGATTGATCATTATTAGTAATAAATAAAGTTGCAACTTCGGTTTCACTTCTATCAGCAAAGGCTTATGTTTTAAAAGTGCCCATCAATAAGAAAATGTTGAAGATAATTAATCTATGTACCTTAAAGATATTAAAACATGACAAGAAATTATTCTTAAGTGTGATTTTCAATAATAAGCAATATATAAAATAAAATTACTACCATTTTGTTGGTTAAATTATATACCACTTACCCGCAGTCCTTGCTAAAACAACTTAAGTCAAGAACAGTTTTTTAGGTTTTTTTCATTATTTTTATTAATAAACTGAATTTTTTTCGCTTTTTAATTTTCTTACCACTAAAATACTTAGTTAAGCATAAAAAAGTGGTTTGACTCATTTGTTTGAGCATGAAACAGTTTTTATTGATTCCTGAAAAATTCTAATTGAATGACTTATGAGGTTTTTGAAATGACCGATTTAATTGAAATCACAAAAATGACACCTAACCTCAAATATTCAAATAGTTTTATACTTCATATAATAATGACAGAAGAAAAAAAAAAAACAATAAATATAGAAAAATTTCAAACAGTTGAAACTACAGTGAATATTGGAAAACGTGAACCCCCCAAAACGTGAACTATCCTAAAACGTGAACACCGTAATTTTTACATTGACTGCTCTAAAACGTGAACAAATCAAAAAGCTCTAAAACGTGAACAGACATTTTTTCAACATTTCTACATAAAAATGCACTAAATTAATTTTTTTAAACTTCGGGGGCCCCATAAATTTGACATTGCGTAATATGAAATATTTAAAAAGGCTTTGGAATGGTGTTCAGATGAAAGTTTTGACCAAAGCGATACAAACGCCTAAGAGAAATTGTAGTTAATAAAATATTTTGACAAAAATTAAAAATTTTGTTTGTCAAATAAAACTTTTATTTGTAAAACGTTCTAATTTAAAAATGGAATCTAATAAATTTTTTTAATAACCCGTAGGTACCAGTATGAACTCGTAGGTACCAGTATTTGTAAAAATGTAAAAAAAATCATAAATCTATACTACTGCAAGCATAAAGAAGATAAAATGAAAGAAAATGTGTTTTATTTAAAGAGGAGTAGTAAGACAATACGGTAGGAATACTATTTTAATCATAAAATGTTACATTCCAAAACATGAACAATCTCAAAAACATGAACACCCTCGGTTTTAATTAGTTCACGTTTTCCAATGTTCACTGTATAGTCAATCGGAATGGATATTGACATGACCGTCGGTAATTTTTTATAATAAAAAGTAGCCTATGTTACTTCTAATACCTCCAAGAATATGTGTACAAAGTTTCATGATGATCGGTTTAGTAGTTTTTGCGTGAAAGCGTAACAAACAAACTTACATTCACATTTATAATATTATATATATATATAAATATATAATATATATATAATAATATATATATATATAATATATATAGAAGGGATTATTTAGTTCACTTTCCACATCAAGGGCAGGGGGACTTTTTTCGATAGTTATAAATACAAAAGAAATGCACTGGTTCCAAAAATTAATTATTATATTATATGTAATTATTTTAGTTTACATAGGCCAAAACAAGAATTTGTTAGAACCAGGCATTTTTTTTTTCGTTCTAGTTGTTTAATGGAATTAAGTGGCTGGCTTGACAGCACAGAGCCTCTAACGAATAAGTATATATTTACAATTATTAATGTAATATGGAAAATACAGTCATAGTTATATAATTAAAGCAATAAAAGGTTATTTTTGAAATGTGTTTTCCTTTTAGTTATATCCTCTGTCTTAACTTTACTGTACAGATAATAATTCATCAAACTGAATTCGGATCTTAATCTGGTTCTGACTATATCCGCACAGTGTTGAATCTCAACTCCTATTTAATTATCCGGATATCCGACGCTATCCAGATAGTTGGGATATCAATTTTTTCATTCATTTTCATATGTATCCGGATATCCGAATACTTTGAAGATTCGGATATGGTTGAAGTACTAATAGCACTTTCATCCCATTGTTTAATCAACAATTGGCCAAGCAACTAAAAGGTTTTTCATTGAGCGTTTTTCTCTTTATATGTTATTTACTTAAAAGTCCCATGTATATTCTTTTGAACGGAATATAACATTAATTTTTCTGCAGCGGCTTCGCTGGATGGCGCGCATCCATGGCGTCCATTTTTCCATAACTTTGGTGCATAAATCAGACTGAATTTAGTCAATGGCATTGGTAACTCTGAGCTCCTATACATTAGTTGAAATTTATACTATAATTTATTATACAAACTCAGTACAGTAATCTAGGAGTGTCAACGAAAATACTAAGAGTTCTTAAAACTTTCTATGGTGGAAACATGACCGCTGTCTGGGATGGAAATATTCTATCTGAATGGTTCCCTACGGAAACTGGAGTAAAGCAGGGTTGGCTACTTAGTCCACTGTTGATCTATTTATTTCTGGATGACCTTGTAGAATATCTTACGGATGGAGTAACTTTTGTTGGGCTGAAAATAAAACTTCTTTTATACGCTGATGATATTGTTATCTTAGCAGAAAGTCCAAATAAAATGCAGCTGATGATAAACCAACTGCAAAGATACTGTAGAATGTGATATCTACAGCTGAACACTGCTAAGTCAAAGATTATGATTTTTCGGAATGGGAGATATGCCACAAATGAGAAATGGAACTGCCAAAATGAAGAACTCGAAAAAGTCAAATAATATAAATATCTCGGTGTGCTTTTAACATTTAACCCCACAAGTATCGTTCAGGAAATATCTGCACGAAAAATTGAAGGAATCCAAACGAGCGATAAACTGCAGCTGGAGAGGAGTCCTTAACAAAAAATAAATCACGCCAAGCGCTAAATATAGGGTCTTCGAAGCAGTGATGAGATCAATCAGCAAGTCTGGGGCATCTACCAATTTGAAGAAGTGGAAAAGCTGCTCAGATACTTCCTCAAGAGAATTTTCAGACTTCCGTACAACACCCCAAACTACATGCTCCATCTTGAGACTGGCCTGCATCCACTTTACATCTACACTCTTGGGCTACACTTCGCTTACATCCGGAAAGTTATAAAGTAGCCAAATACCTTCAAAGCAGAAACTTACAGCTTTTTAGCGAAAATGCTGATGCCTTAAGCAGATCGCAGCAAAAACTAATAAAAAGATTGGAGACTCCACACGCGATGAATTTCGGATGCAAAGCCAAGAGAACCCAACGAGGAGCACTTATAAGCTACTTAGCCACAACGTTGGAAACAAAAATTATTTTTGCGACAACAACAGCATTGAGGTGAACTTCTGACCCTCAACTACCTGCCTCACAGGATCGATTTAAGCCCGGAGTGCACTTTGTGTAATCTAAAAACTCGAGAAGATATCCAGCACTTTATAGGAATATGCCCGATTCTCAAGGAGATACGAGCATTTAAGTTCATGACCTGGCATTTTACCAATAGAACTATGAAGCATGTGTTTTGGATAACCAATATGCAATATATATTGCAAAATAGAGTACTGCGTCATCATACTTATAAATCTAATCGGCAAGATAAAGCAGCCAGTGGCGTACACAGAGGGGGGCTTAAGGGACTCAAGCCCCCCCCCCCCCCCCCCCAAGCGAAATGATATATTTTGCTAAGCTTTCATATGTATAATATCGACGTTTTTTTTTATTTTTTATTATTTTTTCGTTTAAATTTTATATTTGTTTAATTTTAGCTTTAACAATATTCTTTAGTTTTAATTTAAAAAGTCAACGGGCCGTATTCATAGTCCCTTTTAATTATTGCTTAGTTAAAATAAAATTTAAACGTTTATTTTAATTTTTGTCATGCACTATTTTTGACGTTTGGAATATTTTTTATTGATTGATCGTATTTTAACTGTAGTTAAGTAAAACACGACTCTAGCCAAACACTATGAAAACACCCAAATAATAATTCGTACCTATTAAAAGAATTTCCTTTGAAAATTTTAACTTGTCTTTTTCATTGTATTAGCTACAATTGCTTGTTCTACTTTAAATTATATTATAAATCATAACATACATAACTGTAGCGCACAGAAAAAATGAAATTCTATAAATATACATATGAATAAAATTTTCATATACCCCTATTACCGTTGATTAAATTGATTCGATAAATATTCGATTTTTGTCATTAAAACTTGAAAAATAAAGTTTTATTCTTTACAAAACAGCTGTTGGAAATGTTTAGACAACATTGGTGAAAGGTGTTATATAACAAGCAAAGTTTTTAAAAGTAGTTTTATTTCAATATTTATTTAGATATGGAAACAAATGTGGAAGGATGAAACCGAAAGTGCAATACCAGAAACTGTTCTAGCGTCGTCGCTTCCATTTTGCAATCGGGATGTGTATCCTCATTTAAGAAAATATTTGAAGTACTTTGTGTGCTACCAGTGACGTCTGCTGAGCCAGAACGTTCATTTTCAACTTTGAGACGGTTAAAAACGTGGCTGAGGGCCACAACAACTGAGACCAGGCTCAACGGATTAGCTTTGTTGAACATTCACAAAGAAATCGAAGTTAAACCTGAAGATGTGGTGAATGCATTCGCAAATAAAAAAAGAAAGAAGAATAGATCTAATTTTTTCACCAAAATATCATACTTAAATCTGTTTTTTTTTTTTTAAATCAAAAATATAAAAAAAAGTTTACAAAGAAATAAATAAATAAAATTCATTTCATACTCGTAACTTATTCATACATATATAAGGCGGTTGATAGTAAGAATTGCCTTTCATTTTTTGATAGTTTTAGTGATACCTTGAAGGAAATTTTTTATTAATTTTTATCACTGAGACAATTGATTCGGTCACGGAAGTTAAAATAATAGTGAACTAGTGAATTGGTAACACATGGGGCTTAAAATTTAGTGATAATGTTATCATATTTGTATTTATTTAGATGTGAGCAGATCCTCCAAATTACATACCTGCTCGATTTTCGCCATTATAAATTCTACTTCTGAATTTTGGTCTTGATTAACTGCTGGAGCCCACGTCACGGACGAACTTAAAGATGTTGGTGGAGCATTAGTAACATGTATTGCTTGATGATGAGATGATTTTGACTTCATCGCAGCAGACAGCTCCAACTGTAACTCCTCACATCGTACCGTTTCCAGGGCAACCTTGAATAAACAAATAATTTGATAAGCTTCTGAACTTCTCTGCAAAACTTTTGTAAATATGTATGTAATTAAAATTAATGAAAAATTTACATACATATATGTATTGCAGTTAGTACGTACATAAGTACAAACATACATCAGACCTTACACAAGGTCCGGTAGTTCGGTGAGTTATTTAAAATGTTGACGTAATGAATAATAATCTTTTGCCGATCTTAAGCAATGAACAAAGAAAACAATCATTCCTTAATAAAAATAATGTCAAGCAGCTCAGATTCAGAAGAGGAATTATTTCTTCTATTTGCTATATTACGAAATTCTCGTAAAAGAAAAAGAAGTTGGGTACATGCCCGGCTGTGCCGGGAGCTAGAATAAAATATCTCGAAGGCCAACAAACAGAAGACCTACCAATGCGGAATTTATGATAAGAGACAAATTTCTCTCATATTTCAATGACAATAATTAAATATGTATGTAAGACAATGTTCTTATACGATTTATCACCCATATCGTATAGACAAGGGTAATTTCTCACCAATTCAATTAATTTTTCCATCTTGAAATAATTTACAATTTCTTTGACTGCCGCAGCGTTAGAAATAATCTGTAATTTCACACAACGTCGCGTTTCACCGCCGCGTTGCAACGCCATGGTGAATTCAACGCGGCGTCAAAAACGTGTTCAGTGTGACTTGGGACATGTATTCCAATGTAATACAACGCTTCGTTTGAACGCGGCGGTGAAAAGCGGCGTAAAAACGCGTTCTGTTTGACCGAGCCTTTAGTTTTCGATTACAATTTACAAGAAAGTATTCTATGCGTTTTTCGAATGAATAAATTCAGAACCGTTTTCAAAATAAATTTAAATTTATCAATTTATTTCGAACTTGGTAATTATAATCAATTGGTGGCTCCGTTAGAATTTGAAAATTTTACGTCAAAGAAAAATTGTTGCACCACCATTTTAGATTTCGATCTAACTACGTGAGAATATCATTTAGATTTATTCAAAAGAAAGAAATCCAGCATCAGTTAATATTCACATACGCATAAAGATAGCAATAAACGACAACAACCAGAAAAAAAAAAAAAAACACAATTTAATATTCGCAACCTTTTTCCGGACCTTAAATCTCGTAATTCACATTCGTTAACATTACAAAGCAATACTTTCTAGTTGGAGAAATATGATAAAAAAGACACGCTCTATTTAGCTATAGTCATCAGATATTGGTCTACTCTACATTATAACCAAATAATGAACAATTTTTAATTTAGTCTTGATGGTGACAACGCCCCCATTCATTAGGAATAATAGAAGCTAATCCTTAATCTAACTTAAATATAGGGGAGAAGGGGGTACATTTGACACTTAGTTTTTAGAAGTCTGTATTTCCGAAAACTGTTAATGTATTCCATTGTTTTGTTTTGTATTTGATTTATTGATTATTCAAGATTATGCTAACATTTATATTTTTTTGCTTTAAAACATTTCCACATTTTAAAGAAAAATATTTTCTAAAAAAAGTCATTTTGTCAAAAGTGTCCCGGTAGTGGGCTTTAAAAGGGTACATTTGACAATGGTGGATTAGACCACACATCGTGTGCATTAAATTTCTAAAAGAATCAACGGATCAAGTACGTCTGTTGTTTGAATAGTAAAAAAGTAAATTTTTGTTTTCGAACAATTTATTAAATAATATAACGAAAAAAATAAATCAATAAATTCACTTTATAAAAAAAAACAACAATAATAAAAAACATAAATTATTTCATTTATAAACATAAAAAATAAAATGTACGACTGGGTCGCACGAACTTGCTCCTATGTAATAGACTATTAATTTTAAAAACGAATGTTATTAGAGAAAACTGTTCATAAGGATAAAATTAATTTTTTAAATTCTTTTAGCGACAAAAACAGAATGATATGCAAATATGAATTTATGCAAGAACCAAAATTATAAGTTCTTGTAGTGGTTTCTTAAAAAAAAAGCTTTTATATACAAAATTTTTGTATGCTAACTTTAAGTTTTCATTACTGTACGAATAAAAATTAAATTTTCAAAAAAAATTTAGACGCATCTCTACAAAAAATTTCATTAAAATCCGTCATGTCGATAATGAGTAATTCAAAATTTAAAAAAATAGTTCTATGGTAGGTACAAGCTGTAATATCTTAATTTTAATTTTTTTTTTATTAAATTAAAGATCGTTAAAATTAATTAAAAGAAAAAAATTTTTATCAAAATTCTAGGCTCCGTTTTCGAAAAAAATACGATTTTTGAAAGTCATTTTTTGACATTTGTATGGTGGGTAACGCCATCAGTACTGCTTAATGCAAGCATTTGTAACAATATTTCTTTTCTCTTCGGGTTTTTCACCTTTAGATACTGGGAAACATCAGCTTGTTGCAGTCATCATTTAGTGTGGTGTTAGTTGTTAGTAAATAAATATACATACATATAGCCTAACACTCTACTAAAAAAACGAACAAATATGACAAACAAAGAAATAATAAATATTAATCTACTATCTGTAGCTACAAAAATAACTACAAGTCAAATAATACTAGCAATAAAAACAATAACGTTACGAGCAGTTTCGAATACTTAATGAGAACGCCCATACAATCTGTGCTTAAGTGTAAGCTTTGAGTAATTTAAATCGAAAACATCATGGTTTATATTAGCCTCATGTTTCATACGTGTCAAAGGCTCATTGAGATCATAATTGATCATCATCATCATCATCGGCTCGACAACCGGGTTCCGGTCCTGGCCTCTTTCAACAAGTCTCTCCACCTATCCCGGTCTCTAGCCGACGTCATCCAGTTGCGCACCCCAAGGCTTCGGGCGTCCTGGTCTACGCCATCTCTCCAGCGCAAGCATGGTCTACCACGCTGTCGTCTACCATAGAATGTACCACAAAGAACTTTCCGAGCAGGTTCCTCTTCGCTCATGCGAGCTAGGTGCCCTGCCCACCGGAGTCTACGGAGCTTAATTTTTGTCACGATATCTGCTTCTAGGTAGATTGCGTACAATTCATGATTGTACCGTCTCTGGAATCGTCCTTCCTCACATATGGGGCCAACAATTCTCCTTAAGACTTTTCTCTCGAACGCAGCTAAGAGGTCGGAGTGCCTTTTGCTAAGCACCCAAGTCTCGGATCCATATGTGAGTACTGGCAGGACCATGGTCCTGTACAGCAGCAGTTTTGAAGTTATGGTGAGATTTCTGGATTTGAAGAGCTTTGACAGACTATAGTAGACTATAGTAGGCTCTGTTGGATTTGAGAAGCCGCCCGCGTATTTCTTCTTCTATGTTGTTATCGGCTGCTACTATTGACCCAAGGTATTTAAAGGATTGCACCACTTCAAATTCGTGCTCCGCTACCTTGATTGTTTGACCAACTGTTCCTCTCGCATTCGACGCCACCATGTACTTTGTTTTACCTTCACTAATGTGCAGCCCCAGATTTTGTGCCGCCTGCTCGATCTGGATGAAGGAATCGTGTACAGCTTGTTCGGTTCTTCCGATGATGTCAATGTCGTCTGCGTAAGCCAGTAACTGGCTGGACCTGTTGACGATGGTCCCTCTTGTTGCCGTGCCAGAGTCACGGATTGCTTTCTCCAACGCCAGGTTGAAGAGGAGGCAGGCCAAACCGTCCCCTTGTCGGAGTCCATTAAAGATGTTGATTGGTCTGGATAGCAATCCGGCTATTTTTACTTGGCTTGTTACGTTGGTCATGGTCAACCTACATAGTCGTGTCAATTTATTTGGGATGCCGAATTCTCTCATGGCTTTGTAAAGTTCTACCCTGGCTATGCTATCATAGGCTGCCTTAAAGTCTATAAACAGATGGTATGTTGGGATGTTAAATTCTAGACATTTTTCCATCGCCTGCCTAAGGGTAAAGATCTGATCAGTTGTTGATTTGCCTGGAATGAAACCACACTGATATTGCCCGATGACGGTTTTAGCGTATGGGGTTATCCGGTCTTGTAGGATAGAGGAGAGTATCTTATAGGCGGTACTCAACAACGTGATACCTCTATAATTGCTGCAAGTTGTGACATCTCCCTTCTTATGTATGGGGCATATTAAACCTTTTCGCCAGTCTTCTGGCATTTCTTCCTGCTCCCATACCTGTACTATAATCATGAATTGCTTGACGTAAGGCTGGCCCGCCGTGATGGAATAATTCGGCTGGTATGCCATCGACTCCCGGGGCTTTGTTCTGCTTAAGCCGGCCTATAGCCTTCTCAACCTCTCCTATGCTTGGTGGCGGCAACATAGGGTATTCGTAGTGGAGCCTCCACTTCTGCAGTGAGCTGACCATTTAGCAATTCATTAAAGTACACTTCCCATCGCTCCAGTATGCTTTCAGGATCGGTGATCAGATTTCCCTCTCCGTCCTTGCAGTATGTGCAGCGTGGTGTGTACTGCGTCATGTTTGGGACGGATTGGTAGAACTTCCGCGCCTGGTGCGGACCTCGCTCTCGGCTGTTTTCTATTTCACAGATTAGGTTCTTCTCCCAGGCTGATTTCTTTTATCTGTGAAGCCGTTTTTCTGTTCTTCTGAGCTCTTTATATTCCTCTTCGCGTGCCCGCGTTCTATGAGATTGTTGCATTGCTCGGTACGCAACATTCTTACGTTCAGTCGCTAGCTTGCATTCATCATCAAACCAGTCGTTCCGATTTTTACGACTGCTGCCTAAGATGGAGTTGGCAGTACTAATGACAGTATTTTTAAGACGTGTCCACTTCTCATTTACGCCCAGCATACTGGCTCCAGGACTTACTCTCCCTAAATTAGGTGTTTCTATGGCGAGTCCTAACGCATTACCAAAGGTGTTACTGGTGTTTTTATTGCGCAGGGCAGCCGTGTTGATTCGGACCTGATCGGCGGATGCAATGCGTCTTCGCAAGGCAATCCGCCCTCGGAAAACCATACCAACAAGATAGTGATCCGAGTCGATATTGGCACCTCGGTACGTTCGTACCGTCATCAAGTTCGAGTAGTGGCGACGGTCTATCAACACGTGGTCTATTTGGTTACGAGTGACTCCATCAGGTGATACCCAGGTGGCTTTGTAGATATCTTTACGCGGGAACCTGGTACTCGCAACTACCATGTTTTTCGATGCTGCCAATTCTAAGACTCGAAGTCCATTGTCATTAGTGTTCTCATGCAAACTATGGGTGCCTGCGTAATGCCTGAATACCGGCTCCCGACCTATTTTTGCGTTCAAATCCCCAAGGATGATTTTAACATCATACCTTGGACAGGCATTGAGAGCCCTCTCGACTTGTTCGTAGTAAGTCTCTTTTTCTTCGTCTGAGGACTCCTCCGTAGGTCCGTGAACGTTAATGAGGCTGATGTTCGTAAATTTGCCTCGCACGCGAAGGGTGCATAGCCTTTCGCTTATAGCGTTAAAGCCGATGATAGGAGACTTCATTTTTTCGCTGACTAGGAAGCCTACCCCGAGCACATGGTGTTTTGTATGACAGCTGTAGTATATGTCATATTCTTTCTTCTGTAAAACACCATTCCCTGTCCATCTGATTTCTTGAAGAGCTGTTATGTCAGCTGAGCAGCTCGAGCTCTATAGAGCGATCGTACGTTCCATAAGAAAATTCGTAAATCGTTTTTCCTTTTTCTTTGCGTAGGTTGTCGTCGTGAAATCAGTCCGTTTCCGAGGCTTGTTGTCGTTCTCGAAATTCATTAAGTTTTACGGGACAGGGAATTAACCTGTCGCCAACCTGAGGAACCAGCCTGATCATATTAGCCAAACCTTTTTTAAAAGGCTTGTTTCTAGCGGCCGCCGCGAAGAGGCTATGATCACACTTCCACCAGTCCCAAATAGTTACGGCACGTGCATGTTTTCGTATGCTACATGTTGTTCCCCCTATTCGTCTGATGGCTGACCGCCATCATAATTGATACGGTGGCACAAAAAAATTGATCAAAATCCGGTGTACCGTTTTTGAGAAAATCTAAAACTAAAAAAAATAGTTCTTTGGGGGGTACCCTCAATATACATTTTTCGGAAAAATTTTTTCATTCAGTACCTAGCTTTAACTAAATAAAACGTGCAGTTTTTGAGAAAAAAAAATATTTAAAAAATTTCGTAAAAAATTCGTACGGCAGGTACCGCTATTTTTTGTCTTAAAAAAAAAAGAAAAAAAGTGTGGGGGGAAAAATTAAAAATGATATCTACCAAGTTTGAAGAAAATCGGCCGAGCCGTTTAGGCTGTAGTCTAACCGACAGACAGACAGACAGAATTGCGAGACCCACTTTTTTAGTCTTTGCTATCATCGTAATGTCAACTTTGATCAAAATCTCGAGTTCGATTTTTTTTACGAATGCATAACTTGCCTTATAGTACCTATAAGACAAGACGCAAGTAAAAATTAGTCCATGTAAATCTTAATTCAAATTAATCGATATTTTTTAAACAATTTATTTAATATATAATTTCCCAAAATCAACGTCAAACAAATACTTTTTGCAAAAGCCAAAGGTGCCCCAAAGGAACTTTGTAAGTTTTTTTTTTTTAATAACTAATATTATATTTTCACAAAACTGGCTTTAATTTATTGAACTTTAGGCATAACAATGATTCACGATAGAAAAATTTACTTCATTAGGTTCACAAATAGCTTACTTACCGGTGGTCAAAAATTAGATCAGAGACACAGAAAACACGAAAACACGTGGTACTCCACGAAGAGTTAAAGTACTGCCAAATTTCATAACGTTTCTTTAAATCAAACTAAGCTTCTTCCTTCATCCAAACTTTTCTTTTTCAAGGGCACGATCATACCGAAAAACGCAAAGTCAAATGTGCCCCGGTGTCAAATGTACCCCAGCTTACCCTACATACGTAGCTCTTATTAAATACATATAGAATTGCAGTTTATTTGAAGGAAGATTAAGGAGAAGAAGTTTTAGGTAGAATGGGCCTGCACACACCAGACTATTTCATCCGGACTAAGAACAGTTTTGTGGGCAAGGGAAGCGAAGTGTGCAGTATGAAACGGACTAAAATTTCAACCCGAAATTTCGTAGATGAACGAAGACTGAAACTAACGCGTACACAACATACAACAACAACAGCATACGCATAGAAATACTAACACATATAAAAGAGGTTTATGTATACATTTCTTCGCTTAGGTTGAAATCATCTCGTGTGTTCTTGGACCAAAGACTAAAACCGGTTTTAGTCCAAAAATTGTTCTTCCCGTGTGTGCAGGCCCAATGAACTGAAAACTGTTCCCCCAGTTTCACAGTGAGAGTTTAAAATTCAATTCATCCGATTTCACAGTCTAATCTGAACTTCAGTCCATTCAACGTAGTTTAAATAAATTGTTTTCTCTTTCTATCTGAATCAAAGAAAAAACAATCAAGGAAAGTTTGCTTTGTTTCAGTTGTGACCTGTGACAGAAAATAAAATTAAGAAATAAAAATAAAAAGAGTGTTTGTACTGACTCGACGTACGTGCGAGTTATAGTCTTTCATCGATTTATTTTGAGTAAAACAATTATATTTTGTTAACTATGTTTATTATCAGAGATCCAGACTTAAACTAAACTTATCAGTTATCACTAATCAACAAAATACCGGTAACTGCTCTACTCATTAGGCTGTCCCGTAAAAATTTAAAATTTTTTCGGAGTATCTTAACATGCGGTCTCCACTAGCGATGAATCCAGAGCATACTTTAAAGCATGCTTTCATCATCGCAAGTAGAGACCGCCATCGCAGCTATATTTCCATAATTATAAAGGCATTGTTGATTTTTGAAATAAAAAACGAATGAATAAGATTTGTTTAAATATTTTAATGTAAAACTTAACAAAAAAATTTATTTCAAGTAAATGAACACTTTTGATTCTGTATTCTTTAATTTTAAGGAGAAATTAAGTAAAAATAACCAATAATTCACTGCGAAATAACTATAAAGGCATTTTTTTTTTTATTTTTAACTAATCTAATAATGTGTATGGTTCCCTTTGTTGGCTATAACTTCTTCCAGACGTCTTGGCATGGAGTTAATAAGGGTTTGAACATAAGCAGGATCAATCTTCTTCCACTCCTCCTGAATTGCACCTTTTATTTCCTTCAAATCCTTGAACTGGCGGCCATGATTAAAAACTTTTAATGATAACTGTGACCACATGTTCTCAATAGGATTTAGGTCGGGATTTAAGGCTGGCCAATCGAGTGTTGTGATTTTCCGAGACTCCAGGAATTCTCTAGTTCTCTTTGAACGATGAATTGCAGCATTGTCTTGCTGAAAAATGAAGTCTCTTGTGGCTATTTCCTCTCGAAAGTTGACCAAAACATCGTCGAGCAGCTGAATGTAATACACAGAATCCATTTTTGTGCTAACGAAGCAAATAGGAGTAGTTCCCTTGTACCCTATGCCTTCCCAAACCATGAGTGACCCACCATCAAAATTTCGACGCTGACGCACTATTGTGGGATCTTTTTTGGATCATTTTTGGATCGTCAATACTTGTGTACACCGTCTGGGCCATCCAAATTAAACTTTTTCTCATCGCTGAAAATAACGGCTTTCCATTCCTCGTCCCAAAATCTATGCTTTTCTGCGAAGCGAAGCCTAGCAAGTTTATGTCCTGGTAAGAGGGCAGATTTTCCGCATTTATTTTCGTAGGAAAGGTTTAACCCCACCTTCATTATTTGCTGCACTCGTCGTACTCCCACTTCCAAGTTCATTTTATCCTTTATTTCTCTTGCAGGCAAATTTTCCCAGAGAACAGCTCTTTTTATTTCCCTTTTGGCTCTTTCGCTCACCAATGGCTTTCTCCCTGATCTTTTAAGAGAACCATACTGGTCACTTTTGTTAACGAAATTATCAACAACACAGCTGGACCTTTCTAACCGTCTCCATGGTATGCCTTAATTTTTCCAATTTCTTCCTGGGTCAAAGATTTTCCACGTGGCATTTTAAAATAACAAACAATTTCTTAAAAAATCGACACAATGGTTTTCCAATAAATTTAATTTTTAATTTTTTTTACTTTTAGTCACATGTGCTCTCGCTAAACCTTACACTTAATTTGAAACTGAGCTATGCCTTTATATTTATTTTGCTTCAAAACAGCAAAAATAACTGTTTTATTTTATTCTAATTCATTTAACATGCGGTAAACAACAAAAGGGTTGCCAGATATTCAACAAATATTTGTTTTTTTAATTTATATAGAAATTAAAAAATTAATTCGCTGTATATGTATATGTAAAAACGCATCAAATAATACTGCCTTTATAATTATTTCAGTGAGTGTACTAAAAAAGTATGCGATGAAATGCCCAGCCACAAAAATCTGACAGTTCTTCTGCTCTCTGCTTTGGCTATTGCGATTGCGATGGATTTATCGCTAGTGGAGACGGCCTGTAACGAAAGACCCCGCAAAAGTTGCGTATTTAATAGCATATACCGGGACAAAAAAAACAAAACAAAAATCGGAGGATACTTTTGGGCCTCTACGCCAGCTGAAATCTTGAAAATCAGCAAATTTGTCCTTATTTTTAATAAAGATATCGGAATATTTGCGTATTGAATAGCATATAACGGGGTAAAAAACCAAAAAGAAATCGAATGGTACTTTTGGGCTTCTCCTAACTCTGATATTATTAATAAACGCCATTTTTTCTTCTATTTTAACATTTTTTTTTTGAGAATTAATTATGTAGGTTAATTATTTATTATGTAGATATTTATAAAAACATAGATATTCTATCAACAATTTCTGCAGGTACCTACTTGACTGACTAGGTATTTTTTCATTTAAGTTTCTTAAAAAAACGTTAAAAACCTTATTTTTTTAACTCCTTACATTCCCAAGCATAAAAGAGTTTTTGTTTGTCCTAACTAGAGCTGGACTCAGCATCGAATACAGAAATCGAAATGATATAAAAGAATGCGTCGATTCCAATTGTGTTTTACAGTCGAATAATACAAATAAAGAAAATCCACTTTGATAAATACATGACACTTAAAAGATACCCAATTTAAAAAAAAAAAAATAAAAGCTATGACAACAGACTGCAAGAAGTGTAAGTGTGATTTCTTTAATGACTGTCATTGTGTAAAGGACAAAAAAGTGCCTTTTAGTGAAAGATCATTTTTAGTGAACCAGAGAAATGGCAGAAAAATGGTGATCGGTGCTATTGACAGGTTGAAACCCAAAAACTTCAAAAGTGACTAATTAAATGCAGTATCAACTTTTTCATACAGTAGATCCGAACGAAACTTTATAGCAAGTCAATCCAACCGAAGTAGTACAGCCACAGCTCTTTTTATCTGAGCCCTCAACGTCAAGATCATCAGGTAAGCAGAATCTTCTTACTCTAGAATCCGTAGCAAGAGTCTGTGATCGATATGGGTTTCCGTACGATCTATTGTAGCAGTTGCTTCAGTAATACCACTCTAGTTTTTGATAAAAATAAAATACATAGAGCCTTGTCAAAATCAGGAGCAAGTCTATCAAATAAGTGCGATAATGTCGTAATTCGCAATATTTATTTTGATTGGGGAAAAGACAAAACTCTAACTTCCGAAGAGAAATATGGACGATACTATCGGAAGGAGGTTCTTCAAGAACATATTTCAGTTATTACAGAACCAGAATCCATTTTCTTTGACCATATAACTCCTAATCAAGAACATGAAATGAAATAAGTAACTCAATGCTCAATTTTTTCAAAAAAAAAGTGTTTGATTTGAAAAAAATTCTGTGCATTAGATGTGACGGCACTGCAAGCAATACTGGCTGGAAAGGAGGGATAATTCCCTATATAGAAATGGAATTAGGTCCACCATTACAGTGGGTAATATGCTTACTTCATGAGAATAAATTGCCACTACGACATCTCTTTACGGTAAGTCATTAACCGATTGCCAACTCACTGATGTTGCTCAATTTTCGCCTATGACCCGAAATGTACCTGAAATCAAGCAAGAAATTGTAGATAAATTGAGTACTGAACAAAAATATCTTTTCGAAATGTGTGAAGGCATAAAAACAGGGTACTGTTCTACCGCACTACCAAATCGACAGCCTGGGAAAATGGCACATTCAAGATGAGTTACAACTGCAAACAGAATCCTTCGAATTACCATTAATTCAAGTAACCCATCTGCTAATTCTTGTGGAGTATATCATGAAAGTGTATGCACCAGTGTGGTTTTCGATAAAAACAAACCCCTATTGATAGACGGCCCGCAACTTCTTTTTGAATTCATCTCTTTTTCAAGATGGCAATAATAATATAACTTCCTCAACTGCGAGGAAAACCCATATACCAAATCAAATATTTAAGCCGCAAACATTCTATATTTAACGCTGCGAACTACATCAACATAATTTTTTAGAATGAATGTCAAATTAGTCCATCACCTTGCCTAGATGAATTGACTGATAATGAACTTTCATTGCTGGTGCAAAGAAAAGAAAAGCCACTCCCAAATAGCCTTGAACTTAGATTTAAATGTTTTTAGGCAAATGGGACGTAACTCGTACCTCCGAAAAAAAATGAACTATAGGAATGCAGTTTATAAACACTAAGCTATACATAAGTACGTACATATAATAACTTATTGTAAATATTTTGTAAGGTTTACAAAAATATTTCATTGTATTTAGATTTTTTTATGAAGGAAATATATAAATTAGATTAGGATATAATTTAACAGGATATGTTAAATGCGTTTAAATCCTTTAATAATTGTTAATGTACCCTATCAACGTTGAATTATATAATCTAACATAACATATTTACATAACTGTTTTATCATACGATCCTTCAATTCAATTCAAGTTTATTGGTAAAATACAATACACTAAGCTTTATATAGATTTTAGATTTTTTAGATTAGATTTGATTTATTGGTTCATATTTTTAAGAGATTTAATACAATAATTAGGATACATAAAATCGTTTGAGCATGGCATTTGCCGTCTGCCAGATTGACAATCCAATTTATACTCTAAATGTGTTTCAAAAATTTACAGTTTTAATCTAATAGTTAATAGTTTTAATTAAGGATTAAGTTTACAATTTAAATTTATTTATTATTATTTTTTTTTTGTACATACTATAAGTTCTAAATTCAAAAATCACCATTTTTAATTCTGTTCCTATATCTAAGCGCAATTTTAAGGAATCCATACAATTTTTCTATATTCATTTGATTTAATAAGAGAATACAATAATCTTCAGTTAAAGTATCATTCCCAAATAAGTTCCTTCTTATTTCCCGAAAAACCGGACACATTCCCAAGAAATGAATGATATCTTCACGTTCATCTCGGTTGCATAAATCGCATAAAATTGGCAAATCACTTCTATGTGGTATGTAATTGAGTTGCAGCAGCTCACCACGTAAACGGAACATCATTGAAATTGTGTTTATATCATTTTCATCTTTGAAGTAGTTGTTATCGTTGAGTGTGTAATCCAGGCGATTATATATAGTTCGGTGAAGAGATCTAGTTGCTTCTTCCTCATGTTTTTCCTTATATCTAAGGTCTACTTTTTCTATTAGATCGTACAATAGTGGTCTCGCTGTACTTGGATCATTTAAATTTATATTAAATGCAAATCCACACTCTTCAGCTAAACATTCCCATTCTTTATAAAAGCCTCTTTTGTTTCGCACCACTTGGTTGGCAACCGCCTTAGGAAGCCGGTGT
Organism: Chrysotoxum bicinctum; assembly: GCA_911387755.1. Taxonomy (NCBI): domain Eukaryota; kingdom Metazoa; phylum Arthropoda; class Insecta; order Diptera; family Syrphidae; genus Chrysotoxum; species Chrysotoxum bicinctum. The sequence goes on from OU426988.1 coordinate 115,070,561, forward strand.
TCTGGCAATTGCATGACACGAAGGACATAGTCAACTTGTAGTTTGAGAGTCTTAATTATCAATGGAGACAATCCAGTCTTAATCATAAGCATGTAGTTCGGTGAGTTGGGAGGGAGATGAAATGCTCTTTTGAGGTAGAATCTTAAAAGTTTCTCAAATGACTCATATTCTGAACCTCCCCACACCTGTGCAGCATAAAAGAGGATTGATTCCGCTACAGATTCAAAGACACGATATTTACTACTGTGCCTTATGAATTTGTTGGTAAAGCAATTTTTCCAAGTCGTGTTTAATGCAGTTTTTGCCTTAGATAATCTATCTTTTAAATGTTTATCCATTTTCATATTTTGAGAGAACAAAACACCAAGATATTTGTACTCTTCTACAACTTCCACTGCATTCCCTTCATAAAACCATTTCTCGTTTGCGTTATATCTGCCTCCTCCCTTTCTAATTACCATAACTTTAGACTTTTCCGGATTAACCACAAGATTCCACTGCTTACAAAATTCTTGGAGCTTATTTATCATTAGCTGTAGCGTTTCAGGTGAGTTTGCCATCATAACTACATCATCTGCAAAAAGAAGGGCTTTAATTGGCATTCCCGCAAATTCAATGTCACCAGGTAGACAATAGACCAAGTCGTCTATAAAAAGTGCAAATAGATCAGGGCTAAGTGGGCAGCCTTGTCTAACCCCTGTTTTGGTTGCAAACCACTCCGATTTATTAGTACCATTCCAGACTGACGATTTCGTGTCTCGATAGATGTTTTGAATTAGTTGACCAAATTTTAAAGACATTCCAATCCCATACAGCTTATACAATAGGGCATTCCGGTCGACCGTATCGAATGCTGCTCTAAAATCTACAAATAGGACGTACAACTTTTTACTTCTAGCAAGATAAGAATCTGCAATACTTTTGAAAACAAAAATGTGATCAATAGTAGAGTAACCCGATCTGAAGCCCGCTTGAAATTCACTTAAAAGATTTTTTGAAGAAATCCACATTTTTAGCTGATTCTGAAGTATTGTGGTGAAAATTTTGTAGGAGGCATTTAGGAAGGAAATACCTCTATAGTTCTCAGGGTTCATTGTACAACCTTTTTTGTAAATTGGGAACACTAAAGCTTCCTTAAACTGATCAGGTATTACACCATTTTCTATCACGTTATTCATCAGGTCGGTCAGCGTTTGAATAAAATTGTACGAACCGTACTTGTAAAATTCAACAGGTATCCTATCCGATCCAGCTGCTTTGCCATCCTTGAGACCAATGACGATTTGAGAAACCTCTTGAATAGTGATCGGAGAATCTAAAATAGGATCGTGAAAGCCAGGCGGGGCGTAGTGGTACTTAGATATCTCGTTTGATATTGGGTTTAAGAGATGCTGAAAATGGTTCTGCAAAACTTGTGGGCTTAGACTGATGTCAACTATATATTTGGTACCATTTAAATTGCGAGCTAAGGTCCAAAATTCAGAAGAGTTCATAACTAGACTTAGTTTACGGGCCTCAGATTCAAAAAACTGTTTCTTTTTTTCTTTACATAAGGCTTTAAACCTCTGATTAGCTTTTAAATAAGATTCCTTAGCAAACCTGGTACTGTTTCTTCGGAAAAAATTTAGCCAGGCATAGGACACATCTCTTGCTTTTTTACAGCTTTCATCAAACCAGCGCTCTTTGAATGATAAGCGTTTTTTCTTCAAATTGCTGTGTGGATAAGCTAGCTTAATTATTCTCTCTAGATCGTTGAAATTCGTAACTTCACTATTTCGCAGGGCCTCATCTAACTTCACTTTGTAAGCGTGTTCTTTTCTACTATGCCAAACTATTTTCGGGAGGAGTTCCATATTCATATTTACTACATTAGCTACATTTGAATGGTTGAAGGATACAACAATTGGCATGTGGTCTGAAAATGGCTCGTTTAGTACCTCGAAATCGATGACAAGATTATTCCAATCGCGTCCTATGAAACAATAGTCAATGACTGAAGAACCTTGACCGCCAACAAACGTTAATTCACCATTTTGATCACTCCGGCTAGTTCCGTTTAGCAGTTTTAAACCAAAAGAGTTGCAGAGTTCAAGGAGCTTATAACCATTGGTGTTTTTCACATTGTCCTTTGATTTTCTCTTCGTTCCAGCTAGATTGTTAACAGCACCTTCTTCGTCACCCACTCTTGCATTGAAATCGCCTATTATAAGTATATTAGTCATAAATGTCATAAATTCTTGTAGGTTCTCGAAATTGATATCCCAATTACTGCAGTTCAAGTAGATTGGTAGAAGACGTAAAACTTTCTTATCTATTTTCATGGTTATATGGAACAAGGAATGGAAAGATTCGATTTTGCAGTCATGAATGTTAAGATCTTTCTTAAATCCGAAGATATGCCCTCCACTAGCTCTTCCTCTTGAGTGTAACCTGGTTGCTGGTATTGACCTTAATTCGTAGTTGGTAAATTTTTGTTCGTACATATCAATATTTAAATCGGTGATAAATGTTTCGTATAGGAAAATAATATCAAATATACATATAAAATTAAAGAAATTGGTGAAAATAGATTTATTACTTAATCCTGAGACATTATATGATAATATTTTTAATTCTTTTTTATCTAAACAACTATTATTTCGTATACTCTTAGCAATAGTTTGGGGGCAGACGGCATTACAATTAAATATTTTGTCGAGGCGGAGGTGGCATAACGTAACGTATCGTATTGATATTATTCACCACTGTATTTTGGCTACACCCAGGAACGCTATTCATCGCACTGTCATCAATCAGCTGCTGCAACAATGACAATCCACATTCGCCGTCACATTTTAAATCCAAATTGTTGTCAACATAAAACTTTTTTCCATTTACGAATAAAAAATTACCACGAATTTCTGTTTTTATCAATTTGTTTTTCCTATTAATATCGGATTTCAGCTCTTGCAATCGCCTCCTTCTTGCTCTAGATACGGCTGGGTAGTCGCGACGTATGGAAACTCCAGTGCCTTTTATTTTAGAGTTTGCAGATAAAATGCGCCCAACATCCTCTCTTTTTGATAGCTTCATAATTAAATTGGTTCTTAGGTTGTTGATTGAACGTAGAGCACGCACTGATGAGATAGTGCTTGTATCTGTTGTTTGCAGCAGATCCATACACAGACTTTTAGCTTGATCAGTAGCATTTTCACCTTCTACCGTCGGCATTTGAATAATAATATTTTTCTCCTTAGATTTCATCTCTAAGAATTATACTTGACGTTCCAGTGCATTGCATCGGTTTTCAACTGTCTTCAACTGTGCCTGTAGTTCTTGGTAGCTTTCTTGCAGCGTGTGGAGCCTAGCACTTAAACCCTCTATATCTGCTTTCTTAGCCAGATCCTTCAGTTTATCATCCAATATAGGAGTCATGGCTCTTTGAATGATAAACTCAAGATCAATAGCAGACATATTTCCTACAGCATTCTTGCTACGATCCTCCGGAGACACCTCAACTAGTTTACGTTTACTTTGTTGTTCCATATAGCTGTCATTGTCTTTTACCGGTGATCTTTGCATATTATTGGCAAATTGCTTTAAGGGTTTTAATAAATAGGCAGACTCACCAAGTGTTTTTTTACTTTTTTTAAGGTGGTTGAAAATCCAAATGTCTTTTTTAACGCGGTTAAGGTGGAATTTGTTTAATTATTTATTATTTTAATGAAGAAAAAACTTTCAAAATAAGGAGCTCAAAATAAACACAACTATCACTTGAAAAAACAGGGTTGCCAATCCCTTTTTGGTTATATATATAAGAGATAAAAAAAAAAATTATGTTATATAGAATATACTTAGATACTTAAGGATACAAGTTGATCTTAAAATTAATTAAAAAGCATGTACAGATTTTTAGATTAATAACAACTACATACTTTTCCGAAATTTAAATGTTTTCTCCATCACCTACTAAAATATATATTTTACAAACGATTACTAAAGTGATTAAATACTGCACGTTTAAAATTTTTTATCTCTCTAATTTGTTTAATGTCGAATGGCAAGGAGTTCCAGAGGCGAATGCTATTTGCAAAGAATAGTCGTGATGAATTAAGATACTTAAAGGTAGGAATTACAATGTTTAGGTGCCGTGAAATAAGGCCAACTTTCAAAAATTGGCCTTATTGCACTTTTACAAAGTGAAATTAGGCCAATTTTCAGCAGTTGGTGTTATTGCACTTTTACAAAGCGAAGTAACGCCAAATTGGTCTTATTTCACTTTCAACAGTTGGTTTTATTGCACTTTGACAAAGCGAAATAAGGCCGAACTGCATTTTTATATTTATTTCATTTCATTTATAAGTATTATTTATTCGTATAATACATAATTTATTGTGGCCAGCTTCGCGGGTTTTCAAGATTTTAACTCCCTTTTCGCCTTCCCGTGAATTTGACCTTGACGCGGTGGGAAGGCTTACGTCCTGTTTTCTACCCCAGCAATCCAGCTGCGGTAGCACAGACAACAAACAAAATTCAAAACAACTAATGAACCATGAATAAAGCTACAGAAAAAGAAAAAAATTCGAACGGGGATATACGTTCAAATATCGGCAGGAGTCGCGACTGCCGGCACGGGCTTGGCCTCTAACGAGGATAAGTCGCCAGCGACTATGACAGCTTTAGTAGGTGAAGCGGCTATCAAGCCTGACACAGTTTGCGGAACAACTGTTAAGACAGGGTCTACGGGCTGTGGCGGGACTGATAAGCTACGGTCTATTGGTAGTGCTACCAACAAACCCAAACCCCACTTCAGTGGTAAGGCACCCTTGAGAAAAGGGTCTGCTGCAACCACTACGGCCAGGGACAGTACGTCCAGTAAGCCCCACTTCAGAAGTAAGGCGCCCTTGAGAAAAGGGTCTGCTGTAACCACTACGAGACATCCCCTATCGCAAAGCGTTCGCGAATTGCGGAATGCTAAGAGGATCATCAAAAGACTAGGTGATAAACTAGAAACTAATGGTGACTCTAAGCAGGAAGCATCGCTAGCATGGGCCAAAAGCGTCATTGCTAGACAGCAAGATGCTGAGACCAGCGGTGACTCCACGTCAAAGCGACAAAGGTCCATTGAGGGAACCACTTCGGAACCCAAGCGCCCGAAAGTGCAGAAGACCAGCACGGTATCAACTGCGTTAAGGAAGGATGATCTTTCTTTTAGCGATGCGCTAAAATCCAATATAATAGTTGCAGTCATCGACAGAAGCGATATCGATGGCAAGATCTCAGTAGATCGCTGTGCAGTGGTAACAAGAGAGCTCTCGGTACGCTACCTGGACATCATGAAAGCCAATCCAGGACCACCCCCAGTTATTAGAGATAACGGCTGGCACCGAGGCCAAGTAAAGCTTATCTCTTGTAGAGATCAGAGATCTTGCGATCTATATAAGCTTGCTGTCAGCAAGTTAGGACAGATCTGGACAGGCGCGAAGCTTGAAGTTGTTGCTAGAGAGCAAATCCCTACAAGGCCAAGGGCTCGCACCTGGATTCCAGAGGAACCTTCTCGACCGGATACAATCCTTAAAATCATACAAAGCAGTAATCCAGACCTGCCTACTCATAACTGGAAAGTTGCGAAAGTGGAGGAACCAAAGGGCGCTTCAAGATCTGCAATTATTGTAGTGAATAAAGAGTCCTTGGCTCCTCTACTGGCAACCAAAGGTGTGATTGGGTACGGATTTTCTTCGATTACTTTGAAAGTATATAAAAAAGACGAGGGTAACACCGTTCCTCCACAACAAATAGGTACTTCCACAGTCGAAGAATCTGCGGTAGACATCGACCCAGCAATGGAAATTGATGCTCCCAGCAGCTCTGAGACTGAAGTGAAGACCACAAACATCGCCGAAAAGGCTCCAGAAAATGTCGACAGTCTCTCCGAGAAGGAAGCTGAAGACTCCGTGAGGAAGGTCCATCTGAGTGAAGACGAACCCATTGGCTCGGACTCTGAAGCCGAGCTACTGGATTCGTCCTCTGAATCGGAAGACCTGAATCTAACCATGTTGGGGGTTGGTCTGGATGAGTGTAGCCAAAATGCTGCAACTACTTCAGATTAACCTTCAACATTCCATCAAGGCTTCGGCCTCACTTCTTCTCCGTCTGCACAAGAACCGAGAGGATATAGTCCTGATCCAAGAACCATGGATTGTCAAATCTGGAATTCAGGGACTCAGGACTCCTGGTTACTACTTGCTGTATGCATCGGACAAAGGTGAACCCACATCCTGCATATTAGTTAAAAGTAGTTCTAATGTATATTTACTCCCTGATTTCAGCGATCGAGATATAACCGCCGCCAGAATGCACACCAATAATGGAACGTACTGGATAGTGTCGGCATATCTTGGCCACGACAACCCTGGCCCTCCTGGCGATACGCTCAAGAGGATCATCGCTGAGGCAAAAAGGCAAAATATCAGCCTCCTTATTGGGTGTGATGCTAATGCCCATCACACTGTTTGGGGAAGTACGGACATAAACGATAGAGGTGAGTCTCTTTTTGATTATATTCTTAGTACTAACCTTGTAGTCAGTAACATCGGTAATGAACCTACCTTTGTTACCAGAAACCGACAAGAAGTGCTAGACATCACTCTTGTCTCTGACACTATATATCAAATGATAACGAATTGGAAAGTATCAGAGGAACACTCATTCTCAGACCATAGATACATTCAATTCAGTTAAAATGATGTACCCACCACACGGCCAGTTTTTCGTAATTATAGGAAAACAAACTGGCAAACGTATAGAGATATACTGGAAAGATCGCTTACAGCCGAATCTCTAGATATCCCCTCCAACACCTCAGATCTAGATAACAAAGTCAAGGATCTGACACTAATCCTGAACAATGCAATGAATATTTCTTGTCCTCTTCTTCAAGTTAGAGGAAAAAAGAAACCTTATTGGTGGAATTCAGGATTAGAACCGCTCAGGAAAAGTTGCAGAAAACTCTTCAATCGAGCTAAATACACAAAAGAATCCTCAGATTGGGACTTATATAAAGAATCCCTAAAGATTTATAAGAAACAATTGAGGACAAGCAAAAGATCTTCATGGCGGAACTTCTGTAATAAAATAGAAGATACTTCTGAAGCATCCAGATTGAGGAAAATCCTCTCAACAAATCCAGTCATGCCAAGCTCTTTGAAAATGACAAATGGCTCCTGGACAAATTCATGTGAAGAATCACTCAATTTGCTACTTGACACTCACTTCCCAGGTAGCTCGCAAAACATTTGCAACATTAACTCATTAGAGTCAAATAACAAAGGTATAAAGATCCGAGGGTTAATAACAAGGGACAAACTAAAATGGGCAATTAACAGCTTCGATCCATACAAATCGGCAGGACCAGACGGCATAATACCAGCCGAACTGCAAGTTGCTTTAGACATTATCTTACCCACTTTAGAGATAAAATTGAACAGTTGTCTAAACCTGGTTCATATTCCCCGTATATGGAGAGAAGTCAAAGTAGTTTTTATACCCAAAGCTGGTAAATGCTCACACGTTACACCCAAGGACCTAAGACCTATCAGTCTATCGTCATTTCTTCTCAAGACACTGGAACGATTGATTGACATTCATCTGCGTAGTGCTATAAAACCAAACCTTTTTTCTACAGCACAACACGCTTACTGCAAGGGAAAATCAGTAGAAACTGCGCTACACACCTTGGTACGCGCAATCGAATACTCCCTAGATCACAAAGAATACACTCTAGTTGCATTCCTAGATATAGAAGGCGCCTTCAACAATGTCGACAGCGCCGCAATAGCGAAGACACTGCAGAATCTCAATGTGGATAGCTCACTTGGTAACCTCATAAATTTCATGCTGAAAAGCAGAATTATAAATGCGGAACTAGGTAGCCTTACTACAAGAAGGTCAGTCAGTAGAGGAACCCCACAAGGTGGAGTCCTATCCCCACTTCTATTGAACATGGTAGTTAATGATCTGCTAATAGACCTAGAAGAAGAGGGATTCAAAGTGATTGCATACGCTGACGATATTGCCATTGCCGTATCAGGAAAGCACCCTCAAGTTTTAACAGAACTTATACAAACCGCTCTCAACAAGCTACTAAAATGGAGAGATCGATGTGGCTTAGGTGTTAACCCCCACAAGACTGAACTAGTCCTCTTCACAAGGAAATACAAAATTCCTCAACTAGACCCTCCATCGATTAAAGGTGTTCCACTCACTTTCTCAGATCAAGCTAAATACCTGGGTCTTATTTTAGACAAAAAGTTAAGTTGGAAACCTAATATACAGGAAAGAGTAAAGAAAGCCACGGTAGCTCTCTTTTCTTGCAAAAAAGCCGTAGGGAACAAGTGGAGCCTGTCTCCACAAATTACTCACTGGCTATACACTGCGGTCATCAGACCGATACTTACTTACGGGGTGACCGTATGGTGGACGGCCTTAGATAAAGCGACTAATCGCGATAAACTAAGCAGAGTTCAACGTTCAGCGTGTATGTGCATCAGCGGAGCTCGCCGTTCGACACCTTCCGCTGCACTAGACATACTACTCAACCTGACACCCCTAGATATTTACATTAAACAAATAGCCGCGAGCACAGCCATACGTCTCAAAGCCATCTCTCAATGGACCAATAACTCTATTGGCCACACCACCATTCTGAATTTATTCGGAACTCTATCAAGTCACTCTGACTACATCACTCCCTCTTTGGCCTTCGATAAAAACTTTGAAGTCACCATTCCCTCAAGGTCAGCTTGGGAGGAAGGGACTTTGGCAGATAATAAATCAGTAAACTTTTTTACAGATGGATCGAAGACTGAAAACGGAGTGGGTGGTGGAGTGTACTCAGATGGACTAAATCTTAGTCTCTCCTTCCGCCTACCAAACCATTGTAGCGTATTCCAAGCGGAAATTCTGGCGATAAAGGAAGTATTGTCCTGGCTTAAAGAAAACGTGATATCTAACACGGATATCCGTATCTTCTCAGACAGTCAGGCTGCTTTGAAATCCCTAGCATCAGTCTCTGTAAACTCCATTACAGCCCAAGACTGTCGTTCGTCTCTAATGGAGATGACCAAACAGTTTAACATTCACCTATTCCGGGTGCCGGGTCACAGGGACATTCCGGGGAATTGTAAAGCCGACGAACTCGCCAGAATTGGAACGGAAATGCCTATCTTACCCGAAAAGGCAAATATAGGTATGCCCATAGCTACAAGTAAACTTATGCTGAAACGATTCGCTCTGGAACAATCGAATACAAGATGGCTTAATACTACCACTTGTATGGCGACCAAGCGGATCTGGCCTAAACTGGATCTGAAACGGTCAAAATGCCTATTGTCCCTCAGTAGATCTCAGATCAGCTCCGTCATAGGTGTTAGATAGTAGTAGTAGTAGTATAATTTTTATTTAGTATAATTAACTATTATATATACATTCGATTTACTTTTATACAATAAATAATGTTTAATATACATTTTATGACGTGTTTTTTGCTTATAAAGGTACCGTTCTTCTTATGTTATAAATTAATTCTTTTTTAAATATTTTCAAATTTGTTTCATTCTTTATGTTATTTGGAAGTTCATTAAACAATTTTAATCCCTTATAAAAAATCATATTTTGTGTTCTAGAATCTCTATAAAATCTATATCTAAAGTTATTATTGTTTCTTAAAGAATATGGTTGTACATCTTGGACGTATTGTAGATTTTCTGTAAGATACTTTGGCATCATTTTGTACTTCATTTTGAAAATAAACGTCAGAACATTTAGTGTAATACACTGTCGTACACTTAGCCATTTTAGACAGGACAACAACCAGTTTGTAGGTGTACGAAAACTGCTCCGTGTTATTGTTCTCATAGCTTTGTTTTGAAGGATCTGCATTCTATTAATTTCATCATTGGTTCCTAAGAATAAAATGGTTGAGCAAAAATCAAAATGAGGTTTAATAATTGTGTTATATATGTTAACAGCACACAATGTTGTTATATTTTTTCTAATTCTTTTAAGAAACCCTATTTTTTTCCAAATTTTTCCAATGGTGTACTGAATATGATTTTTAAAATTTAATTTGTTGTCCAATTTAATACCTAGATACTTTATTTCATTCACTTGTTCTATTTTTGTGTTTTCAATTTCTAGGTTAATGCGATAATCACTGTTTATTGCCATACACTTTGTTTTTAAAACATTAATTTTCAACTTATTACCTCTTAACCAGTCACATAAGTTAAATAAATCATTTTTCATCATTTCTTCGAGTAAATCATTATATTTACCACTTATATACAAAAGAGCGTCATCAGCAAAAAGTGATATTTTACAAAAACTTAACGTGTTGCATATGTCGTTTATATATATTAGAAACAGTAAAGGTCCCAATATTGTTCCTTGCGGCACGCCAAAGGTAGTAAATTTTGCACTAGATTGTTCACCGTTAAAACTTGTTTTCTGCGATCTATTTGTCAGGTAGGACTTGAACCATTCCAGTTCTATATCTTTAACACCATATTTAAAAAGCTTTTCAATTAAAATGAACCTGTCAATTGTTTCAAATGCTCTTTGGAAATCTAGAAAAATTGCAATAATTTTATGACCATCGTGGATATGCTGTTTAAAATTCATAATGAGCCAGTTTAATGATGATTCGCATGAGTGACTTGGGCGAAAACCTGATTGGTTTTCTATTAATATACCGTTATTCTCAACATATTTATAGAATTGTTCGTACGCGCACTTTTCTACAATTTTCTCTAGGATTGGCATCATATTTATTGGCCGAAATTTTTCACACAGTTTTGTACCTGTTTCTTTTGGGATGGGTATAACTATTGATTCCTTAAGAGTTTTTGGAAATTCACCACGAGTAAACGATTCATTAATTATATTTACTAACACTGGTCCTATAATATCAAAAGATTCCAGAATCATTTTTATGTTCAACATGAAAGCACTTTTTTTATTCATTTTGCTACAAATCACTCTTAGTTCGTTAATGTTAATAGTTCTGAATTTAAATTCAATTTGTGTGTTTGAAATGAGACTTAGATGAACTGGGCTGCTATTTACTGGAATAGAATTACTTATATTATTAATGCTTTCGATAAAAAACGAATTAAACTTGTTTGCAATACTTTTGCTATCTTTTTCCAAAATATCACCAAACTGCACTTCATTAATTTGTTCTTTATTATTTTTTAAAACCAAAGTTTTGATAGTTTTCCACATAGATTTTTGGTCCCTACATGACTGAATTTTATTGCAAATAAAGTTTTTTTTAGCATGTTGTAATTTATTTTTATAAAGATTGCGAATATTTTTATAAGCCGACCATTCCGTGACACTATTTGTTATACTAGCCCGATGAAAAACACGTATTTTTTGTCTTTTCAATGCATTTAGTTCTTCTGAAAACCATTTATTACCATTTTGTTCGATTCTTTTTCTTTTAAGACCTTTATTTATAAAATAATTTAAACCGTCTTCTAATGCACTTGATTTTTCGTTAAAATCAAAGATATTATTTATTTGACTACATTTTTCAGTCAAAAATACTCTAAATTCATTTTTTTTATAACGGAAAGTATTAATATATTTTGTTTCTTTAATTATTTTCTTATCATTTACTGGACACGGTCTCATAGGTGTGCTATCAAACGATTTCTGCAGGAGTTGCTTGGACGAAGAGGAAGAGGAGACAATCCCACACCTTCTTTGTACATGCCCTGCTCTCTCTTACAGATGCAAACTTCATCTAGGAGAACATTTCTAAAGGGTTTTCTAATAAGAGGTGTTATTTTGATATTCAAAGAAAAATGGCATTTTTGGAGATAAATGATCGGATGTTTATTTCATTATAAAGAGGAAGGTATGCCGTTAATAATGGAACACAACATCAGCCAAATGGCCGCCAAGACCACGCTTACAGGACCATATCGTTTTCATGAAATTTTCCATAACCAAATCGCAAAGTGGCTGCCCTATGTCCTCGATAGCCTCACGAATTTCATCTTTGAGGTCTTGAATCGACGCTGGGCTGTTGGCGTAGACCTTATCTTTCACGTGGCCCCAAAGGAAGAAGTCGCAAGGTGTTAAATCACAAGATCTCGGTGGCCAATTGTGATCACCTCTTCGAGAGATAACACGGTCCGGAAACTTTTCCCGTAAAAGATCGATGGTTTCATTGCTTGTGTGGCACGTAGCGCCGTCTTGTTGAAAGTAAACGTTGTCCAGATCAATACCATCCAATTCAGGCCATAAAAAATCATTAATCATCTCTCGATAGCGCAATCCATTGACCGTAACTGTTGCTCCAGCCTCATTTTCGAAAAAGTAAGGTCCAATGACCCCGCGGGACCATAAACCGCACCAAACAGTCACGCGTTGAGGATGGAGAGGCTTTTCAACAATAACTCTTGGGTTTTCCGAGCCCCAGATGCGACAGTTTTGCTTGTTGACGTAGCCTCCGAGGTGGAAATGGGCCTCATCAGTCAAGATGATTTTTCGATGAAATTCCGGTTCATTTTCATGCATTTCAAGGACCCAATTTTAATAATTTCAATGCGTTGTTGAAGCGTGTATCGTTCCATTTTTATTAATAGCGTAGTTTCTACTTGTCAAATGTCAAAAAATGACAGCTTCAAAAGTGAAAGCTACCGAAATAGCGGGCTATTCAAAATAACACCTCTTATTGGAAAACCCTTTATAATGAACCAAGCGATCTCATAGACAAAGACATTAAAAGTCTCCTTCTTCATCAGAAGCTCCAAATGGTTTTAACTAATAGGAAACCTTTTTTGTTCCCTATTAGATCGTGGTATCACAATGGACCTCCAATGGTCTAAGTGTGTCAGACGCTTTAATGACAGCCACTTTAACCTAACCTAACCTAACCTAACTCCCTTTTCGGGGCTCTCACCCGCTCACGCAACTCCGTTGCTCCGCTTAGGGTATGTTCAGTCGCCAGGCAGGCGCCTCTAGCAACAGTTTTCTTGAGCAGCAGTACATAACTGTTAGTTAGTCCAATTAATGTAAAATACAAAACTGTTGCTACAGGCGCCTGCCTGGCGACTGAACATACCCTAAGCGGAGCAACGGAGTTGCGTGAGCGGGTGTGAGCCCCGAAAAGGGAGTTAAAATCCTGAAAACCCGCGAAGCGGGCCACCCAAGGTGCTGTTGCTCAAGACAAAACATTTTATGTTTGGCCTTTAGTCACAAACAAATTTGGCCTTATGTCACTTGGCCTTATGGCACGGCACCGTTAAATACATTCAGTTGCTCTTATTACGCTTTCAAAAACTGAAATAAAACCAATTTGGTCATATTTCTCAAAATTATTTGGCCTTATTTCACTTTGTCAAAGTGAAATAAGACCAACTACTGAAAATTGGCCTTATTTTATTTGGCCTTATTTCATGGCACCGTAAATATCGCCGTCGTTTTATGAAAACTCCCCAAGTCCATTTAAAAAAAAATGTGATTCAATTCTTAATTAATTCATTTCGAATAAACCATTTGCAACAAAATTTATTGCACAATGGCTACGTCAAACCCATTCTACAATTGAAGCCTGAGATCGTGCTATTCTGATAATTTTTGGATTTTTTTATATTGATTTCTAAGTTTAAAAGCAAATATCTCAAACACACAAAAAATTGACTTAGGGAGTTTTCATAGAACGACGACGATATGATAAATAAATAAAAAAAAAAACAATGTTAGACTTAAGGCACCTATGTTTTGTGCTCGCAGATTAATACACATTAGACTTAAGAAATTAATTATTGTAAATAATATTTATAGCCTATGTACATATTTTGAGGGTAAATAAAAATAAACTAGTGTATATATTGCAGCTCTTTAATAACACTTTAAAAAATTCTTTTGCTGTTAAAGAGCTATTTTAAAGGATGCAGTATCAAAATGCTTATATGCTTTCAGACAGTTGATAAAAACATTAATATGGATCATATTTATCGAACTTTTAAACGTCACAGAGCTAAAGATTGTTTAGAAACTCCATTATAGAACTAGATTTTTAAATTCGATTACCAAGAGCTGCAATTTGTTTTGAAATAGAGCTAGGGCCTTGTATTCAACTCTCTCAGAGCTATTTAAGAACATTTAAATAACATTTAGCTCCAACGATGTTATTTGGGTCTCCATTCAAGCTTATTTTCAAACTTTCCATTGCGCATTCAGTAAAAACAATAATTTCCCACATCTTTGGTTCAATCACTATCTTAACGTGTTCGACACAACTTGTGTCACAACGATGCCATTTTTCAGGGTCAATCTTCATAATTCATACAAAATCACTCTCTAAAAGACAGTACCTTTTTTTTTTATAATTCACTCGCGCTCAAGGGTATGCTACGAGACTTTTATAATGTTTTAAACACACCACGGGCGAGGGAGAAATTAGGAAGGGAGAGAAAGGAGGTGTCGATAAACATTGGTTTTGAATGTTTGCAAATTGAAATGGCAAGGGAAAACTGTACCGGGTAAGTTATTCGTATTCTATAAACGTGTTGTGCGACTAAAAAACGAATCTCTATATTTGACGGTACGACCAAAGTTAGGCTCAAGGGTGAATTGATGAGCATTCCTAGCGAAGCGGGTATCACGGGTGAATTGATAAAGGGGAGGAATGCAACTGGCTACTTCGAGTGAGCATTGCTTGTGAAAGAAGCGATAAAACAGGGAAATACATGAAACATTCCGACGGTGTTCAAGAGATGGGAATCAATCCATGATAGCTCTGTTTCCAATCAGTTTTAACGCTCTGTTTTGAATTCTATCTAATAAATAGAGAGAAGATTGAGCAGCGCCTGTCCAAAGGTGTGAGTTATACTCGAGTTTTGGACGTATATACGCCTTATAAATGGTAGCCAGATCAGAAATGGTGAAAAATTTCTTACACCGATATAGAAATCCTAAGCATTTAGCAGCATTTTAGCGGTCTCGAGTATGTGATCTTTCCAACGAAGATCCTCGTTAACACACATACCGAGTACTGAGAGCTTTTCGGTTTCTTCGATGCAAGTGCCATTCAGCGACAATTGCATAAGGGGAACATTTTGCTTCAACGACAATAGACAGCATTGAGTTTTCGAAGCATTAAACTCCACACGGTTTTTTTTACCCAGTGCTGTAAAGATCGGAGTTTAATGAGCTTATCATACGATACCGTTGCAATTCCACTTCCGAAGGAGACGGATGTGAATTTGGGAACGAGTACGAAAAGCTGAGAGTAGAGTCGTCGGCAAAACAATGAAGTGGATTAGAAGTTTCAGACAAGAGATCATTTATAAAAAATGAGGAAGAGAGTCGGAGACAAAGCGGAGCCCTGGGGAACACCAGCATTTATTTTTTGAAGATCAGAGTTAAAACCGTCCAATACAACATGTATTGAACGATCTAGAAGGTAATTTCTAATCCAACATAAGGGTTACGTTGATGTCAAACGCAAGCATTTGTATAACTGGTTTTGCATACTTAAAAGAAAACCTTAAATATGAAAACAGAAAAACATCAAGCGTCAACACCTTTTTCTCTAAATTAAAAATATTTGCTATCAAAAGCTCTAAAAATTTGAACCCTGAAAGTTACATAGCAAAAACCAAAGAAAGTGCCATATGAGTTTCCATAAACTGGGCAGTAGTAACTCTCATTCAAGGTGTTTTTTTTTTTATAACACACACAATGTCAATAATACTACGTTTTCACTAAAGGTAAATCCGGGATTAAAGTGGATTTACCATAAATCTCGTAGATTTACCATACAAATATAAATCACCTCAAATGAAGATTTAAAATAAATCTCCTTGAAATCTTCTCGCAATCAGAAGATTTGCAAAACAAACAAAACTTATTTTGTAGAACGCAGCTATGTATACCCACTTTCTTCATTGACAATAAACACAAAATAGAAATATCTGTTTTTTTTTTCCTGTTTACTATCCAATTGCAATTTTTTTTCTCTTGTCCAAATTTACAATTGAAAGACAAGACATAGTGAAAACGTCAAATAAATATCAGTTTCTTTGGTGAAAACACTTCAAGATTTATTTTAAATCTCTAGCGGATTTACTCTTTGAAATGTGCAGTTGATAATATTTATGTATTTGCTGAATACCTTAAATCCAACTATTCAAGTCCCTTTCAAGAACAGTCTGTTGATATTAACAATAATGTAGACAGTGTGATTAATATCGGAAGTTAAGTTATCAGTAGTTCTGAAGTAGAAAAAGCATTTTTGAATTTGAACAGCGATAAACAGCCTGGTCCAGATGAAGTGCCTCCAATAGTTTTAAAAATGTGTGCTGCATCACTTTCAAAATCTCTTTACTACATTTTTAATTGCTCTCTTTCTAAAGGAGAGTTTTTTTCTGATTAGAAAAAAAATTTATAATTTTAATCCACAAATCAGGTCCCAAACAGGAAATATCAAACTATCGCCCGATTTGTAAGTTGTCAACGATTCCAAAACTTTTTGAAAAGATTGTTTGCAATAAATTTAAATTTATACTTAAGGAAATAATATCACCTTTCCAGCATGGCTTTATTTCCGGTAGGTCAACAACTACCAACCTTTCAATTTTTTCTAATTTTGTTCTTAATAAACTTGAGGAAAGGCATCAAGTTGACGTGATCTATACCCACTTCGGAAAGGCTTTCGATAGAATCAGCCACTGAGTTCTATTGAACAAACTTTTAAGAATTGTCCGGCATCTTACGAGTTACAATTGACAATTTTCTTTCGTCTCCCGTATGTGTGTCATTTGGAGTCCCTCAAGGTAGTCACCTTGGACCGCTCCTTTTTCTTGTTTTCAACAGCGACCTGCCAGATGTTTTTTTTTTTTTAATTCTTTTCGTCTATTGTTTGCCTTCGTTTGTGAGATGTCCTTACGGAATGGTATATGATAAATCAATTATTATTAAATGTTGCCAAATGTCAATGTTTTTCTTTCTGTCGATCCTACTCCCCAATTTCCTTCGAATACAAAATTGGCAGTACTGTTCTTGAAAGAGTCAATGAAAAGAAAGATCCCGGTGTGGTTTTTGACCGTAAACTTAATTTTATCAAGCATGTTGAATATATGTATTTCTGCCAAAGCTAATTCCATGCTAGGTTTTATCAAACATAATTCAACAGATTTCACAGACTCTTAAATCTCTGTTTTGTGCATATGTTAGTAGTCCAGCCAAAGCGTCATTTGAGTTTGCGCGCAGAGGTATGGTCTAGTTTTTGTTTGTTCATGGATCGATAGAGGCTTATGAGAAAGGCTTAAAACCAAATTTGCACTACCTGACAACTTTTTTTACCAAAATTATTGGTAAGTTAAAATTATTTTTTTTTGTTTGAAAATCACTTTTTCGTGATTATTAAAAAAAAAGCTCATCTAATGATAGAATTTTAATATTCCTTGAAATTCCCTACAATTACAAAAAAGTCAACCTTCTACGATTAACACAAGCCGAGTAAGAGTAATAAATTAATGAATTAATGTAAGACAGCGCATCCACGCAATTTTATGCTTTTACGTGTTAATTAATATCTCAGTTCCAGTATGCCAGAAAGTAAAAAAAAAGGTTTTGTCATTTATAACAATATTTTTTATCAACCTGCGTTTAGTTTAAACAAAAAAATAAAACGTTACCGTTGGCTTAAACGTTTTTACTTGCGACTTATAGGTACTATAAGGCAAGTTATGCATTCGTAAAAAAAATCGAATTCGAGATTTTGATCAAAGTTGACATTACGATGATAGCGAAGACTAAAAAAGTGGGTCTCGCAATTCTGTCTGTCTGTCTGTCTCTCTGTCTGTCGGTCTGTCTGTCGGTTCGACTACAGCCTAAACGACTCGGCCGATTTTCTTCAAACTCGGTAGGTATCACTTTTATTTTTTTCCCCCCACACGTTTTTTTCTTTTTTTTTTTAAACCAAAAATAACGGTACCTGCCATACGAATTTTTTTCGAAATTTTGTAAATATTTTTCTTTCTCAAAAACTGTTCGGCAGATTTAAAAAAAAAGATACAAAAAAATTTCATTTAGCCAAAGGTAGGTACTGGTTGAAAAAAAATTTCCGAAAAATTGTTATTGAGGGTACCCCCCTAGGGACCATTTCTTTTGTTTTTGATTTTCTCGAAAACGGTAGTACCGATTTTGATAATTTTTTTTCTGCTTAAGCTCCTCAAAAACATAAATAGAATTGTGTATTCAAATTTTCAAAAAAGTTTTTTTTGGATTTTAAAAAAAAATTTCAATTTTCTTTTTCGAAACTCAATATTTCAAAAACCTTTAGCTAGATTTTTTTTAAACTTGATAAATAAAAGTTTTTGAATATAATCTACAAGACGTATAAAAAAAAGTTTTATTTTACCTAAAAATGAAGGTACCCACCATACAAATGTTAAAAAATGGGTTTCAAAAATCGTATTTTTCTCGAAAACGGTGCCTAGAATTTTTATAAGAAATTTTTTCTTTCAATTAATTTTAACGATTTTTAATTTAATAAAAAAAAAATTGAAATTAAGATATTACAGCTTGTACCTACCATAGAACCATTTTTTTAAATTTTGAATTACTCATTACCGACATAACGGATTTTAATGAAATTTTTTGCAGAGATGCTTCTTAAAAGTTTTAAGACTATTGCATTTCAAAACTTAAAAAAAATATATTTTTTGAATTTTTGAAAAAAAAATATTTTTTTTTTGGAAAATTCGATATCTCAAAACCGGCTCAATATTTTTTTTTTGGAAATTTAATTTTCATTCGTACAGTAATAAAAACTTAAAGTTGGCACACCAAATTTTTTTCTTAAAAATATTTTAAAAATTTTGTATATAGAAGCTTTGTTTTTTAAGAAACCACTACAACGACTTATAATTTTTGTTCTTGCATAAATTCATATTTGCATAGCATTCTGTTTTTGTCTCTTACTACTAAAAGAATTTAAAAAAATAATTTTATCCTTATGAACAGTTTTCTCTTATAACATTCGTATTTAAAATTCCTAGTCTATTATATAGGAGCAAGTTCGTGCGACCCAGTCGTGCATTTTATTTTCTTGCTTTTAATACCTTTTTTCATATTTATTGGGGAAAAAACTAAAAAAACTGTACTAAAGGGTAAATCTTTTTAGTTTTAGATTTTTTTAAAGTATTTTTACAACAATTGGGACCTGAGTTATTCATGAACTAAAAATGACACATCAGTTTACTGACGCATAAAATATCTTTTTTTTTTGTGAATATCTCGGATTCTGTGTATATAACATAAATCGCCAGTTTCACAGTGGGAGTTTAAACTTAAGTTCAGCTGAACCTGAACTGGAGTTTAAATTCGAAGTTCAACTCGTCCGGTTTAACAGACTAATCTGAACTTTAGTTCATTTAGCGCAGTTTAAGTAAATTGTTTTCTTTTTCTATCTGAATCAAAGAAAAAACAATCAAACAATGTTTGCTTTGTTTCACTTGTGCCCTGTGACAGGAAAATTAAAATTAAAAAAAATAATATTTTCAAATATGCGAAGGGTTTTTGATGAGGTTTGACTTAAACTACAGAATGTTCAAGGTTTAAATAACACTGTGAAACCAAAGTTATTGTTGAACTGAAACTTAAACCAGATGTGGGGCTTAAATTTCCACTGTGAAACTGGGGGTAAAAAATATGAAATTTTATTGTTTTTAATAATAACCATTATCCTCCTAAGGCTGCATTTAGACTTTCGGTGTTGTGCTCTGTGTACGTTGTTCGTTGTTGCTCGTACGCTGAACAACGAGAATGTAAATGATAAAAACGAACAATGAACTAACAACGAATGAAGAACGTACAAATTCAAAGGAGCTCGGAAATTTCGGTGTTCGTTGTTACCCGGACAGCGTGTGTTTAAATGCGAAAACTATTTAAATAAACAATGTTTCGCAGTGCGGTGAAACTTGAAGGGACATTTTTGAAGTTTTTTTTTGTTAGTGAATGTAGCATCAGAGCTTCATTATAAATTGTGGTACCTATAGGTAAGTAAATAAAATATTTTGTCTATGAGTTTTATCTTTCTAGTACGAATTTTAATACTTTAGATATAATAATCAGAGGAACATGCAAAAAAGAACGATAATAAAAATCACTTCAAGCGCTAGTTTAGAAAATGAAACAAGATTTTTATGCTATAAATGTTTTCTTTTCACCAACCAACCATTTGTTTAACAGGATCTTATTTTTTTTTCTTTTTTCTCAACTATTAATAGTGCCGCCACAGCCAACAATGTGTTTGTTGTTAAGAACGGACTGAACAACAAAACCGAATTAATGTAAATACTTTTCCGTTGTACGCTGTTGAGAGAAGAACGAACAACGAACAACGTACAGTGAATGAAGAACGAAAGAACGAATATCATTTTCTTTAAACAGATTTATATAAAATTTATAGAAAGTGAAAGTCATTTAGAGTAAGTTAATTTTTTCCTTTTATATTTATAAGAAAAACTTCGAAAAGGTTAAAAAAATTAAACAAATCCTTGAAGCCTAATTATTTTTAAATAATAGTCCTTTTTAACGAACGGGAATTGAGTGATCTACGAATTAAAGCCATAGAATATCGGTGTGCCCACACAAACTCTTTTCCGCACCACCCAAGGTGTAGAGTTTCAGGCGCGTTTTTTCTTAATCTACTTTCAAGATCAATAAAATTGGTCTTGTTTTCAACCGTTTTGGGCGTGAGGGTATTTCGGATTCTCTTTCTTCATTTGAGTTATTATTTGGAAGGTTTGGTCTCTTTTCTGTTTCATTTTCGTTAGGAAAAGCTATGGTGCTGAGCTTAAAGTCTTTGTTTTCTCCGTCTTCGGAGTCATCTGCAATATCGGCTACGTTGGAGCAACTTTTCCTGCAAGAGATCTAGCAAATGACTCAACATTTCAGTCCGTCTCAACACCCGCAGTTTGCACCGCATTGTTTTACACACGTTGGGATCGTTGGTCCTGAAGACAACACTAGCTCTAACCCTGTTGGACTTCGTTTCCAGCTCCACCCGTCTTGCGTCTAAAATATTTAATGAGTGTTGTTCAGCTGCTGATTCAATTGACAAAGAAGCGAATCTCAAATGATCCAGTGATTTTTCCTTACTTCCTCCTCCTTACAGAACAGTGAATATATTTTTCCCCACAGACGCGATATCACTACGACTGGCTTCTTAGAATTAAAAAATCTTCCAGGTTTTCATTAAGTTTGAAGTTTTTTTCAGAGAAGAGATCAGCTTAATTTTTCTAGATTTGAAAACGGTAGAGGTTGTATCGCAGCATGTGAAGGCATGAAGAAAGAGAATATGTTCGGAAAGAGTTTTGTGCAGGAAACTTTTTGATGAATACAGCATTGTTTTCGTAGATCCTCTAGCTGTTTTTTTTAAGAAAACGTTTTTAACATTTTCCCTGCATCCTGAAAAAATTACCAGTAAATCAATATCCTCTCCAACAATAAATACCGAGTCAAATTCAGAACACATGGAAATAGCTGTTTGTATTATAAGCATGTCTGCATCTTCTAAGGCCTGAGAGACTGAGAAACCAAGATTTTCAATTTATTTTTTAAGCAGACCGATAAATTAATTTTTATTTTTTTTTTCGTTGGACAGAAACGTCTCTTTCTTTAATTTTCGAAAAATTGTATTTTCATCAAAGATGAAATCAGCTGCTTGTTGAACTGCAGATCGTCGGCTTCTTTCAGATAATTTTGTTCCAGTTTTAAATGGATCGTATGGATAGTCATCAAAAATCACCTTATTAAAAAAAATATTTTGTACCCTTTCGCATACCACTTTCGTCGAAAAGAGATGGAGAAAATGGAGCGAGCTCGCATTTGAGACAATTTCAAAGTTCATTTTTTTTCCTTTGTGTCAACATCATTCTATGAAAAAGTGTTTGCGTACGTCACAGCACGTTTATAGATTTAAATTGCAGATGTCATTATTCCCAGTGCCACGATCGTCTCATTTCTCTTTATTTTCAATTCCCTGAAAGGAATCCCAAAAGTTTTTCTCACTATGTCACACCCAACACGGTCAGCTTCGTGGCAATTGACTCCCTCTGCAATAATTCCACTTCCAATTGAGATAAATTGAGATCATTCTAGAAAAGGTGGATGACTCACAAACCACTGATCTAATTTCTCACAATCGATATTGTCTCGGGAGACACGAGGTTCGCGTTGTTCGGAAGTGCCAAAATCTCGACCATAAAAGTTTTCTATTCCGTCTGAAACATTCGCCATGTGTACAAAGAACCTATAGAAAATCGAGTCATTGTACTATGTAATATACCCTGACCTTGTTCACAAGTCCTGCTTACCCATTCTTCGATTGTTTCACAAGGAATTGTTCTATCGCATGTAACCATGACCAAAATAACCATGAGTGGCAATTTTTTCGAATTCTGTTGTTGGAATTTTTCCCTTTATGTTGATCGTATCTTGGGTGTAAGAAATAGCTGATTTAGAATAATTGAATTGCCAGTTGCATTGGAAAATGGCAACATTTTTTGGATGGTTGGTGGTATCGCCAATATTAACAAAATTAACAAGGTTATGATAAAAATTGAAACATTTCCTAAGTTTTTAATTCATGAATATCTCGGCTCCTAATTGTTGTAATGGACTTTTTTTTGGAATTTAGCTATATTATTTTGCTGCTGTTAAAGTAAGTGAAGCTCTTTAACGTTAAAGTATAGTTTATGTCCTTTAAAATTAACAAAAAGTCAGTTCTCGTTTTATAGTCAATATTTAGAGTCGACTCCCATTCTCAAATTGGTTGAGAGTAGGTTTTAAATGTTTAAAATTTTGCGCCATTGAATTAAACGCAAGTTGATAGAAAATATTATTATAAATAACAAAAAAAAATATTTTTATTTCCGGCATACTGGAACTGAGATATTAATTAAAACATAAAAACATAAAATTGCGTGGGTGCGCTGACTTACATTAATTCATTAATTTATTATTCGGCTTGTGTTAGTCGTAGAAAGTTGACTTTTTTTAATTGTAGGTAATTTCAAGGACTTTAAAAATACAAAATTGAAATTCTATCATTAGATGAGCAATTTTTTTAATAATCACGAAAAAGTGATTTTCAAACAACAAAAAATTATTTTAACTTACTATAACTTTTTTTTTCATTTGTTTAAACAATTTTTTTGTGTATAAAATAATATTTTATGTTATTATGAATCAGACCAAAAACATAAATGTTAAAAAAAGAGCCAAGTTCTTCTATACAAAAACCTTTGTGTACAAAGTACTGAGATCTAAAAGTACCCCAAGTTCTTACTTCATGAAGGTTTAATACCGAATATTTAAAGTAGAATAATATTGAAATAGAGAAATTTTATTATTTAATGATTACTGACTAAAATTTGATAGGTTCATTGGTCAAGTTTTTAAAACCTTTCCAATTGGGCACACAACAAAACTTGCCAAGTAAGCCCATCAAATTTTAGTCAGTAATCATTAAACAATAAAATTTATCTAAATATTACATTGTAGCTGTTTCAATAATATTCTACTTTAAATATTCGGTATTAAACCATCATGAAGTAAGAACTTGGCGTACTTTTAGATCTCAGTACTTTTCACGGCTGACTTGTTACACAAAGGTTTTTGTATAGATGAACTTCGCTCTTTTTTTAACATTTATGTTTTTGGTCTGATCTCACTCCTTTTTGGAAAGATTTTAATATTTTTCCATGTCAAAAACTCGAAAGATACTGAAAGATAGAAGGGTGGACTCTACCTACTAAAATCAGCTTAGTTTATAGCTTCCTATTTCTTTTGGTATATTTTCTTTTTGTTATTGGTTGTTTTGATTTGCGCTTCAATTATTTCTTCTTGTCCTGGCAAGATATCTAACACTAACATACCTTCCTTAATTACAGCAATCGGAAGTACTCCATATAAATTAAACATTTTCTCATAAAGTGGAAAACCCCAATTTTTATGTTTGGTCCTTTATATGTAATTTGAGCCCTACCGTTCTAGCAAATTTCATTGTTCTACTGCAATAGGAAGTGTGCCATATATAATTTACATCAGTTCTGAGAAAGTGGGCGGCTACCACACCCCTGAATGGAAAACCTCAAATTTTATATTTTTTTCTTTGTATGCAGTTTAAGCCCTACCACTTTACAAAATTTCATCGTTTTACAGCAGTCCGAGGTGCTCCATTCAACCAACACCAATTCGGAGAAAGTGGGCGGATACCACGCCTCCTGAATGCAAAACTTCTATTTTTAGTTTTGGTGCTTTATATGCAATTTGAGCCCTACCCCTCTACCAAATTTCATTGTTCTACTGCAATCCGAAGTGAGCCATATATAATTTACATCAGTTCTGGGAAAGTGGGCGGCTACCACACCCTTGAATGGAAAACCTCAAGTTTTATATTTTTGCTTTGTATGCAATTTAAGCCCTACCACTGTACCAAATTTCATCGTTTTACAGCAGTCGGAAGGGCTCCATTCAACCAACACCAATTCGGAGAAAGTGGGCGGATACCACGCCTCCTGAATGGAAAACCTCAATCTTTATTTTTGTTCCTTTATATGCAATTTAAGCCCTACCGTTTTACCGAATTTCATCGTTTTACAGCAGTCGGACGTGCTCCATTTAACCAACACCAATTCGGAGAAAGTGGGCGGATACCACGCCCCTGAATGGAAAAACTCAAATTTTCGATTTTTCCTCTGGTTGCATGACAAGACCTATCGTTATGCGAAATTACAAGATTCTACGATATCGGGAAGTGCTCCATAATTTTGATGATCTGTCAGTCAGTCAGTCAGTCAGTCAGTGAGTCAGTCAATTACGGTTTTTGTGATTTTTGAGGCCTTATATCTCAGGAACCGCTTATGCTAGGTAATTAAAATTTGGTGAGGCGCCTGTGCCTGACTAGCTTAGCAAACGTTCGGAATTTTAAGTTTCTGACTTCGTTGGTACTGACGATAAGGAGGGGTCAAAAATCGCCTGAGTTTGTTCCTGTAAAAAGGGTGTAGTGCCATAACTTGGCTGGGCACTACCGTGCCCTTTGATATACATAGGTATGTTAAATTTTTTTCAGTACGAGATACTGGAGCCGACATTCGCAAATGACAAAAAATAACACATATCACATTTTTATCAATAACTTTGGTAAAAAAAAGTTACCAGATGGTGCAAATTTTGTTTTAAGCCTCTCTCATAAGCCCCGATCCATCAAAAAAAAAAAGCAGACCATGCCTATGCGCGCAAGGTCAGGTACTTTTTCATGACGCTTCGACTGGACTATAATGTCTATCTTGGAATATTGCCTCATTAACATAGATTAGAAAGTAGATATCCAGAAAAAAATTCCTAGGTTCGTCGTATGGAAACTTGGTTGGAACATTAAAATGCCCTCGTACATATATTACAAGATGCCGACTTATCGACTTAAAATCACTTGAGAATCTTCGCAAGATCTTCTCTGTTATGTTTATTTGTGGTATTTTGTCCCATCACATCAACTGTCCTCACCTTTTATCTCTAATTGATATAAATATATCATCTCGCCAACTAAGAGACTAATTTTTTTGACTGCAAGATACCATAGGGTGAATTATGCACTTAATGATCCAATAACTGATTATACGCATTGCATTTTTATTATAGATTTATGTATGTATATAATATTTTGTACTTAATTTTTATTTATATTTTTTTTTATTGAGTCTGCAAGATGATTATTGTAATCTCTAATTGATGTAACTAATAAACTAAACTTCTTAAACAAAACAAAATGGAGCAATGGCGAGAAGCATGTAGCTTTTGATTCAGGTTTTCAGGTGCATCGTACGTCAAAGGATTTTAAGCGAATACACGTTCGAGTTTACCAAAGCTTACTGCATTTTTAGAAAAAAATAGGTTTTTATTAATTTAACCAATAGATAAAAGAAAAGTATTCTTTGGAATTCTGTTTTCCAATCCATGAAGACAAGAGGTAAATGAAACAAATTGTAACAAAGAAAAATGTTGAAGCCTATTTTACATTCCATTTCTCGATACATAGGTACCTACTTTATATAATAATTTTTAATAGGTAGTTTGTGAACAGTTACTCAGCAAGAAATGCGCAAATCTCTTGAAATTTAATGATGATATATTTGATTGCACTTGAATTTAAAGTTAAAGTTAAAAATTCAAAAATTTAAACGCCATCCTACGAGTTTTGCCAGTATTACCCATGACAACTGCAAGGAAAATAAAAACTTATCTGCGATATTCTGTGGGCCAAGAGCGCCTGAATGGTCTTGCTTCTTTAAACATACCTACATACATACTCACATACAATTTTCGAATGAAGAATTTCTTGGAGAATTATTTAAAACACAAAGAAAACTTAAATAAAAATAAAACTGGCGTTGTTTTTGCTGCAATATTTTTGTATTTACAGTATTTTAATATATTGTGACCTGAAAATGAAGAATAAATTGCACAAATTTAAAACATTAAGCTGACCTTGAACTATGTACATTATATCAATTCAATAAGTCACTTATGCAGGGTGATTTGCATAAGGTGTGACAAAAAGCTAGGGCGTGTAGGTTGGACTTAGACAAGAAAAAAATCGTATGGGAGGGGGGGTCTATTTCCCCCCGTTTAGGCGGGAGGGGCAATTTAAGAAAAAATCACTTAAAACAGAAAAAAAATTATTTAAAAATAACGGTGATACCTACAGAGTAATGCTATAGCATTTTGAAAAGCCAGAAATACATTCTTTAATTTTGTTTTTAAATAAAGTTGTTCGAGTGAGTAGTTTTTGAAAAATTAATTTTCAAAATCAAAATTTTGAAAAAAAAAATGAAAATTTTTTTTTAAACAAATTTTTTTCAAAATTTTACGTAATTAAGTATTATTTTTTTATTCAATATTCAATGCTCATAATAATTTTTGATCAAACACAAAAAACCGGATGTCAAAATGTTTTGTAGTTTTTGAGAAAATCAAAAATAACAAAAACTACTTTTGTTCTAAGAAAAGCCTTTTATTTTAGTTTTTACGTTTTTGGATTCTTAGGTGAATTTACGATTGAAAGGATTAACTTTCTTTTTACTATTTTTTTAAATTTTCGTCTTATAAGCATACAATAATGTGACAAAGTACTGGATTAACCATATTTCACACATTTTTTCATTGAAAACACCTGCGTGAGAGCATTGGTTTAAAATTGACCTGCCACTTTTTTATTATGGTGGGGTCAGCTTGGCTTAGGTGCATTTACGAAAGAAAGGATTAACTTTTTTTGTAAAATTTTTTTATTATCAGTCTTATAAGCATACAATAAAGTGACAAAGTACTGGATTAACACATTTTTTCATTGAGAACACCTGCGTGAGAGCATTGGATTAATATTGACCTGCGAATGTTTTTTGAATAATGCAACGTTACACGCCCTAACTAGTGACAGAAAAATGCAATTGCGAAATAAGAACAAAAATGTTCCTGAATCTTGAAATCAATTAAAATAAGAAATACATGCATATTTAGATAAAATACATAATTAATGTTTATTTAAATTTTTAACTATTTTTTAACTAAAGCTTATTACAAAAAATTTTCGATATGATCCCCAATGTTAGCTGAACGCAACTCATCTGGAAAATCTGAGATGCCGAAAATATGTATCGAAAATGAACATCCGATTATATTCTCGTGACAGAGTCCTAAATATTCCTCTCTTCTTAAATCTGAAACTTTGTAAACTTAATCTTAAAGCTTTTATTGAATCAATATAGAATTTAACTTAAATAAATTGATAAGTTCAAAACTATTTTTTCGATTCTTTTTTATTCAAGAAAATGGAATGCTCATCAGTTTACCAAGAACAAGCTTATTGCATCTGTTTACCCTTGAGCCCTACTTCGAACGTAATTTTGAATTCAGTTATTCTTTCTTTAGCCACACTACGCGAATGTGGAATGAATACCTGACCCAAGATTTCCTTCCCATTACTATATTTAGATATACAAAACCATTGCGTATGAGTATCTCCTTTATATCGCCAACATTCCTTAACTCTCGCACTGTGCTCAAACATTTTAACGGTAGTCATAATCCCTTTATTGCGCGCAAAATTATAAAAAAAAATATGCATGTACTATTATGAACTTATATAATGAGAAAAAACTTACATAAATACTCGTATAACTATTACGGTTTTCATGGTTGTGGGACATAATTAATAAATATTTGTGGATTAGGCGCGTTATTTGAATTTTAAGAGAGTGTAATTTGGAACTCATCGTTTCGCTTCAAACTGCATAGAGCGTGGTCACCAGTGTTGGTAAGTTACGCGAGTTTTACAAATTTTAATTAGTTACGCGTAACTAATGTAACTAACGTAACTAATGTAACTAATTGAATTAGTTACGTAACTAATGTAACTAATGTAATTAATCTATGTTTTTGACATTTCTCTAGAAAAATCTTCACATCAAAATAAAATTCGAAGCAAAAAGTCACATTTTATAAGTTCTGATTTAAAAGTTTAAAAAGTTTTGATTTAAAAGTTATAAAGTTACAATGTCGCAGTCAAAAACAAAAACAAACAGTCAATCTGGAAGGCCAGTTTCCAATTCGTATGAGGATCTCGGATTTATACCAAAAAGATGCCCTGAAACCTCAAGATTGGTGGTTTTGTGCAAAATTTGTAACAAAAAATTGCAAAACACTGCTCTGCAACGATTAAAAGCACATAGGTAGGTTTTTTATTAACAAAAGGAATATAATATGTCAATAATGAATGCATCTATTGTGATCTTCAGGAATACTTGTAAAATGGCTCTAATAAAAGCCGAGCGCAATGATGAAGAAACTTATATTTTAGTTGAAGGAGATGAATCGGTAAGTAAACCACAGCCAGCGTGGTCTCAGAGTCAGCAGACAATCAAGCATCTGGAGAAGTTTCAGTTTCCACTTGGACTCTGCCCTCAACTTCCTCTTCTATACCGTCAACTTCAAAGGAATTGGGTTCATCAGAAGAAGTGTCTGCTTCAACATTGTCTCTTCCGTCAACCTCATCTTTACCATCTTCTTCATCGGGCATACAATCGTCCCCAAAACATCCAAATCGTTATTCAAAGTTGCTTAAAAGATCGCGACAGGAAAACAAGGCAATAAAACTGGACAGCTTTATTGACAAGATTTCTGAACCGGAAATAGCAGAAGTGAGTAAGGCTTTGTCGAAATTTTTCTTCGGGTGCAACATACCATTCAACGTTGTGGAGTCCAAACTGTTTTTGGAATTCATAAAAACAATTCGTCCGTCATATGCTACACAAATTCCCAACAGAAAATCGCTATCGTCAAAGTGGCTAGATTGTGTGTATAATGAATGTAAACAAAAGTCGTTGGCATCAACTAAAAAGGACTCGGTACTGTTAATAGACGGCTGGAAGAACTCATCATCAAATACAAAGACTGTCGTTTGTATACTTCATGATTGTTCTTCAGAAACCAAGGTTGTTATCTATGCATACGAAAGCTTCTTTATTTTTATTGTAATATATTCATTCTTTTTTTATAGATATTTCTTGATGCGTGGAATCTCAACGGAGTTTCGGAATCGGGAGATAAGCTAGCTGAAATTGTTTGCGAAGCTATAGATTTGGCTAAAACGACTTCAACGTTGATGTTTATGCCGTCGTTTCCGACAATGCAAGGAATATGGTGAAAATGGGAAAAAATTTGAAGCATGTCGTATGGCACTCAACTTGTAATAGCCATACTGGGAATTTGTTAGCAAAAGATGTGCTTGACGTTAAACTGAATGACAAAGTCACCACAATTTTAAAACAATTTAAACAACCAGATCTTGAACAGGCGATAATCAATAATAAAGGAACCAAAATAAAGCTACCGTGTGAAACTCGATGGTGTTCATACAGAGATTCCTATGTATGCCTCATTAATAATTTGATTCCAATGAAAATGGTCGCAGCCGAATTTAATAAAATGAAACCAGAAGTGCTCAAATTGTTATTTGACGAAGAATTTACTGAGAATGTAAAAAAAAACATTGAGTTGTTCGATCCAATTTGTCAATTAATAAATAATTGCCAACAGTCAACAACTTCATTGGCTGACGCTGTCAAGTTTTGGTTCGAACTAAAAGTTCCAGAACAGTTCGAAAATCTCTACAAATCTCGTCTTAATAATTCCCTCAATGTTTATGCTCTAACATCTTATTATTTATGTACATCCTTTTTACACTAATGATAAATTAGAGAACAGCTATCTTTTTCAAATTAATAATTTTCTTCTAAAAATTTTGAATTCTGATGGTCTCAACGAATGGGATCTTTTTAAATCCAAAGACGGAGTTTTTAAAACTTTATATGAAAAAAAAATTGAAAATCCAATTTTGTTTTGGAAGACAGCCGACTTCTATGCACCCAATCTTTCAAAGCTTGCAGTAAAATTGCTTAAAATTCCCGCATCGTCCGCAGAAATTGAACGTACTTTTTCGAAATGGTCATTGATTCACACCCCTTTGAGGAATCGGCTGTCTTTCGAACGTTCCAAAAAATTAATGTTTCTTTATGGAACTTTAAGAATGGAAGACAGTAATCTATCTTTTGAAGACTTTGACGAGTTCAACTAAATTAATACCTGTATGTGTTTGGGTTACATACATTTATTCTCTGAATTCCTTATAATCTTTCCTTATTTATTATTTGTTATTTTTTTAATTGAATAAAAGTTTTTGTATAATTTTAAATGTTATTGTTTATTTTTTAAATGTCGAGCCAGTAATTTAGCTATATTAGTTACATTAGTTACATAAGTTACATTAGTTACGCGGAAAATGAGACGTAACTAATTACAAATAGTTACGCGTAACTATATGGGTAACTTACTCGGAGTAACTTACGTTGCCAACACTGGTGGTCACCGGTAAAAGGTTTCCCGATGACATAATCCCTTTATTGTGAGCAAAATTATAATATCATGAATTTTATATTGGCATGTACTGTAATGTAATGTACTTATATATTGCGATAATAAAAAAAAACGCACACGCTTCACTTAAGTCGCAAATATACACACGACACTTGTGTGCACACCGGTGTAGCATTCCACCACACACGGCACACCGAATCGTGCACACTTCAATTGTGCAAGAGATCTCATAATGGAGAGATCTAACCATAAGTGATATGGACGTCGTCCATTAGACGATGAGGTTGGCGCGTTAATGATGTCGATAATAATGACAATGAGTAATTCAAAATTTGAAAAAATGGTTCTATCGTCGGTACAAGCTGTTATATCTTAGTTTAAATGTTTTTTATTTACTTAAAGATCATAAAAATTTATTGAAAGAAAAAAAATGTTATCAAAATTCTAGGCGCCGTTTTCGAGAAAAATACGATTTTTCAAAACATTTTTTAACTTTTCTATGTTGTGTACCTTTTTTTTTAGGTAAAATACAGTTTTTTCTCACATTTTGACAACAATTTGAATACACAATACTTTTCAAGCCTTAGCAAAAAAAAATTATCAAAATCGGTGGTACCGTTTTTGATAAAATCAAAAATAAAAAAAAATTGTTCCATGGCGGGTACTCTCAATAACCATTTTTCGGAAAATGTTTTTAAATCTGTTGAACATTTTTTGAGAAGAACAAATATTTATAAAATTTCGAAAAAAATCGTATAAAAGGTACCGTAATTTTTAGTCTTAAAAAAAAGAAAAAAACCTGTGGGGGGAAAAATTCAAAATGATATCTACCATAGTTCAAAGCAAATTGTCCCAGCCGTTAAGTTTCTAGTCGAATAAACATAAAGACAGAATTGCGAGACCCACTTTTTTAGTCTTCGCTATCATCGTAATGTCAAAATTTAGATTTCGATTTTTTTCCGAATGCAGAACTTATCTTATAGAACTAAGTCGCAAGTAAATTTTTCGACGTGCTTTACTGCACAACGATTTGGCTGCAACTGGAATAGTGAATAGTGAATACTGAATAGCAAATGTGCGCGCACATCGCTATCGCCATACACATCACACCGATCGAGACACCGACACCAAAAATCAAAAATTTTTGATTTTACCCGAAAATCGGTGTGCGCACCAGCCCACACACGGGAAACATTTCCGTACACCGACACCGGTGTGCACACAAGTGTCGTGTGTATTTGCCGCTTTACACCAAAATGCTTAAGCACTTAAACAAAAATAAATAAATCTAAGGCATTTTATTGTGTATACCGACTCATTTCAACTATTTTTTATGCTAATTCTAAATTCTATTGTTTTTAAGTTAAAATAATAAAAATAATGAAATCTGGTGCATTCAAAAACTGCAAGGTGTTAATTTGTTATTAATTACATATATTACGTGCTACATATAAACATTTTTTTCGGCTTTACCTTCTTCTCTAATTCTCGAGATTGGGACTGCAAATTCTCAATGTAGTCTTCATCACAATTTCCGCTTACAGTAAAATTCCGAATCTGCGCGAGTGTCTCCTTAAAAGGAAGGCATTTTAAAATATTTTTGTAAGTACATATGTACATATAACAAAAAATGATTTACTTTATGCGCTCTTTCGATATCTGCATGTTTTGCCTCCGCTTCACGTAACTGATGTTCTATCGAGCTCAGCATTTCAGAACTTCTTGTATGACTTCGATCTTCCATTAGCATCTCCTTTTTTTAAAAAAAAAGAAAAGATATTTGTAATATACGTATTCTTAAATTTTAAATTTCCGTATTTTTATAACAATCTATATCTATATAAATAAAAATGAATCGCAAAATGTGTTGCTAAGCGTTAAACTCAAGAACGGCTCGACAAATTCGCCTAATTTTTTTTTTAAAGTTTTTGTTAATGTTCATGGAAGGTTCTTATGGAGAGAAAAAACGTTTATTGTGGGTGTGTGAAAGTTAAGTGTTACAAAAAATCGTTTGCTTATTGAAATACACTGACTCAAAAAAAAAAAATAAAAGAAAACCTTATTAGCTATAAGGTTTTCTTTTATTTTTTTTTTCTTCATTTAAATAATCTATATAAATAAAAATGAATCGCAAAATGTGTTACTAAGCGTTAAACTCAAGAACGGCTCGACCAATTCGCCTAATTTTTTTTTTTAAAGTTTTTGTTAATGTTCATGGAAGGTTCTTATGGAGAGAAAAAACGTTTATTGTGGGTGTGTGAAAGTTAAGTGTTACAAAAAATCGTTTGCTTATTGAAATACACTGACTCAAAAAAAAAAATAAAAGAAAACCTTATAGCTAAGGAAATAATTTTTTCATTTAAATAATAATTAATAATACTACAACAAACAACAAAATTAACGAGAATAAGAGAACTTAAATAAAGGTAATCTATACAGGGTGATTGGCATAAGGTGTGACAAAAAGCTAGGGCGTGTAGGTTGAACTTAGACAAGAAAAAAATCGTATTGGAGGGGGGGTCTATTTCCCACCGTTTAGGCGGGAGGGGCAATTTAAGAAAAAAATCACTTAAAACAGAAAAAAAATTATTAAAAAATAACGGTGATACCTACAGAGTAATGCTATAGCATTTTGAAAAGCCAGAAATACATTCTTTAATTTTGTTTTTAAATAAAGTTCTTCGAGTGAATAGTTTTTGAAAAATTAATTTTCAAAATCAAAATTTTGAAAAAAAAAATGAAAATTTTTTTTTAAACAAATTTTTTTCAAAATTTTACGTAATTAAGTATTATTTTTTTATTCAATATTCAATGCTCATAATAATTTTTGATCAAACACAAAAAACCGGATGTCAAAATGTTTTGTAGTTTTTGAGAAAATCAAAAATAACAAAAACTACTTTTGTTCTAAGAAAAGCCTTTTATTTTAGTTTTTACGTTTTTACATTCTTATGTAGGTGAATTTACGATTGAAAGGATTAACTTTCTTTTTACTATTCTTTTAATTATCATCTTTTAAGCATACAATAATGATGTGACAAAGTACTGGATTAACCATATTTCACACATTTTTTCATTGAGAACACCTGCGTGAGAGCATTGGTTTAAAATTGACCTGCCACTTTTTTATTATGGTGGGGTCGGCTTGGCTTAGGTGCATTTACGAAAGAAAGGATTAGGAAAGTGATTTTTTTCTTAAATTGCCCCTCCCGCCTAAACGGGGGGAAATAGACCCCCCCTCCCATACGATTTTTTTCTTGTCTAAGTCCAACCTACACGCCCTAGCTTTTTGTCACACCTTATGCCAATCACCCTGTATAAATAAAAACGAAAACCAATTGTGGTTTTATTTGTCGAGTGTGTTTGCTTTTAGAACCATGCCGCCTATTACACGCGGGCGCAGCAATTTGAGTCGAAGAAAACGCTAGAAACCAAGCTTACTTTCAATCAAATCGGACTTCACTGCAACGTGAAGAGCGAAATGAAATTGAAAGGATTAGGATATTACAAACACGAGCAACGCGTTGTATTCAAACTGCTTTCACAGTTTTACGAGCGGCTTTCGGTTACAATTTTTCAATTGACTACAGAATGTATTAGGTTCGTTCGTTCAACTTTACCCAGGTTTGACCCAGGTTTTCTTGACAACCCTCAGAGTTGTCAACAAAAAGTGAGGTTTTCGGTTTTCAAAAAACCTCCAAGGGCTGTCAACTGTTTTGTTGACAACTAAAAGACAGACAAAATAATTTTGTGCTCTGATAAAACTTTAAATTTGTTATAAATAAGTTTTAAAAATGAACGAAAACAAAAGAAATACAACAAAAGAAATACATATGAAATCTCATATGACTTTTGACAGTTTGACCGTTATCTGAACTCGCCCCAGCAAAATACCTCGATCTACTTCAGGGCGAGTTCAGGGCGACCCCAGGTCTCAAAAAACACAGAGTTTACTCACCAGGGTGACTTCAGGTTTTTTCAAAAACGATTTAGGGCGACCCCAGGGTGACTTCAGGGCTCAACGAACAATGTCATTTAGACACTATTTTATTGACAGGTGCTCAAACTAATAACAAAGTTAGTTCAATGAACTATTACTCCTATCGCCTGATGGTTCATGAAAATGAAGACATGTGCTTGATGATGTCGAACAAATTATTATCTCAATTATTAATGGCCGCGCCTAATCGCCCAATGCATGACGCTTTTAATCAAGAGTTGCATCGTGAAAAACTGTTCGATCTCGATGCTTTAAGGGAATCGGTTCGAATAAATGTTCCGTTGTTGAACAAACAACAAAAGTATGTATTTGATACAATTATGAAAGTTGTAAATGATGGAACTGGAGGATTTTACTTTTTGGATGCTCCTGGTGGTACAGGAAAACCATTTTTAATTGCATTGATTTTAGCAACAATTCGCTTACAGAATGGAATTGCACTCGCACTTTCTTCGTCTGGTATTGCAGCTACATTGTTGGAAGGCGGTCGAACAGCCCATTCAGCGCTAAAATTACCATTGAATACTCAAAGCAACGAAACTCCGACTTGCGACATTTCGAAGAACTCTGTAATGGCAAAGGTTTTGCAGCAATACAAGTTGATAGTATGGGATGAATGCACGATGGCACATAAAAAGTCTGTGGAGGCATTAGACAGAACTCTCAGAGATCTGCGAAGCAATCAAAACCAATTCGGTGGAGCGATGATTTTGTTAGCAGGAGATTTTCGTCAAACATTACCAGTATTCCACGGTCTACACCAGCAGATGAACTGAATGCATGTTTGAAGTCGTCCATTTTGTGGACAAAAGTTAAGATACTAAATTTGAGCAAGAATATGCGTGTCGAATTGCAAAATGATCGATCTGGAGAAATATTTTCAAAACAACTCATTGACATTGGTAATGGTAAAATCCCTGTAGATGTTATGACAGGCTGCATTACATTTCCTGTCAATTTTTGTCAGTCTACAGAATCAAAACTGAGCTTATAGAAAAGGTGTTCCCAGACGTAGCTCAAAATTACAGAGATCATTGTTGGTTGACTTTGTAACGGCACACGGTCAGCAGTGAAAATATTAATGAACAATATGATAGAAGCAACTATTCTGAGGTATGGTACCAACTGACGTACCGTTTGAATTTAAACGACTGCAATTTCCTGTGCGGCTTGCTTTCGCTATGACTATAAATAAATCATAGGGTCAGTCGTTGAGTGTTGGCGGCGTCAATCTGGAAAACCCATGCTTCTCTCATGGACAGTTGTATGTTGCCTGCTCTTGTTTTTTTTTTTTATAATCTACCCGCGCTCAAGGGATTATAATTGCCCTTTAAATGTTTCAACACAGCGCGGGCGTGAAGTTAATGAAGAGAAAGAAGGATAGGAAAGATGTGTGGCACAATGTTCTGAGACTGTTGGTGGTTGTCTCAGATATTTTTATCTCCAGGGATGGCGGCTGAGCTAAAGCAGAGAAATGCTGTGTCTTGCGTAGGAAAACCAACAGCTTCATTTATTTTCGCGCCAGGTAATCAAACAAAAAATATCATGTACGATCAGGCATTACATTGAAAATACCAGATTATGACTACTACTACTACTAAAGTCTTGCAATTGACAAAATAGGACACTTAAAATTGTAAGTAATCGTTGTTTATCATGGAGACATAAATCTATAAATATGAAAAGTGATCACTCCTAAATATGTTTTATTACTGTTGTTTTAGAAAAAAAAAGGGCAGAACAACGTCTGCCGGGGAAGCTAGTAAAATAATAAATAACAAATGAGGCTAAAAGTATCTTCATAAAATAGAAATACAAAGCTGAGTAAGTTGTATCAATTGTAATTAGAATCGCAAAATTAAGTTGCATCACGAAAGATAACCTAGCTTATTGATCACAAACAAACGAAGAATTATTGAAATCTCTCCACAACAAAATAACTCCGAAAAAGTTTGGAGCAGGATGCAGAACTTCTTGGCACAACTGCGGCATCGAAATGCAAACTGCGTATAGCGCTCCCAGTCGGGATCCTCTTTCAAAATCAGTGGTAGTCAAAATGAGATGTTAAAAATCCGTTTTGGCAGCACTCCACAATGCCTCACAACTTAAAACTACAAAAATTCATATAAGTAAAGACCTACCATATAACATGTTTATAAAAACCCACCTGTTGGGGTGCGGTTCAGTGAGTTTGGGTTTTATGTGTTTTATTAAATAGCTTACCTCTAAGATGGGTTGTATAAAAGATAACGATTTTAGTAAGTCGAAAAAGGAAAAGGTTTTTTTTGGGAAATTTGATGGGAATTTTAATGATTTTCAAAGGAAGTTGACTTGAATGCCATCTAGACGTTCGTGAGGAAATCTCACCTAAGATTGCCGGCCGCCTTGCAGGATTCCTGCAAAACAACTTAGTTACTATTTTGTATGAATTGGGAGAACCTTATTAAAGAGGGGTTTTACTCACTCTTTTGGAAAGGAAATGTTAGTTTGGGAAAATGGGATACAATATTTTATGGGTAAATGATTTTATGTTCTTATAAATTCAATTTTAAATCAATTAAATATGTACGTAAAATTTTTGGAAAGCAATGCATTGAAAAAAAAACATTGATAAACTTACACTCAAAAATATAAATTATAATAAAAAATCTAAAATTACTCGGTACTTGAAAGTGAATTTTCATCCTGATCTTCTAGTGGGATGCAAAGCTTTACGATAGGACGTTTCAAAATACCGTTTTGTGTCTTAACATCTGCTACCCAAACTCTCCCATCTGAACCTGCGTATAGTTGTACGATTCGGCCTAAACGCCGGGTGGAGCCAAAAGTGGTCCTCCTCGAAGGAAATGACCAGGAGTCAAGTGTAAAATGTCGTTGGGATTATCAGTCAAGGGAATGAGTGGTCGAGAGTTCAAACACGATTCGATTCGTGAGATGAGTTTCGAAAACTCCTCAAAAGTAAATTTATTATCACCTGCAACTTTGCGAAAATGGGTTTTAAAACTTTTAACGCCGCTTCCCATAATCCGCCCATATGCGGGGAACCTGGAGGTATAAATTTCCATTTATGTCCTTGGGGTTGGTATTTGTCAGATACATCTTGCGCAAATGTTTTTAAAAAAAGTTTGAAATCGTTCGATAGACTATACTAGCACCGACAAAATTAGTCCCATTGTCGGAAAAGATTGTGCTTGGGAGGCCACGACGAGCCACGAAACGGGAAAATGCTGCTTAAAAGGAGGCGGTAGAGAGATCACTTATGGGTTCTAAGTGGATTGCCTTAGTCGCAAAAAACAGACAAGTAAACACAAGTGACCCTTTGAGACGCGACAGTTACGTGCAGCGAAGCTTTTTATTGAAAATGGGCCAGCAAAATCGCAGCCGGTATTCGTAAAGGGAAGTGAAAGTTCAGTTCTTTCTTTGGGGAGTGCAGCCATTATTTGAGAAGCCATTTTTTGTTTATAAATTTTATAAACGGAACATTTATTAATTTTATATTTTACTAAATGTTTAAGTTTTGGAATCCATATCTCGGATCGGATCAATCGTACGACGAGTTGGTTTCCTCCGTGAAGAGTGACTTTGTGAACAAAGTCTACATAGAGATTTGTATAAGTTGAGTAATAATAGGGTATCTTTCATTATACAAAAGAGTTGAGGAAGTGAGTCTTCCATTCACTCTCATTATCTTGTTTAAGATTAAATATGGATTCAGAGTCAAAATGCTACTTTTCTTCGAAATGGGTTTATTTTGACAGAGAGCTTTGTACTCATTCGGAAAATAAAGTTGTTGAGTTAAGCTTATGAGAAGAGATTTCTTGTTGAGACAAAGGAAAATTATTATTTTGAATTGGGTTTGGTAATTTGGGTCTAGAATTTTGAGTGAATCTGAAAACATATGACATAACACGAATCATTCTTGTTCATGAAGAAAATCTTCTGAGATCTGGAAAAAGGATGGTTAAAAGAGTTTGAATGGGGCGAGCTTCTAAATCGTCTTCTACGGGAATATTGGGATTAGAACTAGCCCATGAATTTTGCGGTTCAGATAACCAATTGGGACCATGCCACCATAATTGCTTATTAAGAAGTTCAAATGGGGTCAGGCCTCTGGTTGCAAGATCTGCTGGGTTATCTGCAGACCGAACATGTTGCCATTCAATGTTTCCAACATTTTGATTAATTTGAGAGACTCTGTTTCCAACATAAGTCTTCCACATATGCGGGGGTTTCTTCAGCCAAGCAAGAACGATAGAACTGTCAGTCCATAAAAACATATTTTGAATCGGGCGCTTGATTTGGAGGATAATTTTCTTAACGAGTTTTGAAAGTAGTACGGCGGCACAAAGCTCTAACCTTGGAAGAGTTATTTGCTTGACTGGAGCGACTTTAGTTTTGGCCCAGAGGAGATAGCATGAAAAGTTGTTTTCTCCATGAGTTACTTCGAAGTGTGAAGCCAGCTGATTTTAAAGCTGCCATTAACTCCTGCTGACAGAGTTTAGGTGTCTCAATATCGTGGGAACCGGATAGGACATCATCTACATAAAACTCGTTTCGAATGATGTTAGATGCTATATGGAACTGGGCTTGAACATCATCAGCTAATTGTTTAAGGGTTCATATCGCGAGGTAGGGTGCACAATTAATACCAAATGTAACAGTTTGGAGTTCATAGTCACAAATGTGGTCATTTGTAGAATTTCGGAATAAAATTCGTTGAAATGGGGTATGTTCAGAGTGGACATAAATCTGACGATACATTTTTGTGATATCCGCATTAAAAACATATTTATAGAAACGCCAGTTGAGAATTAACGAAATGAGATCTGATTGTAAAAAAGGGCCAGTGAAGAGAATGTCATTTAAACTTTTACCATTTGAGGTTGGAAGTAAAATAATAGAACCGAAAAAATAATAAAAAAAAACAAATTTTTAATTTCAAAGTTCCTTATTTAGAATCTTTCTTAAGACTAACTTATCGAATATATTTTACAAATTATTAAACCTACGAAACTTAATAATACTCGTATTTTGCTTGTCAGCAATTTGGTATTAAGTTTCATATGAAATACATTTTATAAAATTCATCGGAATTGTTTGTTTGATTGAAATGTGATTAGTTGCAAAATAAATGTATGAAGAGTAATGAACTTATGTTCTCATTCTTGTTAAATTATACTTTTAATGTCTGCACGTGTAGCTATGTCGGCATGTGTAACAGTTGGACTGGAAGCGTTAAATACGATTCGAGTTTTTGTCGTAGTACTTTCAGGTTTTATCACAGCATGGTGTGGTAAGTAATAAGATTTTATTCCATTTACGTTTTCAGCTTCGAGCGGAGCTACCTTCTTCATGTGGTTGAGAGTTAAATATTCTTCAAGAACATTGTTGTATTCAATGTGAAATTTCGGAGTTTTAGATAAAGCGTTTTCTGCACGAAGATACTGTTTTAATGCCTTTTCTCTTGACAAACCGAGTGTTGAGATGTCATCTTTAAAAGGAAGCTTACAAATTTAACGACCTTCAGCATTGCGAGTTGTGGTTTCTGAGAACAGTCTTTTACATACATATTTCATCTTCAGGAGAAGATTTTGTATCTGAAATTTCTTCGACTTCCCAAAATTTTGAAATTTCTTGATCGAGAGATATTTCATTGAAATACGATAAAAAAGTAGAAAAGCATTGCATGGGTCATGGCGAGAGAGGTCCTGATAAGACCCATCCGAAGATTGTATCTTATGCGACCAAAGAACCAAACATGTTTGATTTGAGACCACTTCGAATAAGTGATGGGTATGTCGGCACCAAGAACGAGATCTACCTTTGAGCTTGATTGGAAGTTAGGATCTGCTAACGGAAAATCGAGGGGTTGTAATATTTCGGATTGATTTATACAACAAGATGGCAAGTCTCCAGTAAACTTTTTAAAACAATAGCATTGACACTGAGAGTGAAATCAGGCATTTTATTGGATTTGAGTTGAAGTGAACACAGTTTCAAAGTATTGGCAGTGACAGCAGCATTTATTCCAGATATGTGAGCTTGAATCGACTTAACCGGAAGTTTGAGTCGCATCTGAGCTTCCTCAGAAATAAAGGTCACTTCAGATCCAGGGTCAAGAAGTGCACGAAGATGTTCTATACTGACTAAAGCGGTAGCCAATATAACGCGGTTTTGTTTGCAGCTATAATATGAATGTAAAAGGGATGAATCAGAAGATTGGGGTTGAGTGGACTGTATAACCGAGTGGGTTGTATTGAGATCTGAGTTGGAATTGTAAGTCGAATAGTGTACCTGACTTATAATCAAAGGATGAAGAAGAGAGTGATGACGTTGTTTGCATTGGATGCAAGTATAGGTACTCTTACAATCCTTTTCTAAATGAGATGTAGCAAGACAATTCGAACAATAATTATTAAATTTAACGGCTTTAATTCTATTATCAATTGTCATTTGTAAGAACTTGTTACAAAACCGTAAGGGATGGTTTTCATTGCAAAGTTTGCAAGTAAATGTTGTTTGCTTGCTATGATATGATTGATGAGATTTTTCACGGGATGATTGAGTTGAATAAGTTTTATTAAAAGTTGCTTTGGGTTTGGATTTGAGACGAATATCTAAAACTGTTTCTAGGACCTGATAACGATTTGTCAAAAAGGTATCCATTTCGGACCATTTTGGTATTGTTCGTGGATTTTCTATTGATTGTTCCCAAAGCGAGAGAGTTGTATCAGGTAATCGACTTGAACAAAGATAAACGAGAATAGAATCCCAATTGGAGGTATCTACTTTATAAGCTTTGAGAGCAGATAGGGCGTCGTTTATTTCCCGTTGAATGGATTTAATACATGAGCTTGATTCTTGAAAAACGTGTGGCTAATTGAATAAAGTTTTTAGCTGACTGTTTACTAAAATGCGTGTATTTTCAAAACGATCCTTAAGGGCTTCCCATGCGAGGTCAAAACTTTCAGATGTAAGAGGAAATTTACAAACAATGTTGTTTGCTTCACCTCTGGTTTTTGCTCTTAAGTGATAAAGCTTTTGCACTGCACATAGCTTAGGCTGATTTGCATATACTGCAGTAAACATGTCTCTGAAAGAGGGCCGTGTTTGATAAGTACCATAAAATATGTCGGTATCACACGGAGGGACTTTTAGATATGTCGTTTCATTTCGAGATTTATTTGCATCCTGGAGTTTATCCGAAACTTCAGAATCAGATGTGTCATCTTTTGATTTAAATTGTGATGATATACCTTTCTGTTCGTGCTCATAAATTTTTGAAATCTTTTTTGTGAGATCAATTATATAGCTCAAACAATCCACAAAAGTATCTGACGATATTTTATATCTAGCCTTCGTTGACTTTAATTGATTTTCATCGTTCGAGCATTCACTAGAACGAATGCAAAATGAATAACTTTTCTTAACCTCACTCCAAAGATTGTTTATTTCAACTCTATAAGCTTCTATGGAACTGATTGTAAGACCTGTTGAAGGTTTTTCTTTGAAATCGGTAATAAATTCGACTATAGTTCATCCAACAAAAATATGCAGTACACGTCTTATGGGAGAGCTTTTTCAAAATCAGTAGCGTGCTATATTTTTGCACCATACTAAATTGAAAGAACTCCTCCATAAAAAAGTGTTTATGCGCCCATAAATTTTCGATTGCACCTGACGTCGGCCCGACGCACAGTGGGCATAAATCGTGATTTAAGTGGTCAAAAATATTTTTTTTTTGTTTTCGAATCACATAAGTTTAATTTAAATTAATTAAAGAAATATTTATATGTTAAATATATGACATTTTTTTTAAATAAATATGCTGAGGTTAAGAGAAAAATAAATTCAAAGTGAGAAAAACTTGTAAATCGATGTATGAAGCATTTTTGGCACAATTTTTATTTCCCGATTTTCTTGAAAATCCTTTTGGAAAGTAATCGAATTTATTACAGCTAATTATTTCACATATTTTTATGTTATAATACGCAAAAAAAATATAAAGAAACGTTAAGTAGTTAGTACCGTTTGATTTTGAAACACCCATCTTAATTTTACCCAATTTTCCAGTTTATAAAGGCGATACAAAAATTCACAACTTTTCACAACTTTAATTTGTTTACGAATTGAAAATTGAATATGTGCGAAACTCGAAAGATTCATATCCGCATGTATCCGCATTTACGAGTTAGAGCGAAAAAACATTTTAAATAGCGACTCTTCAGTATGCAAAATTTTACATATTGTACTGTAACCATGTACCAAGACTGTCGTTCGTCTCCAATGGAGATGGCCAAACAGTTTAACATTCACCTATTCTGGGTGCCGGGACACAGGGGCATCCCAGGGAATTGTAAAGCCAACGAACTCGCCAGAATTGGAACGGAAATGAATTTCTTGCCCGTTAGGGTAAACATAGGTATGCCTGTAGCTACAAGTAAACTTATGCTGAAGCGAATTGCTCTGGAACAATTAAACACAAGATGGCTTAACATTAACACTACCACATGTTTGGCGACCAAACAAATCTGGCCCAAACTGGATTTGAAGTGGTCAAAGTATTTATTGTCCCTCAGCAGATCTCAGATCAGCTCCGTAATAGGTGTCATAATTTTACACTGTCTTACGAGTATTGGTAGATACTACTCGGTGTACTATCAAACGATTTTTGCAGGAGTTGCTTGGACGAGGAGGAAGAGGAAACAATCCCACACCTTCTTTGTACATACCCAAACGCAAACTTCATCTAGGAGAATATTTCTATAACGAACTAAGCGATCTTATAAATACAGACATTAAAAGTCTCCTTCGCTTCATTAGAAGCTCCAAATGGTTTTAACTAGTAGGGAACCTTTTTGTTCCATATTAGATCGTGGTAGCACTATGGACCTCTATTGGTCTAAGTGGGGCAGATGCTTTAATGACAGCCACTTTAACCTAACCTAACCCAACATACCATATTGTTTTTATTTAGTGCGGTTAGTAAATTTACTTGCACTTATTTTCTGTGCCCAAAAAAAATGGTATGCTCTATTTATGTGGTTCTCATTAATTGTTCCGTTACATTTAATAATTGGATGATGGAATTGACAAAATTGGTTTAAGGTTTTGGTAACTATTCTTAAACAAAATGTTGGCTTGAAAAGGACAAAATGGGAACTACAAATTTCTTTTTGAGTGTTTTTGTGAAGACCCAAAGGGCAAACCTAAGAATTTCAAACAAATAGTTTACTGGTCACTATTTATTGGATCTTCAAGAAAGTTCTTTTAAAATAAGTTTTACTTTTTTTTATTATTTATTTTAAAATCAAAATAACATAATATTTGATAAATTAAACACTATATATTGAAAGGTACTTAAATAAAGTTACAAATAA
The DNA here is from genome assembly GCA_911387755.1 of Chrysotoxum bicinctum. Taxonomy (NCBI): domain Eukaryota; kingdom Metazoa; phylum Arthropoda; class Insecta; order Diptera; family Syrphidae; genus Chrysotoxum; species Chrysotoxum bicinctum. The sequence continues at coordinate 115,114,940 of OU426988.1, forward strand.
AGAAAAAAAAATCTCAACTGGTTCAAAAGTTATGGATTTTTGACCACTTAAACCACGCTTTCTGCCCACTGTCCGACACGTCCTATTGACTGCATATCTGAGTGTGCACTGAACTGCTGTGGCCTATGGCTGTTGGTGCTATTCAATTTCAACCCCCCTTAAATATTGATGTGCGTTCAGAGTTACCCTTGTCCATTTGGTAGCCTGGGCAGTTTTTTTTCCTTGGGTTTCTGTTGAGGTGCTTTTGATTTTAGAGCTTTACAAAAAGGGTCCATTCAAAATCAACACTACGATAACTCTGTGAGAGCTTTAATGAAGGACAGATTTATGCAATTCACTGTAGCCAGAATGCGAGGCAAACGTGTTATCTTGCCTACACTGCATATTTTTGTTGGACAGAGTATAGTTGGTCGGAAGACAAAATAAGATCCTCGAGAGCGATCAAGGTAGAAAGATGTTCAATACTTTAATAAACCGAATGTATTTCGAATAACTACATAATTCAAAAATAATAATAATTGTATTGGGAATAATCAAACGAATCAAGGGATATTTTATACACTTGAGTATTTGAAAATCAATATGAAAATTACAATCGAGGGAAATTTGCTAATTACTTAAAGGATTACTCAATTTTAAATAAATTTTAGAAATAGATCGAATTCGCATTCGAATGATATAATCGATTATAATCGATTCGGACAACATCTCGAGATATCTCGATTCTTCACACAAATCATTCGAATGATTTCTCACTCTAAGAGAAATGAGGACTCGAAACTCGAGTGCCTATTGGAGACCGAAAAGCGAATATTGAAAGAAAGAACAGTAAGGAAAACACACAAAATCGAGAACTCGTGAAGTTAGTTATTTGTCTATCTTGTGTGTGTATTCCAGGACTTAGGGTTTATATTTATATTCATTTACGCACTCGATGCATCTTGAGGGTTGCATATGGAATAAAGGAAAGGCGAGAAGCAAGAACCACCATTATGAAATGATTTTTTTGTTTTGTTTTTACTTTTTTTACCTTGAAATGGAGTGTTTAATTCCTACTTTTTTTAACTATCATATTGTTTCCAAAATTATTCGAATGATCATTCGATTCTTTAAATCATTCGAATACTAGTATCTCGATTCTTTAAATCATTCGATTATGCCCAACACTAAAAAATACCATTTGACGGATTCAACGAACTGTAGGTGAATTAAGGTAGACTATAATAACGAAGAGTTTTTTTTAAATATGGGTGTAAAGAGTATTTTAAAAAGCACAAAATTAAAGAAAATAACTCACCGGGTCAGAATATTCTCAAGAAATTAAATCAACTTTTTATTATACATAGATAATTTATCCAACGTATTGAATTTATTAATTTGATTTTACAAATTTATTTTATTCCTTTTGGTATGATTTTTTTCTTTTTACTTTTTCTGTTGAGAAATCTTCTATTTACTTTTTTTTAATAGATTGGGATTTATAACTTTTGTGTAATTAAAGGGAAATACCTATTCATTTTTGTTTTTTTTTTTTATACGAAAATGATAAACGGGATATAGCCATTTAATTAAAGCTACCCCAGGTGGTAGTTTTGCGCGGGAAATCACGTGATTGCGAATTTCTAAAACTTTTAATAATAACTTTTAATCACTTTTTGGTTAAATTTATCAATATTTTAGTGATTGAAACGATTTTTGAAAGAATCTTTTTAGATAGGAGATTTTTAATCCACGTTTTATAGATAACAAGATTAAGAAAAGTATGGGCAGAAAATATCAAATTTTAATATTTTTCTAATCCAAAACGATATTTTGGTGTTCTTAAAGACAATGTTCTATTGTTAATATTAAAATGGAACTATTGAGAATGCACTTTGCACGCGGGTTTTCGTTCGTTTTTTTTTATTTTTATTTAACCTTGAAACTTGCAAAATACAACCGATCGCGAGAAAGAAGAAAAACTAATGAGATTTAACCAAATTTATTGAACAATGCACTGATCTACATAAACTGTTGATAACAAGTTTTGCTCTGGATTAGCTGTTTCTCATCGGATGATGCTGATAATGATGATCGGATGATAAAAAGTTCATTGGTTATAGTTTCTCTTGCTGGGTAGTGTTTTTTTTTACCAAAATTATGTGAGAGAATTTTGGATCTTGATTATTTCTCATAATTTCTTTTGGGTTAGGGTAGAAATTATTCGGCTCGTTTGGACTAAATGTTGGGGTGCGGTTCAGTTAGAAAAAAATCAAGGATGAAAAATATCGAGATTAGTGAGTTTGGGTTTTATGTGTTTTATTAAATAGGTCTTACCTCTAAGATGGGTTGTATAAAAGAGAACGATTTTAGTAAGTCGAAAAAGAAAAAGGGTTTTTTGGGAAATTTGATGGGAATTTTAATGACTTTCACAGGAAGTTGATTTGAATGCCATCTAGACGTTCGTGAGGAAATCTCACCTAAACACCACTTCTGTCTATCGACTCCTACCCTCACATCCTCGCGGTGAACATCGGGTGCCTAGTGAATGGTTGTGCCCAGTGAAAGGTTGTTGGGGGTAGCAAACGAAAGAGGGGGAGAGATGTTCCTACTAAGGTATCCCTCTTTTCATCCAGGCGGCAGCGGAGGAGTTCCCTAGATCGAATCAACGGTGCCATTTACAGTTCCAGTTAGGCTCAATTACTTAGTGAACACCTTTCAAGGCTACTCCTAAATATTTATAGCACCAAACCTGCAAGGAGCGGTTTACTAAGCTCCCCGTTCTTGAAGTCATACTATGGACTTTGCCCCGCAGGTTGGGTTTGAATCATCGGGGTGACTTTCCGGCCATAAAATAATTTTAGTTGCGAAGCAAAAAAGAAGTCTTGGATACGGACAGATTAACTAATGACGAAACATGCGAACGAAATACAGATAACGAACTTCGGATCTTTACGTGGAATGCTAGGTCCCAACAGAGGAGAAAGATGAAGACACCAAATACATATTCTACGAGTTCCTGGACAGATGAAGACACCAAAGATATATTCTACGAGTTCCTGGATAAAACATTTTTTTTTTATTATTTATTTTTATTTATTAATCATTATTCTCTTTTACAAAATTTTACAAAAATTAAATAATTTTACTAACAAAAATACAATAATTACAATGGATAGAGAACAGTTAGAGACATTTTATATTCTGCTAATAAAAAAGCGATAATAGTGTTAAATGCCACTTCAAACAAATATTACAATAAATGGAAAACAAAGTCAATGTGGGGTGACTGTATTTAAATTTTTTTTTTTATCTTCAAAATTAACATGATAGAAAAGTGAAGTAGATATACCTACCTAGACAATTTTAAATTATAATTTTTTTTTTTTTTTAATTTTTTTTATTTTTTTATGCAATGTAAGTGAGCAAAACTTCAATCTCATCGTGGTCAAAATCAAGAAGCCATAATTTTACTTTTTTTTCAAACATGTTTTGGGATCTTAATATCCTTATCTCAAAAGGCAGACGATTAAAAAGCTTACAAGATACAACTGGGTATGAGTTTCTGTAGTGAGTAGTACGAAAAACTGGAACGTCAACAACATGACGAGTGGAGCTGCGTAGATTACGATTATCAAATATTGGGCTTTGAAAATAACCACCTCTCATAAAAAAAATTTTTGACACTCTAAAATAAAATAAATGTTTAACTGGTAGTATTTTCATAGATCTAAATAATACCATCGAGTGAGCAAGGCGATGCGCGTTACTGATTCTTCTAATAGCACACTTTTGCAGGATGGAAAGTGGTTTCAAGTTGGTGGAGTATGCACTCCCCCAACAACTTATTCCGTACTGTAATTTAGAGTGGAAAATTCCATGATACACTGTTGTAAGTGTTTGGTTAGAACAAATTTTTCTTAATCGATAAAAACAACGAGTTGAATTTCTTAGGTAAGTTTTCAATTCCGAAACATGTTGTGTCCAACTCATATTTTGGTCAAGAGTTATACCAAGGTATTTAAAGCTTTTAACAACTTAAATTCTAAAACATTTCGAATTGCATATTATATTTTCATTATATGTTGCACCAGACTCTGAGGTGCAGTTACAGTTAATTATGTTAAATTTTTGGCAATCACAAGAATGAAAATAAATATCAGAATATGGTATCTGGGCCGATCCCAGACAGAAAAACATTAATTTGGTTTTGTTGCTTACAGTTAACTTGTGAGTAGCAAACCATAATCTTAGTAGATAAACGTCATGGTTTAGTTCGGTTATAAGATTCAGAGGACTCGTTGACCCATAAGCGATGCCAACATCATCTGCGAAGGCCGTCATATTGCCTGCGAGAGGGAGAGAAAACAACGAATTAATGAAGACAAGAAAAAGAATGGGACCTAACACAGACCCTTGGGGTACACCAGACCTTAGAAACATGAGGTTACTTAAACAATTTCTTACTTTAACTCTTTGTTTTCTGTCCTTTAGATATGATGCAAACCAGTTGTGAATGAAGCCACGAAACCCTGCATCATAAAGCTTACTCAAGAGAATGTCATGAGAAACCGTGTCAAAAGCTTTTGAAATATCAACAAATAGACCAGCACAGAACTTACTTTGATCCAAAGATTTGTCAATAAAGGAGCAAAAACTTAGAAGAGCATCCTCAGTCGAACACCCTTCTCTAAATCCGAATTGTAAAGGGCTAAAAAAGTTTATTCTTGTTAGATGTGTGCACATTCGTTTTTTAATTGATTTTTCAAATACCTTGGAAATCGATGCAAGTAAAGAAATAGGCCTATAATTATTTTTATCTTTTCGGTTTCCTTTTTTAAAAAGAGGTAATACGTCTGCAGATTTTAAATTATCAGGGAACACGCCACTAAATATACTGAAATTAAATAAATACGCAAGGATATCAACCAAGTTAGGCGCAATTTTCTTGAGAGTAACATTGGAGATTCCATCGTTTCCCTGAGATTTGGAGTTATTTAATGAGTATATCGTTTTTAAGACCTCTAATCCCGTAATTTCTTCAAAAAAGAAGTTATTTGCCGAAGGCGTACTTTCAACCATTTGAGACCTTACACAACTGCTGCAAACCAAACTACCGTTATTTTCTGTAGGCGCATTTCCAACCGAGGCAAAAAATTCATTAAATAAATTGGCTACTACTACAGGCTCTTCAATTTCAGTATCTTGATCGATCAAAACAATTGATTTTAACTGATGAGAACGGTTTCTATTGACAACACTTTTGATGAAGTTCCATTCTTTTTTTGGATTACCTCGCGCATCCTGGAATTTAAATGAAAAGTAGTTATCACGGTAAGAAGAAATTTCCTTTTTAATACCCTTGCTCAATTTTTTAAACCGATTTTTTAAGTTGGAGTTAAGTGGATGCGTATAACATAATTTTCGGATTTTATTTTTGTATTTAACTTTTTTTAAAATACGAGAGTTTATCCACGGTTTTAATTTCACTTGGGATTTTTCTTTTATAGCAGAGAAACTAGAAATTCTCATATAGTTTTGGAGAATGTTCAAAAACAAGTCGTATGCCTTTGAAGCATTATCCTCGGCAAAAACCTCATCCCAATTTTCGAAACGCAGTTGGTTATTAAGCATTGTATAATTTATATTAGTAACTGTTTCTGAACAAATTTCACCATTACGCTTCACACCTGAAAATTTTTTTAATAAGATACCTGTCATACAGTGATCACTTATTTGTAAGTCGAAGTTGATACCAACGCATTGTTCTAAAGAAATTCTCATAAAACGACCGAAAACATGATCAATACAGCTTCCCGATATTGGTCTTGTAACTTCATTCACAAATGATATAAATCCATAATGAGCTAAAAGGGCTAGGTGATTATCAGATGCACGGCTTGAGGTCAAAATATCAATGTTAAAGTCGCCTAATACAACAATATTATTTCCATTTTCACTACGCAATAAACTTGAGAAACCATCCAGAAAAGTGTCTGGTAGGCTGGCGTGTAATCTATAGACGCAAACAAAATCAAAAAGTTGTTTTCGAACGCTAATCGTAATTTTGATTACATCTGCACTGGTCATGCTATGGCTCTCCATTTTAAAGTCCTCACCTAAGTATAAATCACTAACAAGAACTCCCACACCACCTGCTGGATATAATTCGTTTGGATTTGCGTAAAACGTATACCCGGGAATGGCATAATCATCCGTTTCGCAAGAAAAAATCCATATCTCTGAAACAAAGATTAAGTCTGGTATATATTTGAAAGCTTCGAGATTACAGACCAGTAGATCGAAGTTCTGCCTCAAGCTACGAGCATTCTCCTAGTTATGACATTAAAATTGTCGTTGGAGATTTTAACGAAAAGCTGCAAAGGGAAGACATCTTTGGCTGATTGAATTTGCTATAGGGCGGGACGTTCTTGTAGCTAGTACGCAGTTAAAACATCTCGATATTCACAAAGGGACATGGCGATATCCTGATCAATCAAGCGTGAACCAGATTGACCACATTGCGATCGACGCAAGACACTTCTACAGTATAGAGGATGTCCGCACGTTCTGAGGGATTAACATCGACTCGGACCATCACCCCATTGTAGCCAAGGATTAGCTGCGAATATCCCAACTCAAGCCATACCAACAATACCACCCACACGACCTGGATGAATCTCAAGTCCAACAAAGCCGCTGGAGCTGACGGCCTGCCGAACTGTTTAAAGCAGTAGGCGATAATTTGGTTGGTAGTACGCACCAGCCCATCTGAAAAATATGGTCGGTATAAAGCATGCCCGATGAATGGAACCTCAGCATTGTCTGCCCGATCCTCAAAAAAGTAGATCCTATGAAATGCGCCAACTACAGATGCATAAGTCTCCTGAACATCGCGTACAAGATCCAGACAAAACCCAGGAGCCTCAAATCGACACTCACCACCATTTCAATGATTTCAAAGCCGCGTATGATATTAACTATAGGAAAGAACTATCTAGAGCAATGTCTAGTTTTGGCATGACTTCTTCAATACCGTTCTTGAAAGAATAGTGTAAAACTCATGCGTCAACACAAGAGGCTTAATCTTTCAAAAATCTTGTGATCTTTGGTCCCGTTGCATAGACGGGGAGTGGGAAGAAGATATAACCATGAACTATATGGTCTGTACAGCGAAACTAACCTAGTAAAATGAATCAAATTACAACTACTGAGATGGCTACGTCATGTAGATCAAAGGGACATAAATGCTCCGGAAAGTCTTCAAAACCAACCCCGAGGGACGGGGCAGTAGAGGTGGCGCACACAAGTGGGAAAAGACCAACAAGCCTGGAGGCAGTTAGCTAGGGACCGAGCTAGCTGGAGAAGCTTGTTAGTTGAGGCCCTCGTCCAGCCCGGACTGTAGCGTGCCACCTTAAGTAAGTAATACCTACAACATGTTAAAATGAAGGGCAAATCTGGTAGTGATACGGAAACTACTTTGCGGAATAATCCCAAAGAAGAAAATATTGTTATTTATTTATTTATTTTTATTTATTTATTTATTACAATTCGTTAAATGCTAACGTGAACAGTTCTTATAAATGAATGCTTAAAAACTACTTAACATTAAAATTTAATCCAAACTACTATAAAACAATGTCTTAAATTTGAGATTTTTAAAGTTGTCATATGGTGAACTTATTAGAAAATAAAATTTATTAAATATTTCGATTAATTGATTGATAGGGCTATGAGCACCATAGTTCGATCTACTAAAAATTTGATTTAGTGGTTTTTGGAGTCGTATACTCGATCGACTAAAACTAAAGTTAAAACGAACAAGAACCGATGGTGATGTTATTGCTCCATTTATTATTGCCGTAATAAAACAAAATTGTAAATATTTTCTATGGTTAGTCAACGAAGGAAGGTTAATAAAAGTAAGCCTTTGTGAATAAGGGGGCAGAACGTTTCCAGGAAGCCAAGGAAGAAAACGGAGACAAAAGCGCAAGAATCTCTTCTGAATCGCTTCAATTCTCATTATATGAATAGAATAATAAGGTGCCCACACTACACAGGCATATTCAAGAATTGGTCTCACAAATGAAACAAAAAGTAGTTTGAGAACATAAGGATCACGGAAATCGCGCCCAAATCTCTTGATGAAACCAAGGACTCTATTTGCTTTTTTAACAATAAAACTAATATGCTCAGTAAATGTAAGTTTCGAGTCTAAAACTACTCCCAAGCAGTGGTACCACTTTACTTCGATTGAAGTAGATCTACTTCTTTTTACCAAAATATTTTAAAATCTACTTCCTACTTCGCACCATCGGCAAAATACTGAAATCTACTTCATTTTAAAAATCTCTGTTACAATCTACTTCAATTTTACAAAATAAAGCCCAAATCTACTTCCTTTTCTCTATTGCACTTTAAGTAATAGTATATAACCTCATAATTACCATAAAATAAAAGAACGTCAACACAATACAAATACACAAATGAGTAATTTTATGCGAATTTTCTTTAAAATTAAAAGAAATGTATTGATAATTTTAAATACATATTTAATAGGTAATATGTATTCATTTAAGGAAAAAAATTTTTTTATGCAACATTTTTTCTAAAAGCAAGTAAAAACCCATTTAGAAATCTACTTCGATTTTTCTTAATTTACTTCACTTTTTTCTTCAAATCTACTTCGACTTTTTTTCCGGAAGTGGTAACGCTGCTCCCAAGTCAGCAAAAACAGATACTCTACTTAAAGGACAAGAATCAAACAATGTTGAATAGCGATTCTTTACAAGGACTTAAATGGGGTCAAGAGAATGGAATATGTATTCTTAATAAAGTATTTGATACTTTTTTCACTAAATGAATTACTCCATCAAAACAATGTGTATTAAATATCAAAAGTAAGCCAAGTTCAAGCTTCAAACAGTCATTGTTCTGGCGCTTCGGCATCAAGGCAATCAGAAAATAGAGCCGCTGTACCGTTAAATCTTCAAGGTGACAAACGTTAACACGTAGAAAGTAATTGAAATCCACACGTCTATCAGAATGCTATTATTATTTTTTAATCTAAAAATCTTAAATTATGTATGTATAATGTTTTTGGAATGCGAAATAAGTTAGAGCTTGAAGTTTTTTTTTTATTATATTTATAAACTCGCTATTATTTTTTTATTTGAAACTCAACGTATTGAAACTCATGCTTAAAAATGTATTTGATAGCTATGAAGTTAAATAGAAATGTGCAGAAAAAATAAGTGTATTTCAAAGGGAAAGCGGTGGAGAGCTTAATGCCTATCGAAAAAACATGAAGGCTGTAATTGTGGAATTAAATGGGATTGGAAAAGCTTCTATTATCAAACTGGAGCAAAAGAAATTGTTTATCATACCTGCGTATTTAAATTGGGAATCAGACATCGAAAAATTAAAGGATTCACTTATTAACCGTCAGACATAATAATCATCGGAGACTTCAACAGAAGTATCAGTTTATCACAAAACAATTTTTCAAGGAGATATCTTCAGGGAGAACAAGAAAAGACAATTGCAAAAAAAAGAGCCCATGACAATGAAATTCCAAACTATAATGATAATAACAAACCAAGTTTCTCTGGAACTAAGAAATATAAACAAAATAACGACAAAACTACTTACGAAAAAAACAAAAAAACACATAATCAAAAGGCTAACATTTATCAGTTTTTTAAATCCAATTCTAAATAAAACACAAACGAAAATAACCAAAACGATCAAGAGCAACAAAATGAAAATAATTTGACTTTACAAAGAAAAGACAAAATAAATAAATTAAATAGAAAGACGTCTTCCTCAAGCCGGTTAGCCACCGTGAGGAATGAAGGCTCAATCCCCCCAATAAACCCAACACATTTATTAAAAACATCAAATAACTCAACGAAACCTACGAAAATTAAGAATAACATTCTAAATATATGTACACTTAATACAAAAACTTTAATATCGAAAGAACGACAACATGAACGTAAAAATGGCAATATCTGACATAGGCTGGGACATAATAGGCTTATCAGAAACAAGGCTTTTCGGAGAAAAAATTTTAGAATCTGACAACGAAATATTCTGCTATATAGGAGAAACTAAGGGCCTTTATGGCGTTGGTTTTCTTATACAAAAATATTTAAAGAAAGACATAATAAATATTCGTTTTTTCAATGAGAGAATTTGTTCAATAACCTTAAAAGTTCAAAATACGAAACTGACAACTCTTCAAATATATGCACCAACAACAGCAGCCACAGACGACGAGATCGAAACTTTTTATACGAAGTTAGAACATGCATACCAAGAGACAAAAACCGAGTTGATGTTTGTCATTGGTGATTTTAATGCCAAAATGGGAGAAAAGAAGATGAAAAAAAAATATTTTCAGGAATTTTGGATATGGAGAACAAAATAAAAGAAGAAAACGACTTGTAGCGTGGCTTGAGAAAATGAACTTGACTTTTGGAAACTCTTTTTTCAAGAAAAAAGACAAAAACAAATGGACGTGGAGATCACCAGATTGAGAAACAAAAAACGAAATTGACTTAATATTAACGAATAGGTTACATACAATAATGGACGTTTCAGTTATATATAAACTTAAATTCGACAGTGACCACAGAATGGTAAGAACAAAACTTAAAATCGACCATAAGACACTACAAAGACACACGCAAAAAATGACAACGCCAAAAAGTATTAACGAAGAAACTATCCAATCCTATAACGAGTCGCTTGCAAATAGAATAAGAGAACATATCAACTTAACTGACTTAAATAGTAATATCCAAACAATCTACAACACTCTTGAAAAAACCATAAAGACTACAGCTAAAGACGAATTATTAAAACCAACACCTTGCAAAAGTGACCAAATCCCAGCTGACACAAAACTTATAATTAACTTAAGAGAAACACTTAGAAATAAAACATTTTTAACAGAGGAAGACAAATTACAACTCTCAAATATAAAAAAATCAATTAAAACTAATACAAGAAATGACATACTAAATCACAATGAAAGAACTATAAGAAACATACTCGAAAATACAAAATCGGTAAAAAAACAAAAACACATCTTATAAATAACAACAAGGAATGGATAAATTCAACGAAGCACAAAAAAAAAACGACGACTGTTCGATTCAATCTATGAAAGAGAAAATTATCTCGGCTTGGATTCGACTTTCAACAACCAAAAACTCACAGCATCGACCAATTTATTTAATTTTACGGAATCGGACATCGCAACATCTATCCCTTGTATATAAAAACTATAGTACTCTCAAGAAGAGGAACGAACGATGCGGCGCCGTACGAGCGTATTCCATAACTTTTTACGTAGAGTTGTGGAGAGTAAGGACAGACGATAATCAGGAAGGGGTGATAATATTTTCGGTAAAAGCAAACCGAAGGTGCAGAACAAAGCGACGACAATAAAGCTATTTTCTGTTTTCTTTTTATCAATTTTCTATACAAATAAGTATGAGGTGGCATTTTTTGCTTCACGCATAGAGAAAAAACGGTATATTGTTAGGTTTGATTTTTTTTCGTTGTATTTATATTGGAGCCAATGTAGGATTTTTATTCAAATACACGAATTCTTAAACGGTTACCACTCAGAACAATTATTTTGTGTGGATAGATAATTATTTTTGTAGGCAGATTTTTCAAATGCAGAATTTTGAGAATTGGAGTTTTGAGTACTTATTATTCTGAAATACAGAACAGTTAGGTATATTGAAAGCTAAAATTTTGAAGAGTAGAAGTTTGGAATCCAGAATTTTGGGAAATTAAATTTTGAAATTCATAAAAATTAATAAGTAAAATTTTGAAAAGCAGAAGTTTATAATAAGAATTTTGAAATGCAGAAAGCTTAATAAGTAAATTTTGAACAGCAGAAGTTTGAAAAAGGAATTTTGAAATGCAGAAAGCTTAGTAAGTAAAATTTTGAAAAGGCAAATTTTGAAATGCAGAATTTTAGGAAATAAAATTTTGAAATGCAGAAAACTTAAAAAGTAAAATTTTGAAAAAGATATTTTAAGAAGTAGAATTCTGAAATGCATAAAACTTAATAGGTACAATTTAAAAAGCAGAATTATGAGAAGTAGAATTTTGAAATGCAAAATTTTGAGAAAAATAATCTTGAAAAATGTACTTTGAGAAGTAGAATTCTTAAATGCAGAAAACTCAATAAGTAAAATTAGAAATTCAAAATTTTGAAAAGTAGAATTTCAAAATGTAGAATTTTGAAATGCAAAATAACAAAAAAAAACTCAGGAGTTTGAGCAGGATTATACATTCATTGCATGTTATTTATTTTATTTTCTGTTATTTATTTTAAGGTACATAATGGTTGAAAAAAAAAAATTCAAAAAATGGTAATTTTTTGTACCCCCCATGGAACCATTATTTTTTTGTTTTTCATTGTCTCAAAAACGGTACAACCGATTTTGATCATTTTTTTTTTTTGGTAAAGCTCCCCAAAAACTTAAATAGAATTGTGTATTAAAATTTTCAAAAAAAAAAATTTGGATTTATAAAATAAACTTTTCAAAACTCAATATTTCGAAAACCCCATGCTAGATTTTTTTCAACTTGATAAGTAAAAGTTTATCAATATAATCTACAAGATGTGAGAACAAAAATGTATTTTACCTAAAAATAAAGGTACCCACCATACAAATGTAAAAAAAAATAAATAAAAAATGGTTTTCAAAAATCGTATTTTTCTCGAAAACGGCGCTTGGAATTTAAAAAAAAAAAATTTCTTTGTATGATCTTTAATTTAAAAAGACAAATTTTGAAATTAAGATATTAGGTACGCTTAGGTACCTACCATAGAACCATTTTTTCAAATTTTGACATTTGACAATTTTCTTATTATCGAAATTTTTTATAGAGATGCTTCCAAAAAGTTTAAAAACATTGCGTCTCAAAGCTTTGAAAAAATATTTTTTTTAATTTTTGGAAAAAAAGTAATTTTTTTCCTTGGAAAATTCGATATCTCAAAAACGGCTCAGTATTTGATTTCGAAACCTAATTTCCATTCGTACAATAATAAAAACTTAAGGTTGGCGTACCAAATTTTTTTTATTTTATTTCCACTTACAAAATTATGTAATTGCAAGTTTTTCATGTTCAAAAAAATTAACTCGAGATTTTGATCAAAGTTCACTTTACGATGATAGAGAACACAAAAAAAATATTTTTTTATCTAAGAAAATTGTTTTTTAAAAATCAATGTCTTGAAAAAGTTTGAGCGACTAATTTTTGAAAATATTTCCTAGAATCTTTATTTTTAAATACTTAAAATTAATATCCCAAATTTTTTTCTAGAACAATTTTAAAGAAATTTCTTATATTCAAAATTAGTTCAATAATAAAAGGTTTTTTAAACTTTGTTTGCATAAATTCGTACTTTTTATATTTATATTAACAAAATACAAAAAAAAACAAAATTTTTATTTTGATGAATTAATAATTTCCAAATTTGATAAATATTCGTAGACAAACATTAAAAGAAATATTTGTTTATTCAAAATTCGCAGGGCAAATATCTTATATTTTTACAAAATATATGGATAAAATTTTTCTAAAATTGCTTATAAGCAGTATGTAAATGCATACAAAATATTTTTTCCAAAAAGGTATCTGATTTTTTAAAAATATTATGTCAATAATAATTTTATTCTAATTTTTTTTAATTAATTTAAGTTTTCTAAATATATTTTTTTATGTGAATACTTATACATTTCTAAAATTGTTTATATACACATAAAAAGTATTAAAAATTTTCTATATTTTTTGCAAACAAAGTTTATATGAATAAATTTTAAAAACTGTTCTATACCTATAGCAAATTTTTTTTTTTATTTTTAATTATATAAATACCTATAAACGAATACAAATATTTTTTTTGTAATCAAAATTATTTTCTACCATACCATATTTTATACAGTTATGTACATTAGACTGGGCCAAAAAAATTGACTATTTTTTTTTTGAAAGATATATCGAGAATATCATTCAGAATGACAAAAAAAAATTTTCGTAAAAGTTTGAGCCCTTAATATCAATTTTAAGAGGGCTATCATCGCTAATTTTTATTTTTAGTCATAATTTCATGTTTTGCGTCAGAACTGACAAAACATTGAATTAAAAAAAATTCATTTTGACTTACTTTTATATAAAATTAAATTCCCTACAAAAAAGGTCTGATTGAAAATTTTCGTCAGACAAGCCGTTTTTGAGTAATTAAGCTTAATAAATTGTTATTTTTCTTCGATTTTACTTTTTTAATTTGGAATTTTGTAACTAACGAAAAATAACAATTTATTAAGCTTAATTACTCAAAAACGGCATGTCTGACGAAAATTTTCAATCAGACCTTTTTTGTAGGGAATTTAATTTTATATAAAAGTTTTTATATACAAAGAAGGATCTATCGACAATTTAAGGAATGAAAAAAGCACAGGGAACGACGGAATTGAAGCGGAAATGCTTAAATACGGAAAAAACACTCTAACCCCAATACTGACAAAAATATTTAACGCTATTTTGACAACCCAACAAATACCGATGCAATGGCAAGAAAGCACCATAATATTAATACATAAGAAAGGAGAAAAAGATGACATCAATAACTATAGACCTATCAGCCTAATATCAACAATGTACAAACTTTTTTCAAAGACATTATTTATAACATAACGAAAAAATCCCTAAATGACCAACAACCCCGAGAACAAGCTGGATTCAGAGAAGGCTTCTCAACTTCTGAACATCTACAGACGATTAATCAGCTTATTGAAAAATACTACGAATATAACAAACCACTTTACCTTCTTTGATTTTACTAAAGCCTTTGACACTGTTTAACACACAATTTATATTTATTATTATTAGTTAAAATATTAACATTAACCATTTAACACTTTCAAATATAAAATACTATTGTGAATGAATCATAAAATTCAACGAATAATAGCGCATTATGACACTTTTGTCAAATTAATGATGATTATAATTATTGAATTATGCAAGTCATCTTTGCAACCTTTATAATTATTGTAAAAGGTCGAACTTTAAATCAATTCTTTCGAGAACTTGCCATCCGACACCATGAATATTTAAGAATAAATTTTATAACGGGTAAAAAAAAAGGTTTTGAGTTTTATTTTTTTTTTTCAAAGAGAATATTATATTGGAAATCGAAATTTAAAAATTAAATTTAACCGGCTAAAAAACATTGGTCCTTCGAAGCCATAGAATAGATAAAAAAAAAGTGTGTGTGAATTTGCTTTTCAATAGAAGTGCGAATATACATATAGACATATAGATATATATATATATATATATATATATAGATGCATATATAGACATTTTTAAACTTTAAAATTTTATATTAAATTTAATTTAAATTCAAGTAATTTGTGCAATAAAATTGCTTAACAAAAAAAAAACATAAATTGCAATAAAGTGATTGAACTATGTATAATCATTTAAAAAGAACATTTTTGTGCTGTGCAAATCGGGGCTCCCGCGACGCGTAACAAAACCCAACACAATTCTACACCATTCATCGAAGGCACACCAAGTAAGTCCTCATTTTTAAAGTATTTTTTTTTTGCTCTTTTTTTTATTACATTTCATAAATAACAAAAGTCCGTTATGTCGTTTGCAGAGCTTCAAAAGGAAGTTTTAGCGCAGTTAGAGCGCGATTATTCAAACTTTAAGAAGACAGGCCAGGCTCGTCGTACGAGCAACTGTTTAAAAACTCGTATGGAGCTGCTTGAACAAAATTTAGAAAATGCCAAACGATATCACGAGGAAATCGTTAGCGGGGGAAAGCTCGAAGAGACTTTTAAAAAGGAAGATATGATAGCCGTGTTCGATCAAATCCGAGACATTTATCTCGATTATAGGAGTGATTTGATGGATGCTTTGGACAAAATAACTCCTGTTCCACTTACGCCTACAGTGGCAGCACCGCTCGTAACAGGCTTTTAGCCACCAACACAACCGTTACAAGCAAACGCCCTCAAGCTTTCTCCAATTAAACCCCCGACTTTCTCGGGTTCTTATACATCGTGGCGTTCTTATCATGACATTTTTACGTCACTAGTGCATAATAATGCTGCCTTAAATGAGATCCAAAAATGCATTTTTTGAAAGAAAGTTTGACTGGCGATGTGGAACGTCTTTTGCATCATTTAGATCTTAGTTCTGGGAATTATGCAAAGGCATTAGATTTATTAAAAGAAAGGTATGATCACAAAAGAGTTTTGGTCAATTCCTATCTTAAGGTCTTTTTTGGTCAACCTGTACAAAGTAAGGAATCTGCCGAAACGCTTTAAAGCCTATTAGATACCACGATCGAGGTTGTTCATGCCCTGGAGAATTTAGGATTACCAGTGAAAGACTGGGATACAATCTTAATTTACATTCTTTTTCAAAAATTATCCGAAAAAACACAACAGTTATGGGAAGAAAAGCTCGGTAATGATAAGGAACTTCCAACCTTTTCCGACTTTACTGATTTCCTTAAATCCCGGTTTAGAACTTTAGAAGCTATTGTGCAGCAAGGAACTTTCACCACACAGCATAAGCCAGTATCAAAACCGCCCGTCACAGCTAAAACATTTCATGCTAAAACTCAAAAACAACAGTTCAAAACGCAATATCAATGTCAAATTTGCAAAAAGGGACAACACTCATTGATGAAATGTTACCGGTTTTTAAACATGGATCCAGTACAAAAACAACAAGCTGTCCAGCAAGCTGGAGTGTGTAAAAACTGTCTTGCGTATAGCCACAAAACACGTTTTTGCTTAAGTAGCCGATCCTGTTATTTTTGTAACCAAAAACATCACTCTCTTTTGCACAACAATTTACACACACAAAATGCGATTTCCAATCTTAATAACTCAATTTCACAAAATTCAAGTTCTAATGCGAACAACCCAACACATTTTCAACTACAAAGTTCACAACCTCGAAACCAACAGGTAGCCGTAAATCCAAACGCTCCTGCTTTCCAACCAATAGATGCAAATGCTACTGGTTGCAGTACCCGACACAATTTTCATGCGTCTCAAGTCCATGGTACGCAAATTTTATTGGCCACTGCGATCGTCAGAGCTAAATCTGAATATGGAAGATTTTCAGATCTCTGAGCACTCATTGACCCAGGCTCAGATGCCACCTTTATCTCTGAGGCAGCAGCAAGGCTTTTAAATCTCACCCGACACCAAACACACGTTAATGTATCAGGGCTGTTGAAGGTCAGCAACGGCACCAGTCAAAGTTACGTTCACATAATGTTTAAATCCAAACATTCGACGTTTGAAGGCGCAACCAAAGCGTTCATTTTCAAGTCGTTGACTGGCCTTCTTCCGACCTACAATATGGTACCACAGAATTATGAACATTTGGCAAATTTGCAGTTAGCAGATCCTCAAATTTATGTTCCTGCTTCAATCGCCATACTTTTCGGCTCAGATGTTTATCCGGACATAGTATTACCGGAAATTATTCGCAGTGAGCATGAAGTCGCTCCCATTGCACAAAAAACTCAATTGGGATGGATCATTTTGGGTAAGATTCCTGATCAAAGGACGATCAAAAGTTTCTTCCAACACATCAATCTTGACACACAAATCCGAAAGTTTTGGGAAATTGAAGAAACTCCTTTCGTAAGTCGACCATCAGAAGAAGACATCGCTTGTGAGAAGTATTTTTCTGAAACAACCAAACGGTTATCAGATGGACGTTACGAAGTTAGTCTTCCATTTAAAAAAGGATTTCATCCTGAACTAGGATCCAGTAAAGAAATGGCAATTCGGAGTTTTTCATCTCTGGAAAGACGATTTGAAAAGGACACGAAACTGCAAGAAAGTTACAGCAAATGTATCATGGAATATCTCAGTTTGCAACACATGGAAGAAGTAGATGTAAACGACCCTATTTTGAAAACTCCTTTTCACTATTTTCTTCCCCATCATGCTGTGTTTAAAGAATCGAGCTCTACAACAAACTTAAGAGTCGTTTTTGACGCAGCCTCAAAAACATATGATGGTACATCCTTAAACCAACATCTGCAGACAGGTCCTAAACTTCAGAAAAATATCGTTGATATAATTTTAAAATGGCGAGTATATAAATTTACAATAACAGCTGATATTGAGAAGATGAATCGCCAAATTTTTGTGCAAGAATCGGATCGATACTACCAACTCATACTTTGGAGAGAAAATACAAAGCAACCCATTAAAGTCTTCAAATTAAAAACGGTTACTTTTGGTACGGCTTGTGCACCTTATTTGGCCATTCGCGTTTTGCACAAGGTGGCTGAGGATGAAGCTGAAAAATATCCAAAAGGAGCTCTCGCTGTCAAGCAAGAGATGTATGTAGATGATTTTATTAGTGGAGGAGATTCTATAGAAGAAGCTCGAATAAAACGCGAACAGACCCGTCAACTACTGGTATCTGCTGGACTGAAGCTTCGAAAGTGGACTTCAAATTGCAAATATCTCTTACAAGATTTACCAAAAAATGATTGTGAGATAAGTTTCGAACTTCCTTTTGGAACAGCTGATCATGTCAAAACTCTCGGCATAAGTTGGCAACCCGAAGAAGACACCTTTTCGTTCAAAAACTTTCAAGATGACGAAGAAGAAGTAACCAAGAGGACAATGCTGTCAGCAATTGCAAAACTTTTTGATCCACTTGGCTGGATTGCACCATGTGTGATCAAAGCCAAGATCATGGTGCAAAAATTATGGTGCAAAGGAACTGACTGGGATAAACCAATCTCATCAGACCTTGAAGAAGAATGGCAAGTTTTTCGGAAAGAACTGCCTTTAATACAACACATTAAAATCCGACGATGGATTAAAACACACAGCATACAGAAATCGGTGGAATTTCACGGCTTTAGTAACGCGTCGGAGAAGGCTTATGGAGCAGTTGTCTTCATACGTGTCCTTGACGATGACGGAAATATCCACATGCATATATTAATATCGAAAACAAAAGTGGCGCCATTAAAAACAGTCAGTCTACCACGACTAGAACTTTGTGGAGCTGTACTCTTAGTGTCACTATTAAAATACAGCAAAGAAGTTCTTGATATCTCGAACGCAAAAGTATACGCGTGGTCAGACTCAATAATTACGTTGGCGTGGATTAAAGAACAACCTGCCAAATGGACAACTTTCGTTAGCAACAAAGTTGCAGAAATCCAACGATTAACAAACTGCGATATTTGGAGACACATTCCAACGGACCATAACCCAGCAGATTTAGCATCTAGGGGCGTTTCACCTTCTGCGTTGGGAGCACAAGATCTTTGGTGGAGAGGGCCCTCATTTTTGCGGCGAGAAAGGTGGCAATTCGAAATACCCGAACAACCATCGACTCTCAACACTGAAATTGAAAAGCGAGCGGAGAAGAGGCAATGCCTTATTGCCAACTCTGATGAAGCAGATGATGACATTAACAAATGTATACTAAGATGTTCACGATTATCAAAGATCATCAGAGCAATTGCTTTCTGCTGCCGCTTTAAATGGAATGGCCTTGCTAAAATGCGAAAAACATCAAGGATTTCAGGAGAATTGAATGCTGAAGAGTTACAAGGTGCAGCCTTATTAGTGCATAAGGCAGTACAACGGCTCATGTTCTCTGCAGAACTGAGTGAATTAGAAAATAAAAATACAATTCCCAAATCATTATTATCACTTAATGCCTTCATTGATGGTAATGGGTTACTTCGTGTGGGTGGTCGATTGCAGAACACATTACTTCCATATAACCAACAGCATCCGATCATTCTAAAACCCAGTTACCACTTTTCAGAACTTGTGATGCGAGATGCTCAGAACAAGACCTTACACGGAGGAAATCAGCAGACTACGGCCTTTATTCGTATGTCTTACTGGGTAACAAGCATTAAACAAAACGTAAAAAGGATTATACACAATTCCCCAATATGTTTCAGACACAAAAAAAAAGTAGTCTAAACCAGCTCATGGGAAGCCTGCCAGCACCGCGAGTACGAATGTCCAGACCATTCACCCATACTGGAGTCGATTACGCCGGTCCTATAGAAATAAAGGCATGGAAAGGAAGAGGATCTAAAAGCTTTAAAGGATACTTTGCCATTTTTATTTGCCTGTCTACCAAGGCAATCCACCTCGAAACAGTGTCAGACTTGACAACACAGGCATTCCTAGCAGCTCTTCGTCGCTTCACCTCACGCCGAGGCATTTGTGCCCAAATTTATAGTGACTGCGGCACGAACTTTGTGGGAGCTAATCGCGAATTAGCTCGCATGCTGGATGAAGCAAAACACGATTGGAATGAAATCGCAGGTACTGTAGCCAATTTAGGGAATTAACTGGAATTTTATTCCTCCAGCTTCCCATCACTTTGGTGGTCTTTGGGAAGCTGGTGTAAAATCAGTTAAACACCATCTGAAACGAATCATTCGAGATGAGAGGTTAACTTTCGAGGAACTCTACACACTTCTCACGCAGATTGAAGCCTGTTTGAATACCCGACCTTTATGCTCTCTATCAGATAACATCGACGACCTAGACGTCTTAACACCAGGACACTTCCTAATTGGTGCAGCCTTACTCACTATTCCTCAAAATAGCAAAACTATTGAAAACATGAGCTACCTAGACAGATGGACACGGACTCAAGCCCTCGTCAACGTATTCTGGCATAAATGGAAACAGCGGCGTATATAGCTTTTCGCTATGGGGATGGATCTAGTTCGCTCATTTTTTTTAAGTTTTATTTATTAAAAAAAAAAAAAACAAACAACAAGACTTCATTGAATTCATTATAAAATTATATTTCTTAAAGATAATATATTATACGCATTAATGTGAATATTAAAATGGGAATGACACTTTACTATTTTTTTGATTGAATGGCATCACTAATCAAGTAAATTGAGAAAAAAAAAGTTCCGTTATTTTGTCTTCTGGTGTTTAAAAATTAAAAACAGATTTTTGTATATTGCAAAAGTATAACCGAACAATGAAGCTTCATTCAGTTATGTGCTTCGAAATGACAAGCAACAATGCCGCGTGGTAAACATTTAAGAGATACGGAAAAAGTCAAAATTCAAGCTTTTCGGTTAACTGGCGTAAGCTTATGGGCTATTGGTAGGAAAATTTAAAGATCCGATCGTGTCGTCCGAAATTTCTTACAAGATCCAGAATCTTATGATACGAAAATAAGACCCGGGCATCTGCAGAAGCTGACACGTCGAGATAAGAGGCGTTTAATAAATGCTGCATCCAATTCGGCGCATTCTTTGCCGGACGTTCGTGACGAATTGGGCTTAGGAATTTCGGTTTCAACGGTTTTTCGTGCCATAAAAAGCAGTAAAGTGATTGTTCGGTGCAAAATGATGCCAGCTCCAAATTCGACAACAGTCTACAAAAAAAAGTAAGAATTTGCCCAGCAAAACATGAAACGGAATTGGAAAACCATAAGTAACATTCCATTAATTTACACTTAACTCTTGTTATTCCAAATGGCATAATCTAATGAATGTTTTTTGTTTTTAGATTATTTTAGATTATTTTCAGTGGCGAAAAAAAGTTTAATCTTGATGGGTCAGGTGGTTTTAACGGATATTGGCACTATCTGAAAAAGGAAAAAGTTTTTTTTCAAGGTTAACTTTGGCGGTGGCAGTTGTAAGGTTTGGGGGGCCTTCTGCGACCGTTGTAAGGTTGCACTTACCTTCACCTCTGCAAAGATGAACAGTTCAGCTTGCACCCAGGTGCTTCAGGATAATTTGGTACCCTACTTAAGACGATTTCGTCGAGTTCGGCATGTCTTCCAGCATGATAATGCCCCAATTCACGATAGTCGTCAAAGTTTGGGATGATACAAAACGAATAACATACATTTTATGGTGTTCCCGGCACATTCTCCAGATTGTAATGCTATTCAAAATCTTTGGGGGATTTTGACCCGTAAAATTTATGCCCATAATAGATAATTATACAGTGTTGCTGAGCTGCGAGAGGCAATTGCGGAAGAATGGTACTGTATAGACGATTCCATATTAAATAACCTTGTCAACAGTATGTCAAAAACAATTATTAGATTGGTCGAAAATAGGGGCAGCAATGTCCTTTACTAATTTAGCCGAAAAAATTTACTTAAAATAAAAAAAAATAAAAAAACAGATAAAAATAAAAAAGCGGTTATACTTTTGCAATACAAAAAAATCTGTTTTAATTTTTAACCACCAGAAGAGAAACTAACGGAACTTTTTTTACTTCTCAATTTACTTGATTAGTGATGCTATTCAATAAAAAATAGTAGAGTGTCATTCCCATTTTAATTTTCTACAAAACGCATTTTTACAGGTGCGATTAAACTTATGCAAGGCACTAAATCACAAAATAAAATCCATTAAAAATTATAAATTCGAAGTAAATCGAAAATTTCAAAAAAAAGGAATATTTAAAACTCATTTTAATATTTTTGGAAAACATAATTTTATTTAATAATTATTATAGGTACACAAACACAATGAATTCAAATAAATAAAAAAAAAAATATATAAATGAATTATCAAAATCAACACATAACTAACTAAATTTATATAGATCACATCGTTGGTAAATCCCGTCGGCAAATCCATCGATGAAACCCCGTCAGCAAAACACAGAATCATCTGTGTAAGTCCCGTCGGCAAATCCATCGGCGAAACCCCGTCAGAAAAACGATGAATCTTCTATAAATCCAATCGCCGACGGCTTTTCATCAAACATATGGAAATTTTTCACAACACTTTTAAAATCATATGGTCACAACACAACACAACTAAAAATTCTTCATTTAATTTTCACTAAATTTACTTTTAAAATCAACACAACACAATGGGAAATTTTCACTACTAATAAATACTACAAATACTAATAAAATCAAAAAAAATCGAATTCAAACCGAAATAAATGTGACGTCATCAAAATTTGGCCAACATCGGCAGCCATTTTCAATTATGTGCATTGTAAAATAATGCACACAACATACACAATTTAATATGTACATAGGTATGTACAACGAAATCGTAAAATTACGCGAACCGAAAATTAAGCACACGCACACACATATAACCAATAAAATTAAAAAAAAGGGAGCATAAAATTTAAATAATTTTAGAAATAAAATCAATGAAAATAATCTATATATATAAAAATCAATGCCACTTTTCGTTGTAATTTTATAACTCAAGAACGGGCTCACCTATCCAAAGAAAATATTTAGGCTTTGTTCGGATTATTTAGTAGATGGTTTATGTGAAGTTTGCACAAAATCGGTCGAGCGGTTCTTCATTTATCACATTTTTTGTAACAAATGAATTCAATAAATGTCATTTTGTTAGTGGGGATTTCGCTGTCAAATTAAAATTTTTTTCATATGGGGATTGTACTGTCAAATTGAAACTTTTTTCAGTGCATTCATACAAACGGTGAGTCTTGAATTGTTCAAATGTACTATGTATATGTGTGCGTGTACTTTTATCAGTTTTTTAGCGATACTGATACACCACTAGCCGGGCGAGAAAAATAGGTCGGCGAACGCGTAATGCAAATGATGTGGCATTACTAAGACGTTCACAGGCTGCAGATGAACGCGCACAAGCTAATAAATACATCGCAGCGTGAACGTAATGCACGAAATAGATCTGTTGACCCTGTACCTGTACTGAATCTTGCACGGCGATCACGAATACGTCGTGTTTATTTTGGCTTAAATGATGCGTGCTGCTTTTAATTACAACAGTCAAATTGATTATAGTATGTACGGATACATTGCAATGATGGACGCAATATGTCCACATTGTGATGCGGCTAACTTTCCAGATGAAACGACCGGCATGTGTTGTGCTACTGGAAAAGTGAGATTACCAGCATTAGAAACTTCACCCGAACCATTGTATTCATTTATTATTTTTGGGACATCTCAAACGTCGAACGTTGAGTCATATTCAACAATACAGTTCGGCATTTCAAATGACTTCTTTTGGTGAGACTAAAATTATTAGAGATAATTTTATGCCGACGTTTAAACAGGATTGTCCAATATTTATATCAATCTGAATCATAAAGTATTCGATAGTTTTAAAAAATCTGATCCAACATCTACCTAAAATTGCATACATGTTACAGATTCAGGGCCAGATTTATCATCAAGCTTGTTTCTTTATTGCCATACCACGACGCTCATCATCAATTTTTGCAAATTTATTTTATTGGTGATGAAAATCGTGAATTAGATCAACGTTGTGCAATTGTTTCCAATACAAGACGAGAAATTATTCGTGAGCTACAAAGGTTTTTGGTACCCCTTGGCATAATGGTTAGTACGTTGGACTGTCATGCGGAAGGTCTCGAGTTCGATTCTCAGCCGCTGCACACACGGCAAAATGACTACTTTAGGAGGCCAAAAAGCTGTTTATCAAAATAAAGGTAGAGTCTAAATAAGCTTGTATTTTTTTAGTCAGATGGTCTGTGAATCACAAAGAGCATAAGTCGCCTCTGTTATGTTTAAAATAAAAGACTACGAGAGTCCGGCAAATGAGCGAAGTGATGGTACGGTTGATTGCTCACTTAAACGTCAATGAAACATAACGCATTTTTTTTCAGTCTCGTGGTAAAATATACAAAGTGATCAAGAATATGGAATCTACAGGTATGAACATTTAATAAAGACTGTTAAATAAAAAACAATGTGATGGTAAATATTAAAATATTATATTGCGGTCCTAGACAAATTTTTCTTTAAAATTCATGTTTACTCAGGCTTACAAAAAAAGTTCCGCTAGGTTCCGCTTTCTGTCTTTGATATTTTCATTAAGTCGTTTGTTGACCGTTATTATTGTGAATTTTGAGAACTCAAATCAACTCATTGTGATACTATCTTCTTTTATTGATAGGTAGTCGGAGTGATCGAAGTCACTCGAAATTGCATATAAGGAAAATGGATCTGATTTCAGTGATGATGATGATGATGATGATGATGATGATGATGATGATGATGATGATGATGATGATGATGATGATGATGATGATGATGATGATGATGATGATGATGATGATGATGATGATGATGATGATGATGATGATGATGATGATGATGATGATGATGATGATGATGATGATGATGATGATGATGATGATGATGATGATGATGATGATGATGATGATGATGATGATGATGATGATGATGATGATGATGATGATGATGATGATGATGATGATGATGATGATGATGATGATGATGATGATGATGATGATGATGATGATGATGATGATGATGATGATGATGATGATGATGATGATGATGATGATGATGATGATGATGATGATGATGATGATGATGATGATGATGATGATGATGATGATGATGATGATGATGATGATGATGATGATGATGATGACGAAGATGATGAAGCGTCCAATAATTAATATATTTATTGTTAACTGTTTCTACCTACTAAGGACCACATATAAATTATAATTGTTGGGGAGAGTACGATAACTTGGCCGCCAAGATTTGATAACGGGTTTTTGTAGGGAGTTCAAAAATAAGCACTTTTTACTATGGGAGGGGGGGGTCTATCTCCCCCCGTTTAGGAGGTAGGGGCACTTTTAGAAAAAATGGTTTAAATTGAAAAAAAAAAATATTAAAAAACAACGGCAACACCTACAATAAAGTGCTATACTGCGTTTGAAAGCCAGAAGATTGTTCTATAATCCTGCATTTAAATTTTATTACTCATGTTAATAGTTTTTGAGAAATTCGCATTTAAAGTCCAAATTTTGATAAAAAAACGTGAAAAGAAATGTTTAGACCGGTTGTTTTCAAAATTGTGAAATGAAATTGTAAATAAGCTGATATGTGTTTCATGTACCTATCAGTTCTTAATCGAACACAAAAAACCGCATGGTTCTATGTCTTTTGGTTTTTGAGAAAACCTCCGTTTAGGAGGTAGGGGCACTTTTAGAAAAAAATGGTTTAAATTGAAAAAAAAAAAAATTAAAAAACAACGGCAACACTTACAATAAAGTGCTATACTGTGTTTGAAAGCCAGAAGATTGTTCTATAATCCTGCATTTAAATTAAATTACTCATGTCAATGGTTTTTGAGAAATTCGCATTTAAATTCCAAATTTTGATAAAATAACGTGAAAAAAAAAGTTTAGACCGATTGTTTTCAAAATTTTGAAATGAAATTGTAAATTAACTTATATGTGATCCATGTATCTATCAGTTCTTAATCGAACACAAAAAACTGCATGGTTCTATATCTTCTAGTTTTTGAGAAAATCGAAAATTACCAAAACTACTTTTTTTGATTTTTGGTGGTGACGGTGATTCCATTTTAAGGATTAATGTTAATAAACATAATGAATCTTTGTTAGTTCAGTACCGCAATTCATTTAGCGTTACCCAGAATGCACCATGAGGAGGTAGAATTGCATCTGGGTCAGTTATTTTATCAGTTAGTCAGGAGTTAGTCAGTCATAGTTAGTTAAAAATGATCAAAATGTATTAAAAAGGTGTGTAAGTCTCGTCAATAAAGCCATCGTCCGTACTATAACAGTCGAGTTCGTTGAGTTACTCTTTTATCGTGGGAAGCCGAGGATGTTTTGGCGGTAAAACACTTTCTAAATTTTCGCTCTGAAGGGTGGGAGGATCGATGTCTTTTAACTGTAAACCCTCACATATATCACCATCGGTATAACAAGGGTAAACTTTTTTTACATCTGATAAAAACTGTATTATTTGCGAAGCCCAGTCGTCCTTATATTTCCTTTCTAGGCAATATTTTCGATAGAAAAATAGTGCCATGTATTGGTGAACATGGTCAGAAGTTTTTTTTGGTTTTCAAGATCGTTTATTGTATTTTATATGTATTTAGTGGACATTGGATAAATTTGAATAAATTTGAATTTTTTTAAATACAGATTCTGTGAATGCAAAAGAAACTTTGCATGCACCCAACCTCGCACCTACCCCAAATCCTATAGTGTGCCCAAGCAGGGGGGTTGCAGGGGGGCAGCATGCCCCCCCATACATACTTTACTGTTTATATATTGTAATGTTGGAAGCTAGCACTGATTTATTTATGTAAGGAAGCAAAAAATATCAAACATTTTGTAGAAAAGTAGTTTTAGTTATTTTCGATTTTCTCAAAAACCAGAAGACATAGAACCATTCGGTTTTTTGTGTTCAATTAAGAACTGATAGATACATGAAACACATATAAGTTAATTTACAATTTCATTTCACAATTTTGAAAATAACCGGTCTAAACTTTTTTTTTCACGTTTTTTTATCAAAATTTGGACTTTAAATGCGAATTTCTCAAAAACAATTGATATGAGTAATTTAATTTAAATGCAGGATTATAGAACAATCTTCTGGCTTTCAAACGCAGTATAGCACTTTATTGTAGGTGTTGCCGTTGTTTTTTAATATTTTTTTTTTCAATTTAAACCATTTTTTCTAAAAGTGCCCCTACCTCCTAAACGGGGGGAGATAGACCCCCCCCTCCAATAGTAAAAAGTGCTTATTTTTGACCCCTCTAAAAAAATCCGTCATCAAATCTTGGCGGCCAAGTTATCGTACTCGTGCCTAATTGTTTAGTGAAATATGCTTTTTTTTCTTTTCTTTTTAGTGAAATATCTATGCTTTTTTTTTTTTTCTAAATTCATATATTTTCTTTATTAAGTTAACGGTTCTATTTGTTTTAAGTGTACCGTGTGTCAATTCATTATTTTTGATAATGTATCGGTCATTAACCTTATAAAAATCAGAAATAAAAACAATTTCCCATGTCTATGATTTTTGGCCTCCTAAAGTAGTCATTTTGCCGTGTGTGCGCTGCCAGAAAGTTTTTTTCAGCGGTGTACTGCCTCTTGCGAGGAATTGACAAATTCTCCAAGAGTATCTCTTGTCATGGAAAGTGCTGCTCATAAGCCGTTCGGAATCGGCATAAAATTGTAGGTCCTCTCCGTTCCTGGTGACACGCACACAGGAATGGTTGAGAGTTGTAGTCCTGGTTCACTCCGATCTGTTGCACCACCAAAATTTTACATAGGTTTTTCCATCAGCATAACATATTAGTTCAATTGTTCAAAATTGCTCTCGATCGTATGCCATCTGATAATCACAAAATCGTAATAATAATGTACCCACAATTGATGAGGTTGCAATTGTAGTTTAATCGGAAAACTTTTTGCCCAGACCTAGCGTCGTCAGAAGCCAATGCCCTACGCAGTCGATTTCGTACTGTGACAGCGTATAGACGTCCTCGGCTTCACAGTTTCCCTATTTAAACGGTGTGCTTAGTAAAGTATAAAAGTTGACAAGGTACTCGTATTTTCAATAAAGAGCATAGCTCAGTTGAAGAGGTGGCGAACCCGGTGCGAGGGATCACGAGTTCAAGTCCCCGTCGGGCACCCAACTTATTAGTGCTTTTTTCACAATAGTGAAGTCGAAAGAATTATAGAAGAAGACGAAAATCTAATTAAGCGTAGCAACAACAAAGCGGGGGCATCAAAAGGTGTTCTTCCAGCTAGAACAACAACAACAATACAGTGCGTCGATTGTATGGACAGAGTGGACAAAAATCGATTTTTCGAAAATTATGTTACTGTGCAAAAAATTTTGTTTGTAAATGAAATGAATTTCATATTTAACCCAAGTTAAGGAATTTTTACGCCCCCTGCCACGCCGACTTTTGACCAAAAGTTAATTCAATGAAAACTCTTAATACAAAATTGACTTCAAGTATTAAAACGGTGGTCAATTAAAAAGTTAGATATAAATATATCGCGAAATTCACCCACTGCCACGCCCAAAGTTGCATTAATATAAATGAAAAGCCAAAAATTTCAAATTTCAGGATTTTTAAGGTTTTTAATATTATAGTAGGTGTGTTTTTTTCGCAAGTCCATATAGAATTGTAAAAAAAATCGACATCGGGATTTAGGCGCTTTTTTTCGAAATAGCTGGAAGTACTGTGTACGCCATGACATTTGTGAGCTGTATTGTATGACGCCACTTTTGACGTCTCTGAGCAAATTATCGATAACATATTGATAATACTCTTTTGGCATCACCTTTTTTATCGGGTCTTAGATCAACTCTCGAAAATTATCTGGTCTTAGCTAACTCTGTATAGATTTAAGGAGTTGTTGCATTTGCATGTAAAGCGCTTAGTCCCGATGTCGTTTTTTTCTACAATTCATATGGACTTGCAAAAAAAAAACACGCCTAGTAATAAAAGATTTCTTGAAGTATGTATGTAAGATATAAGTTTTTATTGCTTACGTACATAAATAATAATTTATAAAAACAGTTCTATTGATGATGACGAAAGATCACTATTCGAGCTTTCAGGGGCAGCTGATGAATACGACACATTTGTAGGATTTTCATCCGCTTTGATATAAGGCCCAATATCATTTTCGTCCGCTTTTGAAAGCCGGATAGTGCTACTAAGAAGAAAAATTCGTCCGTGCTCTCTGAATCACTAAACATTTGCTTATACTGGCTATGGCCAGAACTCCCATCGAAGCTCCATTTGCAAATAAGCGTTGCAGTTGTGCCTTGATGTATTTCCGATAATTCAGCAATACTTTCCGCTGTCTTGTTTAGGAGTTCCTGAAGATCAACTGCGGCCGAATTTCCAGTTACCTCTCGTTTCGTTGGAAGCATCGACTTTTTAGCTTTTCTCAATTTATATAAGCTCGGAAAACAATTTTTATGTATCGCACTGACAACCGAACGCAGTACATTGTACTTTTTTTTCAGAAAGACCTAGATCTGAATATAATTCCAAAGCCTCTTGTGGTGTCAATACTCCTTTATTTTCTTCAGTTTGGCTCCCTGATAGACGCTTTGACATTTTTGCCGCAAAATCAAGCTCTTCTGTAGAGTTAGATTGTAAAAGGTCACAAACTCTGCGTTTTTTGGTTTTTTGTGATAGATCAGAAAATGATTTAAGGGGTCTTCCACGGCTGGTACTTGGTTTTTCAACACATAGTGCATTTTCTAAAAAATTAAGAATGCTCTTTGAGAGAATAAAAGCAGTTTTCAACCAGACTCCGTGGCGTTTTGCTAAAGTAGCTAGGTTACGTCCACACGCTTTCCACCTTCGTTCCAAATTTTTGTCGAAAAGTCTAACTTTTTCTGCCAAATCATTCCTAGTAGTAACTGGACAGTTTCTGATTTTCAATTCATTTAAAATAAATTGAATAACTCCTTCCACTTTCGAGTTTCTATTGAAAGAAATCCATTTTTCGAAAATTTTTTGATTTATAATAGTTTGACCTTGTCCTACAAAAAGTCATATAATTTAAAAAACCGCAAAAAGCCGCAAAAAAAGTTAAGTTTTTCTAATAGCACAATAACAACAGAACATAATGGTATAGACAGTTTTGCTGCCATTTGCTAACATTTTTTTTAAAGCTTAAGTTTATTTAGTTTTTAAGCCTTAAAAAACGCATTTTTTTTTTAAATCACAAAAAATCACATTAACGAGAAAAAATTAAAACAACAACACATACCACTTCTCAATGTATTCATTTTTAATATTTAAACAAAAAAACTTGCAATGAAAAAATATTTTAATCACACAAGCTACACTTGTTCGCACAAAATTTCAACTTTTAATCACACTGCAGCTTAAATTACCTCAATCGCTAACAAAAGTGCCGCTAATCCACGAAGAAGAGAAAAACAAAAAATAAAACAAAAACAATTTTAAGTACTTAAAGATGTTCCAGAACAGGTTTAGAGCTTAAAACAAAGAAATTGCATTTTTATTTTGTTGTCCACTAGTCGACGCACTATGCAACGGAAGCAAAACCTGGGACATCGAAAGATGCCCTGGCGAAGTCGACCGATGTGATACCGCAATCATCATCCGATGCAGAAATGGCAGCATCAACCGATGCTCCATTGAAGAGGAGGAAGAGGGTGCAACGTGTACCTAATCTCGTGAAGCGTCGCACCATCACCACAGCTGAGCTGCAAGCTGAAGGGAAGGTGACGGCGCAAAAGGAAACAAGACCAGCAGCAGACATACACAAAAATATGAAGCCCTCGCCCGCCAATAATGACGAGGAGATTTCATATATGTCCGAGAGTGGAGAGGGTCTCTACACCACGGGCGATATCCAAACGTTTGTGGAGTTGTCTACTCCCCACCAAAGGAGGCACAGCTAAAAAGTGCTGATGCGGAGTTACAACCGCCAACCAAACAGCCCTATCAGCCCCAGCAAAAACAACAACAGCCGCTGTTCACAGATAAGTTAAAGCAGCAGGCAAAACAACAACAACAGCAGCCGAAACAACAGTAGCAGAGATAACAGCAGCAGAAACAACAGCAGCAGAGACAACAGCAGCAGAACCAACAGCAGCAGAAGCAACAGCAGCAACCACAGCCGCGGCAACTAAAGAAGAAAGAACAAGTGCCACCGATTAATGTTTATAAAATGGACCTGAAGGAGACCATTCAAAAATGTAAGTCGGCCATAGGTCAAAATTTTACTATTAAAAGACTAGGTCCTAACAGACATGCTCTCCACTGCCTAACGGTGGAACAGCACAAAATTGTGAAAAATTTACTAAAAGCTACCACGACTGAATTCTTCAGTTATACACCTAAAGTAGATAAATTTCAAACGGTCCTGTTGAAGGGCATAGATTCCTACACGGAACCGCAAGAGCTAGCTCTTAAATGAGCTCCGTGAAAAAGCGAGCGACGATCTCGACTTTATTGAAGTCGAGCCTTTTGCCAAGGTTAAAGCCAGACGGGAGAATCGGAAGTTGCCAATCTTTTTGGTTCAGCTTTCACCCAATAGCAAACTTGATAGTTTGAGAAGTATCTTCGTCCTCAACTACCAGGTTGTAACCTGGGATAAATTAAAGAGGCGCGGCGACATGCTTCAATGCATGCGCTGGCAAAGGTTCGGCCACGCCGCCGCGGCTAACTGCGAAATGCAGTCACGCTGCGTAAAGTGTGGAGAAAACCACAAAATAGGAGAATGTAAGTTAGGGCAAGAATGGGTCCAAGACATGACACTACTTCAGTGTGCACTCTGCCGGAAGGACGGGCACCCCGCAAACTATCGGGGATGTCCCATCTTTCAGGAAATAAAACAAAAAAAAGCGAACCAAACAGAGGTAGAAAAACGACCAATTACGTGTGTTCCTACAATAACGCCCGTTAATCCCCAAATCTCCTACGCCCAAATGGCGTCAGGAAGGGGAAATACGGTACAGCCCACGACAAAGGCAGCCCCACAGGCCCTCGTGCCTAAAGCTCCGGACGCACAGGCCGAAATAAAAAGCATATTGCTGGCTATTTCTGGTCAAATAGCAGGTTTTAAAAAACAGATAACGGAGCAGGCGAAGCGGGTGGACCATATCTACTCTGTTTTGCCGAGCTTTACGCAATTTTTAGATTAAGGGCGCGCTGCCGGAGAGGCCCTTAAAGATCCTTGCTGTGAATGTAAATTCACTGATTAGGACCGAACGTAGAGCAAACCTATTCCAATTGTTGAAAGATCAAAGTCCTGATGTGTTTATGGCTAGTGAAACTAAACTAAGTCAGAAACATAAATTGACACATAAGGCGTTTTTCTTTTTTAGTTCAGTATAGAGCTCTGAACAGAGTCCGAGCATGTCGAGCATGTTCCGAACATCCTCTGAACCAAGCGTGCTCTGAGCGCTCTGAGTATTTTTTGAAACACACCTGAACATTTAGCTGTCGACATTTTTTTTTTAATTTCCATCTGTCAAATGCCTGTGTTAAGCATTATACTCTGTCTGCTCAGTTATTTTATTCTGAGCTTATAGAGCGCTTAGAACATGCTCAGAACGAAAAAAGAAACACATTTACGAAGCTCTGAACGCTCTGAACTAAAAAAGAAACACAATTTATTTTTTGACAACTCAGGCTCTGTTCTGAACTAAAAAAGAAAAACGCCTATAATAATTACAATATCGTACGAAGAGATCGGCCCAACTCGACTTAAGGAGGTGGTGTCGCAATCTTTGTACGAAAAGGCATAAAATATAAAGTCAGATTGGGGAAATCAAGTACAAAATCCGAGAGGTAACCATCTGTTTAATTGATTGTTTAATCAATACAATATTGAATATATGGGTCAACGGACAAGAAACTGTTTACAAACCATAGACTTTGACAGCGACAACTGTGGTTTCGCCGCAGTAATACGGTTGCCGATTGCCGAATGAGCTCGTAGAGTTGGAGGAGTATGTACCTGCGCATTCTAACAATTACAGTAAGATGCGCTGGCCACGCTTTACCAACGCCTTAGCAAGCGAAGTCGTCAATTAAGAACATCAACCAATTGATGAAAGAAAATTATAGATTGTCTATTAGTTTTTACTGGAACAACAAAATTCGTGCCGTTAACTCTAGCGACCCGAGTATGTTTCCACAAATTAACAAGATATTTAGATGAAATGATCAAAACGAACTTCCGTGTCTTAAGCTCCAGAGAATGACAGAAAACATAAACGTTCTTCTGACAGCAGGGATAGATCCAGATGACGCGGTCTTGGACGATGACCTCTTTATCATCGAGGATCCGCTGGAGAAAGTGGAGGCTGTGGGGGCTGCTTTTCAGCAAGTGTATAAGGTGAATGCAAGCAACATAATTACAGTGCAGTGACTATAACACAACATCTCAGCGAGCTCCATCTGTGCTCCTCTCCTCCCTCTCCCTCACCGTGTTCCAACTCCGCTCACAGTTGCTTTGTATAGCCACTGCATACATTGTATGTTAAACACCATACAGTGTGGCATTTGACTATATATAGCAAGATTGGATAGATTGCGGTTGTTGATTTTGGTTGTACAGGAGCGGATCGGTGTGATTTTCCATTTAGGCATAACACTAATGGTAAATTGCAACTGTGAAGTTTTGGTGAACAAAATTGAGTACCTGCATAGATTATTGTCTACTTTTGGTTTTTTTTTGTGTTTGTGTATTGCAATGGCTGGTAAGTTTTGTGTCGAGTATTGTAACATTCGGGGGCTCCGAAAGAAATTCTGTGCTGTGTACGTTCACTCTGTTTTAAACAGGCCAGCTGTTTTGGCACTAAGTGAAACCCAGGTTGGTGAAAACACCGATCATACGGAGTTTAACCTACCTGGGTATAGTTTAGTGCCTTCATTCTTTGCTCAACATGGTCTTGCCGTATACGTACGAAATGATGTTGCCTATCAGCTTCTACCACAGTATGGTCCCTGTGTAAATACAAATTTTAATTATATGTGGTTCAAATTCAATTCGATGCCCTGTCCGACTCTATCCAGAGAGTTGTTTCCCATTTTCCGCACAGTGAGATCGTTGTTACGGGCTATTTCAATGTAAACAATTCTTCGTGGCTGCGCTATTCTGGCCAGACAACACCCGAAGGAAGGTATGTCGTGATTTTTGCTGCGTTAAACCACCTAACTCAGCTTGTTGACGAGCCAACTCGGATTCATGACATTGTAGGTAAATCTGCTAACACTCTAGACTTGTTCCTTACCTCTAACCCGGATAAGGACACCATAAGTGCCTCTAGGCACTTCAGACCATTGCATCATATCTGCAAATTTCTCGTGTCAACAAACCCCAGTTAAAGAAAAAAGCCCTGTACGAGAAAGCCAACTGGGACGGTCTCAATGCTTTCTCCGGGAAATTTAACTGGTCGCTATGCTTCCTCGATAGTGATGTAGATTCCAGTTCAGATATGGTCTCAAATCTGATTCTTTACGGTATGAGAAAGTTTATTCCGAATAGTTCAAAATTTATCAAGCCGAAAGAAAACTAATGGTTTGATTCGAGCTGTAAAGAGGCTATCAGGGTTAAAGAAGTAAGTTTCCGTAGTTTTAAAGCCAATCCTACTGAGGAAAACCGGAATAAGTACAAACAAGCTAGAATTTGTATTTTGTATTATTATAAAAAATTACTAGATACAGCAAGATTCAATCTTTTATAGCATCAAAAATTCGTAACCAAGTTGTATATATTACAATACATAATAAGTAATAACTAATGAAACTGATAATAATTACAAAAGAAAATAAAATAATAAGAAAAAGTATTACAAAAATTTTATAAACAATCTGGGCAAAACAGAGAAAAATGAAAAATAAATAAATATAGATACATTAAATCGAGCATAATTTTAAACCATAGACGATAAAAGTTCAAATAAGTTCTTCTTGAAAATGGTTGGAGAGGTGGTTCTTTGTAATTCAAATGATAATCCATTCCACAATCTAATAACTGTTACAAAAAAAGATCTTTCGGCAATGGTGTGCGTAAAGCGCGGTAAAATTAATCTCAATCCTCTTTGAGAATGTGCGAATTGAAGCATTTCACCTAAATACGCAGGACTTCTGTTATGAATTATGTTGTTTAAAAAAATAACATTACGGAACATTAAATAATTATCAAAATTTAGTCCTAACAGCGATGGATGTAAATTAGACACACTTTCATGCCTTGGAATATTGTAGATGAAACGTAGACAATCATTAAACGCGACATGAAGTTTTCGTTTACACTCATAGTCAAGAGAGGGATATACAGAAAGACCTGTAACATTCATATCCGACGAACTAAATTTTTACATGATCAAAAATTATAGCAAAAAATACTATTATTTTCCAAAGGTAGTAAAAAATTTTGGTCATTTGTAAAAAACGTACAAAACACTACGTCATCATCAGTTTCAACGCTCGTCTTCAATGACACTCCTGTTGTAAGCTCGGTAGATAAAGCCAATTTGCTTGCAGCAAAGTTTGCTGTAAATTCGACGCTACCAGATAGTGACATGACTCCTCCTGTACTTGAGAGCGTAAACGGTTTTATGGGACAAATCTTCTTTCGCACTCGTGCAGATACAAGAGTTCTAAAAGATCTTGACATTCACAAATCCGCTGGCCCGGCTAGTATCCCTGCTATTGTTCTGAAGAGGTGTTCTTCAACGCTGACAAAACCTTTGCGTAAGCTTTTCCATCTGTCCTACTCTTCAGGTCTCTTTCCGAGTAGATGGAAAACAGCATTTGTCCAGCCTGTCCCTCATAAAGGCGAATCTTCTTCCCCCTCTAACTATCGTGCAATTGCACTTACGTCCCTTCTTTCCAAAGTCATGGAAACCCTGATACATTTTCAGCTCAAGAAATATCTAGAAGAACGAAAGCTTCTAAATGACCAAAAGTATGGCTTTCGTAGCAATAGGTCCACTGATGATCTGATGGTATATCTCACCGAAGAGTGGAACAAATCTTTACATCGTTTTGGAGAAAGTAAAATTATTGCACTTGATATTTCCAAGACATTTGATAGAGTTTGGCATCAAGCTCTCTTATCGAAAATGCGTGCATTTGGTATCTTCTTCATTGGATTAGAAATTACCTTTCGGACCGTTCTCTACAAGAAGTATTGGACGGTTTCAAATCTGATATCCACAAAATAAACGCTGGTGTGCCACAGGGCTCCGTTCTGTCTCCGACACTCTTCCTTATGTTCATAAATGATCTTTTGTCTGAAACTTCTAATCCACTTAATTTTTTCACTGACCACAGTACCCTCAGCTTTTCATATTCGTTTTTATGATAAGCTCATTAAATTCTGATCTTGACAGTATTGTCCAATGGGTAACCAAAAACCGTGTAGAATTTAATGCTTCAAAAGCTCAATGCTGTTTACTGTCGTTAAAGCGCAACCCTCCCCTAATGCCACTTTCTATGAGCGGCACTTGTATCGAGGAGACTGACCAGTTTTCAGTTCTAGGTATGTGCATCACAGACCATCTTTTGTGGAGTGATCAAATATTTGACGTTGCCAAAAACACTGCTAAGTTTCAAGGTTTTCTCCGCCGATGAAAGAAGTATTTTACCCCTTCTGATCTGGTTGTTTTATATAAAGCTTTTATTCTTCCGAAGCTCGAGTACAATTCCCACATCTGGGCAGGTGCTCCAAAAACCCACTTGAGTCTCTTG
Organism: Chrysotoxum bicinctum; assembly: GCA_911387755.1. NCBI lineage: Eukaryota > Metazoa > Arthropoda > Insecta > Diptera > Syrphidae > Chrysotoxum > Chrysotoxum bicinctum. Next base: position 115,152,024 of record OU426988.1, read on the forward strand.
GACAGAATTCAAAAAAGAGCTATAAAAATGATAGGCGACGGTTGTCTAACGGAAACATTTGTATCTCTCGAGCACTGCCGCAATGTTTCATGTCTATCATTATTTTACCGATATTTTCACAAACAGTGCTCTAGTGAAATAGCCAGTTGCATTCCTTCCCTCAAACAATTCAACTGTAATACCCGTATTTCTAGGAATGCTCATCAGTTTACCCTTGAGCCCAATTTCGGACGTACTGTCAAGTATAGAGATTCTTTTTTTAGCCGCACAACACGAATGTGAAATGCTTTACCCGGCTCAGTGTTTCCCACTCATTTCAATGTGCAGACATTCAAAACCAATGTGCATCGGTATATCCTTTACAATTCTATCCTACTTTCCTAATTTCTCGCAGTGTGTTTAACATTATAAGGGTATTCATAACCCCTTGAGTGCGCGTTTAATATAAAAAAAAAAAGATGGGAGTAGTTCCCTGTTAGTTACGAGGATGGAGCTCCAGTGCACCTTCGATTCACTAAGCAAAAAGAAATCAGCAGGAATCGATGGTATATCCAATATTGTACTTCGACATCTACCTGAGGTAGCAGTTAACATTTATGCCACACTGTTTAACAACGCCCTGAATAATGCATATTATCCAGGGCGCTGGAAGACAGCTGTGGTCCATCCTCTCCAAAAAAAGGGAAAGGACAACTCCAATCCGGCGAATCTCCGGTCGATAAGTCTTCTACCGAGTATCAGCAAGGTATTCGAGAAAGTCATCAATAGAGCTCTCCGGATAATCAGTTCGGTTTCAGGGCGGGACATGACACCATTCATGCCGCGTCTAAACTTGTTTCTGATATCCAATGGAACACAACTAAAAATCAGTGTGCAGGTGCTTGTCTGGTTGATTTGGAGAAGGCTTTCAACATCGTATGGTTAGAGGGTCTCTATCTAAAATTGACTAGACTCGGCATAAGTAAACCACTATTGTATATACTTTATGACATGCTCAATGGTAGAAAGTTTGTTGTCAAAAGTGGCAATGTAACTTCTACCGCAATCTTCGATATTAAGAATGGTCTTCAGCAGGGAGCGGTGAACTCGCCGATTCTATTCAGCATTTACACCAGCGATCTGATAAGTAGTCTAACTCAGGCAATTGCGTATGCCAATGATCTAATAGCATACAGAACAGCTCCAAAAGTTGAAGTTAACAGAATTCTCTTACAGTGTGACTTCGACAAGATTCAGCGATATTGTGATGACTGGAATTTGAAAATAAACTTTCAGAAATGTGAAACGATTCTGTTTAGGACTCCGTTGGCTAAAGCCCCTAGGGATACTAGAAAGAACTGCCGTAAGCTGATGATCGTAGGGCCGCACCGGCAACCACTGGCGAGTAAGTGTGTGGTAAAGTACCTTGGGATCTGGTTGGATCAATATTTGTATTTCGACGCACATATAAATGCTGCTCTGAACAGGGCTAGGGAAGCCTTTGCCCTGACGAAACGATTGTTTTACAGCAGCCGGCTTGACACCAGGGTGAAGGTGATTTGCTACATGGCCCTCATCCGGCCGATGATTGCCTATGGGTGGCCGGTGTGGTTCAACGTTGCACCATCTCAAATGGAAAAGATTCGGGTATTTGAGAGGCAGTGTCTCAGACGTTATCTTGGATTACACAGAACACCAGAATCGGAGTACAAACATTACTATTCCAACAGGACTCTATACAACGGAGCCAATATTAACAGTATAGATAATTTTTTGATAAAGCTGATTCGGAGTCACATTGCGGGGCTTATTACCCCAACACAGAATACTTCGAGAGTGTGCGTTTAAGTGGCCATATTGCACCTAATGAATTCCTCTATGTAAATAGTATAGGGTTAATCCAGGATAGAGAAGCGGTTTCGGTAATCTACCACGTCGGCCGTAGTACTCGTACTGTGGATAGGCGGCTCCTTTATAGTCGAGACGTCCTCGGTTCAGTAGGACTGTGTCCGATCGGCACCTAAAAGACAGGGTAAGACACGAGAACCAGTTTTGGTGGTTGTCTAATGTTGATAGCGATAGGAGACAAGTTATGTTGGCCGACTTACATAGTTTAAAGGGTATTCTTAGGTAGGGACAGTCAGGGTGGCACAAACAAAAAAAAATTTAGTACCTACATTCTTCCAATGTATATTTCACAAAAAAAAAAAAATCTGCTGCTGTGGCTGTTCTAGTTTTTAAGTAGTTTTAGTTTAGTCTTAGTTTATTTTAAGTAGTTTAAGTGGTTTTAGGTAGTTTTTAATTAGTTTTTGTTTAGTTTGTAAGTGTTATAAATATATAAAAGTAAAAACGATAAAGAATCCGAGTTTTTTTTTTTTAATTTTCTCGAAAAAACAAAAAAAATAAATAGATATAGTTTCAAATTTTCAATTAAAAATAGTTTTTTAGGCCGAAAGATATTTGATTTAAGATATATGTAGTTTAGCTTAGAGCTCCCGCAAAGGGCCAGTAAGTTAGTTTTAAGTTAGTGGATAATTAGGCTAGTGTTTATGAATTTTTGTCTAGCTTTAAGTAGTTTTAAGATAAATGAAAAATAAAAATGAATTTCAAAAAAAAAAACATTGGATTCTGACGACGCTAGGTCTGGGTTCAAATCTCAGTCAAAGCAAAAAGTTTTTCGATTAAACTTGATCGTATAAAGGCTAAGCACCACTAATAAAGGAGTCTGATGATCGGCTTGGCAACCGTGAAATAGCTATAACTCCAGCCAAATAAGAACCCACTTGGTGGTAGTTCATTCAAGTTGTTGTTGTAATATTCAAAAATTCATCAAAATTGCATTGGCTCTGGCTTCTTCTGGAATAGCAGCCACGTTATTAGATGGTGGCCATATAGCGCACTCTGCTCTTAAAATATGCAGCTTATGAAACACCTACATGTAATAGTTCAAAAAGGTCGGCAATGGCCAAAGTTTTGCAACAGTGTCAGATTATTGTCTGGAATGAGAGCTATTTTATGGAGCTATGTCAGGAAACTTACATTGGCCACAAATGTTCGTGTGCAAGTACAAAACCTTATGTATTTCTAAGCAGTTATTGGAATTTGGTAATGGAATAATGCCACTTGATTCTGAAGGCCGAATTACACTTCCAATGCACTCAGCGAAGCGTATGGGGGTTAGCTAGTATATATATATATATATATATATATACTGAGCAAAAATCATTGCTACATCAATATGCAGCTCCTTTCATTCAAAACCATCATTCAAAATAAAAAAAAAAAAAAACTAATAAGGAGAAGACCGAATCCCGTTTGAGTTTCACAAAAACTTTGCGATGGAGATTGCAAAAGCTCTCAGGGAGGAGTATAACAAAATCTACGAAACAGGTATTATAACTATGAGTTTTAAGAGTGCCATCATATTCCCTTTACACAAAAAAGGAAACTTTAACTACAGAGGAATATCCTTCCCTAATACAAGCACTAAACTGTGTGGGGCTTTACTTTTTGATAGACCTACTCGTTGGGTTAACGAATTTATGAATTTCAAGCAAGTTTCAGATAAGTCTACTCAACAACAGACCAAATATTTACACTTGTAAATATCGCGGAAATATACCAAAAAAGAAAAAAAAAGCTTTTTACTCTATTTGTAGACTTTCGTGCTGCCTTTGACTCCATACCACGTGAAGCGCTTATATAAAGCAAAATAGTAAAAATTTTGAGTCTTGTACGAAAATAACTTAGCAATGGTATGGGACGGAAACTGCGTTATTTGTATGCAGCTCATGACTCACACACTTACACGCTACTGAAGAAAATGGAATGGCGAAAACGAAAATGATTATTTTTCGAGATAGTAGCGGGGGACGAGAACTTACCAATCTTAATTACATATCACATCGACCTGATCTTCCAGACAAATGTAGCCTCTGCCAACTAAGAGAAACCGAAGATGCCTGTCATTTCATAGCGAAATGCCTAATTTTATGTGAGCTAAGAAGGCTGTATTTTGGAAAAATATACAAAAGATGGAGGATGCATTGGGAATTCTGAATTGTGACCGAGAGTGGGACCTGCTGTACAAATATTACATTGTCAGTTCTTCACTATCCGAACCGAACCCTAATTATTGAAGACAACTTTTAAAAACTCGAGCTGATTATTTTTATATTAAAAGCTATGCTTTATCAATCTGGTAGACGGCAAATTGCCAAGCTATTTAGTGTATAAGCTAATTCTTTAATCGGTTATACAAATTAAAACTAAGACTAAACTATTCATTCTTTATATTTCAAAGAAATTTTTCAGTAATGTGTGGAACAACCAACTCATTAAATGTCAAAAGACTTGGCTTTAAGAGTTAGACATCTTCCAACGAACTGAATAACATCTTCTCGTTCAGGTAAGTTGCATATATGCTGTATTCCAATGGTTATTTGGCTCTGTAAGGAGCATAGTTCAAGCTTAGTAATTCAGACCCATTATAGCAATCATATGAACACTGTTAGAATCGTGAAAATAATTTTTGTCTATCAGGTTATGATTGAGCCTACAGTTAATTTATCTATACAACGATCTATACCATTTTAGTTTTAAAATAAGAATAGTAAATTTCAAAATGAGAATAGTAAACTTCAATGTGGAATAGTAAACTTCAATATGAGAATAATAAATTTCAATATGAGAATAGTAACTTTCAATACGAGATTTTTTATTTAAATTTAATTTAAAACAATTAATATTAATATCACATATTAATATAACATAATTTTCTGAGTTAAGAACTGCAGAAAATTTATTTTGAATGATTGCGATGCAATTGGGACACGTTGTTGGTGAAATTGTCTGCAAACCTTATTATAAGGCGTTCTAAGGCGTTTTTTCTCTGTTCTCTTATGGATGAATCGTTTCTGCTGTTAAGAATCCTTGACAACTTTTTTGAGACCTCTCTTTTAACGTAACTCTTTACCACAGAGCAAACATTTTCAATGGGGCTTAGCATTGCACTATAGGAACCAAGTCTGAGTATACGGTTGTCACGAAATTCCTGTTCCTGCAGAATTTCTTCAATTTGACTATGACAAGGTACACTGTCAATTACAATAACAACTGGTTAACTATGTCTAAACATTGCTTGACGAAGACAGGTTTTCATCCACTCTCTTGCATCGTCTTTCTCGAAAGAACCTCTTCTTAGTTCGTAATGAATAAATCCTACCGTGCTTATGCAGCCTATGACATGAACATTAGCTTTTTGAACCAGCAGCTATAGTGGTGCATCTTGTTCTTTACCTTAGCTATTCTCATATTGAAATTTTCTATTCTCATATTGAAATTTACTATTCTCATATTGAAGTTTACTATTCCACATTGAAGTTTATAATTCTCATTTTGAAGTTTATTATTCCAATTTGAAGTTTACTATTCTCATTTTGAAACTAAAATGGTATAGATGCTTCAGCTACATAGTTCTGAATTTCTAGTCACCTTTTCCTATTATTTCATAGTGATTTTTTCCACTGATCAATGTTGATACTCAAATTTTAACTACATCCTTGTGCTAGTACCAATCATTTTCTATCCCAGATCTTTCTATCTTGGATAGCTTTGAGTACTATTTTTTTGGTTAGCCAGGTTTCAGCCATCTTTAAGATTTTAACAAAATAGTCCGCTTGGAGCTCAAGTGTTTTATAAACAGAGGTGATAACCTGTTCACAATAATGACGTTATTTGGCATGTTTGGTGATAGATGAAATATACTTTTCACGTAATACCTTAATAACAGATCAATCACATCAGAGTTCTAGCATTCCCAAGCCTGTGATCCATATAAGAGAATTTTCTCTCTTATAACTAAAATCATTTATACTTATATACTTTTTGATTGGCAGACGCTTAAGTACAAGTGTTATTATTATTACGATAAGCAAATTGTGTGTTCTCTCTTATGTCGTTTTCAATTGGTTTCACACAAGGATCCACTCATTCTGATATCCAATGGAACGGTGCTAACTATTTCTACTCAACTTTTAAATTTTGTCTTTGGATTACTAAATAGTCGTGTTGGTGAAAATCTGTCACAGTTATTTTTATGCATCTAAAAGAAAGTAGTTATTTATTATTTGTTATTTGAATATTAATTTTATATTTTGGGTTAGATAATTTCTTTCCGAACGAACTAAATTGAAGCAAACACAAACGGGCTTACTTTTGACATTTGAGTAATTAAGTATTTTTTTTAAAGCTAAAGGTCTGTTTTATCATCTTGTAATTTCCATGAATAATGATTTCAAATTCAAAATTAAAAAAAAATAAATGCGCTCCTAGATCGCACGTACTTGCTCTTATGTGAAAGTACCTGTGAATTTAAAAATTGTTCATAAATAAGTACAAAACATAGATTTAATGAGATAAGAATGTTCAAATGCATAAAATTGCCGTCTGATTTCTAGAAAAGTATGAATTTATGCAAACGAAGTTGAAAAATCGTTTTATTATTAAATTAATTTTTCACATAACAAATTTATTTCAAAATTTTCAAGAAAAAAAAATTTGGGTGCCAATTTAAGTTCTTAGTAATATCGATTTTAGGAAATAATTTTAAAAAAATCCTTCACACGTTTAAAGACATTGATTTGTATAAAAACAATATTAGATTTTTGTTCAAAAACCCTAAAAATATTTTTTCGAATATTTTTATATATACATTTTTTGTGAAACTCACTCTTTGATGCAGTTTCATTAATAATTTCCATCTGCTTCGCTGAATTTTTAAAATTTAAACTATTTCACATCATAGATATTCAAAACTGATAATTATGTATAAAATTTTATTATGAAGCGTTTTAATTTTGAGACTATAATCAGTTTTTTTGTGTCCCCTTTAAAGTTTACAAAATGCGACATAGGAGGTATTCATAGTTAACCGTCGATATGTACAATATTCTTTTCAATTTAAAGGAACTCCTGTACAAAAATGTTGGTCAAAATCGTTTGAGCCTTTAATGACATTTTTTCCTAAATTTGTTTGATCAAATTGTAGTCTATGCCCATAATAGCACATTTAATTTTTCTTATCAAAATCATTAGAGCCGTTTTCCAGACAAACAAGATTTTGCATTACGGCTGTATGGGGGTACTATTATTATAATTTTAACTTCTCCTCTAGGGAATTACCGAAGATCCTTAAGTACCGAGTTTGAAGAAAATACCTCTAGTAGTTTAGGCTGTAGGTTGAGATACAGACACACAAACAGAAAGACGGAATTGCCGGACCAACTTGTTTTGCGATTTTATATTTGATCTACGTGTAAGTAGGTTTGTATACTTTACGAATTACCTTATTAATTGAAATATATGAATGACGTAAATCATGTGTCTAAAAGTTTTTGTAGATTCGCTCAGTTTTTCTTGCATTGGAAATCTTGTGTAAATAGAAATCTTGTGTGAAGTACGGAATGTTGTTTTTGGGTGTTTATTTTACTTCTGTGTGTTATCGTTGAACAGCTCTATTTGACAAAGACGACTTACCACTGAAATAATAAACACGTTTAGCTTAGCCAAGAACTGTCACAACTGATCTCCTGTTCAACATGAGAAGTTGAAAGCGTACGAATTATTTTTATTTAACGTATGCATGTACCTGGATTAAAACAAAACAGGGTTTTTCGACCACCCAATGCCCCTCCCCTGATAATAAAAAAAAGTAGCCTATACGGTAATCCAGACTATAACTTTTTTGTGTGTTAAATTTTATCAAGATCCATTCAGTTGTTCAAGCGTTATTGAGTAACAAACATCCATACATCGTAACATTCACATTTATAATATTAGTAGGAAGTAGGAAGGATAAAGACATAAGATAAATATTAATAAGTCTATGTTTGTACATTTATGTATACGCAAAAGGAGAGAATGCCTACAGTCCTACAAGGCATTGCATTGTCATGTCTACAACTTTAAATTTTAATTTTGGGCTACGTACTATTTACTTAGAAAACTTTTTGCATTGGCGCTTTCCTGGCTACTGGACATACTCTAAGTGGCGCAACGTAGATGGGTGAGCAGATTTTCCCCCGAAAAAGGGAGTTAAAATCCTTGGAACCTGCAGCACATAATCTCAGAACTTTGAATATATACAATTTCCGAAGTCTTGTGTTTGAAATTATTTTTTTTTTCAAAAACTTTTGATAGAATTTTTTTGATTTAAAAACAAGATTATAGAAAAGACTTCTAGCTTTAAAAAAAGTACAGTATTTAATTGAACTTATTACCGTCATTTTTAAATATTGTAAACATTTAGTTTTTCATTTCGATTGTTCTTTTTAAACTGCCCCTTCCGCATAAATGGAGGGAGATATTTTCCCTCTCCTATAGTTACAAATGTTTAAGTCTAATTGTTCTACAAAAATCTTATTGTACTACTATGTATGGAAAGTCGAAATTAAAATTTTTTTTCTTCCATCAACCAAAATTATCTTATAAAGGTTTTAGTTTCATGAAGGTAAAACTAACACTTTACGTATGTAATATGTATGATGGATTTAAAATTGAAATAAATGGACATGGTCTCTGACCAATTTTGGTTTTAACAAGAGCGTAAACTTAAATAGAATTTCGGATACCTTTATTATGTATCCCTATTGTTAAAAATAAAAGGTACAAATTTAAAAATATAGATGTGTATCTTGATGGCAAAGTTTTGATTTTTTTTTTCAAAAATTCTTTTTTTCTGACTTATCTGACTCTCGCCAGAATTGAAAATACATACCAGATCAGTTGAAAACTGACAACCATTATTTAATTTTCTGCAGCGCCTGAACTAATAATATGAAGACAACTTGCTTAAACTTTGGATTTACTAGTATTAAAGAAGTGGGATTTTTTTCAAACTCACTTTCTCCTTCACAGTCCATAGTGTGTACAAAAAAATGGCTTGACTTTTGAGTGAAATTTGATTTGTTCAAAAAGTCCCTTTTGAAATTTCATTTTTAATAAAAATAACGGCAAGACTCGTAAGATACCTTATCACCATATGAATACAACTCTCTATATGTATGTATATACATACGTACATATGCAGGTATATATTTAGTAAAAAGTTTGAAAATTATATCTCGGTTAACATGCGAGGACGTTTTCCCATTTAAATATTTTAAGATGAACGCAGCACATTTATATTAAGTTTATTGAATCTTCGAAGAATAATTAAAATATATTAAATAGATAAACTGTGGCAAGAGCCATAGACTTGACTTTAGGATACTATTTTTTTATGTACATATGTAGGTACATATGTACATATGAATATTATTTTAAATGTCTATAAAAATAAAACAGGTTTAAAATTCACGGCAAATCTTACTTACTATAAAAACACTATTCTAAGAGCACTTTTTTGTAAATAAAATGATTTTTTATTTAAAATTGCTCCATTATTTGTCTATTCCGAGCACGAACAAACATGACTTGCACAAATAACCCGATAACAATATGTTAATTTTTTCTCCTGTTATAATAGTCAATGTTAAGAACGATGTACCTTTTTGTTGCAAAGTTAAAAGTTAAAACAATTATGTTTTATTTTAATAACTTAAAAATGTATGATATTTATCGTCAACTCTACGAACAGGCACCAAAAATATTCTTTCGTTTTTAAAACAATCGATTTTTCCGATTGAACTTTCGGTATAGATAGAATTCTCGCAAAAACAGTACTCTTTATTTTGTGATTTAATATTAATCTTAAAGGGAGAAGACATTTAGATTTTATGTTTGCAATGCGCATGTTTAATGTGTAACAAAACATATCAGAGACGTTATTAAGATTTTTTTTTTGTTAACTTTATTTCGATAAAATCATTTTGATTTTCTTTATTTTCGTCATAGTCTTTAAACAATTTCGTTTCGTAATTATTTTCCATTATGTTGAAACACTCATTTTGGAATTTGTTAAATGGTATTTTTAGTAGCATTGCTTGTTATTTGGACTAACGTTTATTCGCGACATAACTTTTAATTTTTTACGAAATATTGTTCAACTGATTTATAATTCAGTTTATTTGATTTATCGTTTCGCCAGTAATCGTGTTACCATTTTTTAGGTCATATGCTGTAGTGAATGCTTTTATTGGCAAATTTCTGTAGAATATACATTTTTCCTATTTGACATACATATGCATAAAATCAAAGTAAATACTGGAAAACTAGTATTTACTAAAAGAATTAGTATTTACTAGATTCGGAACAGTTTTAGTAAACACTGATGGAGCAACTAGATATTGATAAAGCTCTTGACTCCGTTTGGCATAATGCTCTTATTTATAAAATGGAAATTTCCGAATACCGATATTTTTCATATAGAGATTGTTCAAGATTTTTTTCTCGGAAGATGTTTCAAAGCTTAGGTTAACAAAAGTAAATCGGTTTTTGTGAATGTGCAGTTTGGTGTCCCTCAAGGTGCAGTCTTTGGTCCTGTCTTGAATAATGTCCATACTTCTGGTTTCACACAGCTAACTTATTGTGAAACAGGAATCTATCCAGAGGACACCTGCATACTTTCTTCGCATGAGGACTTTTTAACTAACTGTTAATCCTTTTGCAGTTTAGTTAAACACCTTATATTATAATGTATTATAATATTCTACTTAAACAATCTTGGTTATTTAATTATTTTTTGTACCATTAATTTATGATTTGTTTGGTTAATTAGTTTTGTATTTTGATACTAACTTCGTTCACTCATATACTTTTTCTATCAGATAACAACTGAAAATGTATTCTCGTTATGTTTTATAGCGTTTATAAGTTTTATGATCTATTTATAAATTGGTTAATTTATTTATTTATCTATTTATTTAATTATTTATTTATTTATTTACTTGCTTACTCATTTATATATTTCTTTATTCATTTATTAATTGATTTATTTATTTATTTTCTCATTTCTTCTTGCATATGTACAATACATACATATTTATTTGTTTATTTTTGTTTAATTTTATGCATGCAGGGTGGGCCGAATACAAGTTTCTTTTTAAAAACGCAATAAAATGAACAAATTTAAATTTTGTCCGTGTACTCGTATTAGGGCTTTATTAGTAAGAGCAAATATTCCTATTACGGTTGTGCGCTTTCAATTGCTGAGTCAATTATACCTTGTAAACGAATAATCCGAAGTATTTGCTTTATATATTAACAGGCGAATCTATAAACAAATCTTAAAGGTTACTTAACTTTAAAATACCTCTAAACAGCTCTTAAGTATGAAATCGGTATCTATAATCAATTTTCACATTTAAGTAACGTTACTTAAAGGCCTCTTAACTTAAACGCCATCAACCGCGTTTAAGGGTCACTTAGAGGCATTTTAAAATGTATTTTGACTTATCGATTGTCATCTTTGAAATTTTGAAGTTTCAAATTGTGAGTTTGTAGGTATTGTTTGTTGTGATATTATATTAGAATAATTATTAAGTGCAACGATTTAAGAAACATAAAATTTGTATTGATTAAGGTATGTGTACGCGCAAAGAAATTTCGTCCACGCTTCCCGCTTAGCCTTTGAAGTGTTTGTATCGACACTTTCTTCCTCGTTGTTGGAAGAGAATCTGTGCATAAAATAATTCTGTTTTGTAGTGTATTATTGCAAATTCTAAGATAAAAAAGTTTCCTTGTACGAGTAGGAGGCATCCCAATTTTCAAATCTTTTTCTTTTATTTGTGGCGGCGGATGTGGGTGTGTGTTCGATAGCCATTTTTTTTTTTTGATTTCACAAATAAAAAAATGTGTCTTTCAATTATTTACTGAATGAAGGTGTCACAAAACAGCTGTGCTGTATAAAATGAAGCAGCATTTGTTTTTTTTCTGTACTAGATTTTCACATTCTTTTACGTTACGTGACACAACCATTGTTTAGTTAAGTACCAATGAAAAATCGATTATAGATACGAATTGAAGTTTCGTCATTTAAAGCCAAATTAAATATTTAAGTATGCTTAACTAAATAACCTCTAAGATGCAGTTTAAGAAAATCTTATAGATACGGCTGTAACTCTATAGTAGTCTCATGGAACTGAATTAAAAGTTTCCTATCTCTGCCGCAGAAACGTTAGTATAGCCATATTTAACAGAGCAGACTACGTGGAAGGGAAAAATATAAGCAAAAGAAGAGATGCGGAGTAATCAGGGATGGAAAATTCGGTACAATTGTATCGAATTCGATACAATTGAGTTTGTACAAGTACAAAAGTACAATTTTTCTCAATTCAGTACAATTTCAAAATTTCCATATTTTATGTCTTTGGCAAAAAAAAAAAAGAAACAAAAGCACGTAAAAGGGAATTGAAAGTTGAAAACATCATCGAGGCTTGAATGCATTCATTTTCATACAATTTGCAACTTAGAAGATGCGTTGCTACGATGCATGTGTCGAATCATCAACTTACTAAGTATGGGTGAAAAATGCTTTCACGATGACTGGAATATCAGGTCCATATCTCATATTTATATCCTGAAAGAAATGCGCATGTTAAATATTTTGCGACATACTGCGTAAGCTTCTTAAGCCGTAATGCAACACCAACATCAACTTTTAAGTATAATTTAGGGCCAGTATGTTAGTTATACGATATTGATAAGTAAGCTAGTTTTTATAAATTTTGTGTCCACCTTTAAAATAATTATAAGATTAATGTTAATAAAAATTAATGTAAGAAAAACACATTAACTATAAACAAAATTTTAACACTGAAATAGATCCTTGGTAAGTTCCATGGCATTTACCATTTTTTCATTGAATTCAAATCCCGATATCGTCATCTAATTTATTCTTCTTAGCTTTAAGCTAAGTGTAGACGATTGGTAGATCTAAGAATATTGTCAGATCTGTCAGAAAAACATGCTTAAAATTTCTTACAACCGTGTAATCTTACAATTAATTGTCAGAAAATTTGTCTGACAATTAATTGTTAGAAATCTAACAATCATCAGAAAATGTATCTGACAAATAATTATAAGATGGTAAATTGTAAGGTATTTGATAATTGTGTACACGCACAATTTACTGTCATGCCCTCCAATTTTTGTCGTTTTCTGACGTTTCTGACTGTAAAGAAATTGTAAGAAGTACGTTTTTTAGCATAATACAATTTTTTCATTGTTAGACAATTTACAGCCAAGGTTCAAATGAAGCAGTTTCCATAACCAACAAAAACTGACAGTTAGTTGTGTGTGTACACGGTTGGTAGAAAATCTACCAATCTCTTAAAATTAATTGGTAGGTATTTAGCCAGCTATCTGAAACAATATTGTAAGATCTACCAATCGTGTACACTTAGCTCTACAAACAGCGCTGTGTGCATCCCTTATATCTTGTGTGCTGTCAAAATGATTACTACCATATCGAGCCCCTGTCAAGCTAATTTTGTATATTAACTTACAATATCTATGTATGTCCTTTTAAAGTGAAGATAGTATTGTTTTTTGTGGAGCTATTGATATTTATTTTTATTTTTCATAAGAAGACAAACTGATCATTTATGCTCTAATCTTTTAATTAAAATACTTTGCAAAACTTTTAAATAGTTGAGTTATAAATTTTTTTTTATGTACAAAATTAGTTTTCGGTACAATTGACATAATTTCAGTACAATTTTATTCCAGATTTCAGTACAATTGAAAAATTTCACTTTCCATCCCTGATAGTAATATATTTTTAAAAGAGGGTAAGGGAGAAAATCCTATCTGCGTTTCTTTTTGCTGTCAGAATCAATTGTAGGTAGGTATATAAAGTTGTATATGCCAGGTGCGAGATGAATACAAGCAAATAGTATTGAGAGTGTATGAGAGTTTTTGTGAATTTTGTTTCATTACTGATACAATCTGGTTTGCTTAAATTTTGATAGATTAATCAGCGAGGTTACCATTTTTTCGACTTTGTAATTAGTTTTAGAGGCATTTGAACTTAATAAACTCAAATTCTAAATTTGGTTTTATTTCATTTTTGAAAACAAAATAATTTCAAATTGGCTTTATTTCGTTATGGTAACCGAAATAGTGCCAAACAGAATTTGGAAATAAAACCGAATTCAGAATATTTTATTTTGATTTATTTTTTAACAAATGGAAAGAAATGTTAGAACTCCGAGGAGGTAAACCTCCTCCATCTTTAGAGAGATAAAATGAATTTCAATGGTTTGGCCAATTATTTTTGGACATTTGACCAAAATATTTTTGAACTTTTGGCAAAAATATTTTTGGACATTTTATCACAAATATTTTTTCAAAAAACTTTTTTCCAATACAGTTTTTTTTCAACAATTTTTTTTTAAGAAATTTTGATTTTTCATAAATTTTTTTTCAAAAATATTTCTTGACAAAAATTTGCCACCCAATGTACTTTTAAACGTGATTTCTGGCCAAACTAGGCATCTCAACGAGTTAAAAATTGCATGTTCGTGATCTAGGGAGTGCCACCTTTCAATCCACGTATCGCATGTAACGAAGAACAAATGTTTATCTTTAAATGCGATTTGCGGCTAAACGGAGCTCCGTAGACCCTCCAAAGTTGACATTTTCAAACGTGATTTCTGGCTAAACTAGGCATCTTAGCGAGTTAAAAATTGCATATTCGTGATCTAGGGAGTGCCACCTTTCAATCCACGTATCGCATGTAACGAAAAACAAATGTTTATCTTTAAATAAGATTACCATACTAAAATTATTTTATTTTATGAGCCTACATAGCTATGTATATACATCCCTATAATTTTAAATTTCTAAAATTAAAATTCATTATTAATTTATTTTCTGTTTTAGTATGCTTTATCAAACAAATATTTGATTAAATTTTATTTGAACTCTATATAAAAAAAAAATTCCAAAGATTTTGCTCTACAGTCGGCGGATGTCGGGAAACTAAAAGCTTTTCCAAAATTTTTTTTTTTTCAGATTTTCTCTAATTAGACCAAAAATAGACAGTGTGTGAAATTTCAAGTTCCTACCACACCTGCAACTGGTATCCGCCGGAAATGGGTTAATATTAAAAAAAACTCAACCAGCTTGAACAACCTAAAATAAACTATAACAAAAGAAAGACTAAATTGAACTGCTTCAATTTATACCACCAATCCATCACTGTTTTTATAATAATTTAGAAATGAAGTATATATCGCTAATTCACAGCATAAAAACTCAATTTTGTTGTTGCAAGGTGCAAATTCATTTGGCTATACTCGTTTCGGCATGCAAACATAACATAATGCAGTATGGAAAATTTAAATTAATTAAAAAAAAAAAAAAATTAGAAAAAATGTAGTATACCAATTTTAGGAATTTATTGATATACACATAACTAATATTTAGAAAATAAAATCAGATAACTTCTTTTGCAAAAAGTATTTTGTATGCATATACCTAGAACATTTTATTAAAAAGAAATAAAAAAGGAGATATTTGGCGTTCCAATTTCAAATTACTAACAAATATTTCTTTTCATGTTTATCTACGAATTTTGAGCATATTTCGCGACCTTAGAACAATAGGGTTCTAACTACACTCAAGTCACTTTTGAGAAAACAGAGATTGAATTTTTGTTTGTCTATAACTTTTATATTTTTGTTCGAATCTACATGATTTTTTGAAAACACAAATTTTGTACTAAGTTATGTTAATCTGAATTTAAAAATCTACAACATAATTCATAATTTTGCAGTAACTGGTGGTTGAAAAAATGGATAGAACCTTGTTTCTCACCGCTAGGTTATTTGAGCATAGAACAATAAGGTTCTAATTACCTAATACTTAGTGTCATGATAAGAAATTTAATTGTTCAGATATAACCCTGTTATCTGAAAGAAATAAGAATTTTTGTTGAACGAAGTTTTTATTACTTTTTTTTCATTTTTTATAAAGGAAAACAAATAAACATTATTAAAGAAAAGTTAATTAATAGTAAAGCTCACACTGCCCATAATATCGTGAAGGCCCTAACTACATTTTTCATACTTCGAGCTATAAAAGAAAATACTAAATCTCTTACAGCAACCCGAATATAGAAATTAATTATTATACAGAAATATTTAAAGAGCCCTATGTACATTATACACCGATTTGCAAACTATTTCTATTAAAATTATTTCTTTTTTAACTGAACTGTAAATAAAAAAAGAAAACATAAACTTATGTTAACAAAACTTATTAATTTATTAAGAAAAAATTGTTTTTGCACCATTTTTAAAACTAGTATAAGTTTGCTTTAAGCTCGATCACAGGAAGATTGATGAATTGTTTTCTATTCTCAGGAAACAGTTGGAAGAGATTTTTTTCAATAATATTTATTCTGTCGATTGATATTTCTATTGGCTGGGAGCGAACAAATGATGATGGTTCAACGAAAATTAACTTTATATATTGACTTTTTAAAAAGTTAAGTACTATGAACTCAGTGTCGACCGGAAGTACCCTCATGCCAAATTGTAGTAAAAGGTATTGATGTATTATTGAGCTTGGCAACACCTAATAATTTATACACACTAAGATATACATACGTATGATTGTAATTGTCATCAAGACCCCATATCTGTGTTATCATGCTGGTCTCACTCTTTGATAGATTATTTTAAAGTTTCAGTTGTAACCTAGCTCGATCATAATAAAGATCTTATTAAACATAAACTGATTATATTATTAAGGAATACAACATGGCGCAGTCGGTACTTGTTTAAAAAATAAAAGAACCGAATCATATAGACCATATTATTATAGAGACGCATAAAAACTTAAGCTAAATATTTGAACATGCATGCTAATAAAGAAATTCAAACTGCGAGATTTCTATCGTGCGCTGGGGAAAAAGCAGTCGAAGTATATCAAACACTTCCAATGTTAGAAGCAGACAAAAATAACCTTGAAAGGGTTATTGAAGCCTTTCAACAGTACTGCGTACCGAGAAGCAACATAGTGTACGAACGGTATATTTTTTTTCTCGATATCAAAAAGAAGGTGAACCGTTTGAACAGTTCCTCTCTGACATCGTCCAACTTGCTGAAAACTGTGAATTTAACGACCAAAAAGAGTCTATGATAAGGGACCGCATCGTAATGGGGATAGCTGAACAAAATGTAAGACTACAACTTCTAAAAACGGATAGCTTGGATTTGACAAAAACGAAAGAAATTTGTGGTATGGCTGAACAGGCAAATATGCAGGCAAAGGAGATGCAAGCAGAAAGAGGATCGGCTGTTGATGCTGTGAAAACTAAAAAAGGGAATAATTTAAATAATTTCAAATTAAAATCTAATAATAATTTACGCCAAAATTTAAACTTTCCATCTTCTTCTAATTCTAGAAATCGTGTAACAAAGAACAGAGATCTGCATGACAATATGGAACAGAGACGCGTTAATTTCCAATATTCAAATGTTTGTTACAAATGTAATAAACATCATGCTCTCGGTAACTGTCCAGCATTTGGAAAACGGTGTCAAGCTTGCGGAAGATTTAATCATTTTGCATCTGTATGCAGATCAAAAGGGATTAACTGCATAAATGAAGCTTCAGTTCAGTGTTGCCAGAAACACCGATTTATCGTATTTCTCCCGATTTCTAGACCTATTTCCGATACACCGATTTTTGATGTAAATAGTGCACTTTCTCCCGATTTTCAATTTAAAAATACGTTCAGATATTTTCACCGCTCTTGAATGAACATAATTTATTATTTTATTAAAAATTTTGGCAGTGCCTAACTTACGGTTTTCTCTTTTTAAATTTAGTATGAAAACATATTCCTTGCAATTATTGTTAACGTTGTTGTCATTGTCTTTCTTCTTTTTCAAAATAGCTTTTTTGGCCTTTAGTTAGCTTAGCTTTGACCTTATTAAAACCAAAACAAACTGTAAATAAACAAATTGATCCACTAAGTAATAATTTTAACTTATTTCCTAATATTATTCATTATACTGATATGCAGCGAATCGATTGTGAACATAGAGAAATACAGATGAGTCCCAAACATGTATAGATCACATATTTGTAAGATTAAATACAAATATGAAACATTTAGTATCTAGTGAGGTTTTGGATCTTAAAATTACAGATCATTGCTTAGTTGGCCTAAAGTTAGACCACCTAATATCAGACACAATGAGTAGTAACCGATACATACCACTCCAATCGAAAGTGAAAATTGATTTCGTAAAGTTAAATAACAGTTTACAACTTGAGTTTTGGGAAGAAGTTTATGGAGAAGCCAATCCTTCTGTAGCTTATGATATTTTCCTGAACATTTTAAAAACACACATTAATAGTTCCACTGAAGTTCAATCTAGCTTGCAGAAAACGACTAAGAGCAAACGACTAAAGCCATGGATCACGGAAAACTTAATTGTAATGATCAACAAAAAAAATATGATGAGGAAAAAATATAAGCGAAACCCCCGAAACCTAAGACTGAAACAAAATTTTATGAAACTTTGTCAGGATGTAAGAAAGGAAGTAAAAGCTTGTCGAGATAGATTTTATTCTTGTAAATTTGAAAATTGTAGAGGAAATATTAAGGAAGAATGGAGGGTTGTCAACAATATCTTAAATAAGCAAGTTGTCAAGGATGATATATTGCAAATCGAAGTTCAAAATACAACAGTCACAAATTCAGTTGATATTGCTAACGCTTTTAATAATTTTTTTGTATCTGTCGCTGCTGAATCTAAGCCTTGCCCTCCGCAAATAAATTGTAGTTGTGACCTCTTTTCTGATTTAGTTTCCGATGAGTCTCAATTGATGATGTTGAATATGTGGTAGTTAATGGAAGCTCCAAACCTTTACTTGGGTTAAAAACATGTATTCAATTTGATTTAATCCGCAAAGTAAATTCTTTAAACGATGTCGGTAGTTTTATGACAAATAATAATGACGTGTTTTCGGGAGACGGTAGATTTCCAGATAAATGTAGATTAGAACTCAAACCTAATGCTATACCAGTATGTAAACCTCCTCGTAGAATTCCACTTGGAATTCGAGATAAAGTTAAGGAAGCTCTCAAAAATATGGAGCAACGTGGTATCATTCGAAGGCGGAGGAGCCGTCAGAATGGTCTCATCAATTAGTAATTGTGGAAAAGGCAAATGGTAGTTTGAGGTTATGTTTGGATCCAAGTGCTTTGAATGATAATCTCCAAGAAGAGCATGGTATTATTCCAACGCTATCTGATTTCTGCGATGCTATGAGAGGTTTTAAGTATTTTACTGTTTGACTTGTAAGAAGGTTTCTGGCAAGTCGAATTATGTTCAGCATATAAAAAATTCACTGTGTTTAGCACTCGCTATTTAACATTTGAGTACAACGAACTTCCTTTTAGCGTCAAAATAGCAGCCGAAAAATTTCAAAATCTAAATTCCAAATATTTTGGTAATTTGCCAGGAACCTTCATTTATATCGATGATATAATAACTGGAGGAAGGACAAAAGAAGAACATGATACAAATGTCGAAAATGTTTTAAAAAGGGCACGTGAAATAAATGTGAAGTTTAATAAGGATAAACTTCAATACTGCGTAAAAGAAGTAAAATATTTAGGGCATGTTTTTACTATTTACTGGTGATACTATCCGTCCTGATCCAACTAGTGTAGAATCGATTCTCAAATTGAAAGAACCCCAAGATAGAAAAGAGCTAGAGAGAATAATGGGAATGTTTAATTATTTACGTGATTTCATACCAAATTTTTCGACTTTAAATGCACCTCTTCGCGGTCTGTTAAAGAAAAGTAGTGATTTTTTATGGACGTCCTCCCATAGGAATATTTTTAATGAGATTAAAAATACTTTAGCGCAACACTCAATTCTTGGCTTTTCGTTCCAAGAGGCGCAAAACTTTCATTGAAAGTTATAATACATTTGGCAAAAATAACAGCCTTGTATCCTTCTTAACGAGGTGGCATTATAACAACTAGAGTATCTGGGGCAATTTCATTGGAATATAGCTTGCTTATCTTTTGATATTCCGTTCTAGTAAGCCCTACACGGGCTTTGTAATGCATCCAAGCCTGGCAAATATGGCAAGTTTGTTCACCTTTACATGATATAATAAAATCTTTTTTAAGATTAAGTGGACCTCATGTTCCTTCGTAAATTTTTGAAGTAAAACTTCTTTTCCGGCGTTGGGGGTAAAAAATGTTCTATGGAGCTGTCAGTGACATAGTCCAGTCACTTTAGGCAAAAAAAGGGGTCAACCTCGGAATTTGAGATAATAAGCTGGAAACTCGTATACAGCTTTATTTTGGCATTCTAAAAGTTGTCTCAAAAGTCTCATATTATCTCGTGTCTGCGTCGTAAGTTATTTGAGGTCAAAGGTCACGAAAATCGGTTTTTTGCAATTATCTCCGTTTCTATTGCTCCAATGATGTTAGCATCCATTATCAAAATTGTAGAGCATAAAATTTGCGACAAATTTTGTTCTAAACATTTTTTCATAGAGTCAACCGTTTTTGAGATAGAGAGCGGAGAGCACCCAGCGCTCAGGCATATATACTGTAATACAAGGTCAACCGTGTATCTCGGTGAATAATACCTTGTATATAGTTACTAAATCATTACAATATTATCAACAATAAATAATTAGTATTATTTATTAGTTAATACATTGTATTGAATGATGTTTTATATATATATATATATGTATTTATAGATTATAAATATAAAAAATTATTAAGTATTTGCTCTTTCAATTTTAAAGATTTTAAAATTTTAATTTTAAAATTTTAAAATTTACAGATTTTAAAGTTTAAAATGTATAATCTTATTTTTCTATTGAGATTATAACTGGGAAGACGGACCTCTATAAGACGACCTTTTTCTATAATGTCTATACCTGCGAATGCGGACCCCTCCATAGTTCATGTGGCAGATGTTCAGTTGTTATGTGGAGACTGATTTCTTTTTCAACGGACTACTTTCTATTGACTGAATTCTTTAGTTGGTTATAAGATCTCAGCAACGACGGACGTACAATTTTGATAATTATGGCTGATTTGTGTTTTATTTGTGGGAAGTCTCTAACTGAAGGTGATTCTGTGAATGTAGTGCGTGGCTTGAAAACTTTAAAAACTACAAGTATCGAAAGAAATGATGGTCACATAGACTTCTTAAATACTTTAACCTCTGTGAAAGTGCATGTCGAGTGTCGGAAAGTATACATCAGTAAAAATTCTATATCAGCATCAAAACGACGACTAGAGGAAGGTGAACCTTCACCATCATCCAGTGTACCTCGTAAAAAAAGGAGTGAGGTGTTTGATTTTAAAACACTGTGTTTATTTTGTGGCCAAACAGCTGACATAGCAGCAGAGTTAAGAAAAAAAGAAAAGTATCGACGAACAATCAGTAACGTAAGTACTCTGGAATTCAAAGACAATGTCATCAAAAGAGCAGAAGAACGAAAGGATTCCTTAGGAGAATTAGTGAAAGATCGTGTACTTCATGAAATCGACTTGGTTGCAGCTGAAGCAAAATACCATACCGTTTGCTATACTCATTTTTTGAATCGAACACCATCTACTGAGAATAAGCCTCGTAAAGAAAATCAAGTTACTCAAGCAATGAAAGAGATTTTTTGTTACATAGAAAATCATGAAGATTCGCAATTTACATTAAAAGAGCTCAAGGATGTTTTTACGGAGTATGTACCAGTCTTAGCAAGACTTCAACAAAAATACTTAACTGATATCGTAATTACTAAAAAAGCAGGATCGTTTACTATTATATCTTTTCGTGATACACACACCAATATTTTATCAAAAAATTGGTACGAAAATAGAAAAAGTACTCCGGAAGAAGAAAGATTGAGGACTGTCGAAGCTGCAGCAGCTATTATAAGAGAAGACATTCGGGCCTCGATAGTTGAAACCAAGTCGTATCCACCTCCAAATAAAATGTTAGATAACATTAATGAAGAAATACCTAAAACTCTATTACATTTTCTACACGAAATTATATTAAAAAATAAAAAAGGCAGAACGGAGCATTTAAAAACAAAATGCACGTCAATAAGTCATGCAATAATGTCTTCGATACGAGAACGATCATTTTCATCACAGCTACTATTAGGGCTTTCTGTATTTCTTCATAGAAGATATGGATCAAAAAGACTATTAGATGTTTTATCTAGCTTGGGATTTGCAGCTTCCTATAAAAATACTGTTGAATATGAAATTTCAGCAGTTTACCATCCGCAACCTCGTATTTCATCATCAGAGTCAGGTGCGTTAGTACAATATGTTGGAGATAATGCGGATATAAATGTCCAAACTCTTGATGGTAATAATACTCTTCATGTTATGGGAATGATTAAGATTGTTACTCCAAAAGAAGCTGTTATTTACGATGAACGCATAAAAAAATGTACAAGGAAACCAAGTGCCAATGAGTTGGCAGCAATATCACATGTATCTCTTCTAGCATATGAAAAGCCAGTTGAGCCTGGATACAGCAAGGTTCAAGTCGAAAAAGTGCATGATGATGTAGCACTAACAAATAGCAAATTGAATGCAGTTGATTTTTTGTGGTTATATGGGAAGTGGAGGAATATTTCACAATTGCCAGGATGGAATGGCTATTTCGAACAGCTAACCAGAAATAATAAGAATTTTTCAACATCTCAAGTCATGTTTCTTCCTTTTATTGATCATCCCGCTAGTAATTTAGACACGATTTATACCACTTTACATTGCGCAATAAACATCGCCACATCACATGAACAAAAAACTTGTGTGATTACTTTTGATCAACCCCTTTACTCCAAAACTGCCCTGTACAGCAATTATACGAAAATGAAGTACGCATCTTACTAGTAATATATAATGCTCCGAAATCTGAAAATAAAATTGATCATCACAGATACATTCAATTCATTAGATCTACTAAACTTCATAAACCTGTCCAGTTATCTAATCTTCCACCAACAAGTGCAGCAGCTCATCAGCACATAAATCGTGTTTATTACCAAATTCAAAAATGGTTAGGCCATGATTTAGAACCTCATGAATGGGGCTGGGTACTCCAAAATGAGTTCCTGCAGCCAATAACTACACTATTACCACCAGCTCCAGATGAATTACTCAGTACAATATTTTGTAATTGTAAGAATGGTTGTGGTTTACGCTGCGGATGCAGAAAATCGGGCTTGAAATGCACTTTAGCTTGTGGACAATGCAATGGGCAAGCTTGTCTCAATGCTGTTGTATTGCAAGACGATCCCGAGGAAGAAACTGCATTTGATCCAGAAATTTTAGAAGGTTTGGAGACAATCATGCAGGTAAATGAAGATGATGAAGACGAAATTGAAATTTTAAATTTCCCAGGAGATGATGATGAAGAAGAAGAAGAAGAAGAAGAAGAAGAAGAAGAAGAAGAAGAAGAAGAAGAAAATTGATATTTTTTAACTTCAGATTTTTGAAAAATTTAAATGTACATTTAATTTTAATTGTAACAGAAGTATACAGCTACTAAATAAAAATTAACTTAAATTATATTTACTTAATTTATTTATATTTACAATCTATCTATCTATCAATCTATTTATTTACGATCTATTATCGAATAAAATTAAATGATTTAATACAATGTATTAACTAATAAATAATACTAATTATTTATTGTTGATAATATTGTAATGATTTAGTAACTATATACAAGGTATTATTCACCGAGATACACGGTTGACCTTGTATTACAGTATATATGCCTGAGCGCTGGGTGCTCTCCGCTCTCTATCTCAAAAACGGTTGACTCTATGAAAAAATGTTTAGAACAAAATTTGTCGCAAATTTTATGCTCTACAATTTTGATAATGGATGCTAACATCATTGGAGCAATAGAAACGGAGATAATTGCAAAAAACCGATTTTCGTGACCTTTGACCTCAAATAACTTACGACGCAGACACGAGATAATATGAGACTTTTGAGACAACTTTTAGAATGCCAAAATAAAGCTGTATACGAGTTTCCAGCTTATTATCTCAAATTCCGAGGTGAAACCCTAAAGTGACTGGACTACATGTCAAAACGACACGCTAAAACGACATGGTTCTTACAATTATTGTTCGAACTTCGTTAGAGGTTATTTAAAACACTTTAAAATCACCTTTTATTGCCGAAAGAGAATATTCTTTTAATGGCACAAACACAACAAGTAACCTACACAACAACTAAAAAAATAATTTCATTAAAAAATTAGATAGTAAAAGCTTTTTTTCAATAAATTATGTGTCCGAACAATTTCTCGATCGAAAACCACTTTCTTTTGTACAAAAAACACAAACAAATAAATATTTTGTATAGTTTTATTTATTTAAAACATAAAACACTATAACCTAATAAATACTGAATACTTATATACTATTTAAATTGAAAAATAAGCACTATTATTTACAAAATACTTAAAGCGAAATATAAAAAAAACACTTGTAAATAAACTATCTGCTTTAGTGCTTTCTGTTTTCAAATATAAACTAGCATTGCCATATGCGAAGAATTTTAAATTCTGTGTCAAAATTAAATTAGCATTGCCTACAATTTTAAAATGATTGGGGTCCAGCACAATGAATGAGAAAAGAAAAAAGAGATGTAGCGTGATGAAACATCGTCGTTATTGTAAATCAGTTTCAAACTATGGAAGCAGACGAGGATATACGTAATTAAGCATTTCTTATCGTCACTTTAAATTAAATTAATTAATGAAGTAAGAACAGTCGCGCACATTCAATTTTTAGTTTCACATCTGTTGGTTGCTAAGATGAAACATATGGGCTTATGTTTCATTTTACTACATATTTATTATACTTCATTTTATCAACTAAACAGTTGCGAAAATAAAAATTGAATTTACGCTTCAGGCCTAAGGAATTGCGGAACGATTTTATAACAACGAAAAGGTGACAGTGAATCATGTATCGCTCTCGTTTCGTGTTCTCTTCACATTACGAATCGGAAATAATTAGGCCGCAGTTAAAGCTTTCATTGAAATGCATCATTGGAACAAATCAGTGGAATGCTGACTTCATTGTTTTGACAAACTAGTTATAGATTCAAATTAGCTTTTTTGGCCTTTAGTCCACAAAAATTGGCGTTTCGTCCGGGTTATCTCACATGGACTCATCAGTTGACTTGTGAGGACCTTGTCAATACGCAATTTTTGTTAAGTTAAGGTCCTCACAAGTCAACTGATGAGTCTATGTGAGATAAGCCGGACGAAACGCCAATTTTTGTGGACTAAAGGCCAAAAAAGCTAATTTGAATCAATAATTCAACAAGTCCAATAATAATGCTAAGTCTTCTACTTGGCTGATTTATTTCAGTAGTATATAGAGTTTGTATTATAAAAAACCTTCATATAAATATTCAATGCCAGGCCACGGGCAAAAAAAATTCCAACATTAATGATTACAATTCTAATCTTTGTTGGATATAGTTCACATTGGATTTTTGTCAAAAAATTCATGTTAGATGAACTGAACTTATCAAAAATTGCGTATTGACAAGGTCCTCACAAGTCCACTGATTAGTCCATGTGAGATAACCCGGACGAAACGCCAATTTTTGTGGACTAAAGGCCAAAAAAGCTAATTTGAATCAATAATTCAACAAGTCCAATAATAGTGCTAAGTCTTCTACTTGGCTGATTTATTTCAGTAGTATATAGAGTTTGTATTATAAAAAACCTTCATACAAACTAGTTATAGCAATCATTGAAAGATTGGTTTCAGTAAAATATCCTTTCAACGGCTGATTACAACCAATTCTATGCATTTGAGATTAGAGTTGATCATTGAAAGGAGAACAGAAAGAGAATCGAACACATTCAGTGGAACGATTGTGTTCCATATTAAAGAAACGAAAATCAGCTGTGCATTGAAATTGGTTTCTATCAGTGAAATAATAAAAGTGGTTTTAAAGGAAAGTTCAAATCAGAATTTTGTATTTTAAAGAGTAAAAAAATTCTACTATTCATTAGCTTCATTTTGGTATCAATTAAAGCCATTGCAGTTTGTTTATTCGCCTTAAAAATTGTAACACTGAGCCTCCACTTGAAATAAATGATTGCAAGAAATGTGTCATGTAGCCAATATTTCTTGTGGAGCCCCCTTATGTCTCCATTTTTGTTATTTTTAGATATAATTTTTTCTATTTATTTCTTGTCTTCGTAGAAGAAATAAATGCAGATATAAATTTTGACGTTTCGTGACTTGTGACTTCACTAGACACAAATTTCTCACAAGACGTCGAGTCTTGACACCAATTCCCACATTTTCATGTAACATTCCTTCATTTCATTGACAAACTCATGTTATGATTTCACTTCGTATAGAAATTATGTCCTGTTAAGCCAAGATGTAATTTTTCTACCATTTACTGTCTGTTGAAGTACATACATAATGTTGTTTGGATGTTTGCAGGCCAAAATTAACACTAAAAGAATTAAACATTGAAAATAGTAAGTATTTTGATTATTTTTTTTTTAAATTAGTTAGGGCAGTCAGACTTTTCATGCTTGTGGGACTACTCAATTATGTTTTGGAGCAAGGTCCTTTTGTATTTGTATTCCCGTTTTGCCTCTTCCAGTTTTTCCACTGCGTTTATCGCTAAAATCAAATGACGTAACTTACCTGGTGAGATTATTGCGAGGAATGAATAATCACGACATAATTTGCCCACAGAGTTAAAGAAATATAAACTTCAGATATAGTGTCTGATATAATGTCAGAAATAAATATTAGATACTAATGGAGGTGCGGCGTAATGAAAATTTTCAATGATGCATTTCAATCATAGCTATAATTGGAGCCTTATTAAAACTTTTGTCTGTCGTTTTCAATTGTATTTCAAAGTTAAAATCTGACAAATTTAGGCGATGATAAAAATGAACAAAGAAACGGCTAGTATTGTATTAGCGTCCTTTCACGATTTAATGATGTGCACCCAGTTTAGTAATCATGTGCGTTAAAAAAGCGCCATCTCTGCGTCATAAAGAGAGCTATCAGTTCGTCAAAAAAGCGGCATCTGTGCGTCAAAGAGAGCGCCATCCATTTTGCTCAACTTTAGTAACAAGCAAGTTATACATGATTTTCTTAATAAATTCAAGAAATTGTCAGATAGACCAAAGTGGTTATTTCAAAACTAATTGCATCATTTGTATAATTGAATCAGTTTTGAGTTCCAATTTAAACCTCCTATCATTTTCAATTCGAAGAAATATCTATTTAAAAAAAATGTATTTGGAAGTGGTTTTGACATCTTGCAATTTACAAGACTATACTAAAACTAGATTTTTTTTTTATGTTTCCGAAAAGCACATGAATCGTACAGTCTTTGCTTTTGGGAAAAGAAATTTTACTTCACACATTTTTTTACTTCATTTATCAAACACATTTTTCAAACTTGGGATGGTGAAAATCAAGGTTAAAGTTCTTACTGAAAACATTCCTGTAAAAGCTATCTTTAACAGGAAATTTAAAATGAGTGGTATATTTATTACAGTACATCTTTTGATTTCCTATTTTCTTTTGAAATAGAAATACTCACCTTTATATATTAAAATGTATGCATAGCATATTTAGAACAAACATTTTGAAAATCACACAGCACATATTTTTAAAATGCATTTCAGAAAAAATTCAACTTTAACACAAAATTCATAGCCTTAATAGTCTTAACTACGAGCATCGTTTGAATATTTTGAAGCAACAAAGTTCAATCTACATCCTGTTGTGTAACAAAGTTCTATGTGCATTTTTTTTTTAATTTTTCTAACTACACTAGGTTTTATGTATTTACCCATTAGAACCTTGTGAACTTATATTTTTAATAAATTGATGTACATAGAACTCTGTTTCCTGCTTTTTTATTGACTTAATAGGAAACTAAAGGAGATAGACAATAATATGGATGAAACAGATCGAAAGAGCATACGCGATTTGCTACGACCACATATATATAACTCAGTTTTGAAAAAAAA
The DNA here is from genome assembly GCA_911387755.1 of Chrysotoxum bicinctum. Classification (NCBI taxonomy): domain Eukaryota; kingdom Metazoa; phylum Arthropoda; class Insecta; order Diptera; family Syrphidae; genus Chrysotoxum; species Chrysotoxum bicinctum. Next base: position 115,180,019 of record OU426988.1, read on the forward strand.
GTCAGTAAGAACCCTATTGTTCTAAGGTCTCGATTTGCGAATTATAAATTTATTAAAATAAAGAAAACTTATGTTATAATATTGGGTTTTCAAAAAAGTATGAACATTTCTTGGAAAAAAGAAAATTTGTATACGCGTGAAATATTCAATATTTCTTATATAAAGAATTACTTTTATAATAAAACGATTTACAAACTTTGTTTGCAGAATTTTATACTTTTTTCGGAAATCAAACGGCAATTCCATGCATTTGAAAATTTGTATCTCATTAAATCCATGTTGTAAATTTGTAAAATGTATTTAAAATTCAAAATTTTTTTTACATAAGAGCAAGTTAGTGCGATCCAGTCGTGCATTTTATTTCCTATTTCAACTGTTTTTTAATACAAGTAAAATACAAACTTCATTATAGTTTATCGTTCTTACCTTTGTTGGGAGCATGCACTGACAAACTTTCAGCTTTTATAAAATAAGGAAGGTTTGGGGTTCACGGGCTCTTGCTCTATAAGTATATTTTTAACCCTCCTCATGATTGCACAGTATTAAAAATTACGTAAAAACTATCAATTTTTGGAAAACCACTCCGATTGCCAAGTGCTACAACAAAAGTAGGTAAAAACCCAAAATTTTTACCTGTTTAAGATTTTCTCATGTATCAAAAGATGTATGGGTGTTTGGGTGCACTTAATGAGTTTTTTTTATTATTGTTTTCTTGATCAGGTAAAAATAAGAAAACTTTGTGTTTATGACGCATTTTAAAAAAAATTGACCTCAAAGTCAAAATTTTGCTCGGGCAAGAAAAATTGAACACCATTTAAAATCGAATATCTGGCAACCCTAAAAACATATCAGCTCAACTTAAAGGTAGTTTTAAAGGTTAGTATAATACTAAAAAAAAAAGTGCAGAATGAGTTCCCTACTCTGAGTACTGACAGAGAAATTGATTTTAACATGGGTCAGGGTACACCAAAGTTACCCTTTTTTTAAATCATCAAAAAGTGATGTCAAAGTTGAAAATCAGACTTTATTGTTTATTATCAGGAAGTGTTGCTAGCATTCTTGTTCGTAAACAGCTTCATAGTGTAGAGCTATAAATAGCGCAAATGGTTTCATGTAGGGTTAGTTGAATTCCAGAGAGACAAGAATAAAGATCTCAGTACAAAGCAAACGGCATCTTGACTTTTATTTAACAAGTCAGAAGTGGGATATTAATCCCCCCCTCGTAGACATTTTTTTTTATTCAAATTCCGTACTCCAGGCCTAAGGTAGCGGATCAAATACGGATTTGCACGATCCAAGCAACCGACACCAATATACCTCAGTTGTTATTGGCAATCAAATTTGCATTCAAAGGTTCAGGGTCCCAAAATAACGGATTCACAGCCTCATACGACACAACAAAACAACAACTGCCAGGCGCAAGCTAATATTAAGGAGCCAACGATTGTTCACTTGTTCTGGGTCCCCAACTAACGGATGTAGCGATATGACACTAAGAACAAATTGAATTGTCATCTTATCGACCGTAGCTGCCTAACCGAACATCAAGTCATCAGTAAACCTGTTATTTCTGGGTCCACAAATAGCGGCTAAGGTTGCGTGACAGTAGATGATCTTTAACGAAACACTTAAGAAGAGAACGGGATTTCACTAACCGTCAATTATTTTTTTTTCTCGGATTATTATTTTTATTTGGTTTTTCGACATTCAACCGCAAATTGGATTATTCGACGTACTCGTATAACTGGTAAGAGACGTGACACATATTTTTGCATTCTCGAGCATTCTCCATAGGATGGTGGAAGAGAAGCTTCGTAAAGAATACGCAGCACTTACCGTGGAAAATCTGAGGAAAATTTTAAAATCTCGAGGTTTGAGCCAACTGGGGTCGAAAGAAGAACTTGTGGATCGATTGTTAAAGGCTGCTGAGCTTGGTGCAGAAAATATGCCTGATACTGTGGATAAATCTGGTGAAGCTAATGCCGCGGAGGGGCTTAGTGAGGTCGAGACTCTGCGCAAGGAGTTGCAACTTCTGAGAGACGAATTAGAAGCAACGCGTTCGCAACAAAAGGAGCCTGTGAATCCTCAAGATCGCTTCCCCAGTATTACATCACAGAATGTGGCAACTGCTGACATAAGGCAATCGGACACTTGTCACGGAAGCGCTTTCATGGTTCGAGATGTTGCAGAAATGATCCCTTTGTTTAACCCCAAGAACACAGCAGGGTTATCAGCTATGGCTTGGGTAGATAAAATCAAAGAGATTCGCCAGATTTACCAATTAGATGAACGATTAGTTTTGATGGCGGCAACGATGAAACTGACAGGGGCGGCGAAGTTGTGGAGCAATAGTGCCTCACATGGTAGGTTAGATGTTTTCTTTACAGAACTGTGTAAGAGCTTTCCAGCATTAGAAGACGAAGCTGATGTGCATGATCTACTTCGGGCTCGGAGGCAAAGGCAAAGCGAAGACGTGGAGGAATTTGTTTTTGAGATGAAGGCAATGGCTACCAGAGGAGGAGTTGGAGAAGGGTCTTTGATAAAGTATATTATTCAAGGTCTTTATGATTCTAGGTGCTCCGAGGCATTTACAGTTGTGAGACCCACTTCAATTCAGGAAATATTGGAAAAAGTACGATGGATTACAAGCCTGCAGCGAAGTCAAAGGGCCAAACAACCAGCTCAGTCAACTGAACCACGAGGGGAAGGCACGCGAGTCAAGTGCTTTCGATGTTCTCAGGTGGGGCATTTTCAGAAAGACTGTCCAACCGCGACCAGCCAAGATAATTCTCTTAGCAATAACCAAGTACCTCGACCAGGCAGATCATCTCACGGAAGGGTCAACATGATCAACGAAAATTCGGAATACTTCAAAAGGGCTTACGTTAATGGGGTGGAGGTAGAATCGTTCATTGACTTGGGGAGTGACTGTGTAACACTGCGTAAATCGTCAGCAGACGAAGGAGGGATCCTATACAGTGCGAGTCAGCGAAGTCTGAATGGGTTTGGAGGAGGATGTTGTTACACCGTGGGGCGTCTTTTCGCGGAGGTCGCTGTCGACGATTTAGTGTCTTGGTGTGAAGTCCTCATAGTGCCAGATGAAAGCCAACCATATCCCATGATGATCGGACGAAGGCTTTTGGACCAACCGCAAGCAGAAATACACAAATCCTACAAAAAGCTTATAATTAAAGACCGAACCATCCAAAATCACCCACAAGAAGCGCCGGGTGGATGTGAGATAATTCAACCTCGCCAAGAAAAGAAAGATTTGATTCTTGATGAACTAGAAGTTGGTGACATCAGCATAGAAGAAAAACAGAAGCTAGAGTCTTTAATAACCATCTATCGCGAATGTTTCGCGAAAGATGCTGATGAGTTGGGTGTATCCAATATGGGAAAGTGTACAATAGAGCTTACAACGAACCAGCCCATTTGGGTGCAACCATACAAAATACCATTCGCAAAACGAGCCATTGTGAAGCAAAATGTAGAGGAACTTCTCAGACGAGGTGTCATCAGGCCATCAGTATCCGACCACTGTTCTCCTATAGTTTTAACGAAAAAGAAAGATGGAAGCGACAGATTCTGCATCGACTTTAGGGCGCTCAATAAAGCCACGATAAAGAGAAGGTTCCCTATGCCAGTGGTAGAGGAGGTATTGTCCTCACTTGGCGGAAACAGATATTTTATTGTGTTAGATCTAGCATCCGGGTATCATCAAATCCCGATGGAAGAAGACAGCAAGAAGTTTACGGCATTCCTGACTGATGACGGATTGTACGAATTCAACATGATGCCCTACGGACTCGTCAACGCACCTGCTGTGTTCCAATCAACCATGAACAAGATCAAAGCCAGATTAGAAAAAGGTGACGCTGAGATCTATATAGACGACACCATTATTCCCTGTAAGACCTTTCAAGAAGGTTTGGAGAAGCTGGAGAGGTTTCTGAAAGTGTTAAAGGAATCCGGATTAACGCTTAACGCAGGCAAGTGTTTTTTCTTTAAAACTAACATTGAATTCCTTGGCTATCAGGTCAGCATAGACGGTCTTCGACCAAGCCTCAGGAAGACAGACGCAATTACAAACTTTCCAAGACCCCGAAGTGTTCACGAGGTTCGCCAGTTTCTCGGGCTTACGGGATTTTTCAGAAAGTTTGTGAAGGATTACGCTCATTGGGCTGCACCACTCAGTGATCTCACCAAGAGCGATCGAAAGTTCGATTGGACAGAAAACCAACAAGCCGCATTCGTAAAACTTAAAGAATTTTTAATTAATCCTCCAGTTTTAGCTCTTTACAGCCCAGATTGCGATCACGAAGTCCACACCGATGCGTCGTCAGTAGGGCTTGCTGGTATTTTGATGCAGAGAGATAAACAGGAAAGAGATCCGCGACCAGTGATCTTCTTTAGTCGAAAGCTCACGGACAACGAACAGAAATTCCATTCTTATGAGCTGGAAGTACTCGCTATAGTGGAGAGCTTAGAACGCTTCAGAGTGTATCTCTTGGGTAAGCATTTCAAGGTTGTTACAGATTGCGAGGCGATTGTGGCAACTAGCAACAAGCAAAAGATCGTTCCGAGAGTGGGGCGCTGGTGGCTAAAGCTCCAAGAATTCTCATTCGAGACCGTTCATCAACCGGGCACAAAAGCGGCATATGTCGATGCTCTAAGCCGACAACCAAATGAAGACGAACAGGTCCCAGACGAAGCATCTTCGTTTGTGTTGAATGTCAACATTGCCGATGATGACTGGCTAGCCACAATGCAGTGGCAAGACGGCAAGTTACGTTCTATTATCACCACATTACAGTCTGTGGAGATGACACCCGAAAAGGCAAAACTAAAGAAAGACTACCGAGTCAAAGGATGTCGCTTATTCCGATTGGTGAGGGGTGAAGACAAGTGGGCTGTTCCAAAAGCAGTTAGATGGCGAGTATTGAAGCTCTGTCATGACGATGTGGGGCATCTCGCGGACGAGAAGACGCTCTCAAGGCTAAGAGAGACGTATTGGTTTCCCAAGATGAAAGGATATACGAGATCGTACATTAAATCTTGCGTCGACTGTGCATATGCTAAACGCAAGGGCGGTCTAATTGAAGGTGAACTACATCATCCTGAACGTGTTCCATTGCCCTTTGACACAGTACATCTGGATCACCTGGGGCCATTCCCCATCGGAAAGGGAGGGACCAGGTACGTGCTTGCAATTGTGGATAACTTTACGAAGTATTCAATACTACGAGCAGTAAAGACGACAAACACTTGTGGCGTTCTAAACGTTTTGACCGAAGTTACGGGGTATTTTGGTGTCCCCCGAAAAATTGTTACTGACCGAGGAACCGCATTCACCGCCAAGTTGTTCGAACAGTACTGCGACAAAAATGATATTCAGCACGTGAAGAACGCCGTGAGGACACCAAGGGCGAACGGCCAAGTGGAACGCTGCAACCGCACAATTCTCTCATCGCTTAAGTGTGTTCATTCCAATGAAAGAGGGAAGGATTGGGCTAGCCAATTACGATCGATTCAATGGGCCCTAAACACAGCTAAGAATTCCACGAACAGGGCAAGTCCACATGAATTGCTGTTTTCATACACTCCAAGAGACATTCTAGGTAATAAACTGTTGTTGGAGCTTGGACGAAGATCAATGGCAGAGAAAGAAGAGGTAGAAGGAAGAAGGAGCTCGGCCCTTCAGAATATTATGCTGAGTCAGCAGATCCAGAAGAGGTCGTTCGACCAGAAGCACCGGAAGCCATCCAAATATGAGGTAAATGATTTGGTATTAATTGAAAATGAACCAGGTGCCACAGGTACATCGCGGAAGCTGGAGCCGCTCTTCCGAGGTCCATACATTGTCACCAGAGTTCTCCCGAATGATCGGTTTGTGGTTGAAGACATTCCTGGGATGCAGCGTAATCAGCGAAGATTCTCTACAGTTATGTCTTCGGACAAAATGAAGCGATGGTGTCAGCTCCCGGCAGATGCAGAACCATTCGAGAATGCAGATGAAGAAGACGACGATGATGATGATGAACCCGATTCTGTGGTTGATCCTGAGGACAAGATCAAAGATAGGATGGCCGAACTGTAGAGCTATAAATAGCGCAAATGGTTTCATGTAGGGTTAGTTGAATTCCAGAGAGACAAGAATAAAGATCTCAGTACAAAGCAAACGGCATCTTGACTTTTATTTAACAATAGGTTTTCCTTTCCTTGATATTTAAACTTTTATTTAAAACTTTTAAGAAGCATCTCTATAAAAAATTTCATTAAAATTCGTTATGCCGATATGTGAGAAATTGAAAATTAGACAAAATAATTCTATGGTAAGCACAAGCTGTAATATCTTAATTTAAAATTTTTTTTATTAACTCAAAGATCATAAAAATTAATTGAAAGAAGAAAACAAATTATCAAAATTCTAGGCGCCGTTTTCAAGAAAAATACGATTTTTGAAAACAATATTTTAACATTTGTATGGTGGGTACCGTTATTTTTAGGTAAAATAAAAAAAAATTTCATATCTTGTAGATTTTATTGAGAAACTCTCATTTATCAAGTTTAAAAAAATAGCATTGGGTTTTCAAAATATTGGGTTTTAAAAAAAAAATTTGTTTTTTTTTTTTTAAATCCTAAAAAAAAATTTTTTGAAAATTTGAATACACAAAACAAAATTATCAAAATCGGTTGTACCGTTTTTGAGAAAATCAAAAACGAAAAAAAAGGTTCCATGGGGGGTACCCTCAATAACCATTTTTCGCAAATTTTTTTTCAACTACTATCCAGCTTTACTACTTTCTTACTTAAACGGCTCCCGATCCATGGAGGGTCTCTGCCTGAGTTATTGCGGTCTTCCATCGGTTGCGATCCCTCGCGAGCTCCCTCCATTCGTCGGGACCAAGCGCTCTTGCGTCTATAACCGCCTGGTCCCTGTAGCGGAGGTTCGGTCTTCCTCGTCGTCTCGAACCTGGGGGCTGGGATTCGAAGATTTCCTTTTTTTTTTTTTTTTTTTTTTTTACACTATCAGAATTTGTCGAAGAAAGCTTATAGCAAGCTCCGTCTTTCGACCAATGGTTTGCCAACACAGAGAACTGTGTTATACCACCGGCTCATCATATAGTGCAGTGTTAGTTGTTAGTAGGCAAACTCTATTACAATTAACACTGACACAAAGAAAACATGAAAAATAAACAAATAATATTACGTAAGAACAAAACAATAACATAACATGAAACAAAGAACATTCAGGAGCGTGGACCACTGGTTTTGAGTACGTTTTTTAATTTACTTTTATTTATATTAAAATCAAAAATATTTGAATTCCAATTCACAAGTCTACCCGTACGTGTCAAGGGCTCATGCATGCCATAGTTGGTCCTATGTGTTGGGACCTTAATAATATCGAGGCCTCGAAGATTATAACCTCCTCCCCGATAATTAAAATAAACCGAACTTTAAAGATCTGGTGCATCTGTGACGCCTGTTATTAATTGGTGGAAAAATACCATATCATTGTCCAAGTTTCTGTAAGGGCAAAAAGATCGTATGGCAAAACTAGGGAATTTTTAAAAGTCTTAGAAGTTTTACTTCGAAGACCTCTCACATTTTGGTAGTAGATGCAGAACCTGGACAGTTTTTTGAATTTATATTAGAAGACGAATTTAAATTTGATTTCCTTCTCAAGGGCGCTGTAAATTCTTTTACCAATGTGTTAGGAGGCCAAGAAGTACTACATATGGGTTCGAAGAGAGAATTGGGAGCTATTATTTTGAAGGAGGCTACGAAGCTGTTTGGTTTGCTTATTTTGGAGCATTTGACGCATGATGAATTGATAGCCTTAGTAGCAATCAAATGATCCACAACATCTTCAGGAATCGTTTCGGGTTGGAGACTAGATATAAATATGGCCCTGGGCTTCGGAACTGAAATTAAAGTTTTTGAACCAGTAACGACGGATTCCTGTGTTGGAGTCAAGTCAAGATTTTCGGTGACAGGTTGAGGTGGACTGGGTTCAGTGGGTTCAGAGGAGGTTTCGGTAACATTCGTATTTGGTTCATTAATTTGGAGTGATTCGATAACCGGGTCGAATAAAGTAATTGAATTTTCAACGACTTCACTACCAATAAGGGACGTTTTTTTAGGTGCCGGACCTACGTTGGCCATGGTGGTCATGTCCCTTCTTCTCTTTTTACTTTTCTTAGAAGTAGAAGGATTTGGTGAGAGAATATCATCCGTTGAAGAGGAATTGTCCGCTACTAGCACCGGAGAAGGGATGCTATCAACCGTTGTCACAATATTAGCAAAGTTCAAACTCAACTCTTCAAATCCCTTGGAGACTTTTGTTAGCTCATCTTTTAAGGAGGAAAGCTTAAAACAGAAATGAGCTAGCGAAATCTTTCTACAGTTAGGACAATACCAAAAAGCAATACTTGAAGAATTAATTTTGTCCATTAACGAGTTATTTGTACCGACACATTTGGCATGGAATAGATTTCCACAAGGTCCGTAACACTTGAAAAGAGGGGCTACGCCAGAGCGATCCAGACAATTCGTATTGGCGCAAGACATTTTTAATATATAAGGGACAGACAAATAAGAAAAAAATGTCCAATACGAAAATATAATATTAAATAATGATTAGAATTATAAAAAAAAAAAAAAAAAGTAGAAAGCTGGTGACAAGCTGGATTTGAACCTTTGCACTTATATTTAATACTAATTACAGTCAACGCGCAGACGCGCACCACCACTGATCTCTTAATAAAGAAGCTTCTGAATTAATATTAATAATGCAACTGATAATTAATTATAGGTTAAATACATAGAAAATAGACACCTCGAGTGGAGAGAAGAAAAAGTAAAACTGAAAGCTGTATGAAAAAGCTCGTCAAATTAGAATTAGTTCTTCCTACTGAAAGAAGGGAAAGAGGGAGTTTGGACAAAAATTGGCTGGAGTGTTGTTGTCCATTCGCTCGATGTGACCGAGCCAGTGTAGTCGACGTGTTTTGGCTTTTTGGACTACATCCACATCTTGGTACAGCTCGTATAATTCACGATTGAATCTTCTCCTCCATTCGCCCTCTTCGCATATAGGACCAAATATCCGCTGAAGAATTTTTCTCTCGAAAGTGCCCAGTATCAATTCCCCTTTTTTACTCATCGTCCAGCACTCGGCGCCGTAGAGTAGAACTGGTAAAATTAGCGTTTTGTATAGCGTGCACTTTGTGTTTCGAGAAAGGAGTTTTGAACCCATTTGTTTGGCCAAACCGAAGTAGCAGCGGTTTGTTAGGGTAATTCTTCGTCGAATTTCCACTAAGGTGTCATTCGTGGGATTGATGTTCGTTCCGAGGTAGGTGAACTCCTTGACTACCTCGAAATTACTGCTACCAACAGTGACGTTTTGTCCTAGGCGATGGACAGATGCGGCTTTGTTTGTTGATAGCATATACTTTGATTTGTCGTCATTAACTTCAAGACCAACGCGTTTCGCCTGTTCATCAATAGCTGTGAACGCTTCTAGCACAGCTCGCTTGGAGCGGCCGATGATATC